>OX453246.1:9440336-10092900 GCA_949709985.1 Luffia ferchaultella | reverse complement strand
AACTAAAATGGAAAGTAGTACAGAAACCAGATTCGGTACATGAACAAATTCCGAACCGCGAATAGGAAACTGAACTGGAATCAAAGTACCAAGTTCAGAATCGAAATAAGTTTTAGAAGAGAATCCGGCAAAAGATTCTATATGGAATGGTACACTGAGCGTGATAAAAAAGCGAAATCTGAAGCCAAATCAAAAACGTTTGTGAACACAATTTTAAGAGTACCTACCAAACCTCAAAAGGAACCCATACAGGATCATTTCGTAGTCCGTCTGACAGACTTTTTTTCAGACACGCGTGAAGGTATCAAATTAAAATCAATATCAAATGCGTGGATCAATGGTCTCTTAAAGCTGCAAAAAATTAAGCTTTCAGCCATTTATGCCACATATTTTGACTACTTGCTAGTAAATCAAAACCTATACAGTAGATAATTTTTGTTGACCTAGGATCATGAAATTTGGCAAGAAGCAAAGTCTCACAGCACAAGTAAAGGAATAAAAAGGAATTAAACTGAAAATCGTTAATTTATAGTTCGTCACATTAAAAAAACCGGGTTTTTTTAAAATAAATGTCCATTTTTTCAGGAACGCAAAAAGATATCAAGTTGAAATTAATATCTACTCGTAGTGCCTAAAATTGCTGTTCCTTAGAGCTGTAAAGAAATCAAGCTTCTTAGTTAACCCAATAAAAAAATATTTATACCTCATATTTTGACACTCACAAGTTATCAACCCGCACTGAGCAGCGTGATGTATTAAGCTCCATGCCCCCTCATGGGCGTTTGAGGGGGGCGTAAGCCCTGCAGTGGAGCAATGATGGGCTATAGGGTACTTCTCGTTGACCTAGAATCATAAAATTGAGAAAGAAGCAAAGTCTTACAGCACAAGTAAAGAAATAAATCCGAAAATTCTGGCTATGTCACGTAGAAACTATTATTAGAGATAAACGCGTCGACATGCGTTTATAACTGTATGGAACCTAAAGGGCGCGAGTGTAACTTGCTATTATGGATGATTTTTTTAATTATTGCAAAGATGCTGGTAACTTTACCCGTTTTGGAGAAAACTAAAGCTAAATTAAAGAATTAAACACATTAATGGAAGACGGATGTATCAACACATAAGACATACTATAAGTGCTTAATTTTACCATAAATATACTACTAAGCAGTGCCTCACAAGGTTACTATGGCAACTGCGATTCATCCTAGAACGTTTTCTTCATTATGGCGGTACATGAATTCCACCCAAAAACAACGGCAGCCCAGCTTTTATCTAGTAAAAAGAATTTCAATTACATGTAATATGATAATTAGTTTTATATACACGTGTGTGAGGTCTAATATCTGACTCATGTGCGTATAAACTGAAAAATAACGAAATGGCTCGTGAATAATTTGTATTATCTCGGGAACGCCATATCACAGGAAAGGAAACGGGCCGCGGCAGACGTCGGGCGCCCTCACATGAACTCACGACATTGACAAATTGCCGCGTAACATCGCACAGCAAACAAATTAACACATTTGCACAACTTAAAATTGACTTACAACAAATAACTACGAGCGTGAATACTATTGCTTTAAAGAACAGGCGTAAAATTCTAATAAAATCTTAAAATTTTGCGCTTCTTGCAACTATCGGAGGACTTTGAAAATGAACATGAAAAATAAAAGTTTATAATATATTTTTGTCAAACAATTTTACTAGAATTTTCGAAAAAAAGTTATGGACCAATTTTCAAAAATTTGGTACGTACCATATGATATCCCGTGAGCCTTTCGTCTACCTTTATAATTTCTGAAATATAGCCGAATTTCACTCTCAGGGGTAACTGATGCACCTGACCAACCCACGGTTTTCGACCGATTACAAAAAAAAAAATTCCAAACGGTAGACAAGTCTGCATCGGGAACTTTTTTCATTTTATCGATATTGGCTTTCGTTTTTGAAATAAACAACTTTATGTCCAAAAAATCGTGAAAATTCGTCTTTTTTCAACATTTTTGATTTTTCGATAAAAGTTACAGGCCAATTTTAGAAAATTTGATATCGTACGGTACCCCACAAGCCCTTGCATCTTTTGTGTATCATCATGAATTTCAGAAATGTAACCAAATTACACTCCCCAAACAAACGTTTCAATATTAAAATCGATTATGGTATAAGAATATATACAATAATTGCGGAAGAGATGGTTATATTAAAAATGTTAACACCTCATCCATCTGTTTCACTCCCCTGGAAAACGGCATACATGTTTCTGTGTAAGAGCAAAATAGGTTGAGTGTCTTAGTATTTTCTGATAGCGTTTTGTAGTACTATCAACTAATATATTATAACAGAAGTAATTTCTAAACTTGATTCTCATAATAGTTAGTAGTTCATAAACTTAATCTTTCAGGCTTGAAAGTTTTGGTATAATGAATAGCAGCAAATGGTATAGTGGTCGGAGACATAAAGAAAGGTGGATGAATTTTCGGCAATGGCGATATACTCATGCCTAGTTATAAACAACTGCCGTACACTCATTAAGTGTTTTTTTTTATTAATTTATACGTATAATCTGAAGATTGATTGGTCCGAAGTGTTCGGTCTAGAAAGAAATTTGGAACTAGTGCTGTTTAAATTGAAAATAAGCAGAGAAATAAATACCTACGAGGTGCATTGTTATTCATCTTACAATGCCAAGTATGTACACGCAACGAATTTTTTTTTAAATATTTACTGTCAAAATAAAACAAAAATTTTTATATGTCAACTCAACTCATTAAGAAACTGCTTGTGTGCTCAGAATTTTACTCTTGGAATACACAAATCAAAGTCACACCACCCTTTAGTATGTATCCGTTTGTGCATGATTGGTCATTAGTTCACGTGGATCATCCGTGATCTGTGCTACGAGTGGGTGAAGCTATTTTCTTTTATCATATGCCGAAATAAACAAAACATACAGACAACAAAGTCTACAATTTTTCGTAATTTTTTTTTTCAGTATCAACTTATTGTTTTAATAAATAAGATTTCAATATATGTATGGCTGCTATCTATGCTTTGGTTACATATTAACTGGCTCGTTATCCTTAAAACGAATAAAATGGCAGTCAAATATAGCAAATGTACGAAAAACGATATTGGAATTTAATTCCATCGCCGCTGCGTCGATTCGTGATGAACGAATCGGAAAAAAGGATTTTAAAAATTGATTAACCATCAAAGGGTGTTTTTCTAACGAATGGAAAAGGCGACAGTATTTTATTATCCAATTGAATAGACATCTAACTGGAATAGGTATTATCGTGGCATATACATAATGCTACGTGATAAATTACTTGAAAAGTAAAGAACTCAACATGAAAAGTGATTCGGAAGTTCGCGAGATACGCTTAACTTACTGAAACATGAGACGGCAAATAAGAGATAAATAAGTAATAACTTGAACACGAACTTGAGTTGCGTTCATATAGGTAAGATTTTATCGCTCGCATGTTTTTTTTTGTTACAATATCTAAGTGTTAACATTCTTCTCACACGTAACGTAACTAATTGGCAACGATATTTTATTGAATAGAATAAATGTAGGTAACTTTTATGGCAGGCTTTGCAAATGGACGTGTGTGTTCCAACTAATGGCGTTTTTGTTTCGAAGCTTTTTGTTACGTTTGTAAGAACTTTATGTAGTTACTATTGTTTTTATGAATTATTACGGGAAATCCTCGTAAATTAGATTTGTACTAAATAACTTAATGTTTTTATTTACCTATAGCCATAATATATGTACTCAATTTATCACTTGTTCATCAAGTGTTGTTGATCTACAAATATTTGAAATTCTTTTTAACTTCAATGTACTTTTTACGTTTAACACGCTTGAGTGATTTCACATAAACGGTACTTGAATTTTTCGATGCTTAAGAATCACAGACCAGTCAACCTATAGACCACGCTTTAATAAACGTCAGTACGAAAACGAAATCGCCAAAAAGTGGCGGGGTGCGGGGAGAGGTCGGTTAGTTTTCATTGGCTCGTTCAAAATTGACAATTTAATGGCTTCCGACGTGCTTCCAACTGACCGCTCACAAGAGACGTAGTTGTGTAGTGTCACTACATAGCCTTGGCGAATGCTACTCCCTGTCAAAGCGTGGTCTATAAGGTTGACTTGTCTGTGTTAAGAATCAATACAAGTAGACGATAGCAGCCTCAAAAGTGGAGCTCATATTCTTGAAAATATCTCAAGTCGTATAATATGCGAAACCCAAGTTAGAAGGGTATAAATAGCTTCATTGAATCCGTAGTGAGTACCGTCAGTCAATTTGTCTCACGATGTCTCCCCCCAAGCGCTGTCGCCTAAGCCCGAGGTATTTTCTCATCGAGCGAAGGAAAACAGTGACGTTTTCGGTTTCGTGCTCCTACGAAGTTGAATATTGTAAATTTTCCTCCTTTACTTTGTCATGGATGTCACACGTTTGCTGCCTCATTTATTACACATATTGCATTATCTTCGAATACGTTACTCGGAAATTATACGACATAGCTTTGTAATTTGGAGAGATCAGAAAACTAAATAAACTTAGGGTATAAGTTAAGAAAAAAAATAGCTTTTACACCTTCTCATGTTTAAATAGTATCATACTAAGTGGATTCCTTACCTTGATGAATTATGACATTCTAACAGAGGCGAGCTCCTCGTGTAATTTATAAACTGGGATTTAATTAAAATATCACCTAGAGACAAATTTAAGGGAATTAACATAATAATACAGTCGTCTCAATATATTATGGCAACATAATGTATGTGAAAAACAATGCATTGTGTAGCAAATATTGTGATCGGCATACTCAGAGAATTAAGAATAATATAACCGTAAAAATAGAATTAGTGCTATTTCACTTAAGTATTACGGCGCCGTAAGCCACAAATGCGGGGGAAGGTATGGGAAGAAGTGTGGGAGGGGTCAATACGTACCAGCGACAATAAGTCACGGGAAGGGGAAATAGAGCGTATGGTTATCGACATTGTTTAGATTTTTTCCTTATTAAAAATAATATTGTATTAAGCCAACAGAAATAGCTGTAGCTAGACGCGGCACGTCGACTGCCCTTAATTTAAGTGTTGCTCCGGTAAGGTAGCATAAGTGTAACATATTCTAGTGTTTACCATTATATTATTCCTACTTCTATGCTAGCTAAGTATACACGCTAGAATACACTTAGAGGGACGAAAAGACATGTGTGTGTTAGCAGATATATATATATATATATATATAAATAAAATAAAATAAATAAAATAAAATTATATATATATATAAATATATATATATAATTTTATTTTATTTATTTAACAAAATCTACAGCCAAAAACACAAACAGTTAAGTTATTAAATATAACACAGAGGAAAGGCCATTTACAGATTTCACTTAGAATTAAGAATTGAATTTTTTAGCAAAAAACAAACTTATCTTGGGAGAGGCCTATATCCTGCAGTGGAGAGACACGGGCTGATGATGATGATGATGATGATGATGAAACTTATCTTCTATACCCATAATGATAAAAGTAATTTACATTTCATAATAAAATACAAATATTCTATCTATATAAATATACACAAATACGTATACATACATACATATATACATAAGAAACAAGTTAATCATTATGTATACAATTTATTTAATATATATTAAATAATATATACATTTAATATATTTATATGCAACGACTTTACTTCTGCATATTACGCATCTCTTTGTGTGTAAACGCGACCTCTTTATATACACGTATAACCCATCATAGAGCGGTAGTTCACAGTCGTTGCGGTCGGGAAGGTCTAGAAGAGATTATGGCTATGCTGCATCCGAATTTGATTCAACTTGCCACAAAGTAAGCGAATTTGTTTTACATTTATTCTTCGATTATTTTTCCAGTTGAAAGATTTGAAAATTTTAATGTCCTATTTCAAGAGGATATTTAACTATCGGCCCGTATGACTATGTAAAAATATAAAAAAGTCCATAATGATTCATATTCATAATTAATATGCATTAATAATATTTTAATTGTAGATTTTCTTAAAAAGTAAACATAGAACTTCGATATAAATTGACTGGTACAAGGCTCCAGTGCGTAATTGGAAGTAGTCGTCGTGAGACTTCAATGCCGTGACGAGACAACATCGTAAATCTGTCCCAATATAACCGTAACTTCAATTGGATGTCTACCAAGGGCTACCGGTGACGGCAGACGATTTGGTTTCGAAGTGATATTAAGTAAGTAATATTAAATGGTAAGTTATATCATAAGTAATTTAGGTAAACAAGTTTAGGATGCCTACCTACAGGATATAATTATTAATTGGGTACCTAAATTTTAATTTTACTCATATTTTTATATTTTTTTTTTCTAGATATCTATTTAAATCTCTTACTTTAATTTTCATTTTTTATATTTAAATTTATAAATTTTTAGGGTTCCGTAGTTCGAGTCTATATACTTTGTCCAAGTCCGTCTGTTTGTCTGTATGTCTCGCAGCAATTTTATAGCAGCTACATAAGTTTGTATTGTATTTAATAGAAAAAACATATTTTAATATTGCCACCCATTCATTATTGGTTTCTCAAAATCAAGTCTCGTTTGCGAAATCAATAAAGTGTTTTTTTACATGAATTACATGTCCTTTAACGTTTGAACCATTATTTCAAAAATTTTGAAAATACCCAATAAGAATACACAATACGAACTTATTAAAAGAAATTCTCACCACTATATAATCAATTATTTCACGAGTTACAGTTGATCAAGTTCATTATATATTATTACTAATTCTATTAATAAACATATTGCTGAAAACTCTTACTATTAAAAATAAAATATTTTTAATGAAGAGAAACTTTTAAGTACGAATTAATTCTATTGATTTTGTTTATAGAACAAAAAGCTGCGGGATAAAAACAGCTTTTTTTTTTTGCGAAAAATATTTTATTACAATTGACTTTGATTGTTATTTGCAGTAGGTAAATTTTATCTGGAACATAAAAAAAGGCACTATATCACGTTGTTATTTTTTGAAACGAAGCAGTAGCAAAAAAAGTATGAATGGCGGTTTCACAAAATAGAACAGATGTGCAAAGACCAATTTATATCTAAATTTAAGAAATATGTGTTATACCATACCGAAAAGCGTACGAACAAAGTCGCAAACAAAAGGTAGTATTAATTAAACGTAATACGTCAAAGATGGGAATAGCAGCATATTCAATTGTCGCTATCCAGCCTGGCCAATGTCCCTTTCCCTTGTCATGTAAATTAGGTAGCTTTAAGCCGACCCCGTCGAACCAAACCTATTTGTTATCGTGGTTACTCTCATGGATAAGTTATGCGGCCAATTAACATTGGACCCTTGCCTAGGTACAAATTATACGGCTGTTTCTTGATTCCGTAAACAGGTCGAATTATAATTAGATTACCTATGTAGGTAGCAAAATTTCATGAGTTTAATGGCGGAGGGAATATATATCATGTTTGAATGGTATGATTTTACAGATATTATACATACATAGTCATCATATCTTCATTACATATTCCTTGCTTATATTAAATTTGAAATTATTTAGAGTCGACGAGAATTAATTCCGGATCAAATATTATATTCCTAATATTTATAATAAATTTATTTCTCACAACTAAAAGACAGAAAGACTATATAATAGTACAGCTAATTGTGGGAGTCTGGAGCCTAAACTAGGTCGAACCTGTTCTTATAGGTCTCCAGACCCCTTGACTTATTAGTTTAAACTATTTGGAACTTAAAGTATTTAAGGAATAAAAGTTAAAAAAAAAGTTAGGGAGTATTTGGGAGTGTATGTATGTGAATTAGTGTCATTGAGAGTTTGCGTCTGAATGTAGAGTGATAGTGTGAGTGGGTGAATGGTAATGTGATGTTACTTAGTGTATATACCTACTGCATACCTATATTGCATGCATGAATAATTATATTTATTATTTATTGTATCAAATACAAATAAAACTAAAGTAGGCAAGGAATTATGACACAATGGCTAAAAGTGACTCCGTATATTCATAGGTAAGTTCTTGCAACCATGAATTGAGTTAAAATGAAAAATAAATAATTGTTCCGCCCATTCGGTAAAGTTGATAATTTTTCACCTAGATTAGGTATTCTGTTATCTCAGAATAAAAATAAAGAAGACAGGTGCAGGTGTCGGAAAACGACTCGAGTGACTGATTTTGGATGCTTTGACACATGAGTTTAGATTTTGTAATATGTTGAGTCGGCTTATAGGATCAGCAAATTTATCTTTGGTTCTGTATTATGCTCATAGAAGAATGATAATATGAGATATAGACGTAGGAATAATATATGGTAGAGACCAAAACACGTTCTACGCTTAAGCTGCCTTACCGGGACTACACTCGAAGTGTAGTTGATGAGCCGTGTTTGGCAACAGCGCTTGTTAAAGGTCCGGGACAATATGAATTGTAATATTGAAAAATGTTTGAAAACGATGTGGATACCTCTGACTCTATTTACTATTATTATTCTTCCTATTTCTATGATTATCCCGATCACTATATTTTCTAAAGCGTATCCTTTTTGCGGCGGAAGAATCGAGTCTTTCATCGTAGTTAATGAAATGAGGATGCCATGACATTACACGTCTAGGGCGTCTTGTATTTGTAGACTTGTATCTAAGACCATTGTATTCCCAAAGAAAATTCAGTTAATTTCAAAACTCACAAACAAACACTTTCGGCACGCGATATTCGATTCAAATCTAGCATAAGGATACACCAGCCAGCGCCTGTTTCTTGCGAACATATACAACCCCACGAGTGTAGGACGAGATGTACTTATTACGAAGAAGTTTTAATAATGTTACAAAATTTTTAGTAACTAATTCTTTGATTATTTATATGTCTCGAATATTCATCTAGGGATATATATACAATCAAAGAGCTTAACCTCCTAAATTACCGCCTTAAATAGCTTAACCGAGTAACACCAGTAACGTCATTTTCCCTCACGAACGGGTAGATACTTGAATATTTGGACAAAATATTATCTGTCCTCGGGGTGTTCTTCACTCAGGTTTATCTCGTCCTCGCGATTTCCTCGCGCGCCCAAATGACTCGCATTAGGTCGGGTAAATGGCTTCGTTAAGTCAGCTCGGCGAAAGCACATTGGTGATTACAGCGACGCTAAGTGTCTTCATCAAGCAATTTGCGGTCCTCCAGAGCTCGGACGTGTGCTTGGACATCAACTTTGTAATCGACTCGCTGAGACAAATTTAGAAAATTGTGATTTTCTATGTGAATACTTTAAGATTTTGATATGTTTACAAAAATATTATTACCAACACCGTGTCCCGTGTGAAGCCCTGTACAAGTTATTTTCATGTTTGATTCCCGATCGAAAAATTACAAACAAATACTTTTGTACGTCACTCTGATACTAACAACTTGTACATTCCTTTTTAATAATAATAATAATAATAATAATAATAATAATAATAATAATAACACACACAATCACAACAACGTCTTGGTCCCAAACTAAGCATTAGAACTTGTATTTCGGATACCAAGCGAAGACAACACATACACATAACCACCAAGACCCGGTGCCAGTATTAATATTCATCATATAAATACTGACCCGACCTGGGATTCGAACCCGGGACCTCCAGCTTCGTAGGCAGGGTCGCTGCCCACTAGGCTAAGCAGTCGTCTGACATGATCAAACATGATCCTTATTTGAAACAAGTGATCCGACTTGACTGACAACATCGCATCTGCTACTTCGATTGTCAAATGCGTCATATATATTAAAAGGTTCTAGAAAATTCTTGTAAAATTAAACTGCCCGCAGCCAGTTTTTCATTCTATTTTCAGGAATAATATTAGTGACAGGGCAATGTAATCGACTTCGAGTGTATGGATTTAAAGTTTATATTCAAGTACTGTTCGTAAAAGTACAGTTTTATCGAATAGCACATTTGTTATGAATTATATTTGTTTGTAAACTATGAAAATTCACGAAAAAATTTAATCACTTCACTTCATACGGTTTTTGCTGAAAGAAAATAATTAGAAATGGTAAAAAATGTACCCTTCTAACCAGCTATTTACTATAAATATATGATAGAAAATATGTCAAACAAACGTCTTTGTGTTTAATTTGAATACAATATAATTTCTTATTTATTCGTTTGTTTGTTTGTTCTTTCTTCTTTTTGACGACCGCTTAGCCTAGTGGGTAGCGACCCTGCCTACGAAGCTGGAGGTCCCGGGTTCGAATCCCAGGGTCAGTATTTATATGACGAATATTGATGCTGGTACCGGGTCTTGGTTGTTATATGTATGTGGTGTTTTCGCTTGGTACCCAAAATACAAACTAATGCTTAGTTTGGGGCCTAGACGTTGTTGTGATGTATATGTCATTATTATTATTATTCCTTCACGCAGCCCGCGCCATAGTGGACCACCGAAACGAATATTATTCATCCCGGTCAAAGCTTTCCATAGGATAGAAAATCAATTAATATTTGAAATCAACGATGAGCGCAGATTCAAGGTGTGAGATTACAGTATTACGCATGGATATTTGCCGCTCTGAGTTGCCTGTGAATGGTTCAACTCGGAAACTGATCGTTTACTACACATAAAATTACCACCCCGTGGTACTTATTGGAAAATTTTTAGAAGAGTTTAAAAAGATTAAATAATAGTTAATCACTATAAAACATATGCTCTGGAATTTATATATATATATATATATATATATAATCAAATTATTCTACATAGTTTTAAAAATAAACTATTATTTATTTTATTAAATGATTCTTAGCCTCACCTGCTTCAGCCGCAAAACCACTACTCGTAGGAACGGAAACAAGAAAACATAGTTATGGGTATGTTGTGTCTACCGACGTGGACAATGAAACAGGACTAGTCAATAATAAAGTTTCCGCCTTTGGTTTCGCTTAACTACAATAGTTGTGACATTCACTGATATCTTGCCAGATGACATTACCTTTGGAATAGTGACTGACAAATTCATGGTCCGCTGATAAATCAGTGATAAGAGGTTACACCCGTCTGAAACGAGATAGCTTTGTCCCTTTCAATTTAATCGGCAGATATTTCGGTATTGTTCACCGTGAACATATATTTTAGGTTCAGACAATTAATTATTCTAAACTTTAGAAACTATGCTAGTACATACATACATACTCGTATGGCGTAACGGACTTCTGTGTTTCGGGACTACTGAAATGAAGTTGTGTTAAGTAACGAAAAAAAAATGCTGTCATATGTGACTCATAGCATCACATAGCAAATGAGACACCAGAGATATTTGTTGTTATAACAGATTTAGTGCACTTGTGTGAGTTAGTTTAGATTAGGATTGGGTACGGTGTAAAGTATTTTTGTTTTAAAAAAGTTTTTTTCTCTTTATAGGTACTACAAAAATAATCAACTTCAAAACTTTGCCTATACAGAAAGAGGTTTTAATGACCAGCCAAATTTTAATATAATGACCTTTGATAAAAACCCGTTAGCTGTCTTGTTCCTTTTTAATATCGTTCAATAGGAAAATATTCATTTAAGACTACGTAAACCTTTCCCAAAACTACCAATATTACTAGTCACCGTTCACGAGGGCGCCAGTGCAGGTATACGCAACCCTCTCTCGTCTCATGCCCCGCCCTTTCGTATGTAAGTAGAAGGTAGCCAAATTTTGTTAAAAAATATTTAGGATATAATTATTGATTATGAATATTTGACCTATATTTTTATTTACGTAATGAGGTCTATTGGTGATACCTAACACCTAGAAAAATTTTGGCTGGTGACTAAAATCTCACCCTGTATATACAAAGTTAAATTAAATAAAGTTGAAAGTAGTGTTTTACTATTTTGTAGATAAGACCAATAAGAAACAATACGTACATAAAACTATTAATATTTAAACATTCACAATATTTAATCAGTTATTTTTCAGCCAAGGCAAGTTTATAAACTTACTGTAATTTGAGTTTTTTTTAGTTATATTTACGTAAGTACTAAAATTACAAAATTGTCAAACGAACGCAAATAGTACAGAGTACCCACTAAGTATTAAGTGACTAGTAGTTATTTACTATTTATTTTTATTACTAGTATTTATTTTTAGTACTAAAACTAGTAAGTACTTACTAAGATATCGAAAATACTTTAACTTTTCTTACCTTGCCTGGCACTAACTCCAAAAATAGGTAGCTGATAGATACTGTTAAAATAATATGTAAGTTTCAAATTTTTTATTAATTGGTCTATAATGCTCTTTTTTAAAAGTACTATAATATAATTTTTAATTTAAGTTAGTACACGCTTTTATTTATTTTAAATATTTACATTATTTTTCAATGTTGAACGGTAAGCAGTTCGTTTGTGTTTAACATGGGTAGGTTGATGACAGTCGATAACAGTCAAAACAGATGGAAGTCCTAGTGAAAACAAAATAAAGGAGTCCAAGCACGAGGTAGCTGCTGTACACCGTTCTGGGATTTCCTTTCGACTGCTTGCCTTTTCCATCATCAGAACATCTCTAGAGCACTAAAATATTTTATTTTCATTGGAGCTACATCTGTGTGCCAAGTTTTATTAAAATCGGTTAACAAGTAGTTGGTGAAATTTAAATAATAGGGATTCATCCTCTAATTTTCTACCCTTAAAGATGGAATATTTTCTTCAAACTTAAATGGAAATAAGATATATTATATACAATAAAAAAGTAATCAATGTAATAAGTTTATAATCGGCGAAAATATCACGTAACAGACACAAAAAAAGTCAAATTGATAATATTTTCCTATTTGAAGTCGATTCAAAAATAGTATGTATTTGAGCATTATAAAATTATTTATAATGCTCAAACACATTAATATTAACTTAATTGTTATATTTATATTATATTAATAAAATTATTTAAATTATACTATAAATATAAATAATTTTTTTTAAATTTTAATATAATTATAATATATATATATATAGGCCATTAATAAAAAATAATTAAAAATATTTTCATTCATAACTAGTAATTAATTATTTGGCATTGTTGGCATAATATCGCTGTAAACTTTGTGTCATACAAGATAATTTAAAGTTTAACCTACATTGATAATTTTATAAATAAATATATTTACAAGGATATCCACATAGTTCAGTATAAAACTCAGTTACGCTTAAAGGTATGAAAACAACATTTACATTTTATTGTCTTACACCATAAATAGGTGCTGCAGAAAGTCCCATCTTAGTAATAATTTTATAAATGTAAATTGGTCATAATTGTTCATTCTGTGTGTCAAATACTACTTCCTGCAGTCACTGCGCCATGACTGTGATTTACTCACATGAAAATAATTAATATCCTATTTATTCCAAACCTGACCACTCACACAGCCTTCAAGACCCCGCAAGCCGTTTTACTCGTAATTCCTATACTATCGTAATTGTAAAATTACTCATAATACAGGTAAAAACACGTTGATATAATGCGTATTTGACGCAATTTTAAAAATTATTATTATTGTATGTTATGGAATGTTCACAATAATTATAATTTTAATTCTAGCTTAACATAGTAGACTCAAAATAAAATAATTTTAGAATGCCATTTTTAACCGGGCGTGTACTAATGAGTTTTTTCTGACTTAAGTACATAAACTATCACTGACTCCGTGCCTCGGAGAGCACGTTAAGCAGTCGATCCCGGTCGCTGTCAATAGATGGCGGCCGTTACAATCTTCCAACCCGCATCGGAGCAGCGTGGTAGATTTAAGCTCCAAGCCCCCTCATATTGAAGGGAGGCCTAAGCCCCTGCAGTGGGATATAAAAAGAGCTGATGGAATGGAATTCTAAACACACTTTTCACAACATTACAAGAGCTGAAAGCCGTTTCTTCGGTTGGACGACATCCGTTTCATTTCATATCCTCAGACGCACACATCGTCATAAGCTATTGCCGTTGTGTTAGTATTTTTTTGCAGTATATCTCGTTCTATGTGCCGAACGATCGTGTCAAATGAAGAGCATAATATATTAAAGCCACGCTCGCAGCGGATTTCAGTGTCACGTAGTGAGGGGTTGTTAAAGCTCTTACAACTCTAATATTATTTTTGTCGCATTCTGCTGCTGTAGTGCAATTAAACATATTGTTGAGGCACCAAGTTCTTCGTGAGTGTTCAGTGAAACGCAATTATTTACACGTTCATTTCGATTCTCAACTTGCTGCAGTATAATAAACCCATTAATTTATGGATGTCCAGTCATAATTAAATATGCACGAAACCTTGATATTACAGTTCCGACATATCATTTTGTTTGTGTTGACCTTGTGTCGTTGCCAATGTTCTACATGTAGAGGGTGATATTAGATAAATATATTAGCCAATTTTACTGAGTTTACACGTTTTAGCGAATTAAAAAAAAACTATATTTAGAGTTAGTAGCTACGCTTATCTGTACTTAAAGAATTAATTACATCAAGTCTTATACCTAAAAACCATCTTTATCAGGATAAGCTTCTACTTGTGAATATACTAGACCAAAAACTTAGAAATAAAACGCTTTCTCACCTCATTTCCAGTCACGAAAATTTTGAAAGTAACAGATTTAGAAAACTGAAATTCAGCAAACAGCCAGGTTTACCCTAAAATGCCGAGTGTCTTCGCCAACGGAGCAAATTCCCCGAGGGCGGCAGCTGACCATCGATTTACATAATAATGACTTAGTAACCAAAGTTGGCTTCCAAAGGATTATAAACTCGTAAACATTACCATCTATACGTTCAGCCATTGTATATTATGCTGTAGATACATTTCCTATGAGTATTTATTCATAGAAAACCCTTTACCGACGGACACGATATCAAATATTTAGTATACATATTGTAATTTTCCATATTATCATGCAAATGAAAACGTACCTGCCCGTAGACGCGTAATACGTATGCTATGTTAAAGGGAACCATGAATAACAATTAGTGGGCCCTCCGATGGGAAAGTAATTCTGCCCACCTGCTTAAAATGTCGGAACTGTAATCTGTACGCCGAAGAAATGAGGGAATGAAAATGCAAATTATGATGTAAAAAAGGTCCGTATATGTTCAGCGTTAACGTGCTCGGAAATTGAGAAAAACGTTTATGCTCGTAGAATCTATATTAAAACTGCACTTCTTGTTTTTATGTGTGCCTGGTGCTTAAGTATTTTCTTTTGTTGTATAAACAAATATTAATAATATGAATAACTATTATAATAACTTAGCACTTCCTGCACAGCACCATCTAGTCCCAAACTAAACAAAGTTTGTATTATGGGTGCCAGAGAACTGATATATTAAAATATTCTTTATTATTTATATATCTAGATATGTTACACACATACACGGTACAAATAGGTTAATGCACACAAATATTTGTCCCGGGCGGGAATTGAACCCACGACTCTTGGCTTCACAGTTAAGGTCTATAACCACGCGGCCCATCGGTCAGTCAATCAATCATGATTATACACTGCACTAATTTTGACTTGTTGCACTTTTTGTGATACTATTTCGTAATCAATGTATTTGTAATTGTTAATAATTTAAAAATATATACTCGTAGTTTACCTTAAAATATAATTATTGTACATTTATAGTAAAAAGAAAACATAAGTAATAATAAAAGTAATGCACAAATGTCGAGAAAACTCCCCTAAGAATTCGTATAATTTTTGTGCTTGGATTCTGTTTGTGAAATGAAATTACATTAACAAAAATGTCACTTAATTATTATTTACTTGTCATACAACGAAAATAGTACATTATGATGTAAGTACGGTAAGCTGCATATTGTAGTCGAGGTGTTTATAGGCACAAGGCAAAGCCGGGTGCTTATAATAAACCGATGACTATAATAGCCAGCTTACTGAGTAAGAGCATTATACGACGTTTTTCAATACATTTGCGGTTAAAATTAGGTAGATACTTCAAATGTAATAATGGCGGGAGCTAAGGGCGGCAGCGGGCTGCTTCTCGCGGTATACGCATAAATTTAGTTAACGAAAATTTAGACCTATCTCTCGAAATAAAAAATGTAAGATTGCAAATTTTTTTAGTAATTCTTTTTAAAAATTTGCTTAATAAAATAACCCGGTGAATATATTAAACTAAATACTATCATAAAATTTTGATTGTTTCCGGAGGCCTACAGTTTTATCTGATATATAGTGACTAACCTAAGTATTTTATATTTACTTTTTGTTTTTTACTGTGGAAAACAATGAAATAAATTCAACTGTCCATATGACGTCACAGAGACAATTTTAATGTCAGATGAATTTTCTTAAATATCAGGTAAATTCTTAAAAAGAAAAATTGTTATGTAAAAAAGTTGTTACAGAACGTTAGTATTTACAATTTTAGTCCACAAAAAAAAACAACTATTACGCGCGAACAGTGGGAATAAAAATAAGCTTTTGTGTATAAAGCGGCTGTTATCATTTTCAGTAAACAAGTGAAATCGTAAACGGAGTGGGACAAGCCCTGAAGGCGCGGTTCAACCTTGTGAAATTGCGTTTATCATGGTAATGTAATGGCCTCATGTTACCGAGCTATTACTCACAGTAAACAATCTCACTACACATCCACCACGCTTCGGTAAACTTTTTAGCGACATATAACAAGGACACCGCCTCTACCTTTGTTGTTTCAGTGAGTCTGGTATTGGCTGTATAAAAGCTTATAGAGCTAGACAAAGGGGTATCATAAACTTATCAGTCCTTTACCCTTTAACAGTGGTACAATAGAGCTCAGAGTGAAATTAATTCTGGCACATTAAGCTAACCCTCGCCAGATTGAGCAAACATCTGTTAACGCGTTTAGGAGCTAGTACATTTTAAGTAACTTAAGCACAACTATAACAAAATAGTGATAAAATTATTGGCTCATGTTTGATCCAAGTCATTATTAACAAATTAACTTCCTTCTGTTGATACAACTATTCCTTAAAATAAAAAATTGCTAATTTTACTCCAACTTCGAATAAAAGAGCCATGAAAAAGCTGTTGGTGATAAAAACGAGTCGGTTAAACGCGGATCAAAATCGTGTAATTACTTTCCGCAATTATCGTTTGGCTTAGGAAGATAACAAAAAATTACACTCTCAGATAAACCTATTTTTAATCACATTTCATGAAAACTTTTCATGACATTTTACTGTAAGCTATTAAAAAAAGAAGTGCTGTTATGTAAAAGCACAACTTCGCAATTGGCGAAATGGCATTTTTTGACGTTTCGGAGTCAAAACAAAAAAAAACGGATCGCCGAGAGTTTCGTCATGTCTGCATGCACATTCGTCCGTCAACTCTTTCTGTCAGGGTGGCAGGGTGGCAAATTTGAAAAGTGGTACAGACCTACAAGCCTAACGTAACTCTTGTGCTAAATCCAACATGATGTGGATAACCAGAAAAGTCAAAACAATAGAATCCGTTGCCTTCAGGGCAAGATGTATGGTTTGGCTTTACTCCCAGACATATCAATATTTCAGTTTTTGCCAAATAAATATCGCGATACAACTCGGTTTTATGTGTCCCGACCGGCTTTGCGCGCTGCGTTTGTGATTGGAATGCAAACGAGAGGTCTTTATGAATAATTCAATAATCCTACAAGCTTTCCAACAATCATCGGTATTTACTCATTCGACTGTATTTTCGGAACTCTTACTAATACATAGTAATGATACGCTGTTATTATTGTTATGGCCCCGGGTTCTGTGGGAGCATTCGGTAAAACGCTCGGCAAGTTCTTTCTTTTGTTTATTTCGCTTCTGAACATTTTACAGCTGAATAATTCGGTTAATATTTCGACGTTTTCTGTTGTTAAAACCTGCACGTTTTTAACACTTAAAATTGCCCACTTAATTTTAGTCACACCCTGATTTATGTTAAATGCATCATATGCATGCTGTAATCTTTTCTGTAGATACCTATATGTTACTGATATATGACTTTAAGAAATAGATATATAGATGATAAAAGTATTGACTAACAAAAACAAAAGAAATATTAAAAATAAAATTTGTTTCGAACATAAAAATTTAATAAACGGAAATCATTTTTCCGATGCCAGCGGCGTGGCGGCGGCGGTACGATATTGTGCACAATAATATAAATCTAGCGAGTTCAACGGCCGCATCGACGTATTTTATGGTGCTAGTTACCATCTCACTGAAGTTCACGTGCCGCCCGCGCCGCACAGTAGCAGTACGAGGTTTATTTATTTTTAAAAAACCAAAATTAAATATTAAATAAGTATAAAATGAATACTACATCACCTAAGTAGTTAGCTATATACAAAAAAATACATACAGACAAACCAGAACGTATTCCATTTGAAATCGGTTAAAAACACGATGTTTTTATCCGATTTCAAATCCACAATTACAATCCACACAGACTCTAGTGTTTTTAATCGATTTCAAAAGGTCTGGTTTGTCTTTTTTAATGTATGGTCACCGACACCTTTGTGGATTGTAAACCGATTTGGAAATTTGTTTTATTGTTTGAAAAGGTATTATCTTAAGATAGTCTTATCATCACCAAGTCAATATCTAATCACGAAACCCCAGGGAAATCGAGGGTTACCCTTTGATTTTATAGGCACGCGTAGTGTGTTTGAACTCTATTTTTAGTTATTCAAGTGTTTGCGTCTGGTAGTCATCATGCCATGCTGCTATGCTGATGATGGAAGCTACAGCAATCCTAAATAGTTAGAAGTTAGAGAATAAAACTGCAATTTGTCGACCGTTTCTTCCAAACGGCGTTGTCTAATTTAAGCAATGCGTCAAGAAGATAGATACGACATACAAATAAATTACAATTACTTATACCTAAAAATTTAAAAATGAAATACTTTTTACAGAAGAAAGAAAAATCTACTTCAAAAACCAAAACAAAATTTTTTTTTTTATAATATTTTAAATTCAAAGAAAAGAGCATTAAAGGGAGTTATACACACGTGTATAGTTTAAATGGGTACCTAGAAGGTAATGAATACAAATACAAATCCTTTATTGGGCTTATTTTATTTATTATATTTATTTTATTTATATTTTATTTATATCAAGTAACAAAGGCTCATTTGTTAGTAAAACTCCTAAAAATCCATTCGTAAATGCTTGTTCAGATTATTCTTTGACAATTTCAAGTTTACAGAAACATGAAAATAACAAACTGAAAATAAATAAACCCCATTTCGGTTAGCCCCGGGTGTGATTAAGTTTGAATCAAGCAAACATCTTTGGCTTTATTTGACCTTAGATATTCGTTATTTCTAAGACAATCCATAATGCAGTTTTATTATTATTTTTATTATTATAATTTTTAATTTATGCCTACATGAGGGTCGATATAAAACTTTATCATCTAAGTCAATATGATTTCACATGAAAGGAAGAGTGTGTTTATACGAAAGTCAAACATTTTCCACTTTCCAGAAAGCTCTAAATTAAATTGTTCGCCATCTGTGAAAAACAAAACTAGTGATGGCAAAATAACGATAACTGAAATCGAAGATGTGCTTATAATTATATTAACTCATACTTCATTCATATACAAGTTCAGGTTTAAATTTCAATAATATGTTTACTTATGGATTAATCCAACATACAGGTTTTCAAGTTTCCTCGTCTGTTTCAACGATGATTTGGAGACAATACGCAATTTTAGAAGAGTAACAGAACTGTTTCAGCACATTTCAAGCTTTATTATATTTGTATTATGCGAGACACGTATAAAAGAAGGTACCTACAGTTACTTTTTGTTACATATATTATATTCAGGCGATAAGAACGAGACTGTGGGGGAGACTTCTCGAACTCAATATTCCTCAACTTTTTATCATTCGGTTGTTTCCGAGCTTAAATAGGTAGAACTTTATGATTATATTTTCGTGTGTTCCACGTTACTTTCATATTACTTTTGAAATATTTTTAAGTATATCCTCGAAATAAATAAATACGGTCTGTCACGAGGGCTTAACTCCCCTAATACGGGCGCTTATATATATTGTGACCATTTATCTCGACAGACATAAAAGATTAATTTTCAAAAGTTATTATCTTACTGTGCCATCCTAAATAAGGGGTTCATCAGAGATGACATAATAATCACTAGACGGAAAAAAAAATTAGAGAAGGAACTTTTTTAAAACCATAGAACATAGAAAACGTCAGATAAATTCTACAAATTATACAATATTAGCGACCGACCGCGGCTTCGCTTGTATAGAATACACTTGTCTTATGTACCTATAGCATTTATGAAGGGTTATTTAACAATTTCCACCCAAAAGGTACAAATTTTAATTATTTTACCTAAAACAGATCTTAAAGCCAGTCAGTCTTCGTTATTTCATGCATCAGTCAGTCTTCATGCAACATAAGTTCAAAAATGACGGATTTTCATAAAAACGTATGCCTCTCATGTTTCGTAAAATCTATAATAGAGTAGGTAGAATTACCTAAAATCCTTTCTTAGTGGATTTCTTAGTAGATGCTTACATCACAAAACAAACCTTATTTCTAAATTTCGTGTGATCGCTTCAGCGGTTTCAGCTCGACGTTGATTACGATTGAGTGAGTGATATTTCGATTTTATAGCATATAGATGGCAGAAGCAAAAGACGCACAGGAAAAATTAAATATATTTGAACTGGAAGTTTTTCAGCTACGAGTATGTCCCTGAATGATTCATTGTTATGGTTCACAAATCATTTTAATTTTTTTTTTAAACTTATCATTTCCGTCCAAGAAGAAACGATTAGAACAGTTATGTCGCAGGATAATTCCGAAAAACGGATCTTTGCAAAAATCTTAAGGTGATAGCAAAAATCAAAAGTCGAAAGGTCGACTGGTACGTTTCGTGCGCCGTTTTCGTGCGAGTTGAGTACTAACCCGATTCTAAGTATATTTTCAATTTTTTTACAAGTTTCCAATTTCCCAATTTTTGCAATCGTCTTAGGATTTTTGCAAATATACGTTTTTTGACGACAGATATACTAGTGTTAATTATTACATTTGAAAATGTTTAAAAAAATATCAGGTTTGAAAATAATTGCTAAAAACTAGAATAATTAGGATTATAAAGATATTTTTAGTTTACGGCTAAAAACCTAAAGTTTCGTTCTTCAGTCCGACTTTTGAAAATCTAGTTTTCATTTGATGTCGACGTTTTTGTATAATTTTGAACGGATTTCAGTTTTGGTCGAATTTCACTTTGGTCATATAAAAATTAAATCTTTTAAAAGTTTATTTTATTTGTTTAAGTTTCAATCTATGACATCTTTAGATTATGAAATCTATTCACAAAACAAAAACAAACAAACCACAAAAACATTCACGTATATCAAGTGAATCGAGAGATATAGCTGGAGATAATTTTCAAAGAAAAAACATCCTAATAACTCTTAAAAGTATGGACCGATTATATAATCGACTTTGCAGTCTTCAAATATATAGGCAATTTTTCTTTTTTAAAATTTACCTTCTACTTATAAATATAAATAATTATCAATATATTGCAACTCCTTAATATTTTATGTATTTTAACACAGTAATCGGCAAAGAATCTGATTCCATCAAAAATTTACAACTGTGAATAATGTTCAAAGCTAGCTGGGGTGGAAATCCACTGTTATTTCCAATCAATTTATCAGTGCACACAATTTTCGACCTTAAGGACATGTTTCAAATCTTTATTCTTTCATGTAATTCAAAGTCAGTAATTTATGTAGAATCGAAATCCATCAAATAAGCACAATTTTGCAGTACGTCCCAAGTCGCTTGTCAATGTTTTATTCTATGGAAATAGTCGACCAGAATGATCTACTTTATTACTACTAGTCTACTTTATTCCCCATTTCTTTAACTATCACAGCGTATAAAATCACGTAGTTTCGTTTTTCATAGACAATGTGCAGAAATTACTTGTTGTTTTCCCCACAGGGATCTCCAGTCAGATTAAACTATTGTTTAATTTCCTTCCCTTTAAGTATTAAAGCGTGCAAAAATCACGTCGTTTTATTGCTCCGTGACGATGTGAAGAAAGGACAAATTTTGTATCCCGTCGTACTTTTTGTACCTTCGACCGAGATAAACAGTAGCCTATGTTCGTTCTCGTCCGTTCAACTATAACATAGCATACCATCAGCCCATTAGGCCATCAGGGCTCAGGCCTCCTCTCGGGATGAGAGGGCAGGCTGCTCCACTGCAGGTTGGTGGATTTTAACGACTGCCATTGATTAATGGCAACCTGGACCGACGCCTTTACGCACTCTCCGAGGCACAGTCAGTGATAGTTACAAATATGTACATAAGTTAAAAAAAAACTCATTGATACATACCCTGGGATTCGAACTACGGCCTTCTAAACAAGAAGTAGGCTTGCTACCGCTCGGCTATTACGACTTCAACTATGTCTATGTAATAATCTAGTTATTTCGTTTCTAACCAAATTTCACCTGTCAAATTTTTCACCTGATATGAACATTTTATGTATAACTAACTACATTTGATCTCCAAACAAACTGTGACTAGTAACACACCAAAAGAGTAGGTACATGTTTTAAAACGTTTGTTTTATTTTCAATAATATTATTATTTTCAGTATAAACTAAGGGTTCTGTGTACGAAACGGTAAAAGGGTGGCTTCATAAAGTTCAGGACGAACTATCTGATTTATCATTCACACTACCCAAATATATCTTTATAGTGGTTTGTATGTACTAGTATATACATTACGTTGTTGGGGGTCAATCTCGCTGCGTCGTATTTGATAATTTAGCGAGACAGCCACATCCGGGATCCGTCGACAGATGGTGCACGAGTGTTCTATTAAAAATTTAGTGGCACTGTTGCCCCTAAAAATTTCTATATGTCCTGGAAAAATCTATTTTTTAAAACGTTTAAATCACTTTAGTATAGCATATAGTATATTTTCCTATTTGATTTATTTACACATAACCCATAATTGCCGTTTGGAGAGGAGAAATAATGTTGTTCTTATCATATCAAAATCAATCATAATAACTGACCGGTTAGCCGAGTGGTTAGAGACTCAAACTGCGAAGCCTAGGGTAGCTGGTTTATGTATTTATATCAGTTGTCCCCATAACACAAACATTATACTTGCTTATTTGGGACTAGATGGCGCTGTGTGGGATGTTCCAGATATTATTATTATTATATCACTAAGCTTGAAAATAAAATTAAACCGCTTTTTCTAAATATAATCAAACAGGAAACATCCATAGTAAAAGATTTTACTAATGAAATTAATGTCTGCGACTGTCAGCAAGGGTTCGAGCTCATTAGTGCAAAGGATGGGCGCGTGTCTCCAGGGCGTGCTTCATTACATCACTTTTTCCGGTACACCCTTTGGCACAACATACATCTTAACGTAGAGGGATAAACGAACTACTCGTATCTATTCAAGTACGTCATTTCATTATTAATAAATGTTTTCTAGGCGTTAGGTACTATTTATACCTATGCCTCATTTTTGACAAAAAATAGGTAGAAAAATTTTTACTTCAAAGTTACTGAAGTCAAACATAAATAATAGGTACGAGAAACGGCGACCTCGGGTGTAAGGGGGAGAGGTAACCGACCGGCGGCCGCCGATTGACGCAATAGTTAATCGCGCATACCCCCGGTAATACGATAATATTTTAATAACGATAATATTTTAAACAGTAGCCACTATTACTCTCTGGCTCTTCTGCTATCTTTATGTAAAAACTAAGTGATTTCGTTGTTTCGTTTTTCCTTGGATAAACAAATAAATACACTTCAAATTAGTATACCTGAATACTACAAATACTGGATTAGCAGCATAAATACTGAATTTTTGGCACTAGAGACCTATTCGCTCTTGACTGTTTCTTAAGCTATGTACTATTTGCAATGATAGGTCATATAAAATGACGTAATTCATGCAAATTTTACTCTACAACGTGCATAAAAGTAATTATCGGTCTGGTGTTTCCTAATTAAAATTAACGTTAAATTTTAATTAAATTTGTTGTCTTCCATTTAATGTGTTGTCGGGAACTATAATTGGATTACAGCAGACAAAGCGACCGACCACTAGCTCCAATTAATTAATTTCGTTACTTGTTATTTAATTATTTGAAAAATCATTTATTTTTAGTGAATAATGTTTTTTACTAGTATATACGTACTAGCCACTGCGTACCATGTTATATACGGTCTCTATATACATGGATTAAATAAATCGGAAGCCGTGCGTGCACCTAGTAACAGATGCGGCGCTAAAAACCTAAAAACTAAAACAAGAGCTTTATTTATTTTTTGTTTGTTTCTTTGCAAAGACAGCTTTGAAATGTATATGCAATAGGGTCTACGGCGCCGGCGGTGCTTGAATTTACAGGCACAGTCGGCAACGTCTAATATAAAGCATGAAAACTAGTTCCGCTTGAACTCGGAAAAGTATATTTGACCACTTTTTTATCAACTCGCTTTCTACTCTGTGTCTTTCCTTGTTTGTCTGTTCTGTACAAAATTTACAATCAATTTTAAACTCGATGAACTGGAGACTCGAAAATTTTAACTGAATATTAATTTTCACTTTCAATTTTCATACAAGACTAAGAAGCAGGAAATAACTATTTACATGAAAAAAAAAAATAATAGGCACGTTTTTATAACTGAATAGATTATATAAAAGATTTAAAACAAAAAACGTGAAACACGTGCAATAGATAGGTGAACAACTATCATGCATCAATTGTCTATAGTGCACGCTCCACAAGTTCTTCGTTTTAAATCTTATTAGAAGGAATATTAAAAAAAAAATTTAAATAATTATTGGTTTGTGAGGTAATTTTGGTTTGACGCATGAAATAGAAGAACAAAATGAGTGTGGAAAAAATGACTTATGAGGACAATACGTAGGTAGGAGTGTCGTGATAGCCCAGAGCGCAACGAACCTGTCTCAAATTTATAAGGCCCCATAGGGCCATGGTTCGAATTCGGGCGTGTACCAATGAGTTTTTCTGACTTAAGTACAGTAACTATCACTGACTTCGTGCCTCGGAGAGCACGTTAAGCAGTCGGTCCCGGACGCTGTCAATAGATGGCGGTCGTTACAATCCCCAACCCGCAGTGGAGTAGCGCGGTGGATTTAAGCTCCAAACCCCCTCCTCACCCTGGGGGAGGCCTAAGCCCCTGCAGTGGGGTAAAATGGGCTGATGATGATGACGTAGGTATTTTCACGCGGGTAAAGCCACGGCCAAAAGCTAGTACGTTATAAAATTTAAGAGTTATTTTATTACATGACACGAATCCAAGTCTGCTCGATATGGTGGTAATGGTTCAACAAATAACATTCTCCATATTCCTTACGGCAGCCTACTTTTTCATTATCTTATACTAGCTTTCCGCCCGCGGCTCCGCTCGCGTACACAGTTGTATTATTGTAAAGTTTCATTAAAATTAATTCAGTCGTTTTTGCGTGAAACATCCATACATACAAACGCCGTGTTTATAATATTAGTAAGGATTACTAGATTCAAACTTATTAAATCTCGTTATGGCATGCTTTAGTAGAATACATACACACAACAGACACACTCACCCCCAATACTCAGAAGCACGCGCGCCCCATACACCACCCCATACACACATACGTAAAAAAACATACTATGAACCCACATCACGGTGGGTATTAGTATATGCACTTATAATACAAATTCATCAAAATATATTGTGGATGTACCTAATCCGAAGTATGAAGAGACTGGTGATCGTCATACAGGCCTGTTAATATGCATATCAGCCCACTTACATGGAGGAAAATTTGCTTCTTTTTAAATTATCTATATAATGAATGTGTGAATTGTAATGAATGAAATTTTTTATATAGTATTATTATTATTAATATAGATAAGGAAAAGTACAACGAAGAAAGAAAACAAGATGATATATAGGTACATACGAATGTTTTGTAAACAAGAATGTTTTCGTGGTTTATTTGTCAACGATATACTTGTTTTCCTGTTAGTAAATACTGTATTTAAGTCGTGATAGCCCAAAGCGTAACGAACCTGTCTCAAATTTATAAGGCCCCATAAAGCCATGGTTCGAATCCGGGCGTGTACCAATGAGTTTTTCTGACTTAAGTACATAACTATCACTGACTCCGTGCTTCGGAGGGCACGTTAAACAGTCCGTCCCGGACGCTGTCAATAGATGGCGGTCGTTACAGTCCCTAACCCGCACTGGAGCAGCGTGGTGGATTTAAGCTCCAAGCCCCCCTCCTCACCCTGGGGAGGCCTAAGCCCCTGCAGTGGGGTAAAAATGGGCTGATGAAGTGAAGTGAAGAAATACTGTATTTATAACAATGTATTCGGCTATATAAATATGTACGAGCCCTTACACGCTCTAGTGTAGACAAGTTGTGACCGCCATTCCGTTGGAATTGCAGCGACAAGGGTGCGCTAAAGTAATATGCATCGCGTGCAAGTGAAACTGCGAGATACGAGAACCGCCTCGCCGCCGCCGCCGTCGGCGTTGAGAGGCATTTCCTTCTGTATGAAATTTGTTACACACCGTTTTCACCGGTCACAAAGTAAATTTTTCTGCAAAGCCCTTTATCTCTGTTTTTGCGTTTTATTGCAAACAATTATCACACTTAATAATAAAAATTATTGTACGAAATATTATATTACATTTAGACCTTCGAAATCCTTCAAGAAAGACACATTTATTCATATTGAATATAAAAAAAATCAACACAACCTACAAGAATTTTTCTTTCTAGTCCGCCTTTCACAAGCTGTACTTGTTTTCCTCTTTGTAGTTATAGAGAAAAGCGTCCGTGCGACTTCTCTTTACTCAGATTTCAAACGTAGCGAACAACTTCGAGCACTAGGAAATTCTAGAGAATGAAAATTCTTCGAAGGTTTTCAGGAATCTGTGCCCCAGAGATGAAATGCTTAAAATATATATATACTAGCGACCCGCCCCGGCTTTGTACGGGTAGCAGAGTATATAAGGCGTAGTGTTTTTTCTGGCGTAGTGTCCTATCAGCTTGTTACGTCGAACATGTGGATTAAATTTTATTAGATTTCAATGTAACGTAAGTACTTGGAGTATTTTTAAAGTATTTTATTTTCAATTCTATAAATATTTGAAAAAGTAAAGAATAAATACATAAAAACAAACTACAATATTTCTTTGTATACAACATTGACAGTTTCATCCTAACCACGCGTGTCGCGTCGGCCGGTAGGTATGCCGGCCGGCCGCGGCGCCTGGCTGCTATCGCGTGATATTTTTATTTCGCGATTGCTCCTAAGATAATAATTTAAATTGTATAGTGTAAAGGACAATCATAATGTGCATGAAAAGCTGAAGGTAAATTACGTATTTAATTTGATAAGGATTAATACTGTATTCGTATAAATTGCTTTCCCAGTACCTCATCATATAACACCATTTTTTTAAACATAAAATTAAATGTAGTAAGCTATACATAATAGATAGACATATGCCATCACGGAATTTTTTGTAGTCTTATAAACGATACACAATTCCTTCATACATTATTTTGTATATATCTCAAACGGATTAGGCAGCGTTTTCGATGAAAGCTCCCAGCCGCCTTGATTTTTTTCCGACTTTGTCAACAATAATCGTCATATTTCAACTAATTTCCACAAAACATTAATAAATTATACACATAAACCTTCTTCTTGAATCACTCCGTCCATTGATGTCCATAATATGTCAAACCGTTTGGTAGTTTTTGATTTTATCGCGTTCAGACATACAGACAGACGCGGCGGGGGACTTTATTTTATAATATGCAGTGATACCTTTTTATATTTATAAGCATCATATTATAGAATTTATTTATATTCATCTGTTGATATAGGTATTTCAGTAACGTATTGTATTATATTTCTTTAAGAAGATTTGCATACATTATAACCAATATTTCATCTTCTGGCGTAACCATTATACTGTAGGTACGTGTTTATTATCCAATTATAAGGCTGACATGTGCCAAGTCACCAAGTGACTGAAATCTTGCAAAAAATATACTAACCAATAGATTTAATATGAATCCATCAAACTGTTGCACTTCGCTTAATTTAATACATATGATTGGTACAGCAATTTCATATTTGTGTTTTCAGAATAGTCAGAGAAACATGCCAGAAATCTCTCGAAATAATTATTTTTGTCTAAAACGTTGAAATTACTTTTTGTACACAGTTTCTCACCGGGGCTCTCGCGATTTTATCAAATATTCATTAGAACGGAACAATTATTGTTTAATCAGGTTTCCCTAGATTGCGTAAAGTGCCCCCGGGGTAACTCGTAATAAGATATTTTTTGTGTAAATTTGCACACATTTATATAGAACATGTTTTGTATGAAAATGTTTATTTTCTGTCACAGGTCGTTCGCTCGTTCTGCTTGCAAGCATACTTGTTCTAGCTATTACTATGGCAACCTACTTATACGAAAGATACGGATGGATGTAACACCTAGCTTAAAGATCACAAAATATAGTGGGTAAAGTGATGATTTTGAGAATGGAACCCTCTTTTTTTTGGAATGGAACCGGGTTTTTCTTTATTACTATATTTTAAAGATCAGTAGGTCTGTGCCCAACGGCTTAGGCTGATGAAAATGAAAAAGCCGTTAAAAAAAACATCGATTACGGCGTCTACTGGTGGCTTAAACTAATTATAACTAATTAAAGACATATATAGAAGTATAAACCCGTTTATTTTCCATTTTACATGGGCCCTACTAGCATTTCGGCTATACGGGCCAAGTTTCAGAATTTTTTTTTCAATTGACTCTAAAACATATTGAAACAAAACATAGTACGCAAAACAAGAAAATAGTACACATTTATAAATGCCGCGGGCTGCGTCTGAATGAGCGCGTCAACGCGGCATTATTTAGTCCGTGTGACTTGCACTACTTTATGAACTGATTAGACAAGCCTCCCTAACTAGGGCGTGACAGCACAAAGCCGGTGACCACTGCACCAGGCGTCTCAGCGTAGCCCCGATCCTATCCCAGCCTCCCCCGCCGCCCATGCCAGGCGTACGCAAACTCCTTCAATTTGCCATAGTTAGCCTTCGAGGAAACCAGATCCCTTAATAAACCGGACCGAACCAAGTGCGATCTATACCGTCCTGCATCCCTTTGCACTCAATTCCGTCCAACATCTTCTTTCTGATATCATCATATAGAAGACAGGTCCACAAAATATGATGCCTGTCCTCGTCAGCCAAGCCGCAGTCACACGTACTGACCTCACATAACTTCATAAAATGATGTCTCTTCCGAAAGCAGCCATGCCCCGTCAGCAGCTGCGAGGTTTCATAGTCCGGAGCAATCCAGTCATAATTTAGACGCTCCGCCACATCCGGGAAGAAGTTAAACAGCTCACGCCCATTTGTCACACTCAGCATCCATCCTAATCTCCCGTTTCCGAGCCCTAATCTCCGTCTTGATAGCCCCAATACGCGCCCTATAGAGTTTTCCAGCAAGGATTACCTCGAGGTAAGCCGGAAGAACGCAAGCCAAGACGGAAAGCGCCGTGGTGCTGGTCGACCGATACGTCTTTGTTAACAGAATGAGGGAAGGCCGCTGGGTCCGCAGCAAAGCGCTACGTACCACGTGCAATGCAGCCCTCTCATACCAGAAGCATACGTCACCGTAGCGACATATGTGCCCTTATACAGCAATTTCAGCGCCGCATACCGCAGTGCAGTCCCCATGACGTATTCGAGATCCTGGACGCTTTGCCGAAGCTATTCGACGCTCTCTCTCCGATGAAGGTCGCGTGTTGCGCGAACGAGAGAGTATTGTCCAAAACCACTTCCAGAACTGTTGCGGCAGTGACGGTCCTGATCGATTCGCCGCAGAGCCTGATCGTGGGCGGCCTCTGGAACTTCCCTCTGATTGTCATCGTTTGTGACTTGGCAGAGAAAAACTCCAGTCGACTTCGGGGCCCCCCATTCGGCGATCTGTGCCAATGCGTTTGTGGCGATCGCCTCGATTTCGGCCCGCGATTGCGCCTCAATCAGTACCGTCACGTCGAAGTATAATCATCGATATAATGTCTATGAGTATAATGCAAAAACTCGCATCAATATAGGAGAAGCCGTTTCAAAAAAAAACGCAACCACTGCCAACACGCCCTGCGGCGGAGTATGACTAGTAAACTGATCTAATAATCTGCTTTCGGCTGATATTTATGTAATGCAAAATATTACATAAAACGATTTTTAAGCCCTTTCTAGTGTAATACATCTTATGCCACGGCGCCTGGTGGCCTACTTTGGTAGTATACGTTCAAGTTTTTAAGTCTTACCATCATCTATACTAATATTATAAAGCTGAAGAGTTTGTTTGTTTGTTTGAACGCGCAAATCTCAGGAACTACTGGTTCAAATTAAAAAATTCTTTTTGTGTTGAAAAGTCTATTTATTGAGGAAGGCTATAGGTTATATGTATAAAATAATACTATCTGTCTGTCTGTCTATTCGAGCAAGTCTCCAAAACGGCTAAACTGATTTTGATGAAACTTCACAGATATTAAAAGTAAGTGCTCAAAAGTGACATAAACTACTTTTTGTATGTCTGTATGTACGTCCATCTGTCTATTCGAGCTAATCTCCAAAACGGATAAACAGATTTTAATGAAATTTTACGGGTATGAAAAGGAAATAGTCAAAAGTGACATACGCTACTTTTTGTCCGTCTGTCTGTCTGTACGTCTATGTGTCTCTTCGAGCTAATTTCCAAAATGGCTGAACAGATTTTAATGAACCTTTGCAGATGTGAAAAAAAGTTGTCAAGAGTGATATCAGCTACATTTTGTGTCTGTCTGTCGTTTGTCCTCACTGATCTATCAAAGTAGATAAGCCGAAACTACTGAGTCTATGAAGCTGAAATTTAAAACAGAGGTTTATTGTATAACGTATTAGTTTTTTAAGAAAGGAATATTTGAAAATTTCAAATTTAAAAAGGGAGAGATGGAAAGGCTTTGTATGATAGTCTTTGTTCTTTAAACTTAGAAACATAAAAAATTTAACATAAATAAATAATGACGTGTTTCAGGGTTTTTGGATTTGCACATTTTAAGGGTGGGAAATGGGAGGTGAAAAGAACGGGAGTATCGGTTTTCTTAAAGGAGTGGGGAGAATGAAGATTGAAAGTTTGAATGGGTGAACCCAATATTAGTTTCAGCAAGAAGTACGTATAAACCGTTTCAAATGTCAATACTACCTAAAACAGAAATGTGTAGTCTACGCAAGCGAAGCTGCGGGCGGTCGCTAGTCTTCTTATAAACGAAAAGTTTCAAAATCAGTCCAGTAGTTTTTGCGTGACGCTCGAACAGACAGATATTTTAGAAATATAATATTTTACCCCCGGGATAAGTAGATGTTTATTTTAAAATTACTTTTTCATCATCATCAGCATATAACCTTTGATACAGACCTAACTGTTCTCTAAAATGCTAACCCATGTTATATTATAAGGAAATCTTATGCAAAACTTCATTCTCATATAGACCTACCCATTTAGGTTATGCGTCGTGTGTCAGTGTAAAATTTTTATTAAGTTGAATAAATCACTGTCGCTGCACAATATTATCACTTATTTATCATTTGATAAAGTGTGATCTTTATCATAGATTATATTTTATTAACCTAGCACTCGACACTTGGTTGAAAATATTGCAATAATATCTAAAATGTAAATTAAATACTAACAGCAAAGAACAACGTTTTTGAAGTTCCGTAAAAAGAAATTAAAAATGCACTTTGTAAAGGCCAGGTGGTCTCTGTGCTACACGAAACGTGTTCGAAAAGAAGTGAAAATTGATGTGCCAGAGTTACAAAATCCCACAACGCGGCTATACTACTGCTTCGTCATTTTTAATGTTTAGCCTTTCAGGTGTTCCTTTAATTTTGGGAATAGATAAAAATCACTAGCGGCAAACTCGGGAGAATTTAGAGGATACATCATTATTTGAAAGTCAGCTTGTTCTATAGCACACATCACAACTCCGGACATGTGTAGGTATCGGACGATATATTAGTAAAACAAAATAAAATGAACCGTGATAAGACAATTCGTTGACAGTATCCCGGCGATGGTCAGATTTAGTTGAAGTTCTTTCACGTTTAAACTCAGCACACTAACCGTTTATTTAATCAAATTTTCTTGATTCAACTGCTGGAGTACAACCATTTCTCAACATTGAGTTATGGAGCTTACCACGCTGCCTACCACGCTGGTCTATGGTTATTGACCGCCATCGTCACAGAAGTGACAATGTTGGCGGAGGTGTGACATTTATTATTTAAAAACTTATTAGTCAATACACCTATGACAGAAATCGAATCCACGACCTTTGCATCAACGTCGGAAGTTGTCCTGTGATCTTTCAAACAGTAAAATCATGCAATCCATCGAAAATGTATTGAGAACGACCGATAAGAAGGTGAAAGGATGGCGACACAATAGATCTCGGCATACCGCGATGGCATGGTTACGCCAATGAATAAAATAAAATAAACACAAGTTGTATGGAACACAATCCTGCGAATCTTTATTACTTGCATGGAAAGTATATAAATTAGCGATGAACTTTCTTCTCATATCTATACAATACAGTTGTTTCATTCATTTGCATTCACGCTATGTATTGTTCAGTAAATGTAAATATATAACGAATTCGTAGCGCAACGTCCCATTTTATTAATCTTGGGCAGAGATTTTTCTCAAGGAAATAAAGACTTAAAGAATTGGAGACGCACTGCTCCACGTCGCCTGAGCTTATTTGCATAATTACCATTATCAATAAAAGCCGGTTCTAAAGCAAACACAATCGAGCTTCTTAAATACGATTGGAAGACAATATTGAAGAGAGTCCTGCGTTTTTAAATATAGAAGAATCGGTTTGTACTCATGGCTGGAGAGCAGTCGTAAGAGCTACATAGAAAACATGAAGCGAGCAAAAAAAAAAGCTATCGCTGTTAACCGTAGAATTCGAAAACCGTTAACGTTGACTGTACCTAGGTAATGCTGACATTAACTGAATCCGAAAATTGCATATTAACAAGAATTAACTGATCGATATTAGTTATAATCTGAAAAAGAGCGCAAATGGCTCGAATGTTATTCTTTTACACTTTTTTATTGGCCTAGTCTTTTTTTCCCACAGCTTTGTAATGCGGTCAAGATAGGTTGATAGTTCACATATCCCCAAAAGAGTTATGTTGTATGTAATAACTAGCGACCGCCCGCAGCTTCGCTTGCGTAGACTACACATTCCTGTTTTAGGTAGTATTAACTTTCGAAATGGTTTATACATACTTTATGCTGAAACTAATATTGGGTACACACATTCAAACTTTCAATCTTCATTCTCCCCACTCCTTTAGGAAAACCGATACTCCCATACTTTTCACCTCCCGTTTCCCACCCTTAAAATGGGGAAATCCAAAAACCCTGAAAAACATAATTATTTATTTATGTTAAAATTTTTATGTTTCTAACTTTAAAGAACAAAGACTCATACAAAGCCCTTCCGTCCCTTCCTCCTTAAATTTGAAATTTCCAAATATTCTTTTCATAAAAAAATGATACGTTATAAAATAAACCACTGTTCCAAATTTCGGCTTCCTAGACTTAGTAGTTTCGGCTTTATCTACGTTGATAGATCAGTGAAGACAAACGACAGACAGACACAAAAAGTAGCTGATGTCACTCTTGACAACCTTCTTTCACGTCTGCAAAGTTTCATTAAAATCAGTTGAGCCGTTTTGAAGATTAGCTTGAATAAACACATAGACGTACAGACAAATAGACGGACAAAAAGTAGCGTATGTCACTTTTGACCACCTCCTTTTCATACCCGTGAAATTTAAATGAAAATTAAAGTCGGTTTAACAGTTTTGGAGATTACCTCGAACAGACAGATGGACGAACATACAGACATACAAAAAGTAGTGCATGTCACTTTTGACCACTTTTTTTCCATATCTGTAAAGTTTCATCAAAATCAGTTTAGCCGTTTTAGAGATTTACTCAAATGGACAGACAGACAGATAGTATTATTTTATACATATAGCTTATAGCCTTCCTCAATAAATAGACTATCCAACACAAAAAGAATTTTTTAATTCGAACCAGTAGTTCCTGAGATTTGCGCGTTCAAACAAACAAACAAACAAACAAACAAACAAACAAACAAACAAACTCTTCAAGTTTATAATATTAGTATAGATGCGAGGAGCGAAGCGGAGCGGAGCGACGAGCCACCAAGCAGCCGTATATTTTTGATGCCTAAATGATTATATTACTCGTTATAATCTATACTAATATTATAAAGCTGAAGAGTTTGTTTGTTTGTTTGTTTGTTTGTTTGAACGCGCAAATCTCAGGAACTATTGGTTTGAATTCAAAAATTATTTTTGTGTTGGATAGTCTATTTATTGAGAAAGGCTATAGGCTATATGTTTAAAATAATACTATCTGCCTGTCTGTCCATTTGAGCAAATCTCCAAAACGGCTAAACTGATTTTGATGAAACTTCACAGATATGGAAAGGAAGTGGTCAAAAGTGACATACACTACTTTTTGTATGTCTGTATGTACGTCCATTTGTCTATTCGAGGTAATCTCCAAAACGGTTAAACCGACTTTAATGAAATTTCACGGGTATGAAAAGGAGGTGGTCAAAAGTGACATACGCTACTTTTTGTCCGTCTGTTTGTCTGTACGTCTATGTGTCTATTCAAGCTAATCTTCAAAACGGCTCAACAGATTTTAATGAAACTTTGCAGACGTGAAAGAAGGTTGTCAAGAGTGACATCAGCTACTTTTTGTGTCTGTCTGTCGTTTGTCTTCGCTGATCTATCAGCGTAGATAAAGCCGAAACTACAAGTCTAGGAAGCCGAAATTTGGAACAGTGGTTTATTTTATAACGTATCAATTTTTTATGAAAGGAATATTTGGAAATTTCAAATTTAAGGAGGGAGGGACGGAAGGGCTTTGTATGAATCTTTGTTCTTAAAAGTTAGAAACATAAAAATTTTGACATAAATAAATAATGATATATTTCAGGGTTTTTGGATTTCCACATTTGAAGGGTGGGAAACGTGAGGTGAAAAGTATGGGAGTATCGGTTTTCCTAAAGGATTGGGGAGAATGAAGATTGAAAGTTTGAATGGGTGTACTCAATATTAGTTTCAGCAAAAAGTATATATAAACCATTTCGAAAGTTAATACTACCTAAAACAGGAATGTGTAGTCTACGCAAGCGAAGCTGCGGGCGGTCGCTAGTAACTTTAATAAAGTGATTTCGATATGTCTGAGTTTCAGTTTGTGCTTTAGAACGACTTTACGTTAGGTGATGTGAACAATGTCTAGTTAATCTCCGCATTACCTAGTTAAACTTCGAAATTAATTTGTGATTATCACCTTTAACTGTAACGGCTCGGTATCGCTGACATTAACTAGGTAATGCCTACATTAAGGGTATTACAGACTCTACAGCTAACATCGCAATAACCTAGAACGAGCCTAAACGAGCCTTACTAACCGGTGCTGGCATCAGATGATGATAAAAACTATTATTTTTCGTGGGGTTGACTAGATCGGTCGCTTTGGCTGTATTTGTTTACGTTGCTAAAAGTACTAATAGAGTATTAGTAGCTTTTAATGTAATGAATCTATATACTCGTACAAATATTAGTACAATTGAATTACTTTGTTTAATCACATATTTAGTTTCGATACAATTGATTTTCCTCAAACAAACACGTCGAGATCGGTGCTTATTATTATTGTATCATAGAACATAACTTGCAAATAAATCGAATAGCTATCAACTACAATAAGTCATAACTCATAGCTCAGAAAATAATGTACGATATTTCGTTCGACGCTTCACTTCATACGTTCACGCAATGTTAAGGGGTCATAAGGGGTGCAAAAATTCATATTATGATCTGTCGTTTTCAATAATATTTACGACAATGAAAATTCTTACATATGTTATTATATGGTATAAATAAAAATTTACGATTTTCGGATTTTTCTTTTACTTATGCAACCAGACCTTGTTTTGTATATGTGTACATAAGTAATTTTGGGAATCAGCTTCTGTTGTCGCTGTTACTCACGAACTGGTCGTGGAAGAGTTAAACGTCGGTAGCGACGCTAAATTGAAACCGCGAGATCTCAGCAAAAAAGACTATCTCCTTATATTAAGGTGCCTTTCCTACAGTGATCGCTTTGAAGCGCTCGCTTAGAGGTTACTCGGTCTAAACTCTATGTTTTATAGGACTTGCCAACCCTGTTTTTTCTTAGGTATTCTACTTTAAAAAAAAATCACAAATTCGGGTTCGCACTTGGCTGCGCCAGTCTGAAGATAGAGTTTGTAAAAATTCGTAAAACATTTAAAAAACAGTACGAGAATAACTTTCACTCCAACATTAGTACAAATAGTATTTGAATGTCGTAAATAAACAAACAGTCCCTCTTTATATATAAGTTTAAATCATTGCATCGGCCAATATTACACCAAACGCTTGTTTACAAAGTGTATAATTGAGTCTACGAGTACGATCCGACGATTATATTAGGATTATGGAGCGGATGATAAATGAAATCGGGTCCCCCGTTTCCTGAACAAATAAAGATGATGAATTATTCAAGTGAGAGATGTTTTTCACTTTGATACATTTGTGTCGTAAAACAAAGCGGCTACAAATCAAATTGTTAGGGTCATATATTTTAACACGCGAATGAACAGATATGGTTTGCGTACGCTTTTTAATTTTATTCGTCTATAAATAAATATAGCAATGCAAAGGGTGAGTCTAGAAGAAATCGATTTGAGGGCATGAGGATTGATTTTCATTTAATCCGACAATTTCAGTATGATACGAATGCCATTGTCTCAGGCTCACTCTTAAAATTAAATATGTTCACATCGTATTACTACAAAAATGTTAATTCTTATAGAATCCGTTAATAAAGAAACAAAGTGTTGTTAAAAAAAAAGAACATGTTTGTAAACTATACGCAGTAGATATTATCTTTTTATCGTATTAACGGTAAGTTTTATCAAAAAAATATATCAGGCAAAAATTTTACATCAAAAAATTAACTACGAGTATTGTCCTTATGATTTATTTTCTAAGAATTACCATTTCTAAAATATCGCAATTACATTCTATACAATATGCACACATATCCACACCACCTGTAAAGGTATGTGGCGCATTTTACGTGGTGACGTGGTCTACTCCATGATCAGTAATGTAGGAGTTTCTTGGGATTAAATTCTTTCTATAATTTAACAATTAATTGAATTGATTAAATTTTATATTTTTGATATCTTAGAAAAAAAGTATAAGGACAATTTTTGTAGCAAATTTTTTTTTTAGAGAAAAATGCAAAATAGGAACATTTTGAGCTTTGACCTTGAATAACTTTTTTAGCAGACATATGGGATCGATGGAGACGTTTAGTGTTTTGTTTATAATTGTGTACTCAAGGTCTCTACCTAAATTTAGCTTTATGTGAATTATGGCAACCACTATTTTTCTGTTTGAATTGCCCGGTTTATTAGTATTTGAAATAATATGAAGATAGACCAAAAAAATACGAAATATGAGAAAAATACGAAAGAAAACGAAACTGCCAAGTCGAAGACAGACCAATAAATACGAAAGAAAACGAAACTGCCAAGTCAAAGACATGCCAAAAAATACGAAATATGAGAAAAATACGAAAGAAAACGAAACTGCCAAGTCGAATAATTTTCAAGATAATATAATAGATTATACATCACATGTCACCTAGGCTAGGTATATCCCAAATTTCATTGAAACAAAAACAAAGAAAGGCTACAAAAAAGACTATTAGAACTATCAAATTATATGACGGTTCGTCACAAAAACTAGTGAACCATGTGCAACTGTGGTGATACCGCATCCACGTAATATCAGTCTGTAATATCAGTCTTCCTGTTTACTGTGTGGAATGTCATTGTCTTATTAATAGAATTCATGTTATTTCTTAATCAAGTTATATTATTTAAAAGTAATATATAATAAATTATGACAATGATCTGTAATATATAACATATTATTCAGTTAACGAATGGTAGTAATCATTCGATAGTTGTTAATAAAATATTATTCAAAAATTGTTGTATAATAAAGTCAAGTTTAACCTAGTAACCGTCTATACATTTGATATGAATTAAGCAAAAGATCCGGTTCCGAAAAAAGCAGTGCATAAGCTTGTCCAATAATACAGTGTTGTAAAAAGCTTCCAGCGAATATGTAATTCAGCATTCAGGATTTGTATTTTTGCTAAAAATATAACGTTCAAATAATTCTATCAGATTTGAATAAAATATATAAATTGCTTTCGTTATGTTTCGGATAAAAGGTGTGCCGCCATTCTTATATTTAAAATCATAGTTCCTATCGAACTTCCCGTATTTATAATTTGGTTCCAAGGGTAAATTTAAAAATCTTCGATTCAAAAGAAATTGAATTTGAAGAGACGTTAAAGACAATGATAATTATAGTAAGTAAGCTCATTATTATATTTAAAATTATTGTATTTTCTTTTAAACAATCTGTAGTGTTTTGATATGCTCGCAAAGCTAAATTTTCCCCTGCCTTGCAATGAATCAATGAACGAATGACAAGTCAATGAAAATAAATTGAATTTACGAGTACGTGTATTTACTATTGCCAATTGTACATATGTAGTCGGCTTGAAATGAGGTCCACGTATGTTATTGGATTAGACCTTCGGGCATAGAGTATCCCCTTTACTTTGCATTAGGTTCGATTCAATGGTCCGTGGCGACGACAATTGGGGTGCTTATGAAGAAATAGTGGTCGTTGGACCTTTTCCGATAACGGTAGAGTGCGGGTGCGCGTCATTTGTTTTATTTTGCCAAATATTTTGAATGTCAAACACTTATAAATCAGTTGGTTTCGATCGTAGACATATTCAAACAAGACCGGCCAGAAAGAAACCAGAGACTCGCATTTTTTTGACTACTTTTCTGACATTTTGTGGGCAAGATACAAAGCTCTGAATTAGAATATCTGCGGGTGTTGTCTGGGAAAAGATCTTCCGAGAAAAAAAAAATGGAATCTCTTGGAAGTACTCGGTCCTCTTTGAATATGTCTATGGTTTTGAAATCCACTTTCATGATTAATTAAGGCAATAAAATTTGTCGAGTGTTCGAGTGTCAAGATTTCTGGACCACGTAAATTTTTGGCTTTCTGCCACCTGCTAAATATCTGCATCAGAACATGAGAACAACATCAAAATTATAGTAGGTTTGATCTTCTATTGAAATATGTTTATTTTATAAAAATGTTTATTAATGTATTAAGGTACTATTGTCACGGTTTGAATATTTGCCATTTATATGTACGGCTCTGAAGTGCCATGCGCATGCCCTATTGCGCAGATCTGTCAAAGGTAGTTTCTGTTGCAACACTTCTATGAAATTATGTTACTACGACGTTTTTGTGACTAACTTCAGAGCCGCACGTATTTGACAGGTCGTTATTTTTCGCAGTTAGGTTTTTTAAAGTAAACTTTGGAGTGTGTGAATATATTAAATTCAATGTTTCGAAAATTAGTTCTGTGGTCAAGTCATTTTAATTTCGCTTCCAAATGCATTGCCTTAATAATAATTCAAAAACATTAGTATTATTTAACACCATGCGGTTACACTAAAAGTCTTGTGTTTTGATGGACCAAAATGTGTACTTTTGATCCATCACGAACTAGATATTATACGGCGCCATTATTAATATATTATATTTTCTTTTTTAAATCAGTACGATGGATACTGAACAGGTCTTGACAGTCAGACAGACGGACAGACGAACAGACGGAAAACGAAGTGATTCTAGAAGGGTTTCTTTTTTCCGTTTGTGATAAGGAACCCTAAACACCTAGAAGAGCAGTAGTAGTTTCTTCTTTATTAGCGAGACTAACAATGCAGTTACACGTAAAGTAAGTAAGGTAAGTATAAAACAGTGAAATGTTACTATGACAAGAACGTAATCCACTGGGATTATCTGGGATCTAATCGTAATATCTGGAGAGCTATTAAGACCGCAGATAATCCTTGAAAAGGATTTCATTATTGTTCGATACGGCAGGTAAACGAGAATTCCGCCCTCATAAAACGTATTAAAGAAGGGAAACAAATCTAAAATATCTAATTGTAATCTAACTTTACACGCGTATGATAATTGGCTACGGTTTTTAGAGTAAATAATCTTACATAAGTACATTTTTGTGTCGTGATATATGGTGGGGGCGAACCAGCTTCTTGTTTAGAAGGTTGTGGCTCGAATCCTAGAAACAGGCATGTACTTACCAATGATTTTTTCCTGACTTAAGTACCTAAACATGGCTGATTCCGTGCTTCGGAAAGTAAGTTATGCCGTCAGTCCGGTTGAAATTTACCAACCCGCACCGGAGCGTGGTGGATTAACCTCCAAGCACCCTTATCCCAAAGAGAGGTCTATGCTCCTGCAGTGGGGCATGATTGGCTGATATGGTAAGTATATATTGGCACAATATTCACAGCCTTTATTAATATAATAGCTTTAATGTAGCTGTAGCAGTGACTCGGATGACAGTAGCTATGCTGAAAAGGGTTAGAAGTTATTAATTTCTAATTCTTTTTTAGAGCTACTTTAAAGTAATCTCTCTATTACGTGGCAGAAATAAGGAGAGAACATATGGGTGATTAAATATATACTCTAGTAATCTCTAGTTTGATATTTGCCTTTATTAGATGGCAATTTCATAATTTTATACATTAAACCCGATATTTTGAAATTAAACTCGGTGATTATTATTATATACATGTTGTATATTTCTACATTATCTTCACTAACAATCATAGAAGGAATGCTACAGGATTTAATAATTTTTTATTTTGCTTTTTATTTCAGGGTAAGTATATCCCATTATTTTACACTTTAGAAATGACTTGTCTATAAACAGTTTCATCGAAATCGTCTCAGTATATACCCAGATATCTGCCTGTGGCCAACAGACAGACACCAAAGAGATCCCAAAACTATTTTCACAACGTTGCTGCGGAACACTAAAGAACTTCGACAACTACATAACTTATAATTTATGAATTCTGTTAATCAGGTCATATGACCAGCTATTTGGGAAAGTTAGAAGCAGTTATTTCGTTTTCGTCAAAATAACTGCTTTTAGCTCAAAATGAAAGATATCGTAGAAATGAGACGTTCACGGTCGGTGTGATGCTTTTTTCTTTTGCTCAACGTCAAGTCAGCAGTTTCTGATTATTTGTCACCGTATCTTCTCACCATCATATTTAATATTAAAATATAACACCAAATGAAAATAGCCCAGGCACGACAGATTTTTTTTTTCAACTTTCATTTCAATTTTCCCTAATGCTCCTTTTGAATTACACTTCTCATTTCAAGTAATTTACAAATGCGTTGCCGAAAACTCGTCATATCAAATTTGGTTTTTTTGTTAAAAAGCAATGTTGTTATATTGAGATCTGTAGTAGAAAAATTTTGTTACTATGAACGTTAGATATAATATATATCATACATAGTATTGAAACTATAACGATTAAATGTAAATTTTTAAAAATAAGTAAATATAAGTATCTGTGATAGCATTTCAGAAGGTCAAAGAAATGACTGGGGAAGACACGATTTTTTGTTAAGTCGTGACTGAACCCAATCAACTGCCATATTTACAGGGGTCATTTAAGGCTTAATCTTACTTAGCATAAAATTTGTACTACTACATGAGCATTAAAACAAAAGATGTAGTACATACAGAGGGTCGACGAAGGCCTTCAGACAGAACAATCGTGAGGTAAAAGTGGGGGGAGAAGAAACGACCCCTACTGGCCTCAGTAGCAGGCACAGGTAGCAGGAGCGCTGCTATAAAGGATTGTCGTAGTCTTGTTTAATATTATTTTTTTAAATATTAAATATTATTGTTTTCACATGGCATCAGACAGTAAATGTACATATGGTACGTGTTGCATTAAATAAAAGCATTTAATGTGATGTTTAAACGTGTGAAGTAAGCGTATTAAATGTGAAACATTTAGTGGACATTTACTAGTTGACACAGCAAAAAAATCACATCGGGTTTTTTCGTAGATTAACTCCGTGGCCGAACGTAGTCGAACATAATTTATGCAATGTAAACAATTTTATTTTATTTTAAGCGACATACACTTGATAATAAATTGTAATTTGTGCCGGATGCTCGGCTACGCGGTTAATCTACGAAGGAAGCCAATACGAACCTTTTTGTTGTGCCCATCTGTAAATAAGAATAAAAAAATTTTACCAGTTTCGTGCATTGTCGCTTCTTTCAGACTTAGCGCTCTGCTTTTGATAACATTTCATAATAGTTCTCAACATTTCTCTATGACTGAAAGTTCGAAGATTTCGAAGATCGAAAGTTTTAAAAATTTGGTCACCAGGTCACATTTATCTCGCTAAAGTATGAAGTTTAAATATCAACGCAATATATCAATAAGAAAGCACCATTTTTTTTTAAATTTGTTTACATTCATCGCATACAATCAATTTGAGTACCAATAGATTTATGATTCGTTGTGTCAGAGGTATGAATATTAGTGCTGCATATTAGCGTTTCAATTTTCAATAATTAATAATAATATTTCCACAAAATTTTATATGACAACCCTGATCTTTTTTCACAAGTTCAGACGTAGTCGGCATTTCCCAGAATATTAATGGAGTGTGGCAGTTAGTCTTTCCGACCATCGACAAAAAGGATATGTTTTGAGCTGTATTTAAACTTAGTAACATTTTTGAAAATTTGAACGCTTCATAGAATGGATCGATTACATTGCAGTTTTTCATAGGAACGTTGATGTTTGGAAGATAATTTTCAGGTATGCTTCATTGCTATTGGCGGTGAGAGGGCCCTTCAGTTTATTTAAAACTTTACCGGAATAATCCAATTTACAATGCGAAATTAGTATTGTTGTGACGTCTATCTATAATAGCACGTCAACATGTCATCGAACTTACTCGAAATGTTCCCACGGCTATTCAATAAAACAGGAAAATTCAGATAGAGAAATAAATTCCCCGAATTGATGAAAATAAATTGGAAGACGGTCTTTAAGGAGAATAGCGCCTCGATATTTCGAATTTCTAAAAAAAATTTGGAAACGGAATGTTAGTGTCATAGACGTAGACATAGACGGGCGCCACGGCGCCAGACGTTCGCACGCACGCACGTGCGAGAAAATTCTCACGCTAAAATAGCGATGTAATTATTAAATTAAATGTTCGAGAATTAGAATATTAGCGAGGTCTGACTTGTGGAAAGGAGTAAAGGTTTATAAGGCGGCAATTCGAAGTTGGAGCAGACAGTCATTTTGAATAAGTCAAGTGCGATTAACTACGAAGCGTGGAGTGAGAGAACGGTACAATTTGTGTTCGATATTATGTGTTCTTAAGTTAGTTTGTGATTTTGTCTTACAATAAAATAAAGTTAAATAAAATTAGTGTTTTAGTGCATTCCCGATATCCGAACTAGTAGCCCATAACAATATGTATATTTACTCGTTATCGATAGAAAAAAAAAGATGATTCAGTTATATTTTATTATATTACATATACATATCATAGCTTGTTCTAATGCATATGCCAGTATAATAATCGTAAAACAATTTTACACCCAACAATTCATGAACAATAAATAACTGTTCTTAACAAGGCACCATCGCAGTCCAAATCGTACCTTCAAATTAGATTGTGTAATGGACATTTCCTTAAAAGGAACGTTAATTTATTTATCGGTGGCGCCATAAAGTGGACGAATAGAACCGAATATTAATAAAATTATTCTTCTAACAGCAAAAATTCCGTGACTCTTTGAAAAAGACAAGGCGGAGAGCTTAACATTCATTTATGAAAATTTGATTTAAGGCTTCCATTTATTTCAGACGCCGTGATGTAATATTTATTTCTAATTCAAGTGTCTTGCGGTGGAAATTTTTTTGTAGTATATTAAAATTTTAGGCAATATTTTTTTTTATGTCTGTGGCGAGTTAGGTATTTTGGATATATGTATGTCTACTACTCGTGTTCTCGTGTCGTGTCTACTTGTGTTTCTTTATGAACTTATACAACTTGATGGAATTTTTCAAATTAAAATATAACGTAGTGTTACCTGTGTCGAATATTTTTTACGATAACACGTTCACCAATCATACCTGAAAGAAAACAACTTAAGTTAGTGAGTTTAAAAATTTATAAATTTAAGACAGGAGGCCTTTGAGTGTACCATTCTGTATTGGCTATTTGATTGGCGTTACCACGTTCAAGCCATTCAAAATTTAACTACTTAAAAAAAGTATTCATATGGTTTAGATAAGAGGGCCAGGCTCTTCTCGTGGTGCTGATTTGTGCTGCTATGTGCTGTTAAGCAACTGCATAACTATTTAAGCGACGCTGATGCCAAGAAAAAGCATATGGTTTAACATACTATACGTGTACACCGAATGTTGTGTCAGACCAGATTATGCAGCTTTGATAGATTCCTAGATATCCCATACATACAAGATATTTAAATAAAGTCTTTGTGCATTATTTGAAATTTGAACTGATTAATTTTAGAGATCGAGTTATGTTATTTCAATTTTCAAACTAATTTTGTCTTGTATATCTTCTTTGTATGAAATATATCTCCCCTTCATATAAATAGGCAACGATAAAACAGTTCAGTACGTTTATTAACCGATTTCCGTTTTCTGTTTTTTTGCTTGGTACCCAAAACACAAGCTAATGCATACATTGAGGCCTAGACGTTGTTGTAATGTATACGTTATACGTTTAGTAGCTATTGACGAATTTTAGTGTTGTTAATAAAAAAAATTAAAAAAAGTTCTGTTTTTCCCACTTTCAATGTACAGTCAAAGCCTTCATTTACAAGTCTCTATTTCTCTTACTTTCATAGTACATTCAAAATATTTTGGTAGATGCAATGATTATAGAGGTATGTCATTATGTATATACAGTAAAAACGTTCTAACTTAAAAATTAATTACCGTCGAATTTCGACCACTGAGCGTACACTAATTAAAAATAAATAAACTAAGTTTTAAATGCGTTTAAAAATTCTATCATACTTATTCAAGCGAGTTGCAAAGGATTCCGAACTGATAAAGCAGCACAACGGACGCTGTCAATAGATGGCGGTCGTTGCAGTTCCCAACCCGCAGTGGAGCAGCGTGGTGGACTTAAGTTCCAAGCCCCCCTCCTCACCCTGGGGGAGGCCTAAGCCCCTGCAGTGGGGTAAAAAATGGGCTGATGACGATGATGATGATGAAATCAGCACTACTTGCACTTCTCCTATGACGTAACTGTCACGAAGTTTCTATGTAGGCAAATATGACGCAGATTGGGTATTTTTATATCAAACATTTCAATTGTATTTTTAATTTATGGGCGTTTTCAGTTTTTTTTTTTAAATTAGAAGTTAATATAGAATTTCGTAAGACATATAAAAAAATATGATTGTAGTGGTGGTACTTAAAAATAAAAATTAATTGGATTTATGGATTTTTTTATTTATTAAACTACATATCTTTTTTGCTTATCTATACCTGGATACTTAGTGAATTACCCGCGATAAAATATATAATGTTTTCGGAGCGAATTTCTATACGAAATAAGATGGATGACATTAGTCCCCTTTGACAACAATGGCTTGGCTGCCCTCGCTTTTGTTTATCTTTGGAGCTAATCTTTCGTCGTTATCACACTGTCTCATAGTGAAATACGTTTATTACTATTTCATAAGTATCATTAACATTTATATGTCTAAAAATACATGTCAATTCAACTAGGCATTTGCGAATTGTCTTGATTAACATAGGAAGTATCACGATGAAACCTATACGGTGATCAGATCAGTTTTTGTTCCTGCCCTCTCGCAATGTAGGCTGCTGTTTCAAAGGTTAGCAGGTGGCGCTATCCGCACAGTAAGGTCAGGTGTCAAAAGTTGCCTATGATTATTGTTATGTTATTTTAACATTGAAAATGTTTATGAGATCGTTTTCGTGAGGGAGTGTAATTCTGTTACACTTCCAAAATGTATGATGGTATACGCAAGGCAGTGATGTTTAAAGACGCAGAGGCTCGTGAGGCATCGTATGATACAAAATTTTCTAAAATCGATCCGTAAATTTTTTCGGAAATTGGTGATGATAAAGGTAGACGAAAGGCAGTAGCATCAAAAGATGCAGGAGCTCGTGAGAGATCGTATATAGTACCAAATTTTCGAAAATTACTACACAACTTTTTCGAAAAATTTTATAAAATTGTTTGATAAAAATGTGTTTCAAGTTTTTATTTTTGATGTTCATTTTCAATGTCTTCCGATAGTTGCAAGAAGCGCAAATCTGTATACCTTTTTTAATTAAGGCGGAACAAGTTTTTATATCTTTAATTTTTGGATTATTCAGGAATTAGTATAAAAAATTCTATGATATTTGATTGACGGCTTTTTCCTGGTCACAGTTCTCATTAACGGCGCCTAGTGGTGAATTCAAACGCGATAGCTTTCATTCAAGTGAACCTTTAATCAGTTCAGCCCATTTTTCTGCTGACAGCTTCACATGATTTTACAAAAGTTTAGGTAAGCGTTTGAAAACAATCGCAGTTACATTACTTGTATTATTAATAAACATTATTATTATTATTCTAGTTAGAAGGTTTATAAACATGTGGCTAGGAAAAGTAGCCGACGGATGCCGTCGTCATGTGGTCATACTCGACATCGATTTTTGACACTTTCCATCACTAGTTCTGTTTTAGAAAGTGAAGCGAGACAAGCGACGACTATTCATTCAATTCATAGCAATTTAAATTTGAGAAAAATACCAAACCTAGCAGATTCAAGTGAGACAGCAAAGTCAAAATTAAGACTGAGGAAAGAAATAAAGTAGTAACAAAAATGGGTTTCAGAGTGACGTGTGAAAATAAGTAGGTTCTTACTGATAATGATATGCAAAATCAAAACGTAAAATAGATACTTACTGTGCTTTTTACTAAACGAATCGTATAGAATCCGGGATTCCAAAAATACAAGAAATACAATGGAAAATGATTCAAACTTTATGGTTTAACAGAAAATATATTATTAGTACGCCAGTCAGTTGAACATGTTCAATTAAATGAAGATTAAAACATTAGCATGAATTAATGTACCCTAGAGTAGCAAAATATAAAATCATTGCAGCGCTGAATTGACATAAATTCGCTAATTAATCAGTTTCTCTGAGCTCTGAACGATTAATTATTCCCATTGTCAATGAATCCTGTAGCTAGAGTGCTTGTGACCCACGGTGCGACGTTTCAACAGCCTTAAAATTAAACCTGAAAATTCTTTCAAGTTTAAAAATAATTTTTAATGTGAATTACGACACAAATATTTTGAACTATGAAATTTTAAACGTGAAAATGATAAGTAATTAATTTACTAATTTTTGCATAGTTGGTAGAGCAACCTTTATTTACTCAATATAAAATGTTTTTCCAAGTTTCTTATTTAACGTATAATTATTAACCAACGGATTTCCCAAAATTATATTAACCTTTAAATACTTTTTTTAATTAAAAAAAAATTATTAAAGGGATTTAAATGTCAATCTAATTAATCTACTAATTTCATTTTTTATCGGTGAAAAACGGTAAATAAAAACGGTAATAAACTTCATCGACTTTATTACAGACGATACCTAATGCCTAACTCGTTTAAAAAATACTTAAAAAATATTGTAACTTGTTGTTGAAAGTTGTCATGATTTTCCTTACAATTTGATGGATTACGTTAGAAAAGATTTACAACTTTTCATTGATTTCGCAGCTTTCAGCACTGGCACGTCTAATTAACTTTCAGTTTCTAAAATATGCTTTTGGTCGAAACGTAATTTATTAATGTACAATTTTACGTAGTTTTAACAGTAATCATTCTTTTACACAAGGATTTTGATAACGCTAAATGAAATTTTTAAAGCGCTATTTTATATTAACCATAAGTTTTACATAAGTTTTACGAAAAATTTATACTACACAACACCGACATTTGAATCAGTTCAATAGAGGAGTAATGCTGGCCGTTTAGTTGGAAAACCAAAGTGCGAGATGCGAGCACGACCCCCGCAAGTGGTTACCTAGATGTTTGTGTTATACTATTAAATGAAAAGCAGCTAAACCGATAAAAAAATTTAAAGTAAATTATGTTGACGAATTTAGTTGGTTTTGTGTCGTTGAGTTTAGAGAATATGCGCCTTCTTGCCTGCTACATTCAAAGTTCAGTGTAGACAGAGGTTATTTATTATTGGCAAAAAATTCACTATTTTTCTTATTAAATTCGACGACCGCTTAGCCTAGTGGGCAGCCACCCTGCCTACGAAGCTGGAGGTACCGGGTTCGAATCCCAGGTCGGGTCAGTATTTATATGATGAATATTAATACTGGCACCGGATCTTGGTTGTTATATGTATGTGGTGTCCAAATCGATTGGTACCCAAAAACACAAGCTAATGCTTAGTTTGGGACCTAGACGTTAATAAACATCTCTTCCAAATACAAATACAAACATGTCTTTCAAATACAATAAAATCACAAACAAAAATCTTATATTAGATTATACCTAATTAAATTCTTGAGGAATAAGATCCAAAAATTTGTTTGATTTCGTTTCTTAATAAAGCATTGTAGGAAATAACTATATATCTCCGCGCATTAGTACCACAGTCACGTAAACCACTCGTAAAAATAACGTGCGAGCTACGAGTATAACAGAAAAGAAAAGTATCACAATTTTTTTTAGTAACAGGATGGTTTTACTAAATACCTATATTACACATATATATATATATATGCAATTGTGAAAATGGTGAAAACAAAGTGCAAAGGCTCTTAAACATTCATTGAAGTAAGTTAAATATAAAAAATACAGTGCACAGTGGTTGTACATGATTGATTGATTGACATGATTTTTCTTAAATTATCTTTAAATCTGTCTAGTCCTGGTAACGATTAGCAGGATTTTCTTCATATATGCTGACGTCACCTAAGCTGAAATAATGGTCATCACTATTTACCTAAATAGCTTTTAAGTAGTACTTAAAATACATTAAACTTTATTTAAAATCAGATTTCTGATAACTATTTCTCAAAACGGTTTATTTTCAGTAAAATAAAATTTCAGGAGAATTGATTATCGGGCGACGAAATGGTCTTTACAGAGCAAGATCTTCTAGAAGATGAATTGTATCTGTTTATAATTGTATTATATTTCAGTTAGTTCCTCAAGTAAGTGTGTATATATTATTACATGTGTCAGACTATGTCACTGCTTCACTTCGAGTCGCGTCTGTCTCCATTTCAGTTGAGACGCAAACATGTGATAGATTAGAGAATTTTAGTGTCGTACTTAATCTGAGATTTACTGCGACAGTAAAATTCCGAATTGCATACTAGAACGAGGATCGGATTATTGAACTCTAGAATAATAAATAAGCGATATAATATATTTTTATTTCTTTTATCTTTCTTCTGATTATAAACTGTTACGCACATCAAAGTAGTTCTACAATTTTTAATTACGAGTTAATATGCTTAAAAATATACAGGTTGAGTAAATGAACAGGGGCCTCTATGACAGTTACCCTAACCGTTGGAGATGAAAAGCTTTGTTCTTAGAAATCCATCTTAAGTTTTTGAACTGTATTAAAATGGCTTCCTAAGATTTTTGGAAAAACAATTTTTTTCGAAGATATTCAGTATTTTCTAAAAAGTTTTTTTTTTCAGAAATGAATCCACCTGTGTATAGCGAACAAAAACTTGCAGGACACATTTTTTTTATGTTACTGGAAACAGACGAAATTCGACGATTTATGTTTGTGTTGAAACACAAGTTATTGGCTCTGTATACTTTCACACGCACATATCCAGATTTGCTTATTTAAAAAAAATTCATTGTATTGAAAGGTAAATAGACGGTTTCAAATAATATATTTTATCAGTAATGCCTAGTGTAATCGATTTCCAAATCACTTTTATCAGGATACTTTAGTTTTCAAATCCGTGAAGAGTTGAAAAGGAAAGGTTATTGAATAGAAACCTATCCAGTTAAATGAAGGTAGCGGGGGACCACTGAATAGAGCTGAATATAAATGTAAGAATAAAATACCACTAACTTTATCCTGAGGCTTCACCGGGCGGACGGACATGTATAACGTCCCTACAACTGTTACTGCGTTCCCGTACTTGTAGCCGCAATACGTTTTCTTACTTCACATCTTAAATTGTATTCTGACTACTATTCTATTTAAACTAGGAAAAGTAAAGTTAGACCTATTAATTCAGAATTGCATTTTTTTTTAAATATTTTGTGGAGGTGTTCCAAAAGATAAGCAGTTCAAAAAAATAAGATCCTTTTTTGTAACAAAAATTATGACTCCGTCAAAAGATTTAAAATACGAAGTATTACTTTTGGACTAGATGGCGCTGTGTGGAATGTCTCATATTATATTATATATAAACTACACAGCGCCATCTAGTTCCACAGTACGTAAATATTATGCTTGTGTTATAGCTTACTAAACAACTGACATACTTACTTAAATATTCTTTTTCTTTTGAATAATATACACATATTTAAATATTTTACAACCAGACCCGGAACGAAATAAACATGTTCATGCACACGAATGTTTGTCCCGGGCGGGAATCGAACCCGTGACCTTTAGTCCCGCAGTTAGGGTCTCTAACCACTTGGATAATCGGTCAAGTAAATATATATAACTGTCAGCTGTCAATCATTACTTACTAATTATTTGTGTGATTTAGGTCAAATAAATTATGAATTTAAACAAATATGGTAAAAGTATTGCAACTTTACAATCGTTGGTGCTAAATTACTTCAGCCAAAAAAGAAACTGAATAACCGTATATACCACGGTACAAAATCACAAAAAAAAACACGTTTGGGCGCCCCTTTTAATTTTTAACTTTATTTCATTTTTATTGTTTGTTGTTACAGTAGCCGTTACCATAATACATATTCTGTGAAAATTTTAAATGTCTATCTATTACAGTTCAGACGATGCAGTCTTGTGACAGACAGACGGACAGACAGCGAAAACTTTTATTTAAAGCTTTCGGCAATTTTTGTTTACAAAGCATTGATTATTATATATAACGTCTGGGTGGACCCTCACAAAACAATGTGAACAAAATTTACAGCTCAACTTTTACATGCTTATGTGTGTGACTCAACAGCCTACATACTTTCGTTACGCCCCCATACTAACCACGTACAAACCGTTTCTGTTTGCATGAATTACTACCGAATATTTATATAACCAAAGAGTAAAAGTAAGGGCAATGTTTAGTCTGTATTCGCGATTAAAATTTTCTAGTTGCAAGGCATACAAATAAGGAGAAAATGTCAAAACTGACAGTATAATATTTAAGTGGAAATATATATTTGGGTATAAATAAATCCTCGTTGACGTTGAAGAATATCTTTCCTAGTACGTATATTTTACTTAATGAAAGATGGGCGAAAATAAACATTGAGCGCTCCTTAATTTTGATGCCCCACAATTCGCTTACACTTGTCAACTTCGTCGTAGACTCATTTTCGTGTTTTAATCACTGTTTTGTTTGTTCTTAATTTCAAATTGTGTGCTTCATTTAATTACTGTCTTAAAAAGCAAATATAAACTAGTACGAAATTTCAACACAGAATTTCAATGATAAATTTCGTTTTAACTACCGATGCAAAAAAAAGTGTTATAATTTTGAAGCCGTTGCCTGTGTGATAGTTTTTTTTTTAATTTGAAAATTTTAAAATAAATGAATGTTTTGGGCTGCAAAAGTTTAATGTACAATGTTCATTTATTTACACTTTATTTACTAAAATTTAAAAGAAATCAATTATTTTCTAAAAGATATATACGTATAAGTTTGTAACATTTGGTAAAAGACTGAAAGCTACAGCAACATGACACTGAGTAATACTAATTCCTATAAACAGAAGTAATATAATCTAAGGGTTATTAACTAAGAAGGATTTGTCCACCCGTCTGGTCAGCACTGCTGGCGATCCCAAAGCGGGCGCCTATTTCGCACAGCAACTGGGCATCGCTGTGCAGCGCGGAAACAGTGCAAGCGTACCTAATGGGATCGATGCCGCATGGGACCAACGTGGACGATATTCTTATGTTGTAAATATTGTTAATTTGTTAATAATTAAAACAAAAAAATTATCAGTAATATCTATATCAATATTATTTAAGACTTCAAATAGATAATTTTAAGAAGAAAACATTAAACTCGACAGAGTTGACGAAACGTGTACGTTTATGAATGAAATCATTTCAACAATTAAATAAAAATGTCATATAAATCAAACATATATTAATATGAAAGAGAAATTGAAAAAAACGTTCATTTATGACCACTCGACCTTGGATTTAGCAAGTTAATTTTTTTAATAAAATACTGAATTCCTTTTTTTTAATGCTATCCAGATTCATGAATTGTTAATCAGTTAAAATATATATTAATTATATATATATTAATATTGAATAGCTTATGTTATCTAAACGTAAATATATTCAGTCACGCATACTGTGCAATACATTCGTTTTCCGCTTTTTCAAAATGTACTTCATAGAGTAAATAAATTTGACAGCAGCGTTGGGTTTTAATAGAGTCAGAAATGTCACTTTACAGTTTCGAAAATGTCAAACGTAGCGTCGCGAGGTTGAAGACCGGTGCGCGGAAGAGGACTTCAGCTAGTCAATTCCTACTTTTATGATGTACTACTTAATAACAAACATGTAAAAAAAATTATATTTACTTTTAGTAACTAAAATTATCTGCCACGCATGATTAGGCAAAATATTCAACAGTGTGAAGTCGAGATCGGATCTAATTTAAAATAATATTTTAGTCTTATTAAATACCAAAAAGTAGTAATTTTTATTCACGTATTGGTAATTCAAATATTAATATTTTGTGTGTATTCAAATAAACTTTTGACTCGATTAATAACCGGGAATAAAACGATCGAATATTCTAATATTCTATATTGTCGATATTAGGTAACATATCGAAAATATTAATCTAAATATGTTATAGCAGCTATAATATACAGACATACATATATGCAAACGGAAATGGGAACGGAAATAACACACGGAGACCGGAACCAAATACTGAAACTGTTTAAGGCGCAAAGGCATTCATATAATCTAATATTGGAATAAAAAAAGCTTTCCTTACCTACATCAAACTTGATAACCTTGTTAGGTAAGTGAAAGATAGAGAAACCAAACCAAACCTTCTTATCCATAAACTTTGTGGAATGTCAAATAACAATAAAATTCTCAATTTTAGTTTAGGAGCGGATATAAGTAAAATATAATAAATGCAATGGACATAATTCAAAAGCCGATGTTGTTATGACAAGCAAAGATAATTATAACAAAACAAAAAAGCAAATTAAGAATTATGCAGTAAATATTAAAATGTGATCCTAGAGCTTAACAGAAGATGAAGTGTTATTAAAATGCCTTCACTGGTCATAAAGAGTGGATTTTTCTCAAAAGCGGAAAAAAATTGCAAACCAGAGGTTGTAGAAATATTTCCAATAATATTGCAGTCAATATTACTTATAGAAAATGTTTTCAATAATATTCATAAACAAATAACACATTTTCAAAAAGACAGGATATTAGGGTGGTAAATTTAAAAATTTCAAAAGTTAAAGGGTTGTCCTTCAGACAGGTCTTCAATTTTATGTTCAAACATTTGTAAACAAATTCCACATAATTTTTTATGCTGTCCCAAATACTTCTCAAAATCGCGTCAGCAGCTTACAAATCATTACCGGCCTGCAGGCTACAGTGTATTGTTCCTTACAGAAATGTTGAAATGAACCTTTTTGCATAGAAGTCCTAACAATACTGAGAAGGGTCTCAGTCCGTTTTTAAGGTTTTGAATTTCGACAAGAAACTCTTAGAGCTTCTCCATCTCGTAAAATGATTGTGACCGTCCGTCTATAGCTCTCATACAATTTATTCGCAGATTATTTGTGAAATTTCACTCAGTTATATATATTTATAATCGCTACATCGCATCGGTGTGTATCTTGCTAAGAAATTGGGGTGAAATGACCTTTTTACATAAAAATAACGTATAACCTAAACTACCTTAACCTAACCTACATAAAAATAACGTATAAACTAAACATTGACTTGTGTTTTGGGTACCAAGCGAGGACACCACATACATATAACAACCAAGACCCGGTACCAATATCAATATTCATCTTACGAATACTGACCAGACCTGGGATTCGAACCTGGGACCACCAGCTTCGTAGGCAAAGTCGCTACCCACTAGGCTAAGCGGTCGTCTTCATGAGTCGTCGACATGATTTGTTTATCACGTTTCAAACTCTTGAATCACTGTTCTGAATAATCTGATATTTTGGGATACTATCATAATTTAATATAATAATAATAATAATAATAATAATAATAATAATAATAATAATAATAATAATAATAATAATAATAATAATATCTGGGACATCCCACACAGCGCCATCTAGTCCCAAAGTAAGCAAGTATTATGCTTGTATTATGGGGTACTAGATAACTGATATATATACATAAATATATATATATTTTTTATAATGTATGCATATATAGATACTTTTACACCTAGACACGGAACAAATAGACATGTTCATGCACACAAATATTTGTCCCGGGCGGGGATCGAACCCGCGACCGTCGACTCCGCAGTTAGGGTCTCTAACCACTCGACCGACCGGTCAGTCATAAATTATGAACAAACTACTAAAATCATCACTACTATCTAGGGTCGTTATACCGACCAAGTTAATACGTATTTAGTTAATCCTACATCAACTCTGAACCAACACATGATTTTGGTATCAGATAATTAAGTTTTTGTTGTTGATATATGACTATGAAACCCTTCGTTATGCATGACCGGTTTTTGTTTCTTAAAGTAAAAACGTAACGTTTAGTCGGAGAGCCGCTTCGTTAAATTTGATAATATACATTCTCGACAATTAGCTATATACCTGTATTACGTTGCATATTAATTTTGAAACTTAGCGAAGGATTTCAGTCTATTTTTGTCTGAGCTTTTGAGGTCTTTGAGGATATTTTAAACATAAATTTTGACTTATAATTCTTATAAGCTTACTCTGCCAACAAAAACTTTAAAATAAATGAATATAGGTTTCTTCTATTTAAATAAATTTAAATTTTAAGTCCGTTTTAAAGGTTTACGTACCTACCTACATTATAGTAAATACTAATTTAGGATTATATTGTAGGATAGGAATATAAGTATCGTCTAGATAAATAATATTTATTAATTTCTTAATGGTGACGATATTTATGAGCTTTTCGTATCAAATATCTTCTTATAATTATTTTGTGTCGACTTTTTTTTCAATTTGTTATCATGTTGATGTTATTTGTGAACAGTTGAACGTGAAATGGAATTTATTCGACGCCGCGTGTTGTAAGGAGCCCGTGAGATAACATTCATTTACAAAATTTTCAACCAGAAGTTCTCATGAATTATTCATCATTTTATTATTTGAGTCGGGGTATTTTTCCTCGTTCCTCAACTGCAAACGAATTTTTAACAGCAACCAGCTGTATGTCGACGTGTAAATATTTTGAAGACGTCAATATTTGATGAAGTACAAAGTTCGTAACAATATCACGAAAACTCCACAACTCGAAATATAACACGTATATTCATCTGAATAGAACAAACCTCTAACTTCATAACGGTTAGTCATATTAGGTTGAAGTTAGACACAAAGATATATGGAGTTATGACGAGCATAATTACCGCTTAGCCTAGTGGGTAGCGACCCTGCTTACGAAGCTGGAGGTCCCGGGCTCGAATCCCAGGTCGGGTCGGTATTTATACGATGAATATTGATACTGGCACCGGGTCTTGGTTGTTATATGTATGTGGTGTCTTCGCTAATGCTTAGTTTGGGGCCTAGACGTTGTTGTGATGTACCTATACGTTATTATTATTATTATTATTATTAATTAAAAAAGTATATACTTATAAAATCCTGATCATTTTAGGATTTCGTAGCCAAATGGCAAAAAACAGCCATTTGGCTACGGAATTCATCTTATTCTAATAATTCATCGTGTCCATCTATCTCTGTCTGTTTGTCCGTCTGTCACAGTCATTTTATTCGAGGACTATTGCAACTACATAAATTAATTTTGGGAAGTAATGTTAATCTATGAACAGTTACGAGCATTAATTGGTGAAGCGAAATTACGGAAAGCAAATTTCATGTTGTATGTGTACATGTAACTGAGAGACAGAAAAAAATTTCTCGCGCACATTAATCATTTGTGGTATTTATAGAAGTGTATAATGGTTTAGAGGTTTCAAAAAGGTTTTAAATATGTGTTCCCTTTTCCACCTTTGAACTATAAAGTGGAAAATTCATAAAAAATTAAGTTAGTGCAACTTAAAAAAAACGCAACGAAAATTTGATTAAGATATTTTAAATAGTTTTTGAGATATTTGTTTTTAAATTTATTATTTTAATTTTAATCGCGAACGTTCATCTTGACTTCGGAACCTTCCATGTGCTTCCACTGTGCGGGGCCCGATATGGACTGGCCGGGTTTTTTTCAACAATACATTGATATGCTTATGTAGAGTTCGAACATAGTTTGCAAAATTTCACACACTTTTATTAGTTTTTTTTTTATATTTAGCTTTATAATTTTTAATAATTGAATATTATTACATGATACATTTTTATGCAACTTTTTACTTACAATATGAATATATGCCCCTCTTTTCTTCTAAAATATACAATAAATTCGTAATAAACAAAAAAATACAGAGTATTTTTTCAAAGTGGGTAGTAGGAAAACGGTAGCGACTATAAAATTTTGCAAAGAATATCTGAAAATAAACTTTACTCAAGCAAATCGAAATCTTTCTCGAAATCAAATCGAAATTATATTTATTAGGATGCATATTTTTTGTTTTTCTGGTGTCTGCTCTGGATTTATAAAAATATATCCCAAAGTCAATTTAATTTAGAGATTGTCATATATACTCGTAGTTACTAAAATGTAACCGTATACTAACAATTATGTTGTATGTATGTGAGTAACTGCCTGACAACTTATATTTAAATTGATATTATTTAAATTCGTTATTTTAAAAATAAAACCAAGTAACATTCGTCTTTGTGTCGTAACAGCTAATTATTCTGACTAAAACTTCTATGGGAGCCATTCATCAAATATATAAAGTCAGCGTTAAAATTTATTGTTTTTTGAACTCAACGATACTTCACTGTAATACAACCGTTATTCATCATTTTTTTATCTCATTGTGTAATTTAATAGATTTCCCCAGAGAAATTTGTTTGTGCGTCTACATTGACAATAATCGATATTACAATTTCGGTAGAAAAGTTGAGCTTAATCTCGAGAATATATATATATAAATAAATCAAGATTGATATAACCATATTTTTCAAGTAAAATGTACAAGGAAAATGTATCTTTGGTAAATTACTTTTTTAGACCCTATTTAAACGAAACCGCAATCGGATTAGTTGAAAGATTAATCTTCGTTAAGTACGCTGCTTTCATAAAACACAAGCATAACATTAAAGTGGGTTATTTAGGAGAACGTTTAAACGTTCTACGTCCGAGAGCTTTGGACAAAGTTATTACGGAACTTGTATACTGTGCAGTTGCAAAGCTTTGACGCTGTCGCCCTGTTAAATACAGTTTAAATAAAGACTTATTTTACTTTAATAAAACACAATGCACAAGTGCATTCTTCAATATGGTTTGGTCACCGCCATGACGTCTGTGTACAGGCTAGTGATTTCGCTAGTATATATTTGTTAGGGACTCTTGTAGGACTATAGATATGACTCACTTCATTCTTCTTCTTTAAGTATCGCCAGGATCGAAGTCGAAAAATGCTGTCTTCTGTGATTTGAAACATTACTGAAGTAAGATAGTAACGTATCTATAAATTTTAATATCATGAAAGGGAACAAAACTATGCAAAGCGATCGGTATTTTCAGTTATTTTTCATTACAATAATAATTCAAATGGATAGGAAATTAAATCATTTATTTATCAGAGCGTGTATATTTGACTGCCTATTCAAAATAGTCCCAGCCCATTCCGAAACTATATGTGACCCAGTAAAATATAATCTAGCGCACTCGAAATTCCCTAAATATAACAGGTATTATGTATTATTAAAACCATCGATTATTATATGTATGTGAAAAAATATTAATATTTATACATTTACGAATAAATGAGAACCTGAGGGTTATTATGATTAAAACATTTTTATATATTTTTTGAACTTCATATAGTACTTAATGTTTCAAAAGCTTATTAATATTTTAACGAATTACGTAATCGGTATTTTCCTTATTTAACAACACGTGGTCCCAAAAAAATTTAATGAATTAAAATTATGATAAAGTGATAGCTGGCGAGAAAAGCGCGTACTATATGTAATTCCCTTGTTAAAAAAAAAAAAAAACAATAAAGGCTTAATAAACGCTTTTATCTTATCTATTCCATTTCACATAATAATGTAAACGATACGAGATTGCAATTAATATGCAAGTAGCGTTTGTGACACTGTCTCTAGCAAATTAAATCTCAACGTCGCTTCTCAAACATTAAGGGTATGACGTCTATATATATACAAAATGACAAATAAATAATGGTTTAGTGATATTAAGTGATCCTGATGAAATATTTCAATAATACAATATCTAAAACATCCCATACAGCGCCATCTAGCCCCAACGTAAGCAAGTATTATGTTTGTGGTATGGGTTACTAGACAACGGATATATACAGGATGAGATTTTAGTCACCAGCCAAAATTTTTCCAGATGCTAGGTATCACCAATAGACCTCATTACGTAAATAAAAATATAGGTCAAATATTCATAATCAATAATTATATCCTAAATATTTTTTAACACATTTTGGCTACCTTCTACTTACAAACGAAAGGGCGAGGTATGGGGTATGTGGGCGAGGGGCGTGCACGTGCACTGGCGCCCTCGTGAACGGTGACTAGTAATATTGATAGTTTCGGGAAAGGTTTACGTAGTCTTAACTGAATATTTTCCTATTGAACGATACTAAAAAGAAACAAGACGGCCAACGGATTTTTATCAAAGGTCATTATATAAAAATTTGGCTGGTCATGAAAACCTCATCCTGTGTACTTAAATATTATTTACCTATAATATTTACACATATAAATATTTTCCACTCAGACATGGAATAAATAAACATGTTCACACACACAAATATTTGTCCCGGGCGGGAATCGAATCGAAAGGACTCTTAAATCCCTTTCTTTGCGACTTCTATCACACTATAATCTTCGCTTATAGTACACTAACTGACCACCTGCGGCACCGCCTTTATGAATTACACATTTGAACCGAACCGCTAAAGGGACGTGCCGCACATGGGTAGTTACAAAATCACGTTCCAGATCAATCCCACAAGAACCGTGGGATACAAAGTAGTATATGTAACTCATCGGTCTGTATAAACTATCTCTTTGCAAAAAAATACTTTGATGCTTACACCGTTGCTGTGTAAAAGAATGGCGACAAACCAACCAACATTTTTTTTACATGTTCAAAGTGAGTAGGAATTAAATAGGTATCTTTTTCGGTATAGGTATAAATGGGTTAGAGTTCTGATTGATAGTAAAGTATAAAAAAGCACTAAAAAAACCTCTGAATCTATTGATTTGACTCTTATTATTTCCGCACTAGTCTTACCTATGGGTGAGACGCGTGCGTCCGATTTTTGCCTATGACATATCCTTAATTAGTGAAGGCACTCCACGAATTGATTAGTACCCGTATAATGAACGGGAACAAGGGACCTCACCTGTGACCTCACGTACCTAGTGTAATTAAGATTCGTGACTCGATATTGGAAAATTCTAACTAGGATCTATATGCAAATAAAATTTAATTGTATTTTTAAACGAACATTTCTTAATTTATAAATATAATCTATGTAATTAATAAGAGATAATATTTTGTACTGCATTTCCTTTTTTTATAAATAAATGAGCTTTCCATAAATTTAGACTTAATTAATTGTCATTACTTCTTATTGTTGTTACTGTTATAGTTAACTTTAATTTAGACATTTCCTACATTTCCTTTTTTATATTTAATGTTCTTTCAACGCGACACGAAAAATTGTAAGTTAGTGCAAATAAATCAGACCGTCTGGAGGGCAGTTACTTGCGAATAGCGTTCGGACCGTTTATATATTTTCGCAAAACATTGCTTGATATAAAAGAAAAAATATATATTCATCCCGCGGGATTCGTAACTTGGACCGTAATTATTTACATAGGACGTAGTAGTTTATTGCTACGCGTATAGGATGCTGACTATTGTATACCTATGTTAGAGTCGACTTATGTTTTAACCATCAACAAGTCAAAAGCACCCATAACACATTTTTTCTACATTCGCCTTCACAATTTTACAAAGCTTTGAAATTCATAAAATTCCTGACGTACAAGTTCTGAATTATGCTTACTTAAATTGTCGGTGGAACTGGTACCTAGTTAAATTGTATGAAAATAAAAAAAGAAAACACCCGAAAACATAATAAAAAGTTCGAACAAAGTCGTATACACAAACTTACCCATAAAGGAGAGTTTTTATTGTACAGTATAGTTGTTTAGCTATGATTGACATAGACGTCGTATAACGGTCTGAAGGATGTCAAACGCGATAGGATCTTTAGAGAAAATCCAAAGATAATTCGATTTCCCGTTGTTTGTACTGCCGAGCGGACTTCGTAGAGCGAAGTTCAGGCGGCGCGTGTCGTATGCACAAAAGGCGTGGGTAGGGCGACCTTAAAACTCTGGGCCCCAGAGATTGGCGGTCGTATACTGAAATTAAATAATGTTGCCACTCTGCCCTTAGTAAATGTTATTACAGTGGAGATAGGATGAAACTCTTCCAAAATAAGAGCCTATAAAATAAGAGGCTGACTTATTATTTCACCGAGTCCATGCCACATGGATATGAAGTATATATGAGCATAATAAGTAATGGTATTACAGGGGATATATCGTATTTCCATGCTTTGGATTCCGTAGCAAAATCGGCCAAATAGTATATATTATTACAAATATAGTGTTTATTTACAACAACTGTATGTTTGTAATAATATATAGTTTAACAGGCAAATGTTTTTAAAAACCGCGATACAATTCTGTAGAGAAATTATGAAAACCAAATTATTTAGGATAGTGGCTCTCCATACATTGAACTAAGAGGAGAATGAAATATTTTTAGCTGACCTCATCGTGTGGGGGATCATTAGACAGATCTTTGAAAATGCAATGAAATTTCTTAGTGACTAAATTTAAGTGGATACTTGATTTCTTGATTGCGAGATTTCTTATTTTCGTTAATAACGTGTCTTCCTCATCTAACTTAAGTAAAACAGTTTGTTTGTCAAAATAGTTTTGAACGACATACGTTTACAATGTTTTTAAATGTACGTAATTTTAATTAACAACAAAGATTTTGTGTGACTGGCAATTTTAAGGTGATTGCTTAAATTGTTTTTTTAATTTTTTTTTATTCAATTGTCCGACAGATACTTAGACGATTTTTGTTGCTGGAATGACATTTTTTCAAGCGACTGAGAGTTTATTGACATTTTTTTATCAGTGATTTGGGAAAATTATTAGAACTTCAGGTTAAAATTTTTTATTAAATATTACATCCATACTAATATATCTATCTGGCTGTCTGTTGCGTTTACCGCTAAACTGCTGAATCAATTTTGATGAAATTTGATAGGTAAATACAAAATAGCTTGAAATCTGGGAAAGAACAATTTTTACAGCGCTAAAGACTACTTTTTAGCGCGGAAATACGTCTATGTTACGGCTAAACCAAAAACCCGATTTTGATGAAACTTGGTGCGAAGATAACTTACATACAAAAAACGGAATGTCCTTTTAGTGGTCCCGGTACGAACGTGAGGTCCACGCGAGCAAAGCCACGGACTGAAAGTTAGTATTATATGAAAAATCTTTATTTTCACATATAAAGATGACCACCAACCACATTTAGATTATTGGGTTATATGTCCTCGCCTGCAATAGGTACCTTAAACCATCCAAGTTTTAATTAAATGATAATATATTTTTTTAATATCTGCTTAAGTAGATATTAGACAAAAAAAACATTGCATGGTGCATCTACGTTGTTCAAACCAAATCTATAGAATATATTTAGTTTGTTTTTCTCTTTAAAGTTAATAACTTTTTTCTTTTCAAGGCGAATATTATCACCTTGCCTTACGACACAGTCTACTATTTTATTGTTTTTACAAAAGTCTTGTGACAATTTTTTTTTTTATTTTTCTAAATTATTAGATGGATTACTTTGTAACTATTTACATCTATTTAGTATACAGGCTAAATTATAAATTAATTAATATAAATATAACTAATTAATTATTAGAGGAATATTTATCGTTCATAATTATTATCAAAGAATCCTTAATAATTTCCAAACGTATTGATTTCGATAATTTATCAGATGGATTTCTTAATAGAATTTTCACACAGCTATATATTAATACGTTATATAGAAAACGTTGTTTATATAGATATGCATGAGAATTGGTATAGCCGTCAATGTCAAACCCCTTGACCTATACTTGATGTTTTCGGAACCAGTCCCCGGTCGTATTAATAATCGTACTGTACATTGATCTAACATTGTAATTATGTCGTATATAACAATACATCAATTAAATGTTGTGCAACGCAGTTCACAATCGATCGAATATTACGCTCACACGGTAAATACAGCGGAAGTTGCAGTCGTTTGCGCGTCGACGCCCGCAGCGCTATTGCCGTCTCTGCCCTACATTGTGCTTCGTTCATCTGATTCCGACCGCTCCGAATTGAAATCGATTTAGTTGTAATAGGTTAATCGGGAACAAGGATCGATTTAGAAGGATAGTTTATACGTGTACCAGATCGCCATAATAAGGCAAGAAATTACATAACGAAAAACCCGACTGCAAAACCACTTATCTGAAAAGAAAAAAAAAGGTATTGACTGAAAGAGAAAACTAAGCTATATTCTATAGAATTTTGTTTGAACGTCGTGGAATCCACTATAGACTGTGGAATAGCAATCGTCGGAACAAGCAAAAACTGCTAAACATATTTGTTTTTTAAATCTTTATTTTCAAATAAAAGACTATTGCGTTGCTTAGTTTGGGGCCTAGACGTTGTTGTGATGTATATGTCATTATTATTATTATTATTTTACGTTGTTTAAACCAAATTCTATAAACTATAGGTTGTTTTTCGTTTTCACTCAATACTTTTGTTTTGGTTAAGTCGTTTTGAAGTCAGATTCTTTAGTTTTGGTTACAGCCCAACAAAGATATAACGTACTGTCTTTGTGTTCAAGTTCAAACACATTGTAAATATATATGTAATAGGCTATTTACTAACTGTCATTTTTTTTAAACGTCTAGGCCCCAAACAAAGTAGCTTGTGTTTTGGGACCAAGCGAAGACACTGACCCGACCTGGGATTCGAACCCGGGACCTCCAGCTTCGTAAGCAGGATCGCTACCCACTAGGCTAAGCGGTCGACGATATTTGATACCCATGTTGCTGTAATAACGATTTTTTTTTATTCTCCCTCTCGTTTTTGATTCGCAGACCTCATATTGAAAAATAATATACCTTATTTAACTCCGACTATTAAGAGGAATCTAATGATTCCATTGAACGATACCTTATATTATGTTCAAATCTATCAAACCGGTTAGTAGTTACGAGTGGACATAGGAACGGACTGCGGATTCGCCGCAGTCGGGTCTCGGTAGTGAAGGTTGAAGGATCTGTATAACACTATACACAAATCATAGACATATAATTACCACTACATGTGAGGCCATAATACTTATACGATGTATGTCATGCTGTGATGCTAAAAATTTGGGTGAATTTAAAAGATTATCGCTGGATTTTTTTGCAATTTGTTTCAATAAATTGATCGATAAAATAACTATTACACAAATTGTGAATGAGCCTTTATGATAAATCAATTGATTGATCCGATTGATATCTTCTCAGTAGATTATTTATTAAGTCTCACTAACTATAATCAAGGATCCATTAGGGAAATGGAGGGACGAAGATTAATGATAGAAGACATAATTATTTCACGATTGCCACCCGCCCAAGCGATGATCGGGGAAAAATCGAAGCTAATTAAGTCTTTGAATAAAATCACGGCAACGGCTGCTCTTGGCGTTCGAGTGGCGCTTTCTCTTCAGGCGGTATCTATCTTAATGATTAAACAATAGAAATCAATATTTTTTTTCGTTCTTTTAAGTCACTTAAAACTGCATTACGTCCCTTTTGTTTCCGTAAAAAATCGGTATGATTCGGTTTTTATACTCCAAAAGGATCTTTTCATTGAAAATTTTCATTCGAATGGTTCATTTTTAAGATAACAATGGCTACAATCAATTTAAAAAAACGGCTTACAATTTTCTGCTAGTAGATATCACGAATATTATGTCAAAGTACTTTTCAAAAAAAAAAGAAGGTGCACGGCCAAACCCATGGGGTTGACAGTGTAATTATATTACCTGAGCTGTCGCTCTATTTAGTACATAATTATTTTATTTGTTTTAAAAATAAAAAAGATGGCAACGAACTTCATTTGTAAACTGTCTTTCAGTGTCAAGTTCACAGCTTGAACTGCTATTGCTAAAAAATCCTAACCATATGTGTTTGAGGTAAGAGATTGTGTGTTTATTTGTATATGACATATGTACAAACAATACGTTATGTTACCAAAACAATATGTTATCCTTTTCCTCAAATAATCGTTTTCGTCACATGAGTATCAATTCAAACTAGGTCCTAAGACATATTAGACGGTTATAGGCTTCGAGAGGGAGTTACGGTAGAGGTGTTTGTCTAAAACGGCTAAGCTGATAGGTATAGGTACGGTTTATTGCATTACATTAGTGACAGAGTAGGTATTCATTTACGATAACATTAGGTCGGTGATAAATTCCTTTCGCATGTAGGTTGTATATACTTTAAGAAAATCTCTTTGGCTGTACTAGTTGTATCTGGCTGGTTTTGATACCATTAAAAAGGTTACATTTCAAAAACAGAAACAATTCAGTAAAATATTGTTTCCCGCCGGTTTTCATTTGTTTTTCTGTCTGACGAAATGAGTGAATCCAATGAAGAAATTCCATACATTTTAAAATTTTATTATGAAAAAGGAAGAAATGCAACGCATGCTGCGATTTTTTTTGTGACGTTTATGGCCCTAATGCGGAATCAGTAAGAGTAGTGTAGCACAAAGTTGGTTTAAACATTTTCAATCCGGGTATTTTGATGTCAAAGATGCAACTCGCTGTGGTCGCCCTGTCATGGCTAAAATGTACGTCATTTTTGAAAAAGTAGAGCAAAATCGGCATATCAGTAGTTACGACATAGCTGAAGATCTGAAAATTGATCACAAAACAGTTTTGACCCATTTGAAAGAAGCAGGGTATACAAAACAGCTCGATATTTGAGTGCCACATGAGCTCACTGAAAGAAACCTAAAGAACCGTGTACTCATTTGCGTTTCCTTATTAAGACGTAATGAAACCGAATCGTTTTTGAAAATATTGATAACAAGTGATGAGAAGTGGATCAAGTACGATAAGAACATGTGAAAAACGTCGTGGTCAAAGGTCGGTCAGGCTTCACAGACTGTGGCAAAACCTGCGCTAACTTGCAATAAGGATTGGAAGGGTATTGTTTATTATGAGCTTTTACCACCGGGCAGAACCACTGATTCGGATGCGAACAACTGATGAGATTAAAGCAAGAAATTGAGAGGAAGCGGCCGGAACTAATCAATAGAAAGGGTGCGGTTTTTCATCACGATAACGCTAGACCTCGCACCTTTAGTCACTCATAAAAAATTAAGAGAGTTTGCACAAATGCACGAAACGGCACACATATATTGTAATTAAATGTAAATAAACTTTGAAAAAAATGTCTAGAGTTTTCATATAATATGCGAAGAAACTCTTTCCAATATATTATATTATAAGACAATAGGAGCGCATTACCTGACTGTAAACATCCCACTGCTGGATTCACGTCTGCTAATCTTAAAACGGTAAATAATAAAAGAGTGAAATTTAAAATTTGAAAAACTCATCTTGTAAAAACGTTAAACTAAAAAATATTTAAAAGTGATCACTTAAAGCAAATGAAATTTAAATGCTAATTATTATTACTACCTTATAATATATACTATCCACTTAAAGCAATAAAACTTGATATGTTAATTTATAAAACCTATATACGTACTTTGATTTTCTTTAGCTATTGTCGCAGTCTGAAATCCGTCAAAGAACTAAAGTTGTCGACAAAGCCGAAGCGATCAGCAAGCTGAGGTGGCAATGGGCCGGTCACATTTGCCGTAGAACTGATAACCGATGGGGTAGACGAGTTCTCGAATGGAGGCCACGTACCGGAAAGCGAAGCGTTGGACGCCCCCCGGCCAGGTGGACAGATGACCTGAAGCACCATACCGGGGGTAGTTGGATGCGAAAGGCGGAGGACGTGTGTGGTGGCGAGCCTTGGAAGAGGCCTATATCCTGCAGTGGAGAGACACGGGCTGATGATGATGATTGTCGCAGTCACGCACGATGGTTTTTCAATAATCCTAATAAAATATTGTCTGATCGTGGCTTGATTAATTATTTTGAAGTTGTTGCATGGAATAATAACTCATTCCGTTTTATATAATTAAAATAAAAGATTAAATATTAAGTTTATTTTAAATACATTTTAATATACATAAGGATTTCGCATACCATAAAAAACCCGAATATTATTCTTTTTTATTGGAATTATGTACGTCTAATAGTTCTATATCCCTATACCAAAAACAAATTTATACAACAACCGTTTACAAGTTAGAGGTCAGTTTACACGAAAGGACGCAAAAACCTGAATAAAAATAGGTTATTAAAACAGAAAATCCCGACATTGGTCAATACGATAACGAAACGGAAACAAAACATTCTCATCTCTATGTATATTATGTACTATGTACGTTAATACATAAATAATTTAGACAATTAAAACAAGCATTACCAATGAAGTTTGTGCAAACTTCAACAAATTAAATGTTACTTAACTGACTATTTGAGGGAGTTTTCATGTCGTGAACTCAAAGTTGGGTATACACTTGGGAAGTGCGCGTCCGCTACACAATACACAACTTCACGTTGTTTCAGTTAAGTGCAATCAATCAATTTTATTGTCTGTTTCGAATTGACATTCTCACTAATCATACTGTGTATTTTATAGATTTAATAAGTTACAAAAATATACCGTGTGTTTTAAAATAGTGATACACTTTGATAAATAAACAGCCGGATATTCAATATTTGAATAGACCAAATTGTGCGCCATTCCCTGTAAAATAATTAAAGAAACAGATTCGTAAACTGTACGGAAAGTTCGATTAAATTCTAATTTATACGATAGATGTAAATCACCGTTATCCCCGAAATTACTCAGTTTAAAATATTGAAAATAAAATATCTATAGGGCTTTACTTAAAGTTCATACCGAAACATAAGCAATGAAAGATTAGTGTGAATTCTCGTCTCGGAGGTGAAGTAATAAAATGTTACAGAATCTTGTTACATAATTCTATTATATAATTTTATAAAATTAAAATAATATATATAGGAAATCCGAGCTTCTCGCCTTATCTCCGAAGCTGTAGTTACTGAGCCTAAAATTTTGAAAAAAATATGATGTATAAGGCAGTATTGGGCTTCACTCATAATTTACCGGAAAACTTGAGCGAGAAACAAATTATTATCAAAAAATATGAAAAAAAGCGCATTATGTGCACATCAACTGTAAGTGCTTGTTATGAGAAATAGTAATGTATATTTTTTATAACTTTAGAATGCACCGTTTATAAGACATTAAAGAAAACATACGAAAAGTTGTGTTCCGTATTTTTTGAAAATTTTATGTTCAGCAATTTCAGATTTACAGGCGGAATGGTCAATTTTCTTATATTTTCTTTAATATCTTCTAAACTATGCATTTTTAAATTATAAAAAAATGCGTTTATTTCTCGTTATTGAACACTTTCATTGATACGTCACAAATTGCACTTTAGGAATTTTTTTTTTTAATATCGAAATTTAGTCCTCCGAAATGAATATTCGTTAATTTACCTGTACTTCAAATTTTGGATCACTCACCAAACTCTGAATGTGTACCAAATTTCAACTTATTTCGTCCCATAGATTGATAGAAAATAGGCTGTGACAAACAGATACCAGAGTGATCTCAATGATTCCGTTTTTTTATTTCAGATGTTTGGAACCCCAGACCACTTCCAAACTCTCTACTTAATCTTTCCCGAATATATGTAAGATGTGCAATAATGCAATTTTTTATTGCTTCTCTTGTGTAAATAATTTTTACCTGGGTAGTAAGCAAAGTTTTTATAGTAACATGGTAACATCAATTGCTTTATCATATTATATTCCATTTTAATTTGTAATCTAAGTTCGACGCCCATAAAATACCTGAATCTTTTTATATTCAGGTATAAATAGCATAACGTCGTGCCATTGAGCTTTCAGCTTTCAATCAATAATAAATTACTCTTTGTTATTAGTAAAAATTCAAAACAATAGGTATGTGGCGAGATTGAACAATCGCTTAGTATTTCTGTTTGCCTTCGGGCAACGCAAAATATATTGAACCTTTGTATTTTAGCTACGGATTGATGAAAGACCGTGTACAACCACCATCGTGTTCCTGCCGTTGTTTTACAGTTTCGAAGTATGGTACGTGCGTATATATAGCACAGGAATTGCGGGAACAAAAATAATCTGCAGTTTTACGTCAAACAAATTTATTTGAGCACGCGCGATGCCATAACATTATAAAGCGATGTTGAAACATCCCGATTGTTGAGCTTTCGTGGCACTACAATTTTGACTAGTTACATTTGTATATTGTATTAACTCCAAATGTAGAACCATTAATCATTATTATGGTAACGTCCGTATGAGTGACAATACGTTACAGAACAGTACGGAAACATCGGGGAGCGAGTCAGACTCGAGCTTGGCCGGATTATTTTCGAGTAACTTACATGAGCTTATAGTATATACAGCTTAAGCTCGTTTAATGGAGCCAATGAAAACAATGAAAATCCACAGACCACGTTGTAATTTATCGGATCGCCCCCGCACGCGATAAAAGCGCGTCTGATCACGAATGAACGTAAAAATTTACCGACAAGATAAAACGATTAACATCAGACTTACTCGATTGGCGTAGAGTATTAATAGAGTGATATTTATGACTCTATTAAAACCAAACGCTGCAGTCAAATTTATTTGCTCTATGAAGACAGCTCAAATGTAATCAAATCAAAACCGTAGAATAAATTTTGGTACAATATGCATTACAAAATGAGATTCGTGCTATCATTTTACTGCATCTAATTAAAAGTTATAACATAAAAAGTCACCGTTTAAAAGTGAGGATTCCAGTGTCTAACGAAAAATACTTTTTGCATTAGTCGCCACTGCTGTTAAGTATAATATTTCCGATACCCTGATATACCCTGGTATAGTTCATGTTGAACTGTGTTTTATACTATACTCGTATATTATGTAATCGGTGGACTTAAAATATATGTGTAAAACATATTAAAAAATATATATAATAAGTACCTAAACCGAAGTACTTGAAGCGCGCGGCCTCGAGTAAGTAAGTCATCTTCGGTACTAACGCCGGTTTACGAATATTTAGAGCTAGACACACTGTAGGGACGACGTCGACATAGCGTAGCTATGAACCAATACCTTTTTTGTTCGTAGCATCTATTAGACACACGTAAACTTCTGTGACATATTAATACCTTTTATTTTAAGGAACTTAACCTTTTTTGTCTGCTCTTCCGGCGCTCGCGGTAGTGATCGCCGGTAAGCGTCCTCTGCTCCAATCGCACCGCTTCTTCCCACTTGTATCGCTCATTTATTGCGAACATGTTCTACTTATAGGATCTTAACCTACTGTGCCTAAACGATGTAGGTTACATAAAGAAAAAAATTCTATTTAATCAAGTCTTTTGCCATGGATGATTACATTTCCACAGGAAAAACAAGAATGCAATAGAATTACGATAGCATTCTGTTTGCTCGTATTCGAATGAAAAACAAAAGGATGAAACTGTTTTATTCATAGCCTCTAGATTGATAGCCCAAGTGAGAAACGCGAAAAGTTTCTATTCTGAACTCTATAGCTTTACCTTCTAAATAAAGCCAATACGAATTGATTGCTTTATCGCCACATCACCGTCCCTCCTGGGTATATACTCGTAAACTAGGCATTTTGCACATTACCTTTAAAGTTTAGTGAGTGAAATTCCTATGGGATCGACGGTAAATTGTGACTTTTCTAGTTTTCTCGCATTTAAAACTAGAATAGGCTTTCAAAATAATATTTTTTTAGGATCAAGTTAGATGTCTTGTAATAAGTTGTAGTGTTTATAAATTTGAATAAGCCTAATAAAAAAATTTACAAATGTAACTTATGCACACGCGTAACAGGTAACCTTCTTCTTTGTTGTGATTGATAAACTAAGATTTAACAAGCGTGCTAAATATTATAAGTAGTACAAATAATGATAAGAAAAGTAAAAAGAGACGATAAAAGCTAATGTGAGTTTCAAAGTCAGTACCATCAAAAACTCTGGGAAAAAGTATTATGACCATTTTAGCGTTGATCTTTGAGTTGAATCGAGCACATGAACTCTACATTACTCAACTGAATTCAACTCAACTCAAAGGAACTCACCTTAACTCACTTAATTTAAAATCACCTCAATCCACTTGAACTTTCCTTGATTATTCTCAACTCAACTTACCACATTTCATCTTATTTCACCTTAATTCTTCCCAGCTCAAGCAAACTGACCTCATTTCACCGCAATTCACTTCATCTCGTTTCTGCTCTACTCACCTCAACTCACATCAACTCACTTCAACTCTTTTCAAGTCATCTTCACTCACCCCAACTCACCTTCCTCCACCCACCTCATCTCGTTTCATATTGGTGGCTTTGGTTGCTGACTCCCAGTTTACTCTTGTTTCTAAATATTGAAACAATTTTTTCACACATGCGTTCCATTCGTCAAGACCCGTTTTCATTTCGTATTATAGCGCGTTACCAAAAATTGCATAAAACATTACAAATTCTATAGAAACTTTCACCCCCAGCGCTTAAAAAGAACTTCGAAAACCGAATCACTAATATCTACTTAACTTGTTGAAATAAAACTTTTAGCAACGCGTATAGCGCGTATACTTTAGAATTATGACATTAACAGTGATTACATCAGATTATACAAGTAATAGAGAATTAGGTGGTGCCATTGACTTGTGGAACAATATTTAAAAAATACGGGTGCAAATTTTTCTGAAAACATTGCGTCTTCTTAGAAAATACATGTTTCGTATTTGAAATTTATAGACAAAACAACGCAACGGTATTATATGTCTAAAATTTATAGATATATTAAGCTTAACTTATGAAGTTGCCGTTTTGTGTGAAATAAATTAGTGTTTTTTTTTCATACATCTTTATTTCTGTTAATCGAAGTAATCACCCGTGCAATCGATGCATCTTTGCCAACGCAGTGGCAGTTTAATGATGCCCTTCTTGTAAAAATCAACTGGACGGGAGGCAATAAACTCTTCAAAGGCTCTCGAGAATTGAATTTTTTTCCCGCTAAAAAGTTGTCCAAATTTAAAAGAAAGTAATAGTCGGTAGGTGTAAGTTCTGGTGAGTATGGCGGATGAGGGAGAACTTCTAACCCCAACAGTAGCACCTTGGAGACTGTTTGTTGTGTAGTATGGGGTCGCACGTTGTCGTGAAGGAGCAGCGGAGATGACCCATTGACCAAAGCTGGTCGCAGACGTGCGTGTTTCTCCATCATTGTCTTCAGTTCTTCACAGTACACATCTGCAGTAATGCTCATGCCATTTGTAAAAAGCTGTGATGAATCACACCGGCACTAGACCACCAAACAGTGACTATCACCTTTTTAGGGGTTATTTTTCATTAAACACATTGCTTTGGTTCTAAACCAGGATTTGACCAACTTGCTGAGCGCTTTCGATTGTCGAACAGAATCCATTTTCCATCACAGGTAACAATCCGGTTCAAAATTCCTTCATTTCTGTGCCTGTTGATCAGCTTCCACAATCGCCTTCAATTCTTCATTGTTGACCAAAGTGTCCGGACGACCACCACGAGGTTCATTATTGAAGTCATAATTTCCAGAACGGAAGCGGGCAAACGAATAACGGGCTGTGCGTTCGTTTGTTAAGTTCTGATGTTGTTATGCTATGCTATGCTATGCTATGATGTTGCTAGATGTTACGTGCCGTTTGTGCCGCATTAGTGCCACGTCGGAACTCATATTCCATAATTACACGAATTTTTAAAGTGTCCATTATGAATATAATGAAAACTCAACGCAGCAACTAAACGACTGTAATGTTTTTAAAACAAAATTAACTTTAATTTATTATTCACAACGAATCAAATTTTTTTTTCGTTTGAAATGGTCAGTACAGAAGAACGGCAACTTCATAGGTTAAGACCTAATATTAGATACTCATTATTAACATGTTTAATAAACATTAATTATCGGATGTTATTGAAATTGACATAACAAGAACTTAGGTTCTGAGTTCTATACACTCAGCACAAAAGTAAATCATTAATGCGGGCTAACCGGTTCGCAAAATCGAATCTGTTATTATTTAAGAACAATAGAGAACAAAACCCGAAAACATCAAAGCGTACGCGATAAGGTAATTTATTTTGTTTTTTCACATATTTTTACTGTACCCTCGCCTCGTGAATCACAATAGACGGTTTCGGTATTTTGTGGTTTTGGTACGAAAAGCTTTTGTTTTACAAACGGTCACTGTACACTAGTAATTTGATACTTACGAACTCAATAACACACGCCTGCCTTTGTGTTTTGTCAGTATATGGTTTTTGTCTTTTGGATGTACTTATACCATATTTTTTGTAAAATTATGACAATTTCGTGGCGAACTTCTTTATAATGAGGACTGTAGTCGTTTGACATTTATTTTTTTATCAGTGTAACCATGTAAGAAGCGCTTTATTGAAAATTTTATGTAAGTAATACATTAGTAGGTAGATGGTTTATATTACCGATGCGGTATAAGATTTTTGCTGTGTAGCAATTTGTTTTTTAAATGTATCATATCATTTACTAAGTTTAAATTATTATTGTTCATAAATGAAGTAGTTTTTTCATGAAAATAATTTTAAATTTTTTCAACGAAATTTAATCTTTTTTTTTTCACTAGGTTAGGTAGAGTGATTCCAACCTGTCAACTGGTTCATCTATTTTCGTTTGTTTAGTTAAATTATTTCTTGAAATAATACATCTTTTTTTTCTACTTGTATGTTTTTTTCATACTTAGGTTTCTTTCATAAATACAGTCAATATGTTTATTCTTCCTCGATTCCCTGAGAGAAATGTTCAAGGTAAATAATTCAACGGATATGTATCACAAAAGATTCTTGCTTTCGCCTGTGTTTCTTTTAACGTTTCTGTACCGTCGTAAAAACGTTCTCATGGCAAACGCACAAGACATTATAGGCGAACGCACCTGTCACAGTGCTTAACCTTTAAAACGGCCGTAAGTTGGGACAGCCGACAGGCGTATTGCCACCGTGTCTCAAGTCACGAGTCCGGACGCATCCCCTGTAAGTTTACGGCCCTTCCGCATCTAACAAGATTTTCAACGCTCGTTAGGCCAATTTATTACGCCCTTACAAGGGATTTATACTTTTTGCGAACGTTTGCCCACTCTAGCCTACCCCATAACACCAAGAATTGCCCATATTCTACTGCTCACTTCTCGACCCTTTTATGACACTTTTAAAGGAGAAAAAGCCATAGGGAAAGTATATAAGATGGTAAATTAGTGGTAATGAGATTTATTAAGTCATTTTTTTTATTCTACGTAGGGGATGAGATACCAAATTTAAATTGGTAAACGACGATACGACCACTCAGGACTTAAAGTTACGTAAGTTAAATAAGCACAATCCATTGCACAATAAGTAAGTAAATCGCTTCTGACACGCTACGCAGTTTAAGAATTTTACCAACTACCTACTGCTGTTCCTATCTGGTCGTTGTGAACTCCTTATTTTCATACGTTGGTCCTTTTAATAATTCAATAATATGGAGGTATTTCCAATGTATGTCATTTTATGTTATATACTAATTCATACATACATAAATACATGCATTTAATTGAATTATTTTTATGTTCCTGATGGGTTATTTTCAATTAAGAATTATTTCATAATTTTCCGACAGCGTACCTATACCTCTGCATCTGAATGCTTACGTTGAGTGTTTTTGTACACAGTTAAAAAAAAATTCTTCAATAGGGTATTTGACTAATAAATGAAATATTATGTTTATCTAGAAAATTTAAAAAAAAAAGACTTTACACGATATCAATATTTAAAAACAAAATTATGTTCGGTTGAAGTATATGGAACTTTCTTGAAAAAAAAAGTCTAACATAATTAGAAATGGCCTGACGTCACACCGTGCAGCATTGCCTTCTCTGTCTAACAGGAAACTTTAAACCTTTAATACTTATTTATTATTATTTTTTCAATTATTTTACTATTTTCATATATTCAGAAAACAATTTCGTATAAAACAAAATAAAATAAATAACCAATAAAATTACCCCACTTTCATTCAATCTACACTAACACATAAATGAATCTATATTAAACATTTGTTACTCAATCATCCGTAAGGCAGTCAATGGCTCGAGAGCAGCTTTTTGTAGAAAATTTATGGCTCCATTTAACATTAGGCTCTCGAGCATCCTAAATCTTTGCTAGTTCACTGAGGAAAAACACACAAAACTTATAAAAAAACTCTTACAGACAAGTACAGTCTAAAAACCAAATATTAATATCTTAATCATGTTTAAGCTAATATGGAATATATTGCTTACAAAAACCATATCGTAAATAAATACCACAATAAAATAGTTCTAAAGGCACCGAGTGGAACTTAGTAAACAAATTATATTATCCAGTAACTTGGTATCAACGTAATTGGCCAGACTAAGTTACGGAATGTATCAATATCTTGAGTTAGTTAAGTAGAACTAAGCTAATAAAGGTCACGAAACTAACGCGGTTTATTACTTCTCTTATTTGTACGATCATCAAATCAAATGGAACCAAAAAAAAATATAACATTGTTTCATTGATTAGTTTAAAACAACTCGTTTGGAAGAAAAAGCCAGGAAGAGGAGTTTAATAGGTTTCAGCACCACACAACCTGCAGATAGTGCGCTTTCCAGGTGTCCGGGTAACTCTACCGAGATTAAAAAAAATATCGAATTTCATATTAATAAATCCAAGAATAATTTTGTATTTCTTTATTGTTATATCGAAATCAAAAAAGCAGTAGCTGAATTATTAGAGATGACTAGAACATGCTGAAAATAAATGTGTCGAGTGTAATATAGAATTCAGAACCGATCAGAAAATTTATTATAATTTGTACTAACAGGAACTTTCGAAAATAATTGGAAACAAATAGTAATTAAGTAAACATTTAGGTACGTTTTATTTTGCGCATTTAATTGATGTTGTAATTTCTCGTGCATTTTTGATTTCGATGTTTCATGCGCTATTGTATATGATGCACTTCCGTTAATTTATTTTAGAATCTAGTATCTATTTAAGCATTTTCATTGTTAAAAAGCTCAGAAATGATATTCACTTCATCAGCCCATTTTTACCCCACTGCAGGGGCTTAAGCCTCCCCCAGGGTGAGGAGGGGGGCTTGGAGCTTAAATCCACCACGCTGCTCCACTGCGGGTTGGGGACTGTAACGACCGCCATCTATTGACAGCGTCCGGGACCGACTGCTTAACGTGCCCTCCGAAGCACGGAGTCAGTGATAGTTGTGTACTTAAGTCAGAAAAACTCATTGGTACACGCCCGGATTCGAACCATGGCCCTATGGGGCGTTATAAATTTGAGACAGGTTCGTTGCGCTTTGGGCTATCACGACACAGAAATGATATAGCTTGAAGAGATTTGCTATCATAGCAATGGTTGACTAGGAGGTGAGACCGACCAACATTTCTGAATCTGAACTCAATATAAGACAAAAACGCACTTAAGAAGTTTATCTACATTATTAAAAATTTTTATTAAATTTAAATCACGCCAATTTTGATTTTTAGGATAAATTATGGTTTTTAGTGAGATAGCCCTTATGTTTCCTTTATTTTCCATACCACTCATCTCACTCATGTCACTTCATAGTGACATTTAAATATGATTAAAACCAACGTCAACTATGAAGTGACATTTAAATTAGAAATTGTTAAATAAATGTCGCGGGGCTGAAGACCGGCGCGCGAGGATCTCTCGGACTGAAACTCGCCATCTTGCACCAGGTAGCTAAAGTATGAGTGGTTAGACGGTAAACGCTGAAGAAGGTTTCTAGTCAATTCGTACTTTTATCTCCAGAACCAATGCACTCATTCCCATAAACAAACTTGTCTGAAGTCAGAAAACGAAAACTGGTTCCTAAGTAATAAAACCTTTAAAACTTAGGCATACCATGTGAACAGTAAACTCGTATACTAAGATTAGAGCCGCCTTTAGCTGTGTCCGTCGATGGAGCTTGTCACAAAGCCAGGACAAGTTTACTCATATTAAACTTGTTCTAACTTTTATTGCTATTGTGCCGACGAACGCCATGCTCAAGTAACTCGTGAAAAACAAAAGGGGGATTTGACAAAATATAAAACCGAAAAAGTTCTCCCTAAGGATTGTCGCGGGTTTTTTCTTGAATGTTTCCCGGCTGTAATCGGCGGTTGAAGTGTCTCACAACTTCATAACTGCACGTCGACACTATTTTTACTTGCCGAGGGTAAGAAAATACTTCTGTAGTGTAGAAAAAGTCGAATTTTTTTTTTATTGCCATCTTTATTGTTGAATTATGTACGTAAGTATTAAGATAATAACATTATGAATTGTAAAACATTATTTTTTCAACTTGAAAATTTAATATTCGCTGTGCGTTTGCATTACTTTATAGTGTCACGTGTAAAGTTAAATTAATTTTTTTATTTTTATTTAGCGTGTCAATTTTCTTTTTTAGTTTTCACGAGTATGAAAAACAATTTACTGATGGAAGCCGATATGCGAATGAAACGAATGAAAACGAATACCTTTTTAGACTTTGTGTAGCTTTAGAATTTCTAAAATAAAAATTTTAAAATCTAGTTTTGTCTGACACGAAACAGAGCTTTTTTTTACTCTTAGCAATTGTCTATTTTCCGAGAAAATAAAACGGTTTGTCAGTTTTGTGTTTAAATTGAGGGTTAATATAAGTGTTGCCATCATCTAGTCACAAAATACCCAAAGAATATTCCATGAATACTAGACAACTAAATTACATACAAAAGTCTTGAATGTCTTTTATTTATATAATATCGATATAATATATATTAGATACATATAATATAGATATTTTACACCCAGCCACGTAGCAAATAGACGTGCTGATGCACACAAATATTTGTCAGGTACAAATATACAGGAATTATATGGAAGCGTACCTACTATTGTTTAAATATTATTTTGTTTATAATGAGATAACTATGTGTACCTACTAGACTGTCAAAAGGAACTTTTAATTAGGATTATGGACATTTAGACCTGAATTATAATTTTTGTTTTATAATATCTAATAATTCTATATAGTTCTATAATATTCTAGTTCTATAATATTAATCGACTGATCGATTGGCCGAGTGGTTAGAGACCCTAAATTCGGAACCAAGGGTCGCGCGTTCGATTCCCGGCCGGTACAAATATTTGCCTCCATGAACATGTCTATTTGTTCCGTGTCTAAGGGTCTAAAATTTCATTTTATTCTTATTATCTTAGGAAAACCAACAGCTACACAATACTTATAGTAAACATTAATAAAAACTGAAAGCCAATTAGAGGTTCTCACAGGTAGTGATAGAATTATAAAATTACCTAGTCCAACGCCACAACAGCAGCAATACCTTCGTAGCACATCACATGTCAGCTTACAATAGAAGTTTACTACTTAATTATAAATTACAAGTTATACTTAAATTAACAAGATTGTATCATTAAAGATAAAATATCTATATACGAATATATGCCTAGGTACAATTTTTTTTTATATATCATAAAGTTGACTTTACTTTTTGTATGCGATATTAAAATCTCTTAAAGGTATTAATAAAAGACAAGAAACCACTTAAAATGAAAATTGTTCAACTTTATTGAATAATATAATATTGTATAATTACTACGAAAGTCACTAAGGTATCTCAGCACTTGAGTTCCTTTAACAATCCTTCACCTAAAAGGGTTCACAGCGAAGTGCTTCGTATTCAGAAATACGGTTTCTAAGCTGCAATATAAAAGGACAAAACTTACGTTCAAAAGAAACCGAACAGCACATCGGTTTTATTTAAAATTTTGTATCTATCCACCTTGTCTTTGGGTTTCTGTGCCCACAATAAACCTGTATTATTTCATTACATTCGGCTGTTCGTAGCTTTATCAAAGCTCAGCAAGTTTTCATTTTTCATGTTAAAATTTTACTTATTTTCGAAGGCTTATAAGATAATCTAGTCTTAGTGAAGGCATAAAATAATTTGTTAATGCATAAATTTATATTCACTGTCTTTGTGTTGCTGCAAGCAGGGGTATTTGTATAATGTAATGCTTCAGACGCGAGATGTAAATCTCTAAATGAATTTGTAATATCACTCTTCCCTCCGAGTAAACTTTCAGCCGATATTAATCTAAAAATCCGAAACATTCTAATTCTTTGTCCAAATATTGTCCAAATATATACGAATAAAAATTAAATGAAAAAAATATCTTTTATTTGTTTCATTTTGTAATATCAGATAATTTTATTTAATTGTGTATTTACATTAGCTTTAAGACTATTGTTAGTTATGACTTATATTTAAGAGAGAATTATGAATCCAAGTCTGAAATAAATGTTCATTTTTTTTTTTAATTAAAAATAGTTACTTTCGTTTGAATGTACCAAGAAAAAAATCATTTACCACTAAAACTCCAAATATGATAAAAATATTTAATTAATATACTATGAAAAATGATTATGAGATTGGACAATGAATTCAGATCAATCCTGAATGTTTTTACAGTATTTTAAATTAAAAATTATTGACTTATTTGTGAAAACTTACCTATAATTATATCACGCATTTATTCGGCACCTATTTAAATCGTGGCTATTGAATTCATCCTATTTATCGTATTTAACTCGGTTTCCACATTTTTGTTTTCGATGGAATAATAATTTCCTGAAAAACTCATTCGCTCATATTAAATTTTTTGTACTACTTTCCCGGAATCCCCGCGTCTTTTTGAATGAAGGGTATATGATACGGATGGGTGAGTGCCGAGCGAGTTCGGCTCGATACACCAGTTAATGTATATGAATGAAGATTGATGTCGTTTTCCATAAAACCTACTTCAGCGAAAGCTTCGGGGCGTGCCCCACATATCTCTACATAGATTACTGAGCGTCTTTGCGACATTCGATGTACTCTTTGTTTGCCTCCTTGTGTTGAAATAAAGATGATATTGCCTCACATTATAACGGATAGTACTTAAGTCGACGTCAATAAAATACTTGTTTGTATGGAATATACTTTTTTTTATGGGTTGTCTTAATTGCTGTGGATGTAGTGCCGACAATTCTTTCAGAGAAGTTTTACCTCAATTACAATAAGTAATCAAAAGTCGGTTAAGATATAGAATTTCTTTGTTACGTTAGAGATACAAATGGTATTTTCTCGTGTTATAATTTTAACTTAATCTCTTTAAATTTTTTGAGTATAGTAAAGCAAAAAAACATTTCTAAGTAGCTAGCTTACGGCCTCCGTTTTCGTCTTTTATTACATTTTAAGTTTTTTCATTGCGTAAAAGTAATCAAAAGTGATAATAGTCGCAAAAAGCAATATCTGGATTAAAGGCTAGACGTGAAAGAAATTCAATCCTGTCGAGTTTTTTATTTTTTTTTTGACTTGCCTCATTAGAGCATTCAAAGCAAGCCGGTTTTTAAATTTCGATCTCCATCATTAGAGCATTGGAATAATGCCGCGTTTACAGTTCATAAAACAATCCCTTCTTCTTCCACTTTGCAAATCTTTGATGCTGTTTCTTCATGTTGAATTTCCCGCAATACAACATTTATGAGTTCAGCCAAATTTTTAAAGAATTTGTTTCAGTGAAACATGTATGCATTTGATCTGGTACAAATAAATTATGTGACAACCTCTATATTGTGTATTAATTTTGTGTGTCAATTTTTATTATTCATCCATTTTCGATTCAAGTCATATTCTAAGTTTGTCTTCATGTGCCTTTGTTATGTTAAAATATATAATAAATTACTCTAAACCATAAAAATGATAAAAAAAACTGATTAAAATTTATAACATTATTAAAGAACTTATTTTATACAAAAAAATATTTCACTTACAATGAATATTTAGAAGACAACTTGTATAGAATTTACAAACCTAATATTCCAAGCAGCTTTTTATCCATTTTTTTTTTTGCTGTGCCCTTTATGACAGGGTCCACGATATTGTTGTACCATGTCTATTTCTCATGTCACGTAAATGTATGCTAAAAATTGTGGTATGCAATAAAGAATGAATTGAATTGAGTCAAAATTATTCATCGGAATAATGACTAAAATTTAAAAACCATTGGACACACTAACAAAAAAAAAATCAAAAATGATGACGTTGACACACTTTTTGAATGAGACAGACTCACAGACAAGTCAACCTTAAGACCACGCTTTAACAGGGAGTAGCATTCGCCAAGGCTATGTAGTGACACTACATAACTACATCACTAGTGAGCCGTCAGTTGGAAGTCATTAAATTGTCAATTTTGAACGAGCGAATGAAAGCTAGCCGACCTCTCCCCGCAACCCGCCACTTTTTGGCGATTTCGTTTTCTTACTGACGTTTATTAAAGCGTGGTCTAAAGGTTGACTTGTCTGTGGACAGACTCAACCGTTTATGGTATTTCACAGACCGATAAATTAAAAACGAATGCCGTAGTACACACGAAGGATTCTTTTCTGTCGTAACAAATGGCCAATCATATAAGAAAATCTTTGTGTTGATTTAGAAAATCCAATCCGCTTCCGAGCGAAACTTTTTTCATTGTCCTGTCCACATTAAGAGAAATAGGCTGGTCGTTTTTTTCATTTGTGTGCTTAACTGTTACAATGGCAGAATTTTGGTAAAATAAGCATGTAATCTAAGGGTTGGCGCGAGGCCGTGTAGAGTTTCATTCGGCGGAAATTAGGGGCTTTTGGCTGTAGATTGAACAAAGCGATAACGAATGGGAAGTTATAAAAGGGAGATCAAATGAGTATGTGCGTTGAGAAATATGTGACTTAGATATGACTGGAATAACATCGGTGTGGCTGTTCTGACTCAATTATTTATTGAAAACAAATAAATTTAGCCAATTCCTGGAAAGAGTGGGTGAAATAATTCGTAGGGTTCAAAATTTTATGTATCTTGACAATTTCTTAGTCAACTTTAAAATTGTTCAAATAATTTATTGCTACTAATTCGACGTCTATCACATTCATGTGATTCTAATATTAATACGTGCTCTACTAATATTTGGTATACAAGTTCAACAATGAGTTAATATTACAGACATTCTCACATTGTTTATAACATTATTCAACCAAATTTCGAAGCTTCAGCAGTAATATTAACACTTAAAGCTTTTTTAGCGAACTAAACTTGAAAGAACTCACAAACTAGATTATTGTTGAATTCAACTTTAAATTATCTGAAATTATGTTTGGAAATTATTAATAGATATTAGATCCTAGCCGTATTTCATTTTCTATTCACAAGCCGTCACCATGATTTTTCAATGTTCGAATAACTACAAACTAGAAATAATAATTCTTCTTCACGTCACTTCATCAGCCTATGTTTACCCCCGGGGTGAGGGGGGATTGGAGCTTAAATCCACCACGCTGCTACACTGGGTTGGGGATTGTAACGACCACCATCTATTGACAGTGTCTGGGACTGACTGCTCAACGTGCTCTCCGAGGCACGGAGTCAGTGATAGTTATGTACTTAAGTCAGAAAAACTCATTGGTACACGCCCGGATTCGAACCATGGCCCTATAAATTTGAGACAGGTTCGTGGCGCATTCGGCTATCACGACACGTTAATAATAATAAGAATAATTTTACTTAGTGTTATCTCTCAATTTTTCTGTGAAGCAAAAAGGATTAGAGGTCTGAGACGGCTGTGTAATGTTCTATAAAAGATGGGCTTTATATAAGGAATGGGAATATTTTTTACTGAGCCTCACACAACGGAATATAATTGTGCATTGCGAAATAAGCGAATTTATCGTCTAACAAAATAATACCGAAGCGGTGAAGGGTGGTAGTTTGGTTACTAATAAATGGTGCGACGTGAGGACAAGAGGCCGAACATGAAACTTATTAACTGCCCGATAATTAGAGTTGGATAGCCGTTGTTGTCAAGATTTGAAAGTTATGGTAAGTTGAAAATCTTCTGATATTATATTGCATATTTTTATTACCAGACGACACTCTCGATCCAGTAAAAATAAATCGAAAATGGTCTAGCGTAATATGAAGTCACGCAAGTGGCAATGGTTAAAAGTAAAATATATCGCGACCATGGATGTATATAGAGATACCGCGTTGTGAAAACAAAAATGTGAGCAAGAATAGACCAAAAATATACACTACTTAATGTTTTCAAATGTTCATTGTGAAATAGAATTTTGTGTCACTCACGTGTAAAATTTGTACGAATAAAGCAATTCAAGATTTTGAAATTACATTTCATGTGTTGTTTTAAATAAAATATTTGTTTAAAACAATAATGACGTACTGCCTGTTTAATTACAGAGTCTGTCATTTTGCTGAAGTTTTCGGCAGTTTCGACTATAAGACGCTCCATCTTGTTGATTGTGCTATCTAAGGTCTAGAGATTGGCTCACCACGAGAATATTTTCTACTTCTGAACTGGAACTCTCCTAGCAATACTCTGGCTTAGTTTTTCTTCTAATTTGTTTTTTTCAAATACCGCAAAAGCCAGAACAAAAGAAATTGGCCCATAATCTATCTATATATTAATAAAATTGAAGTGTCTGTCTGTCTGTCTGTTCCGGCTAATCTCCGAAACGGCTCAACCGATTTCAATGAAACTTTGCAGACGTGCACAGTGCATTACCGCGGGTAACATAGGGTACTTTTTATCTGTCTGTCTGTCCATCTGTCTGTCTGTTTGAGCTGATCTCAGAAACGGCTGAACAGATTTCAATGAAACTTGGCAGACGTGCAGAGGGTGTTATCATGGGTGACGTAGGCCGTTTTTAGTTTTTCTGTCTGTCCGTCTGTCTGTCTGTTCGAGCTGATCTCCGAAACGACTGTACCGATTTCAATGAAACTTCGCAGACGTGCAGAGGGCATTATCGGGGGTGACAAAGGCTATTTTTTGTCAATCTCAGACTTATCGTGTTGGTGCTCAAACATGATGTTTTGACGAGATCTATACGACCACGTGACCACATTTTTAAAAGCGTACATTTTCAAAACCATCAATTGCAAACCTATCGTGTCGGTGCTCAAACTTGATGTTTTGACGAGATCTATGTGACCACGTGACCAAATTTTTAAATGCTTATATTTTCGAAACTATCAATCTCAGACCTATCGTGTTGGTACTCAAACTTGATGTTTTGACGAGATCTATGTGACCACGTGACTAAATTTTTAAATGCTTATATTTTCGAAACTATCAATCGCAGACCTATCGTGTTGGTACTCAAACTTGATGTTTTGACGAGATCTATGTGACCACGTGACCAAATATTTAAATGCTTATATTTTCAAAACCATCAATCGCAGACCTATCGTGTTGGTACTCAAACTTGATGTTTTGACGAAATCTATGTGTCCATGTGACCACATTTTTAAATGACTATTTTTTCGAAAACATCAATCTCAGACCTATCGTGTTGGTACTCAAACTTGATGTTTTGACGAGATCTATGTGACCACGTGACCAAATATTTAAATGCTTATATTTTCGAAACTATCAATCTCAGACCTATCGTGTTGGTACTCAAACTTGATGTTTTGACGAGATCTATGTGACCACGTGACCAAATTTTTAAATGCTTATATTTTCGAAACTATCAATCTCAGACCTATCGTGTTGGTACTCAAACTTGATGTTTTGACAAGATCTATGTGACCACGTGACCAAATTTTTAAATGCTTATATTTTTGAAACTATCAATCTCAGACCTATCGTGTTGGTACTCAAACTTGATGTTTTGACGAGATCTATGTGACCACGTGACCAAATATTTAAATGCTTATATTTTCGAAACCATCAATCGCAGACCTATCGTGTTGGTACTCAAACTTGATGTTTTGACGAGATCTATGTGAACACGTGACTAAATTTTTAAATGCTTATATTTTCGAAACTATCAATCGCAGACCTATCGTGTTGGTACTCAAACTTGATGTTTTGACGAGATCTATGTGACCACGTGACTAAATTTTTAAATGCTTATATTTTTGAAACTATCAATCTCAGACCTATCGTGTTGGTACTCAAACTTGATGTTTTGACGAGATCTATGTGACCACGTGACTAAATTTTTAAATGCTTATATTTTCGAAACTATCAATCGCAGATTTATCGTGTTGGTACTCAAACTTGATGTTTTGACGAAATCTATGTGACCATGTCATATTACCTAATTTCATAAAAATTTCATAAGATTTCTTAGGCAGTTAAATTTCAGAATGTTCTAGAAAGTGTTACAATGTTTTACAGCGTCGCGTTCCTTTAACTGTCCCACTACAACTGTGCTCAACGAGAGCGAAGCCCGCGGGCGGAAAGCTAGTTTTCTAATAAATGTCTCGAAGTAAAATTTATAAAAAATATATTTACTACAGTTCCAAATTATTTTTATAATGTCAACCAATAAAAACGAAATATTGTTTGCAGTATTTACTTGACACATAAACATTTTTCTACAATAAAAATCAAGGGATCGCTTCCAGAGCTAAATGCGAAAAACAAAACCTTTATAGTTTCGCCAAGTCCGTCTGTCCGTCCATATTGCTGTACTAAATATTCCAAACAAATTACTTTTTGTCTTCGAAAATCTTAATAAAATTTAATAATTAAAAAAAGCAAAATACTTAATAAGATTCAGCCGTTTTGGAGCTTATTCTGAACAAACTTCCAGACAGGCGAATTAAAATTCTAGAAACACTTATTCTAGCTTTAGACAAAACATAAATATCTTATATCATTTAGATATTGGTATTAGTTTTGAAATCACTAAGAGACGCTTTAATTTTGTTTACATGTAGATATATATGCATTTACAATACACTTTACACTTTACAATAAATACATTTAATACCAAAAACTTTCCTGATAGACTAGAGATTGAACTCTTGTTTTAATCCTGAAAGCCTCGCCAGCTTAGTGTATACATAAATTATGTTTATGAAAGTTCATCGAATATTAAATTTATAGCGCTGTTCTTCCGTCTTTTTCTCCTAAATAAGTTCTTAGTGTAGCGACCATTCCAAAAATTAATTACAAAATATAACTTGTTTCTGATAAACTAGGGCAGAAGTTAATCTTTATTGTTTCATATTAAAACTCACGTAGCTCAAGAACTGATTGAATAATCTAGAGATTGGTTTATGTGTCATAATTTTAACCAGGAATGGAAACAAATATGTCGTTGTGAACATGTGATACCATACTGACCGGTTGGCCGAGTGGTTAGAGACAATAACTGCGGAACCGAGGGTTGCGGGTTCTATTCCCGCCCGGGACAAATATTTGTGTGCATGAACATGTGTACTGGTTCCGTGTCTGGGTGTAAAAGTACGTATGTAATATATTGTTTAAAAAAAGAATATTTAAGTATGTATATCAGTTGTCTAGTACCCCATAATACTAGCATAATATCCTTGCTTTGGGACTATATGGTACTGTATGGGATGTCCCAAATATTATTATTATTGTTGTGATAAATTATTGATAGTGAGAATACATATTTGTGCCTCAAAAAATCGTGCACTTCTCGCTTTTCAATATATCGGTAAACTTATAGCACCTATATACGAAATCTTTGTGCCACTTTTGATACTATAAATGCCATCTGCAATTATCCAACTAGTAATTTTTTACTATGACTGCCTAATAATTTACATTTTTTTGAGCACATTCACTCTGTGTATAGTTATATATGTGAGGTCATATTATAGTCCAGCTTTATGATATATATATATATATATATGTACTCAAAAAAATTTAAATTATTAGGCAGTCATAGTAAAAAATTACTAGTATATATATATATATATTCATATAATAACTCTTTTATCATAAAGCTGGACAGCAGCAGAGTGTCGTGATACCCCAGAGCGCAACGAACCTGTCTGAAATTTATAAGGCCCCATAGGGCCATGGTTCGAATCCGGGCGTGTACCAATGAGTTTTTCTGACTTAAGTACACAATATCACTGACACCGTGCGTCGGAGGGCACGTTAAGCAGTCGGTCCCGGACGCTGTCAATAGATGGCGGTCGTTACAGTCCCCACCTCGCAGTGGAGCAGGGTGGTGGATTTAAGCTCCAAGCCCCCCTCCACACCCTGGGGGAGGCCTAAGCCCCTGCAGTGGGGTAAAAATGGGCTGATGATGATGATATATATATATACTTAATACTACTTCTTGTAAGTACATACGCCCCCCTCTACTTACATATTCGTCTTGGACTTAACAGATTTTTATATTTATTAAATGTCTTAATTATTAGTAACGCCTTTGTCCATATTTAGGTTGACACAGATATTACAGTTAATTAATAGTAATTGATATTAATCCTGTTTAAAGTCAAACTTTGTTGATTACATTGTCCGTTCAAATGTAATAAGCACCTTAATCAATTTGTAAACTCACTACTGAACTAAAGCTGTTGAACATCAGATTTCTCAGTAATAATATTTCTAGTAAATTGATTCCTATACATTCCCTAATAAATATTGGATTATAAATTTAATAAATCAATATTTTGATTAAACTGTCAATTACTGTTATATTAAATTATTAGTATGGATATGTGTACTCAAGTAGTAATTTCGATAGAAGCAAAATTATCACTTAGGTACATAACATTACGAAAACCCACACACATTTTAATGCACATACACGAAAAGCCACACAAAGATTTGAGAGCTTTTTTTGGAAAATGACTGCAACAGCTTTCTCATGGCGTCCACTCATGGCGTCCACTTTGGACAACCTGCAGAGAACTTGATAATTGTAATTTATTGAAGCTCAAAAGTAACCTACACTTCGACAATTTTGATGAAACATTACAGTAATATAGCTTATACATAAATATATCATATAATACTTTTGTTGTTTGTTTGTTTTGTTGTTGTGGGTTAATTATTTCTCCCCAAAACGGATGAACGGTTTTTTATGAATTAATATTCATAAAAAGGTGTTTTAAGGCTTGGAATAATTTTCATCCCAGAAAAATACACAGTTCCTGAGGAACCGAAAATTGAAAGTTTGTTACTTTTTCACGGAAGTACTACAAAACGAATTTAGAGAAGACTTTGCAGTAATATAGCGTATAGATCAGAATAAGATACAGACTACTTTTTATCCAATAAAAAAGCTCGATTCTTGTGGTGTAACTATTTATTTATAAAAAAGCTGAACATTTTTTGATAGATTTTAATACTAAGGTGTTTTGAGGCTTAAAATAATACAAAAGATAATTTTTACCATGGAAAAATGCATGGTTGCTGTGTGATAGAAGGATGAATATTACTTTTTCACGCAAAAACTACGTAACGCATTTTGATTACACGTGATACTTTACTGTTATATAGCTTATACATCAGTATAGCATAAATACTACTTTTTATCCCGGAAAAAGGCACAATAATTTTTGTAGGATAGCTATTGTTCATAAAACGGTTATAAACGGATTTACTTAACATGCAGTCAGAGCCGCGGGCGGCCGCTAGTCGACTTGTATGTAGCAAAGCTAAAGACGTTAAATTGAAATACACCGCTACCAGTAACATAAATTTCGGTCAAATACACTTTTTTATGAGTTTTGTATAAGAAATAACTAAAATACAACAAAGAAAAACAAAATGAAAACAAAGAATCAAGACTGGAATATATATAAATCGCATATGAATGGAGAAAATCAGCATTTTCAATTTGCACTTCGTGTGAGAAAACTCGATGTTATTCCAGTTTTACTGACCCTTGAGCCAGAGCGATTCGAGCGTATAAAACAAGATTATCGATTTTATTTTCCAAATATGACAATAACAATCGGATATATTTATTCTTAGGATTCCATTTCAAATTAAATTTAAAACTTATGTGTTGATGACCTCCATCAAGTCATTAGTTTTTCATTCATATTCCCGGCAGCTTTACAATTTCTGCCATTTTAGACAAACAAAGCGTACTTGTAGGTATAGCGGATTCATTTTTTTTTGCGCAGCCAACATATCCAAATATTTAATTATTTTTTTTTCAGAAGAGTCAAACATTTTATATATTTTTATGTGAACGTCCATTTCCCCATTAACAATATAGGTCCTTAAAGAATAATCAAAAACAAGAAAAGATCAATATGATTCGATGGAAGTTTTCTGGAGAGCGCGAGAACATTAAAACCTTGTAATATAATAGACATGCTTATTGAAAGGCGAAATATCAGTTACATTAGTGTGAGTAATGATAACGAAGTAAAGGGATAAGGAAAAAAAAGTTGTAAAAGTAATGTGTGGATTATATGGAAATGGATGTATCTATTAATAGATTAATTTAACTCAGAATCGTGTTAAAACGTGTTTTTCACCGAAGGTAATAATATTCACTTGGCTTTATTCAATGTTAAAACATGAAGTATTTATTGCTAGAAAGTACCAATTTGACGATTTATTAATCCCAGAAATTAAGTAGGTACGAAAATTTTATACGTATTAAATTTTTTTTAAACACTGTAAATAATATGTCTGTTGGAATTCTAAATATATTTTTTGTGTGAGGAGATTTCATACTATAAGACACTCGATTGCTAGGCTACATTTGCAAATATATATTTAAAAGAAATAACCCCGCAATCCTGGTTGCTGTCAATAAATGGCGGTCGTTACAATCGGCCAACCCGCATTGGAGCAGCGAGGTCGATTTAAGCTCCAAGGCCCCTCATCTTCAGGGGAGGCCTAAGTCCCTGCAGTGGGGTATAAAAAGGGCTGATGAACGGATGGAACCCCGCAATCCAATAATTCTACACATAGGAATAGATATATTTGTTAGTTTATATTGCAAAAATTTTAAATCTCACTGTTTAAAAACTTGTTTCTTGTCTCAAATACCAAAAGCTATATAAACTTTCCAAATAAAACACATTTAACAAGTTCGTGACAAGAAAATGTAGTTGTAGATACAAAGAAATGAAACTTTTAGTTCTCCTTTAAAACAAGTACATTGTAGTTGTGAAGACGTATTTAAAGTTTGTCACATAATGGATGACTATACTGTTCAATGAATATTTTTTTAATATTAAAATCGTTATATGAAAGTATTTCAGTTCAATCTTCAATCAATCTTCAATTTTCAATCGGTTAAGTGTAAGTCGGACTCGCATGGAAGAGGGTTCGGTACTATAAATCATCTCATTGCCTACTATGTTTTATTTCATTCTGACTCAAATTCAGGCTAGAAGTTGAATCCTACTCCTTCGTTTCGATGCCGTATAGTAGAAATGATGGCGCATTGGCGCGCTAGGCCTAATGACAGAATTTATAAACATTATTTTTTCATTAGTATTAAAGAGCTTATACAATGATTTATGTACGAACAAGTAACTAATAACGTGTTAAATATTCAGCGAAATGATTAACGGCCTCAATGTCGCTCCTCGGCGGGTGGGGCTCGAGATGAACTTGGACAAGACGAAAATCATGTTCAACGAACCTATTCTACCGAGACCGGTAACCGAAGAGGGTGTGACTCTTGAAGTTGTGCAAGATTATGTCTATTTAGGACAGACTGTCCAGTTAGGCAAACACAACTTCAACAAAGAGGCCGACCGAAGAATTCAGCTGGGCTGGGCTGTTTTCGGGAAGCTTCGTCATCTGTTCTCGTCGCCACTACCACAATGTCTGAAGACGAAGGTCTTCAACCAATGCGTCCTACCTACAATGACTTACGGTGCCGAAACATGGACTCTCACGGCAGGACTGATCCCCAAGTTTAAAGTCGCTCAGCGTGCTATGGAGCGGGCTAGGCTCGGTGTTTCTTTGATGGATTAAATTAAAAACACTGAAATCCGTCAAAGAACTAAAGTTGTCGACATAGCCGAAGCGATCAGCAAGCTGAAGTGGCAATGGGCCGGTCACATTAGCCGTAGAACTGATAACCGATGGGGTAGACGAGTTCTCGAATGGAGGCTACGTACCGGAAAACGAAGCATTGGATGCCCCCCGGCCAGGTGGACAGATGACCTGAAGCACCATACCGGGGGTAGTTGTATGCGAAAGGCGGAGGACCGTGTGTGGTGGCGAGCCTTGGGAGAGGCCTATATTCTGCAGTGGAGAGACACGGGCTGATGATGATGTTAAATATTTGTCATTGAAATTACTGAAAAAAAACAACGGATATGCGCCACGGCCTCGTGACGACCATGTGACCCAACCCACCTGAATTCGTAACATATATCACATGAGACACGATGCTTTGCCTATTATAGATATTGTACGTGCTCACCCATTTATCATTTTTACATTGTAAGTACAGTCGCGTTCCAAGTTACGTGTTACGCTCAGTAAAATGCATGGTAAGTTCATCACGCTTTAATTTCGCTGAACAACAATTTAGAATTAAAATAAATCAACTGATATTCACTTATACAAAACTCTTACGTCTTTCTGATAAGTTATTTATTATGTCTTTAAATATAAAAATTCGTTGTTATCATTCAACTGTCAATTCAAATCTATCTGACACCCCATTCTCAAAGTAGTTGCTTTTTGTATTCGAAAGTTCGAACGTTCTAGCACTTTCTAAGCTCGTGTTGATGGATACTGTTCAATACCCAGTCAATAAAAAAAATATGTTTGGTTTTTAAGTGGCAATTTATTAAAATTTTTTCAACAAATATAGTTCGTAATTTTTGTTTGTCTCCATCTGCAATATGCCTTATTAACAATAAGTTATAATGAATTTCTATCATAGTATATTTTATTATTTGCTTTAGGAGGATAAAATAAAAAACAATTCATTGTGCATCTACATTACTCAAACGAAATGGTATAGATTATAAAACTTGTCTAGACACCTCATATGTTAAAATCGATTTGCCAAAACATAATTATATATAAAGAGCCAAAGAAATAGACATACAAACATACATACATACATACAAACATACATACATATAATCAGAATTACCTTCCGAATTCGGTTAAAAATTAAACCATTTTTGAATTCAGCGATGACCTGAGTAAATAGACTTTCAAATTCGTTTGTTACTCAAGCTATCAATCAAAAGATTAAAAATATTAAACAAAAATTAAAATAATGTCAAGTATAAATTAAAAAGTGGATTCGGTCTCGTGGTCAATCGTGTCTGCAGTTCGAATATCAATCAATGTACGAAGATATTTTTTAAAATCTGAGCTCAACCTAAGAAATTACTAGAAATTTTCATTATACGACTTATAGGATCCTGTTTTCTGTAAATGAAATCCTATAAACAAGGATTTAATGAGAAAATTTTATAATACTACAAGGTGACTACAAGTAGGTTTTTCGTTTTCACATGTTTTTATTTGCGATTCTGTTTCTATCAATACAATAAGTGATATATAGTCTAATTAATCAAATATCAAGGGCAAAAGTAACGAAGAAAGTTCGCGATAAATACGTCTCGTAATGGCCGCTCAAGGCATGTTTTTCCTCAAACCTTAGTTTGTGGGAGTCGTTAAGTCTGCCTAATGTTGTGGCAAGAGTATGCTCAATATCTTACTTAGGTATTACACTCATAAACAATTTAAAATTCTACTGGTGTGTATTATATACATCATCATCATCATCATCATCATCATCATCATCAGCCCATGTTACCTCACTGCAGGGGCTTAGGCCTCCCCCAGGGTAAGGAGGGGGTTTAGAGCTTAAATCCACCACGCTACTCCACTGCGGGTTGGGGATTGTAACGACCGCCATCTATTGACAGCGTTCGGGACCGACTGCTTGACGTGCTCTCCGAGGCACGGAGTCAGTGATAGTTAATGTACTTAAGTCAGAAAAACTCATTGGAACACGCCCGGATTCGAACCATGGCCCTATGGCCTTATAAATTTGAGACAGGTTCGTTGCGCTCTGGGCTATCACGACTTATACATTATATACATAGTGTACTTAAAAAGAAAGATTTGTCGAATGTTATTAGAGAAACGTTCACGCAGCCTGCATGCAGGCTCTTCTCCTATCTTCCTGCGCTCAACGTCGTTTTCTTTTCTAAGTTTTTTTTTTATGAAGAGCGATGTTATTTGTGGAAAATGATTTGATTTATAACTCTATATACTTTTCTGTACTATATGTGATTTTTTGTGTGGTTACGACGATTTTACATAAATTGTTTGATGGCAATTAGTAATATTAAAATTTAAAAAAGTGTGCTATTTTCATAAAAGTACGAATCGACTAGAAGCCTTCTTCTGCGTTTACCGTCTAACCACTCATACTATAACTAGCCGGTGTATGATGGGCAGTTTTACTTCGAGTTTCAGTGCGCAAGGTCACCGCCCGGCGCTCTTCACCCCCGAAACATCCCCGCACACCGGTTTCAAGCCCTGAAAATGCGAAATGTTACTTCGATACTGTGAACTGACTTTTATGACTATTAAAACATTAAAACCAAACGCTGCTGTCAAATTAATTTAGTCTTTGGCTATTTTAGAAGGGCTATGTTACGGCCGAGCTGATTTCGATACCGTTTTTTGTAATAACTTAAGTTACCTCAGAACAGATTTTTAGATACGTTTAAGGATTTATAGACCACCAGGGAGTTCCGCTGTATATGTGTCTCTCTCAAATTACTGGGCGGATAAAGATGTATTTTATGCATTACATAGATATAACCTCAGATTAGGGTTTTGATTAGTTTACGGTTATGAGCCATCAAAGGGCGCTGTAGTAAATATGACACTTCAAAATGGATTTTGCAACATCATCTGGTTATAAACAAACGCCCCTTGTTAGACACAGACCTAATATTTAAAAAAAATTATATAATGAAAATATTTTTGTTAATCCACGGCAAAAAAAGGACAAGTTAAAAGAATATCGCAAAAATAGTCATCTAAAAACGGTGAAATAGGTAATTAAATATCTGTATCTTTACCTCATAATCCTCAACAATATAATTTAATATTTTACTTGTAGTTTGACTGAAACTGCTGTACCGCGCCTTAGGTATGTGCGCAGTGCGGAGGGAGGCAGATCTGCTCTGTCAGTCCGTCGTCAACGCTTAGGAGCTGCCTTCCCTCCCTCCTCGCCGCGCACATACCTAAAGCGCGGTACTGCGGCTTCGCTCAAACTATAACCGCTTGACCGTCGTCGTGCGGATATGATAACAACTGAAGCAAATCTATGTAGCCAGTTCGGCAGTTATTAGCACAATAAGGTACGTTAAAGCGTTCGTTGACCTCGTTTGGCCTAGATTAATGTGCTAATTACCGCCATGTTGGCGTTAATCTGCGTCGTTAGGAGATTGTAACAACAATACATAGTCGTTATTTCGAAGAAAATCTTGTTGTTGTTTTATTGTTATTTCTTTATTTCTAAACAATTTTTTTAATGTTTGTTATTACTCTATCATTTCTATTAATCTATTCCCCAATAGTATCCAATTCGTGCATCGATTGAAGCAGTCATTAAACCCTCTAAAAAATAAAGAATTTTTACTTACGGCTTCCTTATTTTGAGAAAAAAGAAGGTATTTTCGTTTTTCCATAGATATAAGTTAATATGTTTTTACGGTTTCATATAACAAATTTAATCAACTCCAAATAAACTCATAAAAATGTAATAAAACTTGCAAAAGCATGTCGTTCATGATGAAATTGCATGTGAATGTTTTGTTGGAAAATTAGAAATTAAAAGAATGGGGTGTGTCTCGTGAAAAAATTGTAGACAGCGCTCTCGGCAATGGTACCTTTTTAACAAATTGTGACATTTATATTTTGAAAATATATTTTATTTATGCGGTAATAATGTGTTCAATATTATTAGTAATCGGAAAACATCACTGAAAAGAAAACAGCTGATTTCATAGAGAGGTAAATAGAGATTGTAATAAATAATGTCTCGTCGAATTTAAATTTCTTACTAAACTTACGTATATGTATTTCGTTGTAGATTGGAGTATTATGACGGCAATTATAACTTAAATGTTATAGAAAAAGACTGTTTAGATGATAACAAATATCTTCCATTCGTTGATAGAAAATAACCTTGACGAACCTGTTCATTTTTCCCTTTTCACAGCCTTTCCGAAAGCTTACGGCATTTCTTGTCTGTTGGAAAGCGATAGACACTTTGAATTTTACATTTCAACGCTGCACACTGCGGTATTATCCAAATATTTAGGTATGTGTTTATAAAAAATTAGAACTTTTTTATAATAATAATAACACACACAATCACAACAACGTCTAGGTCCCAAACTAAGCACTAGCTTGTATTTTGGGTACCAAGCGAAGACACCACATACATATACCAACCAAGACCCGGTGCCAGTATTAATATTCATCATATAAATACTGACCCCACCTGGGATTCGAACCCGGGACCTCCAGCTTCACAGGCAGGGTCGCTGCCCACTAGGCTAAGCGGTCGTCTTATGAAACTGACAGTTCGATTGAAATACCATCGCTCATGCGCCACCTAGCGAGAAAAAAGAGCAGTAACACACCCCATTAGAAGATTCTGAAGAAACTACGTATGATATGTAACTTCAAACAGGCTGCTTATGTAATTAAATACTGTTTCTTGTAAAGCTTGTAATAGGATTATAGCCCAAGGAAAAAAATACCTATACAAAACTCGGTGTGTATTTACTTTCGCATGTATATACAATAAATCTAATTAAATGTACAAAGGAGCCGTTAATTAATTACGCGACGCTAAATATCGTTACTGTGTATCCGTCCCCTAACCCCCAATTTCACGTATTGTCATGTTACTAAAAACACACTGTCGAAACAATTATTATTATTTGACGACCGCTTAGCCTAGTGGGTAGCGACCCTGCCTACGAAGCTGGAGGCCTCGGGTTCGAATCCCAGGTCGAGTCCGTATTTATATGATGAATATAGATACTGGCACCGGATCTTGGTTGTTATATATATGTGGTGTCTTCGTTTGGTACCCAAAACACAAGTTAATGCTTAGTTTGGGGCCTATATAGACGTTGTTGTGATGTATATGTTATTATTATTATATTATTAATATTGTTAAGTTACTGAAAAAAGTAGACCCTACTTTACTAAAAAACTTGGCGAATTGTACAAAATAATTGAATACAAAATAATCACCTTCACAAACATAAAAGAAAATAACCTCTTAAGGGTATTCAAGGGGTTATATATACTCCCGCCTAGACTGCCTACAAAGAAAAGTCTATCCAAAAAATGAATACTAGGAGGATCTAAAATATAAAACGATAAGCGAAAAAAAACAATGCAAAAGTATGTACCTATATTATTATATGCTATATTAAATGACACGTATAAACAGTAATAAACGGGTCTTGGTTGTTATATGTATGCGGTGTCTTCGCTTAGTACCCAAAACACAAGCTAATGCTTAGTCTGGGGCCTAGACGTTGTTGTGATGTATACGTTATATATTATAAAAGTACAATTATATATATAATTATAATAGTGATACATTTGTCGCCAGTTGCTTGCAAGGAAGATCAACTTAATCGTTAGGTATCGGTATGCACTGAAAGCTTGTATGTAAAGCTTTCAAGTTTGGTAACAACCAAGTAAAGCGAGCATTCAAAACTTGAAGCTAAATATCCAGCTGAACGCTGAGAGCATCCGCATATTCATTAACTAAGTTACATAATGTAACATGAAACTTTCAGGTAGTGTGTGTTACAATTCATTGTTTACTTGCATAGAATGTTCACGGACTAAAATAAACATAATAATGCCTATATCTACATAGTTATAAGCATGGCCCTTTAGAGAATTCAGTTCGTTATGTTGTCAAGTATTATTTTATAGATAAAATAAATAAAATAAAAATAAATAAGAAATACTGGTATATTTAAACTAAGTATTAGTATTAAAATATTATTTGTATTAAAATATTTAATGAAATTAAAATCAATATGGGAATTAAGTGGGCTAAAAATAATCGATAATGAAATTAAATTATTCGAATCGTTTCTTTATTTCAATTATCGCAATATTTGAAAGTGGAAAAATATGCTACTGTAAGAATTTTAAAAAGCTTTTACTAAATATTATTTCAGACAAAAATAATAATTATACCTAATAATTACTTTTACTCGATTAGTACCAAAATACTGCTCTCATCACCCGTTGCGTCGGAAGGTTTATATCTGACCTTCGCCAGCCTGGTACGCTTGCTGCCGGAGAAAACCTGCGGTCACAGTTTAACTATTATATACAGTATAAATTTTAGGTGATAATAATAATTGTTATATACTCTTTACAAAATGACCCTTTTATATAATTAATTTAGAGTATCTTTGTACTATTTACTTACAGCTAACGCATTTAATTATCCCGAAGGGATAATTAAATTCATCAATTTTAATTACGGCCATGTTTAGAGCACAAATGAAAGACGAGTAGAAAACTGAGGTCTTTTTAAATAAAAGGAAAAGCCATATCTGATAAAATTTAATCAACCCCGTTTCACCTTTTCGTGATTTCAAAGGCCAGACAAATATTGTACACATTTTAGACAATCAATCAAGTGTTTTGTAAACGTATTTTAATTGATTCAATCAACAATTATTTATTTACAAATTTCATTATAAGACGGATATATGATTTTGCTATTCCATGTACAAGTTTTATGGTTTTTCAAGTCCATTTGATCATGATATGCGTTTTTTTCGAACAACATACACATACATTTTAACCAGTTTAAAAAAATAAATATTATTCGCAACTGAATTGACTATCATTTCAATATATTTGAATCAGTCGATAAAAGTCCGTTTGCGTGATATAAAAAGCACACGCATTAACTAAACAATTTTTTTTATTTTTAGCACTATTTTTGACACATCCATTCAATAAACGACTGATTAAAAGCTTGAGCCTGTGAGGGCGACTTGTTTCATCTTTACTTAAAGTCAAGAATACGATATTTTTAACGTCCGATTTCGCCAGCTTACCGTTGTTTCAACCGATCGATTAAATACTCTCGTTTGTGTGCCGTCAAAAAACGTTGTGTTGTATTACCTAACACATTTTAAAAACACTTTACAAAAGTATCAAAACTCTTCGGACTGTGTGTCTGCTTATTTTTTAGGAACCACCCGTATTTTATAATTTATAATTATAAAATATGGGTGGTTTAATATTAATTTTCTTTCTGTCATTAGTTTCCCTCTACCTCGTGTCGGTAGGTGTTTATTTTTCTAATCACATTCGAGGTATGGTGAAATGTTAATCCAATTTATTTTTCAGAGGACCACCCAGCGGTTTGTAGATCAATATTTATTTAAAGTATGAACAAATCAATTTTTTTTTTAGTAAGTTATACAACTGATACAGAATTAACAAAATGCTTTTGTTGATCATAATCAAGCAAATCTCCAAATTTAAAAGTTAATGACTAGAATAATTTTGTTTGTGGCCTCTATCATGCTATAATTTTCGTTTTTTTTTACGTTTCATATATAGGGAGGATAAACATCACAGTTTCGAATTAATCAGAATTTAATTTTAAACTATTAGTTATTCGTCTACGAGGTTAATTGTTGGATAATTTTCATTGAATAACATTGTACCAATAAACCAATGTATATTTCAATTTAGAAACAATTTGTCATTAAAGAATTATTAAATTTTAAAGGCTAAGGTCATTTATCAGTAAAATATAAAATGTAATGATTTATAGACAAACAAACACCATCATAATATAAATGATAAAAGCATAAGCTCTATCTTTCACCGTATTACCTATATTTGAATTACGCAGGTTTAATTCAATGTAGTAGAAAAATGGAATGGGTTTCGGTCAAGCCAATAGTGTTGTTGATAGAAAACAATAAGAAATTTTAATTGAAAATAACGTCATAACATGAATTGTATACTTAACGTACCAGGAAACATTTACCCTCACAGTCTATTAATTTTAACGTCAAGATATCACGACGTCGCGTCGTCGAATTTCGGAATTTTCGTTCGCACGAGCTGCATTGTTTGAGTAAGAATGTTACAGAATATATATAAAAGCGATTTTACCTGAATTAAAACAGCGACGAAGAACTTTGTTTCAAGGTCACTTTTGCCTGAAATGGGTTTTAAATTTAAATATGTCACTGAAATTAATGAAAGCTAAATATATTCCGAATTAATTAACTTAAAGGGCTGTTTGTATACAAAGTACCTAAGCAACGTTTCGTTAATAATTTCCTTACATAATTTAATTAATTTGAATTTGTGCTCAAAGAGGTCTCAAGAAATGAAATTAGGTAATATTTACCAAAGTAGAAAGTAGCCCAGGTTTGGTAGGAACAGAACAGAAATATATTATTTTTTTAACTTTTGTTATTACCTACATCTAGTATACTCACACATCCTGGTGAGGGTGTGCAATTATACATAAATAAATTGTCCTAACGTAACTGTATTCATAATCTTAACTCTTTGCATCCTTTATTTTTCGGTCTGCAGGTTTCTGTTGTACTTATAAAACTAGAATGTTTCTAAAAAGCTAATTTTGATTATTTGGAGTAATCGTTCGGTTGTCGATCAGTTTTTTTGTTCTCTCGATGCGTGATATGAGTAACCTAGGTCTGTTTTTCGGAAAAAAACTATCTCCCTAGATTTCATCAAGATCTTTCCAACGATTTAGCTGTGATAAGAAAAAAAACATTTTAGCGCTGAAAAATATAACGTATATGTCTGTCTTCAGGATGCAAGCTATCCCCCTCCTTGTATTAAAATTGATTCGGGAGTTAGGAACGTAAAAAGCATACAGACCCATTTCTTGCGGTAATTAAAAAGAGTAGCCTTTATACGTGTTCTTGATGTAAGCTCCCTGTAAAATTTCATCAAGGTCAGTTCTACGGTTTATTTGTGAAATATTATTATTTAACATTAGTATGATACGAATTCTCGGAACACATTTTTATGTTTCAAATTAATTAGGGGATTATTGTACAAAAAATTTATCCATTTTACTTTGAAACCAAAAATCTAAACACCAATTTCATATTTTTATATTACTTCAGAATTGCCAGTACTTCCATACAAACTTTCAACTCTATCTTAATCCGTTTAGGGGTAAATTTCCACAATTCTTGTAAAATGTCGTATTTAATTTCTAACTGAACGGCCAATACCATCTTTTATGGTCATCACTCAACTTTAAAACTACGCCACTTTCGTATAGATTCCTTTCTACACCATCAAGGGATTCTCCGAAATTCTGAAAACCGCACTACTAAGCATAAAAGCTCTAGAAACCTTAAAGATCTATACAATTGAGGACCTCTTAGCCTAGTGGGTAGCGACCCTGCTTACGACGCTGGAGGTCCCGGGTTCGAATCCCAGGTCGGGTCAGTATTAATATGATGAATATTGATACTGGTACCGGGTCTTGGTTGTTATATGTGTGTGGTGTCGTCGCAAAAATATTTATAAATGTATATATTATAAAGAATATTTAAGTATGTATATCAGTTGTCTAGTAACCAATAACACAAGCATAATACTTGCTTACTTTGGGACTAGATGGCGCCGTGTGGGAAGTCCCATGTATTATTATTATTATTATTAATTCGCATTGTTCAAAATTTCGCAACATGGTCCAAAAAAGCTGTATTGTATGATTTTGTTGGAGGCGTAATAACAGAGATATTTAAAAAAAATCTGAAACAATAATGTTACAGTGGTCGACGGCCATGCAAACAAGTGCAATATGTAGAACATCGTAGCTATTATTTTATTAGCGTAACGTAGTACTGATGTCATTAGCTTTAAATTTTTAACAATAGATTAGTCCTAATCATACATAAAATGTCTGTTTTCATGAAAAAGTATTCAAATTTAATATCAAAGTTTTTGGTTAATGCTCATTGGTGCACGTCCATTCCATTCCATCAGCCCTTTTTGTACTCCACTGCAGGGGCTTAGGCTTCCACTCAAGATGAGGGCCTTGGAGTTTTAATCCACCACGCTGCTCCAATGCCGGTTGGCAAATTGTAACGACTGCCATCTATTGATAGCAGCCGAGACCGACTGCTCTGAGGCACGGAGTCAGTGATAGTTAATGTACTTAAGTCAGAAAAAACTCATTGGTACACGCTCGGATTCGAACAATGGTCACATGGCCTTATAGATTTGAAACAGGTTCGTTGCGTTAGAGCTATCACTACACAATGTGTACATTAGCTACATAAATAACTATGAACCATACAATCGACAGCTGTATAACTTGTGCCATCTGAGCACAATTGGCTGGTTGTTTGATCATTTTTGTCATAGCCATATAACAGTTGAATAGCTCAACATGTACAGATACTACGAACTAATTCTTATCTACAGCTACAGTTTTTTTAATCTATTGTATAGGTATTATATTGACAAAGACTGCCAAATCTGTGCCGAAATGGGGTTATACGGCTGTCGTAAAGCCATTGTATAGCTCATAGACTGTCTTAGAATTTCTAAAGTTAGTGTGCTAGTTGGGTGTATTTCTTGATTTGTAACCAAAGCGCCAAGTACGAATATCCCTAAGTTGACCTTTAGAAATAACGGCATTCTTCTACAAAATTTCTTTCCTTATTTAGAGGTAAATTTTTTAAAATCCTGATAAAGTCTTCTAACCGAAAGTTCTAACCGCTACCTAGCAGTTTTCGTGGATTTAACTAAAGAAATATCGGATCTCTAACGATTTTTCATTTATCATTTCATCCCTTTAGGGAAAGCGTTTCGCAAAATCCTTTCTCAGTTGGTGCTTAGTCAAAAAAGAAACCTAATGTCTAAATTTCGTGTAATAAGCTTCAACGATTTCGCCTCGGCGCGCGGCGGTCATGATTCATTCATTCAGGCAGACAGAAAATTTTCTTCTATATTAATATAATGGGACATTTACTTGATATAAGGCGTAGAAATCAAATTTTATATTGTAGAATTTCGTGAATTTTAATACTCTATCGTTTCTTGCTAACGATCTGTGTAATTACAATTTTCGTTTATATAATGGCAGCAAAATTATTTTTAAAATTGGTTATAACATCACAACATAATATAATCTGAATTTCAGCGAAACAGCGCTATAAAAAATGACACCGCCGTCGCATTAGGGGCAGACAAAAAGCTATACGAAATATAATTTAAGCGCTGTTAGCTGGCCGCGGTCCGCCTCGCCACTTTAACGCTGCTACAGCTTCCGTCCACTGTAACTGAAAGCCTTCTTCATTACAAGAGTCTTTAAGAAATGTACACACTTGTATCGCTCGTTTCGAATTACTGCTGAAACGTAATTACAATATAAGGAAGTGGTTTAATATTTCAATATTATGGAAGGAGATTTCTGTTCTTCGACATTTATGTATTATTGTTGATATGATTATAATACTGGTATTATGTAAGGTAAGTGCTGTACCTTTAAGTACCTTAATACTAAGCTACGAAATGTACAAATTAAAAGGAAAATCTATAAATTGTAATTAAGTACACACTACTACCACTAATTAACAATGTGGGCATTAATACAATATAAAGGGTTACCGGTAATTCGAAGTATTCCCGTTAAAGTGTAGCCACAGTGTAGCATAGGAGGTCGTTTTCAATTTAAAGTTAACCATTTCCGAGATACTTTGAATATAAACCTTTTTTTGAATTCAATCACAGAAATCAATTCATTAGCTGAGCATAAAAAGAAAAATGAGCATTCCAATACAATTCACGTAACAGTTTAAGAATGATCGGCCGCAATCAACCGCAATATTCGCTAAAGGCATGTTGAAAGCAACTGAACGGTACAAATTGCTAATCATTTTTTTTTAAATTATTCAATATAAGATTTACACACGCTTATTCAAAGTCAAAATGAATTGATTAGGAACCGGCTCGGAAAACTAGAAGGAGAATAACCGGCAAGAAACCCCTCCCCGTTTATTTAATTTAAATAAATATGTTTTTCTTAATTATCTTTTATTTTAATTTAAAATGCTTACAAATATTACAAATGATGTCCATATGCATCATTTAAATATTCGTTAATAGAAGCGTAAGCTTTTTTCATGAGTTGGACTTTGACTTGCTTTATAAATTGATTAGAATTGAAGTCTAACAATTTTTTCGGAATCTTATTATTAAAACGGATACAATTTCCCATGAAAGAATTATTTATCTTTGAAAGTCTAAACCTGAGAATTGATAACATTTGCAAAAGCGAACTATTCACGAATCATTACGAAGGGTACGCTGTTTATGCGTCTTGTTTCTGGCCAATCACATGTTTAGGTCCTTTATCCATATTCAATTCGATTCAATTGCTTTGTCACTTGTAAATTTTATTGGAATTGAATTCTAAAATTAATTATTAGAAGCAATTAGAGACTAGTTTAAGTTGCGTGCCTCTTAACTAATTTAAATTTAAATTTAAATTTAAATTTAAAATTTTACAATATACTTTTTTCATTATGTTCTGAAAGTTGTTTGTTATCGAATTCATCAAATTAATTAAAAATGTATTACTTGTTTGCGTCTGGCCTGTAATTATTAGATTTCATAATTATGCAGATTGTAATTTTAGACAAACTATATCCAACAAACAATAAATCCCAACCTCATAATTCTCCTATCTTGTTCCACATTTATCACATTTTTACAGTGATCTTCAAACACAGCTAAAATTTTTATGATTTGTGGCACAATTAGAAACACAGAGACGTTTTAATAATAATCTACACGCTTATTTTTAAGAAAATTTTGAAGAAAACTTACTTTTTTGTCCGAAATTTAGAAAAAATATAGGTATACATGCATTACGAAATTAATAAATTTTCAGAGCCCAGATAAATAGTTTAATTACAAACGTTAGTTTTTTTTTAGAAATATTTTTTTTACATTTGCACATCACCTTATTTCCATAAAACGCTTAATTTCAAATTATGTCAATCATGATTCTATTTAATATAATACTATATTGGGTCAAATAAACAGACAATGACCTCCCCTGAAATCCCATAATGGGAAGAGTTTATATCTTTAATTTATTTTCTATACATTAAACCGTAGCATTAAACAAAACTCAACAGGGATGTGTCTGTCATGAAAGATATTGCTAGATATTTATAATAAAAATTTTGTCGTCTCTGTACCTAAATAGCTTTTCCTCTCTTTGTTTTATTTTAACATGTAAAATTCAAGAACCACTAAACAGATTTTAATGAAACAGATTTTCATTAAACTGCTATTTTGATGAATAAAATAGCCAAAAGTAAAGCAATGCAGTAATGCAGAGCCGGGTTAGACTGAATGCATAAGATGTGCGAAAAACTTTTTGCGTTAATATTTATTTAAATTAAAAACTTATTAACGCAAATTGTAACCAGGTGTAGCGAAAAACAAAAGCCAGTTATAAAACAAACATCTGTTTTGTATACCACATAATACGTACGTAAAATCTATGAACTAATAAGGATCATAAATATGTAGACAGATTTTCAGGGTATGCGGACGCGCCTATGTCACGGACTGCGGATATAGGATAAAGGGAATGTTCTTCGTTGGAGTGTGTAAACGAGGGGCCCGCGATCCGCACACAACATTATTTATGAGTTAATACCCACCCCTATCAAACTATTATTCTTTATTTATAGACACATCGTGACCTTCCGAAGTAATCGCGAGAATTTTCTCTATGAATGTTTCCCGTTTATAAAAATATGGCCCGCAATAAAAGCAATTCATTTTAGCCTCGTGACGATTTATTTAGACTAAACAGCGTCCGATGTATTTAAAAATTATAAAAAAGTAAATTAAGTAAATAAAGTAAAAAAAGTAAATAAAGTAAAAGTAATTATAAAAAAGGTACTAACGTAATTTTGCGACTTAATTCAAATAAAAATCACCTTACGTACAAAGGAGGGTATATGTATGTTGTTAAGCGGCCGTAAAGACAACATGCAAGACAACATAGCCCGCATGCCTTGAGGCGGAGCTTATCGGTCAACGATCCCGAGCGAATCCGAACAAGTTTTATCTTGACAATCCAGATTGAGCCCAAACGAGTCTTGTCACCGGAAGCGGAGATAAACGTTCGAAGATCGTTCTTGAACTACTTCATCAAAGCTTGTTGCGATTTGTCCCTTTGTGCTGATGTTGACGTGTAATTTAATTGAATCAGATATTCGCATACACATTCATTTCGATATACACGTATATTGAGGGTTTAATTATGTATTTTTTTCTACGATTGACACTTGGCTTCTACATGAGATCTGTCATTGATAATAAAAAGCTTGTTTTATTATAATAAATGTCTTCCTCAAAAGCTCTAATTTTGGTGATACAAGTCCAAACAATTCGTTGTGACCTCGGAAGTGTCATTATGAACATTGTCAACAAAAATGGCGAAAAGTATTATTTTCTAAACTTTACATAAAACCCGTCTACGTATAAAATAAATAAATAAGTAGGATAGATTTTAATAAATGAAATGCCATTGGACTTATCTCGACCAATACTACAAACGTTACTTGAAATTCTAAAACTACCTTTATTAGAGCGGTTACAATTTTTTTAACTCCGCAACCCATAGAGAACGTTTTAGGGGCTATATATAAGAGGGTTATAAACAAAAATACACGCGTTAAACTTGATTTGATTATAATGCAAACTCCGAAGTAAAACAAGCTTGCGCTGAGGATCCCTAACTGAAAAGAAACAGATTTATTTTGCTTCGAATCAAGTATTTTTATCTAGACATTTCCTTATAATTTCTGTCTTTTTATACATATAATTTATAATCGCATTATATCGTAAGATAAAATCCATTTTCATCGAGAATTCAACAGTTGAGTGTCATTCAAAAGCAGTAAAAAGCTTTCAGCTATCGTATAGAGAATTCTAAACAAGTGCGGCCTACCATCAAAAATCTGCTCAAAAGCTGCTCGGTTTTCAGTCTACGGCTAATGAAGTTTTCGAATTACAAACAGCTCACCCACTTTCAGTGCGACATGAAACGGAAATAAATTTCAATTGCGCTCTCGTTTCAAGCTCGTCTGATTTAATTAAGTAAATTTTTTTGGAATCCAATATCTGAACAGGACTATATTAATGAATATTGCTTTAAACTACAATGCATTTATTTATGTTCGATAGAATCATGAACATTGATCGCATTAAAAAGTCCTGTAATTTTGTAAGCGCAATCTCTGTTGTAGCGATAGAAAAACAAACTGAAGATATGTTCTAAGGTAGGCAACTTATAAAAAACACGGCGACACAATATCTAAAAATGAATAAAACCTACATGCTGTTAAATTACCTATATATAGCATAAATAGATGAAATTATTTTAAATATGATTATAGATATTAATAATAAATACCTGAGTTATCCCACAAAGCGTTATCTAGTCCCGAAGTAAGGAAATATTATTGTATTATGGGTGCTATACAATAAATACATACTTAAATATTATTTAGAATACATACATTTATAGATATTTTTATGCCCAGACAAGGAACAAGTAGACATTGTTCATGGCACAAATATTTGTCGCAGGCGGGAATCGAAATCGCTACCTTTGGTTCCGCGGTTAGGGTCTCTACCCACTGCGGGAATCGATCATCATTATGATATTATGTATACGGTAAACCGTTAATATTAAAAATAACGGACAGAGATTATGATTTTATTTATGCAATTAGATAACGGTCGTACCCGGCTTCGCCCGGGTGGACTACTTTCTCTCGTTCCACGCATCAGTACATTGCACCCGTGCGAAGCCGGGGTGGATCGCTAGTCAAATCATATAGTATCATTACACTATGATATCATCGTCATCATCCAAACAAAGAAATTTTCTGGCGCGTCTAGCAGCAATTCTTTGAGAACGCCAACAAAACAATTTAAACCTTATATTCATACTGGTAGAGTTGGAAATATTTTAGAAACATCATGGCGGCATTTATGCATTTGTCAAAGGGCTCATAGGCGAGTGTGAACACGCCAACAAAACTATTAGACCTTATGCTCATACCGATAGAGTTGGAAATATTTTTAGGTTTAGATTCACATAGTTTAGGTTCACATTTGGCATTTGAACACTTAGATTTACATGTATAAGATTTTGAAATGTGACGTCACAAAACATTACCTCCCACCCTTTGTCACACAATGTCACACCTCATCGACCCCCTCCCTTCCTTAACGTGTCACGTACTTTATGGATGGTCCCTTAGTTAAGAAATAATAAAAAAAAAATATAGAAATTAACAAAAACAAAACTTATAACTAACTTATTTATTTTAAAAGTATTGTTAATTTTACCTGCTTAAATACTTAATTAAGAAAAAAAAAATCAAACGTTAAAAGAATATGCAAAAAAAAAACCATTGAAAAATTACTACAAAATCAAATTATATACTTAGATAACTATATCTACTAATCAAATTATACACTAAGAAAAATTATGTACTTACTTAAGAAATCATTGAAAAAAAATGGAAATTAACAAAAATGAAGCTTATTACAAACTTTTTATTTGAAAAGTATTATTAACTTTATACCTGCTTAAATATTTAAATAAGAAAAAAAAACAAATGTTAAAAGAATCAGCATAACAATTCCACATAAAAAAAATACTACAAAAGCAAATTATGTACTAAGATAAGTACCTATGTTGAATGGTAAGTATGAAGATAACGAACAGAGGCAGGCAGCGAATTCATTTTGTCGCGCTATAGTTTTAGTATTACGATAACTGCTAAGATATTAATTTAAATTGTATAGTGTAAAGGCAATTATAATATGCATGAAATGTTTAAGATAACTAACGTGTTTAATTTGATAAGGATTAGTATCATGTTTAAAAAACATCTTCGCAAATAGTGCATAATGTTAGAAAAAATTTTATTGCCATAAAAAAGGTTATAGTAAGTTAACCTTAAAAGACACATATGCTGTCGCGGATTTTTGGTTAGAACTTTTAAAAGGGAACAATTCCGTAATACATGATTTTTGCTTAACATTTACCGTTTACGCAGCGCGCGCAACGGAAGCTAATTTTTCCCGTTTTTGCAACATTTTTCATTGATGCTCCGCTCCTATTAGTCGTAGCGTGATGTAATAAAACCTATTGCCTTCCTCTATAAATGGACTATCCAACACAAAAAAATTTCAATTCGAACCAGTAGTTCCTGAGATTAGCGCGTTCAAACAAACAAACAAAAAATATAGCCTATATTTCCTCAATAAATGGACTATCCAAAACGAAAATAATTTTTCAATTCGAACCAGTAGTTCCTGAGATTTGAGCGTTCAAACAAGCAAACTCTTCAGCTTTATATTATTATTAATAAATTAATATAAATATATTAGTATGTAGTATAGATGACATAAGACGATAAAAACATACCTATACGCTTTATCTAATTATTAATCAAAAACTGTTCCTAAAACATTAGTCGTCGATTTTTTTTCATCCCAAAAATATTTATTTTTCCAATTTGATCACAAAAGTTTTAGAGCTTACAATATTTTAGAACACAACAGCTGTGACTTCTAAGTTGTTATACAAGGAATTCGGGTAAGGAATGTCGCGGAACGTGCGCAGAGACGAACCACTGTTTGCCTACAAACAAAAGCTTTGCTCATCTGGAGTCCAAACTTTGGCCAGGTGTGCGAAAGCAACAGTTTACGTGTACCAGCAAACCTATAAGAACAAATATAAATTTTCGCGACTACACGTTACTTGATTCCGGTTTATTCCTTTAATACTGCTTACCCGGTGTGAAATGCTTATGTCTATTTGTTAGCAACACATATTTATTTGGTCAATTCAACGTCATAATACAGCAACATTGCAACTAAAATGGCATACAAGTTGAGTGTATACGTTGCATTTTAAACAAATAATATAAATTAAACACAAGTAACGATTTAGTTTTAATTAACATACAATATTCTTTACAAGAGAGTGTAGTTCCGAAACAGTAAATTGAAAATCAGATATTCAAAATGGTATTGAATTTTGCGTCGAGTTTTTTGAAAAAGCGATTAGAAAAAACAAAATTGATGAATAGAAATTAGTTAAAAAAATAACTTTAAGCAAATGCACTGAATTGTTTTTAGTTTTAAATAACCGTCTAAGTGCGCCTTCATGTTTAAAATTCAAGTAATAAGTTTAAAAAGAAATATCTCAAAAACTATTCAAGATATTTCACACAAACCAATTTTTGTTGAAAGTGTTTATTAATTGATTTCTTAAAAAATTACGAAAGAAGTCAAAAATTTTACAGCCATGATTAAAAAATCATTCCATTCATAGAAAAAAATTGAGATGGGTTGCAGATTCTACCATGTATACTGAAGAACATGTAAATACTTACTGTTCAATATTAAACCCCTTGTCAATGCCGCGTTCAACTTTTGCTAGACCTGGACATAACGTGGACTGTAAATGTTCTGGAAAAGATCTACTATCTATTACCATTATTTTCATACGTGTGTTAGTTTTTTTTAAATTCTTAATGTTAAAGAAGTCCATGAAATTATTATTTTTTTGTTGTAAAGCGTGTCGGGAACGCGTTCTTGATTTTTCCCAATGCAAATTGTATACAAAATTTAAAAATTTTCTTACACACTTATAAGAAAAATGGTGTTGTATGGTAGGAGTAGAACTTTTCCAGAACATTCACAGCCCAGACTATTTTATTATTATTTATTTATTTATTATACGGAACTTTGCAAAACAGATCCGGTCAAACTCTAACAAACTATTAGTCTCATTTATTCTATATACTCTATAGATTGATTTAACAGTGTAAATCTCGTAACTCAGAAGACAATAGGTAGGTTAAACAAAAATGTATTAACAATACTATTTAGCTGCTTTCCTACTAAAAAATGACTGTTTTTAAATGAATATTTAGGAGTAATTGTATTAAGGTGTCAGAAGTAACATGATAATTTTACATGTGTTTGTTTCATATTAAATTTACATATAGGTAGGTTGCATGACTTTAATCCATTACATAAACTATGCCAGTTTCCCTTACCAAGCGGTATAAAGTGTGCACAGTCCGACCGCTATTTTCGGAAAATGTATTAGGTGTGGAAATTTCAGTGGCGGAAATTTCTTTAAAAGCTGTGAACGAATATAATATTGCGACAGGTGAGACGGCTGATTTCGTTTGACTAAGGTTCCTTTTATAATATAATACAACAATACAATACAAAGGTGGGTATTTAAGTGAGTAAATTTAGGTTTACATCTTATTAAAATGCTTTTCAAATTCAAGTTATGTAATTTATTGAAGGCTAGAGTTTACTGTCAAAAAATTTAATATTAGTCAAGCGATTAACTTAAGATAATGTGAAAAACTATGAAGATACAATGATGTATAATATAATTTTTAATTCAAATTAGAGAATCAAAGCTGCGAGTGAAGAGAGCAAAGAAATCCTTAAAAATTGCAAAGAATTGCCAAAAGGTTTGAATTTTCATACGATCATAGTAGTGTGTTAGTTTTTAAATTGATTCAAATTCAAATTGAACCAAACAGACCGATTCAAATAATATCTTGTATATAGGATTTGGAACTTTGTGAATAACAGAACCGAAAGAAAATGACAGCCATAGAAAGTTTTCCATATTTTGAGCCGTAGTGTTTCAAGTAAAAAACTATTATGAATAAATTTTTAAACGGTTCAAACATCTTTTACTATTAACTAATAAGAAACATTGGCAATATAGTCTTTATCTTATTGAAATGAAAACAATACTACGATTGATCGGTCAAAACTGATAAAAATTGATTTAATGGCGTTTTGAATAGTGTTTTCTCATTTTTGATAGGGGTGTACAATCTGCAACCGGGGGCGCATGTCAATATAGCTTCCTATTAAGCCCATTGTGGATAAAATCCTGCTCTGCGTGAAATGAGAAAAATATCAAAACCAACTGGCAGACTTCCAAAACCAATTGTTTTCACGCTCTTTACCTTTTACAATATATATTTAAATACAAAAATATTTGTTAAAGTAATTTTTTTAAAGCATAACGCTTTTGGTCTTATATGTATACACTAAATAAGAAATAACCGTCTATAATCATATTTCCATAATTCATATCATTTGTAGTTGTTCTCTAATATCACCAAACGATTTTCTTTAGTTATTAGTTATTTATCATCCTGTGACTCCGTTTTAGAAAAAAATTCAAAAGACAAATTTACACAATAACATATTTTAACCGAAAGAATTACGAATACAGAGTCGTTAATAATTCAAAACTAAAAACTATGCACAAGATAAGGTAGACCACAGATATGGGGGAAGGAGGTATACCGACGAACACAATCGTCAGTCACTGGCGCATTCCCACGCCAATACATTGATTTTGTGGCATCATATCTTATTTTCAATAAAGATTAGAAAATTGAAATTTAGAATATGATGAAAAAGTAATACAGTATAAACATCATTATCTCAACCATAGGAAGTTCACTGCTGCACATCCTGTATATATATATATATATCTACTTAAAAAATCCTTTACTTGAAGTGTACAACATTTTTGGTTTGAAAATGATATATAGTTGAGAAGAAAAATCGTGAAAAAACATATAGACATTACAATAACGTTAAATCGATTGCTTGCGAAATTCATCAGTTTCCCAAAACGTTCATTACGACACTACAGACAAATTATGTAAAACTAGATTGGGTGACCCGAAGTCTCGCAAAACCTATACCGAAGTCTCTCTAAAAATATTCTAAGCGTAATAGAAAGAAGATTATGATAACGTATTCAAGTAGTTTGGGAAAAGAAGGACAAAATAAGAGTGTAACTCTTATCAAGAATAGGTAAAGCAAATTCTTAGCCGATTTGATATAAATCTACAGGTATAGTATATAGGTAACCGCTGAAAACGCTGTAATGATCTTGCATATAGATACGAGTATGAATTACAACTCCGATATTTGGTGTTATATAAAGTAAACATTTACACATATTAAAAAAGAATACAAAATGTGTTGTCGTTGCGACACCCATGCCAAATTACCAATGGGCACAGTGGAACATAACATAGCCTGGTACTATTTACTGCATTCTCTGTTTAATTCAAAATAAAAAAATGTAACATAGGTAGGTATCTATTACATCTGTTTAAAAAATATATTGCATAAATATTTATTTTATACTAACTTATTAATTTTCATTTCTCATACTCGGAAAGTAGTGTTGTTTTGATCTGATTATTGGGTAGAAAATGCTGCTTCCTTCCCTAGAGTGGGAAAAACTCATATAAATTACTTTCCACCTAAGGGCCGGAATGAACTTTAAAAATAGAACTGCTGTCAGCTGTGAAGAGTTTTATGTAAAAAAAAACTAATTAAAAAAAATGCTGCGGCCATGTGAGTTTCTAAACAGCCAGTGTGAACTTAGCGCAAACTTCTTTGAGCGGAATAAGCCGCAACAATTTACGCGATGCGTTCCATATTTAAAATTTAAAAAGTCGACATAAATTGGCGGGATATTAATCTGTTGTGTATCTGTGACGGAATTCAAAAAAATAGGTAATAATCTTTTAACTAAATTTACATTTAATTTATATAGATTTGACGTAAATATTTACCATCATCAATGATAAAAAATACTGGCTTTGTAGAATGCCACAAAAAAAACATAGATATTTCTATAACATGAGTTCATCAGATTCATATATGGATTTAACACTTTTTTTACTTTCCTCATATTCGTAATGAAAAGCAGAGTGCTTACCTCGGGTGAAAGACTTATTTAGGCACTCGAACTATTAGCGCCCTCGCTACGCTTGTGCGCCAAACCATCTCGTGCCTAAATAGATCACTTTCACCCCTTGTGTAACAATCTACTATTTCATTTCTCATACTCGGAAAGTAGTGTTGTTTTGATCTGATTATTAGGTAGAAAATGCTGCTTCCTTCCCTAGAGTGGAAAGAACTCATATAAATTACTTTCCACCTAAGGGCCGGAATGAACTTTAAAAATAGAACTGCTGTCAGCTGTGAAGAGTTTTATGTAAAAAAAAACTAATTAAAAAAAATGCTGCGGCCATGTGAGTTTCTAAACAGCCAGTGTGAACTTAGCGCAAACTTCTTTGAGCGGAATAAGCCGCAACAATTTACGCGATGCGTTCCATATTTAACATTTAAAAAGTCGACATAAATTGGCGGGATATTAATCTGTTGTGTATCTGTGACGGAATTCAAAAAAATAGGTAATAATCTTTTAACTAAATTTACATTTAATTTATATAGATTTGACGTAAATATTTACCATCATCAATGATAAAAAATACTGGCTTTGTAGAATGCCACAAAAAAAGCATAGATATTTCTATAAAATGAGTTCATCAGATTCATATATGGATTTACCGCTTTTTTTACTTTCCTCATATTCGTAATGAAAAGCAGAGTGCTTACCTCGGGTGAAAGACTTATTTAGGCACTCGAACTATTAGCGCCCTCGCTACGCTTGTGCGCCAAACCATCTCGTGCCTAAATAGATCACTTCCACCCCTTGTGTAACAATCTACTATTACATATTGGTTTGAAATTTAAAAAAAATAATTGTGTACTAATAATAATAATAACTGGGACATCTCATACAGCACCATCTAGTCTCAAAGTAAGCAAGTATTATGCTTGTATTATGGGTACTAGACAACTAATATACTTACCTTAATGTTCTTTTTTTATATAATATATACATATATAGATACTTGTACACCCAGACACGGAACAAATGGACATGTTCATTCGTACAAATATTTGGTCCAGGCGGGCATCGAAATCGCGATCCTCGGATCCGCAGTTAGGGTCTCTTAACCACTCAACCAACCGGTCAGTCACTATTATCTATTCTACGAATGGATGTTTTTGATTATCGCTCTATCATTCGTAAGGCAAATCCACTGCACTAAGTTATTAATATATTTATACAAATTAGAGTACGCATCAGTACACTGTTTCTTTTTTAATTTTTGGAGATAGAAAATGATAGCGTCTCACCTACTGTGAGTTATACTAAGGCCTCCAACAGAGCGACGCTGATGTCGGTCGTGTATGTCGGCAACGTAGAGAACTCCATACGAAACGCGCTGCTGATCGTCAGTGGAGCTTTGTGTGGTTTATAATATTTGATATCATAAGAAGCGCTGACGTACGTGACCGATATCAGCGTCGCTCTGTTGGAGGCCTAAAGCGTGTCGCAAACGCAAACTTTTAAGCAAACGTAATACCTGCTATTCCTGATTCAACTTTGCAATATCACTACATAGTATAAAACAAAGTCGCTTTCTCTGTCCCTATGTCCCTTTGTATGCTTAAATCTTTGAAACTACGCAACGCATTTTGATGCGGTTTTTTTAAATAGATAGAGTGATTCAAGAGGACGGTTTATATGTATAATAACATCCATTAAATAGTGGAGAAGTACTGTTATTTTTGAGGTTTCTAATGTGATGTCGTAAATAATTACATTTTTTCCGCTTACATTGCAAACGCAGGCTGAACCCTACGAGTTTTATCAAAATAATGTACTAAGTATTGTATACATTGAAAAGGTCTACAGAAAAGTCCGTGATGGTATATGTCTATCTCTTATGGATAACCCACAATAACTTTTTTTTGTCATTTACTTTTTACTACAAATAATGACTAATTTTCAAAGCGATTTTAACCAATACAGCATTAATCCTTAACCAATTAAATACCTTGAATACATTGTTCATTTAATATAGATCTATATGGCCCTTTACACCGTATGATTTATGATATGATATGATTACACCGTGCGAAGCCGGGGCGGGTCGCTAGTAGTATATAATTTAATTAATACTCTTGACTGCTTCTGACGATATAAGTTCTCGCCGCAATTTATTAAATATATAACATTTTATTGGGAATTATAAAATACCAAAATTTCTATTGTTTTCATAAATCTCAAAAGTTCACTGATTCCAATGTAATCTTGAGGTCAGTTTTCCAAGAAGCATCGTATGTGTAAAGGAAGTTTAGATTCATAAAGATTTTTTTTAAATATTCTTCAATATATTTCTTCAATAACGGCTTTTTGCTAAAAGGTATGTCGAGATCCTTTCATACTGCTGTTTCAACCGATACGGGTTTCTTGCAGAGGGTCGCATGAGTTAGCGACAGCGGAATGACAAATTCGGCGCGTTGTGAAAGGAGTCTTTAATATTATACGCCACGAGTACTTGTTATTATGCTTTCTATATTGGAATGTGTTTCTTAACCCAACTTATGCACTTATGCCCATAAGTGCGATTTAAAAAAAATCTAAGAGTGCGTCGGACTCGCGCCCTTAGATAATGTTCTACCGCCAGATGGCATAACGTATTTATAGATTTAATTAGGTAGTTAATTTCTTTAAATAAAATCATTTAAACTAAAATTGGTAATTTGTAAATTAAGTGAGTGTAAATTGGTAATTTTTTTTTTTATTAACTGTTATGAAACTTTCGTTCATGCTAGTTCATGCCAAATTTCAAGATTACAGGTCAACGGGAAGTGATTTAACGTATAAGTTTTGTTGACTTGTTACTATCATTTCTTTATATACAGTACCAGGAACCGTTTCAAAGCTACAGGAGTTACATTTAAAAATCCTCCGTCATTCTCCATATTCTTTACATGTGCCCGTGCTGACTAAAAATAGCCGCAATTTGGACAACTTCCTTTAAAAAAAATTTAATTCCTGAGAAATTCATGATCTCCGTATTAAAGGGCAGAAATTCGTAGAGAATAGGTATCTATGGGTAATTATTTTGTTTAAATAAATACTTTTTTACTTAATAATTTCTAATTTTTTTTTTTCAATAACAGACGATCTTTTCATAATTTAACCATTAATATAAACTTGATGAACCATCATATGAGCTTCGATGGATTTCAAACCAGCCAAGTGGGAGTTAGACTTGTGACCAGAATAACGTATTTTAATGTATCTATCGCCCCTACTTATTGTCATAGGACAAGAAAATGCACATGTCAAATTAAAAATGTTAATAGATCCAGTTTGAACATTTTTATATCGTAGTTCGTAGTGAGGTGAACGAAAAACGTAGGTTTTAAGGACATATCTATTTATGGTATAGATTTTGAATTTTTCGCAAGACAATAGACACACACACATATAACAACTTTATACTTATACTAATTTCTGAGAAAAATAATATTAATAGACAAACAGACGCGATGTAAAGCGATAGGTAGTATTCTTTGTCTTTGTCTAAATAAAGCTAATCTTCCAAACTACTGAAATAATTTTGATGGAATTCATACCGACGCGACCTATTTCGCGGTTCGTCGGGATTGTCACAAGCTATGTCATGACGTAAAGTCGAAAAGGAGGGGAGCATGTGCCGTGAAATCTCTTTAACATTTCAAAATAACAATGTGCTGTCGAACGCAACACTTCTCGGATATAGCTCAACATATATACGAAATATTATGACAATAAAAAACGTTTTGAACAGTATTTCTTTTATTATTTAGAAAACCTAAGTTAATCGAATGTTAGATAATAAGAAAATGTTGATTGAACAGTGAAAACAAGCAGACAGACAAACATCGCTTTTTTAACCCCCGACGCAAAAAGAGTGAGTGTTATAAATTTAATCTGTCTGTGGTATCATAGCTCCCAAACGGATGAACCGAATTTGATTAAGTGTATTATTTATTTTTAAAATTGACAGTCGACTTGACCGAGTGTGTACTTTTACCTATGATTCAAGAAAATCTGTTAAACCATTATAAGATCATCAGCTCTTTTCTAGTTGATGAAGGAATGCGAGCAACTTCCACAAATCTGATAGGCTTCCGAAATTTGGATCCCGTTACTTCAATAATATTGCAAGAACATGGTAACCTTGACTTGATGCTGCAGCATTATCTGGAATTGCAGTCCATACTCCTCATCAACTGACAGCAAATGTCGTGTTCGACCTCATTGGAATGGTTTCAATAAATAGATTATATATATATGGTGATCAATGTCTGATGATGGAGCAGGAAAGAGAAATGAGGATAAATTGGTAAGGGATTCTAAGCTACTTTCGTTCGTTCAATCGATATGACATTTCGGATTACGACGTAATACCGTTTGTGGCGAATTAGTGTATGAATGTGTAAAGTGAATGAATGATTGAATGGGAAACAAACACAATTTGATATGGTACGGTGTAGAATATATAAGGTAGCCTAAAACGACACGAAAATGCGTCACGCTAAATAATATAACCGGTGAAAACCGATTGTTCCTTATATCTCCCATGAGATATAAGGAACAATCGTGGGAGATATAAGGAACAATCGGTTTTCACACGAGAAGCCAGTTGTTCCCTATATCCCCACTACTCACTGCTGAGTGTGAGGAGTAAGGCCAGAGCGTAACTCAGTTTCGTGTCGCTGGCAGCTGCGTCATTGCTCAGAGTGTTAATAGATGTGAAAACCGTGAAAACCAGATTGATGTTGATAATTTTAATAACATTACGAAAATTCAAATTTTAGTACTAAAAGTTCTAAGTTTTCACTTCTGTCGGCATTTCCTGTAACTGCCAATCAGTTTTTTTTTTAATTTTACTTTGTTTAGATATCATTTTGAATTTGTAAACAATTCGAATTATCTCTATTAACTTTATGGCTTAATATAAAATACAAACATTTAAATATATCTGTGCTTCAGCGTGTAAATGTTATTGTAGAAAATTATCTTTTGAAATATTACGCGTACGCTACGTGGGTTGAAGTTACGAAATCTAATTTGTTTCTGCATACTTACTATACTGGCTGTATACGACAGCCGCATGGAAATTGTTTTCAGCGCTAAAAATACGTGTTTGCTGTTAGGGTAATATTTTATAACGTACTGCGTAAAAGAGGAATTAATATTAACGATTCGGGTGTTTTTAATGCATATTTGATTGGCTCCGAGCCTGTTTAAAATTATAAATAACAATGTTATAAATGCGAAAGTATCTCTGTTTGTACGTTCAGTTTTCGCGGGTAAACTTCCCTATTTTGATGATATTTGGTATAAAAATAGCATAAGCTCTAAAGATAAACATAGATTTGTTTTCGCCGCGGAAATGTATCCATATGTTTATTTTACCACGACTAAAGATTGCTTGCATTCTTAATATGCGGTAATATGATTTGTGTTAAAGCCGAATTTATTTAAACGTGTGGTATGTACGCAGATGAGCCTGTGGGTGGCCGCTAGTAATAAATAAGGTGTAAAAAATATGCGAATTTAAATATTTATTTTATTTCTAAATCCAAATTTATAAGGTCATGGCGGTCGTTACAATCCACTAACCCACACTTAAGCAGCGTGGTGGATTAACCTCCAAGCCCCCTCACCCTGGGTGGAGGCCTAAACCTCTGCAGTGGGTTATAATGGGCTGATGAAAAAAAATCCACCATGGCATCAAGGCACATGCGTATTTTTCTGGACGTAAAACTTATAAAATTCATATTTTTATCGAAAACACTTTAAAAAAAAGTATTTGTCTGTATATCCTTAGAAAACTGAAAACTATTTTTCATTTATTCGATACTTAGTTTAATAATTATTTACTAGTAAACGTTGTTCACAATAATATCTGGAGACTGCCATAGTTGAGAAATACAAAACAATAACTCAAAAAGCGCTATGCCATTCAACTTTACATGTCTGGTTGCATTACGACTGTGCTTCTAAAGAAATAATTGGCTCATGTCATATTATTTCATTTATTCAAATCTGAATATGTCATTAAAATATTAAAAATTAAGTTTTTCAGTTATATGCGCCCAAATAAAATACAATAAATGTTATATTAATGTGTACTGATTCAGGAATGACTAATATTATCAATATCAATCCTACTAATATTATAAACGCGAAAGTTTGTATGTATGGATGTATGGATGTTTGTTGCTCTTTCACGCAAAATCTACTGAATGGATTTAAAAAAAAATTACAATAATATAATTTATACGTGAGAATTACACATAGGATATAATTTATAAAGGCACTAGCTTTCTGTCCGCGGCTTTGCTCGCGTAAACTACACAGTTGTATACTGATTTAAAAAAAATCCCCAATAGAAAGCTACATTATCAGCGAGTAACATGGATGGAAAGAAGAATGGGTGGTGGAGGGAATGGGAAAGGGAACGTTTCTGTAGTCCACCCGGACGGAGCCAGGTACGACCGCTAGTTACAATATATATACTAATATTATCTTCCTTCTATTGTACAGATATTTTAGTATTTATTTACAGTTTTATATAGGTATAAGAATATTAAGAATACAATAATGTAATATATGTAATGTACAATGTTATATTCAAAGCCATACATATAAAAACAATGACGATGGTTTGCATTCGAGACTTGAATACATATATTCAAATGCTGTAACATCCAACATGGAACAAGGAAACTGCGTCGTACGCGTGCCCTGAGTCAAGGCGTCGCTATTTTTACATGAACACGTGGCCCTTGCCTGCTAGAGCTATACGCGTACAAGTAGGTATTACCTCTTCAACGATTATAACATAAATCAACGCAGTCATTACTCTGCCGTCTAGTGAATATAAACCGACAAAGATTATTTACCTGCATATACACCACGCCTCCTGGAATAAGTTTTCTAACGTAAGTACAAACACTTTGCCACGAAAGATATTAAACATTTATTTGTTCGAGAGAGAAGAATGTAGAAAGTCTAAGGAAACGAAAATACGAAAGGGGATATAGGTAATCACTTACTTTGGAAAGACGTGTCTGCGCCAAATACTTAAAATACGTAGGGATTGCGGAAGAGATATGGCCATGGAAAGATTCTTTAGTAATTTTCGACAATAAATCAAGCCATCTTCAGAATTTACGTATAACTACGTACGTAGTTACAGTATCAAAAATTCTCTATATTTTCAGAAAATTCATAATTTCTTTGAGACGCCGCCGCTCAATTCTCACAACTTGTGTCTTATAAAAAACCGACTTCAAAACCATAAACTAAAAAGTTAAAAATAAAATTTTCACTTTAAAGAAAGGAGCATTAACAGGCGGCATATAGTTAATGAAGTCGGTGCCAACTCAGACATTTTAAATGGGTACTTACCAGGTAATAACAATTACAACAATGATATATTTATAACTATAACGAATATAGAACACAATTTAAAGTGTCTGAGTGAGTAAGCACCGACTTCATTAACTATATGCCGCCTGTTAATGCTCCTTTCTTTAAAGTGAAAATTTTATTTTTAACTTTTTAGTTTATGGTTTTGAAGTCGGTTTTTATTTTTTTTTTTAATTATTTTATTTTTCAATTTTTAGTTGAACGCATCTGTAACTTATTTGTATTTAGTATAAATGGGGCTTCTAAGCCCGCTACTCAAATGAGACAGCACCGCGATTACGCAACGTAAATTCGGTGTCAAATTGACGCATCAGCATGCCTAGTAGGCAGTGGTATTCCTATGTAAAACTTCAATCTTAATTTTTATTTTTGTGTGAACTGAATATTTTGGCATATTCAACCGTATGAAGGAAGCCCAACAAAAGGTAACTGCTGTAAATCGTTGAGGAATTCCCTCGACTGTTTATGGTCATCATCATCAGACCTGTAATGGCACTTATAACCCATATGAGTGCAAAGTTATCTTCAATAGAAATGAATTAAGTCCAAACACCAGGTAATTGCTGTAAATCGTTGAGAAGTTCCCTCGATTGTGTATGGTCTCCATCATCAGACCTGTAATGGCACTTATTATCCATATGGGTGCAAAGATCTCATCAATAGAAATGATTCATGTCCAAACACCAGGTAATTGCTATAAATCGTTAAGGAGTTCCTTCGACTGTGTATGGTCTCCATCATCAGACCTGTAATGGCACTTATAACCCATATGGGTGCAAAGTTCTCATTAATAGAAATGAATTAAGTCCAAACACCAGGTAATTGCTGTAAATCGTTAAGGAGTTCCCTCGATTGTGTATGGTCTCCATCATCAGATCTGTAATGGTACTTATAACCCATATGGGTGCAAAGTTCTCATTAATAGAAAGGAATTAAGTCCAAACACCAGTTAATTGCTGTAAATCGTTGAGGAGTTCCCTCGATTGTGTATGGTCTCCATCATCAGACCTGTAATGGCACTTATAATCCATATGGGTGCAAAGATCTCATCAATAGAAATGAATCAAGTCCAAACACCAGGTAATTGCTATAAATCGTTAAGGAGTTCCTTCGACTGTGTATGGTCTCCATCATCAAACTTGTAATGGCACTTATAACCCATATGGGTGCAAAGTTCTCATTAATAGAAATGAATTAAGTCCAAACACCAGGTGATTGCTGTAAATCGTTAAGGAGTTCCCCCGATTGTGTATGGTCTCCATCATCAGATCTGTAATGGTACTTATAACCCATATGGGTGCAAAGTTCTCATTAATAGAAAGGAATTAAGTCCAAACACCAGTTAATTGCTGTAAATCGTTGAGGAGTTCCCTCGATTGTGTATGGTCTCCATCATCAGACCTGTAATGGCACTTATAATCCATATGGGTGCAAAGATCTCATCAATAGGAATGAATCAAGTCCAAACACCAGGTAATTGCTATAAATCGTTAAGGAGTTCCTTCGACTGTGTATTGTCTCCATCATCAGACCTGTAATGGTACTTATAACCTATATGGATGCAAAGTTCTCATTAATAGAAATGAATTAAGTCCAAACACCAGGTAATTGCTGTAAATCGTTGAGGAGTTCCCTCGATTGTGTATGGTCTCCTTCATCAGACCTGTAATGGCACTTATAATCCATATGGGTGCAAAGATCTCATCAATAGAAATGAATCAAGTCCAAACACCAGGTAATTGCTGTAAGTCGTTGAGTCGTTCCTTCGACTGTCTTTCAGCTCAATCATCAGATTGACTCCCGACCTTCATTAAATAGTACTACTAGTAGTAGTTTATCAAAATATTTAAAATACGATACTTTAAAATACGATTTTCGAAGGTTGCCCTCGATTTCTCTGGGATGCCATCATCAGATCCTGGTTTCCTTATCATGGTACCACTCCGGAGATATCTCCTTTTCACAAAAAAAAATCATCCAATTTGGTTCATAAACAACGAAGTTATCCCTGAACACACATTAAAAAAAAAAAACATATATACGGTCGAATTGAGTAACCTCCTTCTTTTTTGAGGTCGCTTAAAAAGGATTTCGGTTCGAATTCTGCAGAGTTCGTACATATCGCCCGATTGAGTAACACGACGTTTACGGCTCACGTTCTATCGCTAATTCGCTCACATAACAGTCATATAATTATAATGTTTTTATCTAGCATAGCAGAATATATTTAATTTTAATTAGCAACATAAAAAGTGTACCTAGAATTAGTTTTTACCGCTGTAATAAAACGTGGTGATAATAAAATAATATTCAACTCAGTCTGTCTAAATTCATTTTTGTGAGGAATCCAGATAGACTAACCTTCGTCTAAATACTCACGATTCAACACAACCCCACACTGAAAAAGATGGAACCTCATTTCTATACACAAAAAAAAGTTTTTGGTTACAACCAAACACTGGAAAAAATGTTTAGTCTTTTAAGAACCGTCCAAACGTCTCAATCAGTTAAGTCTAAGAAACCTGAAATATATTACAATCGTACTTATAAGTTACAAAAAATTTTATTACTGGTTACCTAAAAATATTGACAACATAATTACTGCTATAAGTAATCAAATTCAGTTGTACCAGCTTACCAACTAGTAGATTGCATTTTAACAAACTTTGTTTAAAAATTATCAAAAGTTGCTATTTGCATGGTAACACAACTAGTTTACCTTTTACATTGTAATAGCATAATTTATACAATAATATTACAAAGCTAAAGAGTTTGTTTATTTGAACACGCTAATCTCAAAAACTACTGGTTCGAATTGAAAAATTCTTTTCGTGTTGGATAGTCCATTTGTCGAGGAAGGCTATATAGGCTATTATTACAGTCCAATAGAAGCGGACCATCAATGAAAAATGTTGCAAAAATGGGAAAAATTATTCCTTTTGAGAGCTTCCGTTGCGTGCACTGCGTAACGGTTGATGTTAAGCAAAAATCCTGTATGACGGAATTGTTCCGCTTTGAAAGTTTTAGCCAAAAGTCCGCGACAGCATATGTGTATCTTTTAAAGTTCACTTAGTATAACCTTTATTATGGTAATCAAATTTATTCTAACATAATGCACTATTTGCAAAGATGTTTTTTAGACATGATATGAACCCTTATCAAATTAAATACGTTAGTTACCTAGAAATGGAGTGTTAGGAAAGGGATGGGGAGGGAGAACGCGATGGTGAACGTTCCTGTAGTCCACCCGGGCGGAGCCGGGCACGACCACTTATCATAAATAAGTAACGACGTGTTTCAGAGCTTTTTTATTTTCACGTTTTAAGGGAGAGATGGCGTCAAAAGTTTGTATGAGAGTAACCAAAAGTCTGCGTGTGGCAGTGGGGCTCCGCCTAGGCTGCGATGTTTGTGAACGTCACCTATGCATCTGCGGTTCCATGGTGGAGGCCAACGGACACCACGCGTTGAGTTGTCGTCGCTGCTCGGGGAGATTACCGCGACACTACGCTCCTAACGACATAGTCCGCAGGGCTTTAATTTCGGCCAATGTTCCGTGCGTGTTGGAGCCTCCTGGTCTTAGCCGTTCCGATGGCAAAAGACCCGATGGTATGACTTTGGTGCCGTGGGAGAAGGGTAGGTGTCTACTTTGGGACGCCACGTGTGTCAGCACATTTGCCGCCTCTCACCTTGGTCGTACCGTGGGAACGGCCGGAGCCGCTGCGGAGTCTGCAGGCGCCAGAAAACGAGTCAAATACGAGCTCTGGAGAGTAAATACTTGTTCGTCCCTCTTGCGGTGGAAGATGCTGGCTGTTGGGGATTGAAGCCAAACGTTTCGTCGCGAGCATCGGCCGTCGTCTAAAAGAAAGGGGACTCGACCCCCGTTCCGGTTCCTTCCTGGGGCAAAGAATTGCCATTGCAATTCAGCGCGGCAATGCAATGAGCGTCATGGGCACATTTGCGTCGGGGGCGACGAGGGGTGGATTATTGGATTAGTTTTATTTATTATTATTATTATTATGATTATGATTATGATTATTATTATTATTATTATTATTATTATTATTATTATTATTATTATTATTATTATTATTATTATTATTATTGGGCATTATTTTATTATTTACTTAAATAAGTTGTATGATATATATGTATATAAATATTTTACACCAAAATTTATATCCGCAAAAGTACACAGGAACCATTTCGAATGTTAATAGTAGATAGCTTTAACAGAAATGTGTAGTCTACGCAGGCGAAGCTGCGGGCGGTCGCGGGTAATAGATAATACTTGGGATATCCCGAGCATGGCACATACAGCTCTCAATAAAAGTTACATGAATATTAAAAAACATATTATGTACCATCGGTTGCCATCAATAATAGATGGCAGTCGTTAATATCCAACGATACGCACTGGAGCAGTGTGGTGGATTAATCTCCAAGCCCCATCATGCCGAGGGGAGACCTAAGCCCCTGCAGTAAAGCATTAATGAGCTGATGGTATGGTATATTATGTACTCTTACAAGTAAAACGGAATCCTATCGCTCTTGACTGACCGATTGGCTGAGTGGTTAGAGACCCTAACTGCGGAGCCAAGAGTGCAGGTTCGATTCCCGCCCGGGACAAATATTTGTCTGCATTTGTGTTGTGTCTAAGTGTAAAATATCTATATGTGTATATTATAAATAATATTTAAGTGTTTATATCAGTTGTCTTGTATCCATAGTACAAGCTTTGCTTAGTTTGGAACTAGATTTCACTGTGTGGAATGTCCGAGGTATTATTATTATGTTTGGTCAGTTTTTAAAAACGTAGATACGTATTTTATATCTTCCATTGATCACACGTATTATACAACTATGGATATACGTATTATATTATGTACGTATAATGGCGAGCGTCCGCAATCAACAATTACGAGCGTCATATTTGGAGGAGAGACAGAGATTTGTTGAAGATCTGTCTTGTCGTAACTATTCTGTAGTCGGCGGAGCTGTAATATGTATTCAACTTTGGTTTTGGCCACGCCAATGGCGGGAATCGAAGCTACCACCTTTGCTTGAAAGGTGGAATGCTTATTTACTCAGCCACTCAGCTATCATAGCTCATGTATTAATTTTACAACTCTTGCTGGCAAAAAACGTGGAATTTGATATCTGATATTTGTAGTCCTTAGAGCTTGCCGAACTAAACAAAACATTAAAAAAAAAGGACAAAAATGAAAAAAACTGAAATTTTAAACATGTTTTCTCAGTAACCTTTAGTTTGCACCGTCTGCTCACTTGAAACTTTTTGTTTGGTTCGGTAAGCTCACGATCTATAAGTTTGGACTACGTTCAGCCAAACACGTGGTATTTAAAAATTATTTCCATCTTGGCTACCGAACCCCACTTACGCCCATGCTCGACACACACTTCTAGGCAAATCATTATTTTTGATAGAGCGTATTTCATACAAGTACGGTATTTTGTAAACACTTTGAATATTATATGATTATGAAAAGTATAGAAATGACCTTCATAGTTTGTATTTATGTCATCGTTAGAGAGTTTTAAGACGTAGCAACAAAAACCATTTGTCATCTTCGCTTTAGATGTTTTGACCTGAACAGTGAAGTACTTTATTTTTGTCTGTCATCGGAAAGACGTGGAATGAGATACTCCGGTCAGAGCTCCATAAAGTCGGAAATTATCAAACGCGTCGGGTCCAACAAGGGGCCGCATGACATATTCTGACATCGTATGCCCTTTGTGTTTGAAGTCACGTCCGTTAGAGCTGAGGGCAGTCTTTCTCATTTCCCATTCGAACAATAAGTAGACGAGAAACGGCCTTGCCTCGCATTAAATAAAGCACAGTAAATTATCTATGGGTATGGTTCGTCTATACACCAACCTGAACTGGAGCAGCGTAGTTGATTAAGCTCCAAGCCCCTTCATCGTTAGGGGAGGCCTAAACCCCTACATTGGGGCATAATGGGCTGGTGTAATGGAATGAAAAAAAAGTTTAGTCTTTAAAACATCGTCCAAACGTCTGATTCAGTTAAGTCTAAGAAATCTGAAATGTATTACAATCGTAGTAAGGTATTAGGTAATATGAAATTAACTAAACCGATTCAAACCATTTCTGGTATTTAAAATCGGATACGATCATCTGTGTCAAAACCGTCATACTTTTCTGAAAAACAGAACCAAAATAAAATGCTTTGATTATTTAACTGTCTGGATAGACCCTCGCAATAGAAAATCAACAAAAATGGCAAGCCAATTTTACATTTTTGTGTGTGACTGTTATACTATACACTCCCGCTACTTCAATCTAATCATCTCTATTTTTCTTTTGTTAATAGGTTTACAGCTCAATCGTCTTTGTTTACGTGCGTAGGGTTACCAAGCCAATAAATATTTTCTAACGATGCAATGGGGGAAGTTAATGTACATACGTTATAATTTGTTATAATTAGATAGTAGTTATATAACTTACAATCATTAGTAGTAATAACAGTATTGTAATAATCTATAATTATCAATATAATTATATATTATTAAAATACTATTATTAGTATAACTTTCACTTAAAAATTTTTTGCCATAGATCGTTCCGACATTTCACTATACGCGTCTCCGACGAACTTTAAAGTTCTGATTTCAAATTTGATAGCGATTTTGAAATCCAAGATGGCGGCATTGGTTTACGATTAACTCCAGGGTTCTGAATTCAATTTTGATATAAATTGCGCAATCGAATCTTAAAGTAAAGTTAGGACCTTTGTTACCAACAAAATAGAAATATTTTACATGGAAACGATTAGTACACACAACAGTGGTCATTGCTGGTTTTCAGTAAACGTCTTTGAGTCTTTTACATATTATGCCAATCGAGCAACTTTTTAGTATGTGATCATTAAATATCCTTAAACAAACCATTATTGAACAAGATATGGTATCTAGCTGAGACTTTGTTCTTTTCATAATTTTAACGATAGTTCAGCAGAAACCCTGCTAATATTTTAAAAGCAATTGGTATGGTAAACAAAAAACTGATAGGAACTGCCGACAGAAGTGAAAAGCGTTCTAAGTTTTTTTATTATTTACATTTAATTTACTAAAAGATGATATTGTCAGGTTAATTTTCAATGTGTTCGATAATCGTGTGAGGCACGAAATCTTTGAATTTTTTTTGGTCTGTGGCAAATATGTCATCCACTTGATCAATTTAAAAAAAAGTGAGTCACGCGCTAGACTTACTCTCCACACTCAGCAGTTAGTAGTGGGGATATATGACGCAGCTGCCAGCGACACGAAACTGAGTAACGCTCTGGCCTGACTCCCCACACTCAGCAGTTAGTAGTGGGGATATAGAAAACAACCGGCTTCTCGTGTGAAAACCGATTGTTCCTTATATCTCCCCCGCTTATATTATTTAGCGTGACGCATTTTCGTGTCGTTTTAGGCTCACCCCGTGCCATAAGGAGTTTCACTTCAAAAGTTTCGAATGGCGGCCAAGAATTATAACTGAAAAACGCGAGAAAGAAGTTTAGAACGTAAAAACACAATTTTTGAATTTTTAGTTTGTTGATTTGTTTGTTCATTTATACGTACATCACGTAAAAGATTCAAAATTGGATTCAAAGTCAAAGTTACTGTAAAATATAAAGATATTATTTTGAATAGCATAAATACGCATTCCGTGATAACAAAATTTAATCGTCCGGAACAGGTGACATAAATATACAGATATAAATAATCAAAATTAAAACGATTGAAAATTTTCCGTTTTTAAATTGAAACCCAGTATCACTGCGAACGATGTAAAAAAATTGTCTATTTTAAAAATAGTAAGATAACATAAGAAAAAACAAGATCACAAACGCGAAACGCGATCACAGAGCGAAAACGGACAAATAGATGTTATAGTGTAATGGCTAGCGTTTTCTAATTTTCGAAAAAGGTACATCGACATATCGGCCTAATCACCCATATTGTGAAAAATCCAACTTTGGGAGAAACGAGAATCATGTTAATATATATTGAAACTCAGTAACAAATTTGAGAGTGAACATAGATAGACAGATCCAAGTGTCACAGGCTTTGTCTCATCGTACAATCTGCGCGCTGACCTGAATAAGCGCATGAACATCGAGTACCACTATAAATTATATAGTATCTTAGTAAGATAAGAAATAGTCTTTCAGTTAATTTCTTGTGGGATCCGACTATATTGTTTATTGATTTTCAATTTTTAAAGGCACTAAAAATAATTATTTATTATAATAATTTAGTATAATTTATTTTCAAAAAGGAACATACAATTAAACTCTATTACAATGCAATACTACATGTCATATTATCCAGCACCATTTGCACTTCAGGTTTACACTGTAAATGAAAATTATATAGGCCTCCAAAGGAGTCAGTCGGAGACAACATAGTAAAACGATAATGGATAATTATCATTCTATTGTAATTTATCACTATAACCAATCAAGTAAGATATGTGTTTGACATCTTAGTGAAGATGCTTGAACTGCACATATATTTCAGCAAAATATTTCAAAAACTTTTGTTTCCTTCTTAATAATATATTCAATGATTGCTACTTCTTGTTTTATTATTTCGCATCAAATTTACAGTTTTATTTGAGGGGAGGCTTAAGCCCTTGCAGTGGGGTATGAAAAAGGGCTGATGCAATGGAAAGTTTTACTTATAATAAATAAGTGAAGTTTTATTCGATATCTCGTTGTCGATAAGTTACGGTAAATTTCGGAATTATTGACTAAAAAATTGCTACAAGCCGTTTTGACAGTCCTCTCTTATTTTTTGAGGGGACTGTCAAACTCTAACCTTATGCTACTTGGAGAGTTCAGTAAATGACCGAAACAGAAATCTGATGTGACAAAATTAGAGCTAAAAGAATTCACACAAGTTGTTCTCGGAATGCAATTCCCTTTGTGGCTAATAACCTATCGTAAGCTTTATATCATCATTATATTAGGATGGCTATTTATTTCAGAATTCACAACATGTTTGTGTACTTAATATAGAGAAGCGTCAAATTATTAAATGCTTGGATAAATTATAAAAGAATTGGAAATATTTTCTATTACACTCTAACTTTTGAGATAGGAGAGTTGTGAACGAGGCGTAGAAAAAAAATCTTTTGTCATTTAATATTTACATGAAGCTTCAGTAAATCTACTTCAAGCCACGAGCACGGATAAGGTAGTCGCATAATAGAGTTTATTTTCGTCGAAGAAGGAATTTAATAATTTAGTATATTATTATAAGGACGTAGCGTCAATATAATTGCAAATAACAAAACTATGGTTTAGTATCCATAATTTCATAGTTTCATTAGTCTCATTCATAATAACTATTCTTCGTTTTTGGTTAAAATAATTATAACTAGCTATAGTGTCAACCGATCTATAGGTGGTGATGTATAACTAATTGTTTGAACATCTATCTACATATTTGTTTTGGGTGTGAAATATCTATGAACGGACGTTTGTTATGAAGAATATTTAAGAATGTATATCAGCTGCTGTCTGGTACCCTTGATACAGGCTTTAGTTAGTTTGGAAATAGATGGCGCTGTGTGGGATGTCTTAAGTATTATTATTATGGGGTATATAAAATATTGCATTAAATTAAATAATTTTAATAACGAGAAAAGAGGTAGATAGAGGAAGGATTAAGATAGAAGAAATGCTTGGATGATATGTGAAATAAATCAAAATTCACACGAGCACGGCATGGGCAAGGGCAAACATAAAGTTATATTATATCAAATTTTCGATTTTTATAGGTATACTTAATTATAGGTAGACTAAGGTAAGTAGTCAATAATTTTTCACTTTAGAAGATTAGATTAAGTATTTAATAGATTTTTATTTATTTTAATTTTTTTTTATTATCTAAATAAGTCTAAGTTACCTACTGCCAATGTCTAAACTATGATGGACTGTGGCACAAATATTTTTTTGGGAATTCATCATCTGAACCTAATATTCAACACCCAAATTCTAAATTAAAATTTGTATTTAACGTATTGATCCACTAAACAAAGCAAACATTCAGCTTTCTCACGGTAACCAATCTCAGAAATAAAAAAAACTATGAGAAATATCTGTAAGTTCGAATTAAGCCATGGTTTATTGTTATACGTATTTTAATAGTGTCCAATCAGCAGTAATATTATACTTTATTGCCACCTTATAAGTGGAGTATGACTCACTGTAATTGGTTGGCGTAACACCTCGCTTAACAAGTATTATATTATGTGTATACACTGTATACCATACACGTCAAAACGATGGCTGTTCAGCCTTCATTGTTGACTAGACGTGTCGGCACAAAACGAGCATTAAAACGGTGCCATACACGAATCAAACGAATACAACTGTTTACAACATACATGCGTATATAATTTTACAAGTAAACACATATCTGTATGTAAATAACTGACTAATATTTGACTGACCGATTGGCCAAGCGGTTAGAGACAGTAACTGCAGAACCAAGACACGCGGGTTTGATATGGGCCCAGGACAAATATTTGTGAGGATGAAGATGTCTATTTGTTCCATATCTGGGTTTAAAATATTTCTATATATCTTTACGTAAATATTATAAAGAATATATTTGTGTGTCAGTTGTCTAGTACCCATAATACACTCATAATACTTACTTACTTTGGACTAGATGGCGATGTGTGGGATGCCCCAAGTATTATTATTATTAAATAAAGTTTTCGTATTTGATATTGGGTAGTAATAATAATAATAACGTATACTTTACAACAACGTCTAGGCCCCAAACTAAGCATTAGTTTGTGTTTTGGTTACCATGTGAATACATCACATACATATAACAACCAAGACCCGGTACCAGTATCAATATTCATCATATAAATACTGACCTAACCTGGGATTCTAACCGGGGACCTCCAGCTTCGTAGGTAGGGTCGCTACCCACTAGGCTAAGCGGTCGTCTAGTAAGTAAGTAATCTAGTTATTAACTTAACAGTGCAATATTTTTGAATTTTTTAATATTTTTGAATTTTTTAAATATTTTTGATATTTTTAATCTAGTTATTAACTTAACAGTGCGATATTTTTGAATTTTTTAAAATTTTTGAATTTTTTAAATATTTTTGATATTTTTAATCTAGTTATTAACTTAACAGTGCGATATTTTTGAAAATACACAATAACTTCGAACTAATCTACTTTATGCCAAAAATAGTGATAAACTCATAGAGTAAATAAATTTGTCAGCACGTTTGGTTTTAATAGAGTCAGAAATGTCACTTCACAGTAACGAAACGCAATTTCGCGGGGGTGAAGGCTGGCGCGCGGAGACCTTGCGGTCTAAAACCGGACTGAAACTAGTCAAAGATACACTAGCTAACTAAAAGAAGAGTGGGTAGACGGTAAGTGCAGAAGAGTGCTTCTAGTCAATTCGTACTTTTATGCATAAACTTGAAGTAAATACAAGGAATAAAAAAAAAGTAACCGTACCGTTTCCGTTTATAAAAAGTAAGAGGATATTTTGTTCGGCAATATATGTACAAGTACTACAAAATTCGTGACGATGTGTTATGCTGACCATGTCGTTCAACAAATTAAAGTTATCAATAAAAAGCCGTATTATTAAAAAACAACTTAATAATAATTATGAAAGCGTACTTAATACTCTGTTAGTGGTTATGTGTCCATCCATCCATTACATATACCATACAATCAGCCCGTTATTGTCTCACTGCCTGCAGCGTCTTAGGCCTCCTCCAGGATGAGGGGATTGGAGCTTAATCCACCACACTGTCTTCGTATTTTGTGTGTTGTTGAAAAGAAATTTATCATAGAGTAAATAAAATTAACAGCAGCTTTTGGATTTGACTTATAAATTGCACACAACCTCAATATCGATTATATGTGCGCATTTTCAATAATGTCAGCTGAGTTAGTTGGTTGGCATCACAAACAGTTTGGTTTCACCCGGGGCCGTTCAACAACCGATGCTGGTGTTGAACTGATTCAGCACATCTTTGAAGCCTGGGAGAGCTCTGGAGATGCTATTGGTATCTTCTGTGATCTTTCCAAGGCTTTTGATTGTGTCCAACATGATACATTGGTCGGGAAATTGTGTCATTATGGTGTCAAAGACCGCGCGCTCGACCTTCTGAGATCGTACTTATGTAACAGAGTTCAGAGGGTTGATGTGGGCGGAGAGAGATCACCTGGATCTGCGGTATCGATGGGAGTCCCGCAGGGTTCAATTCTTGGTCCATTTCTATTTTTAATTTATGTCAACGACTTACCTTACCTTGTTAAAAATAATCACGAGATAGTGATGTTTGCTGATGATACTTCTTTAATTTTCAAAGTTAACAGAAAAAAAGTTACTTACGACGATGTAAACAATGCTATCTCCAAAATAATCGAATGGTTCACGGCTAATAATTTATTACTAAATGAAAAAAAAACCAAATGTATAAGATTTTCGCTACCGAACGTCAAACCGACACCTACCAATATTGTCATTAAAAATAAAGAGTTGGACCTTGTGGATTCTACTGTATTCTTGGGAATCACATTGGATGCAAAATTGCAATGGGATCATCATATTACTAACTTGGCAAAAAGGCTCAGTTCTGCAGCTTACGCTGTAAAAAGGATCCGCTTCCTTTCAGACATAGAAACCGCGAGAATGGTGTACTTCAGTGGGTTCCATAGTTTGATGACTTATGGCATTCTGCTGTGGGGACACGCTGCCAATGTGAATACAATTTTCGTGTTGCAGAAGCGAGCTGTTCGAGCAATTTATAAACTAAAACCTAGAGTATCACTTAGAGACAAATTTAAAGAAATTAATATAATGACGTTGCCGTCCCAATATATATTTGAAAACATAATGTACGTAAAAAAAATATTGTATTATTTAAAAAAAATTGTGATCGGCATAATGTCAATACAAGAAATAAGGATAAACTTGCTAATCATGTCAGCCGCCTCAATAAAATCACAAAATCTTTTAAAGGGCAATGTATACGCTTTTATAATAAGATCCCAGTTGACATTCAAGATCTACCCCTTAACAAGTTTAAAACTACAATAAAACGAAAGCTTTATGCAAAAGCTTATTATAAAGTATCAGACTACTTAAATGAGAAAAATCCATGGGTGTAAGCCGAGCGGCTTATTATAAAGTATCAGACTACTTAAATGAGAAAAATCCATGGGTGTAAGCCGCTCGCCTATCAGTTTGTTTCAATAATATTATTCTTTAAGCACTTATTGTTAAATTTTTTTTTTTTATAATTTTGTTAAAAAGAGCGTCCCTCAGTTTCTTGCGTATTCTTCTGAGAGGAACCAGCATTTTTGAATGCGCCTTTGTGGTGACGTCCTTCCGCAAAGTAATAAAATTCACTCTTATGACGTATTTCAAGATTATGTTACATAACTACGAAATAAAGATATTTTGATTTGATTTGATTTGTTAACTGTGGCTGCATTCGCGAACGGTATGAACTAAATTATGCTTGAAATATGTTTATTAACTATTCACGACCTTTAAGATCCATTTCGTGTTTGAACGTTCACTCAGTTGTATTGGTTGGATATAATTTTGCAATTACGAACAATATTTATCACATGGTATACACACATTACACGACAGTTGACAATTGTGTATCCTCCATCTCGTTAACGCCATACCGCGCAATCACGATTCACTCTCCTTCAATCTTAGGGATGTCTTAGAACGTCTTAAGTTGTACAGCGTCACATCAAAACACCTCTACAGTTGATATCGCTTTCAATACGGTCTTGAGTGTGATTTTTAATAGCGGTCTTACAGTCGACCAGTTTTTTTTTCTCTAAACAAAGTTCAATAAACAAATTCAGTAATGTTTATTTATACATTTGATTTTTCCTGCAGAAGCCCCAGATTACATTAAAAAACGCGGTGCATTGCGTTGGAGCCACGCTAATGTGTGTCCATATGGATATTGTGTTGTATTAATTGAGTGACTAAATAATTGAATTTTCAGGGGTTATTACACAGGTTGACAGTATCGAACAGAATGAGTCGCGGCGAGCATTTATCGTATCCGTGTTGGAGTCTTAGAGGCAAGGTCACCGCGTCGCCTCCAGCCAGGCTGTCTCGAGTCATAGAACCTTTGATAAAATATCTTATGGATCCACAAGGGATAGCCTACACGAAAACTAGCCTCTAAAATAAATGCAGAAATTTATCTCATTATTTATATATGTAAATAAGAATGTTTAACTGACATATTAACAGACAGCCAATGCAAAACGCTGGATCTAGAAACTTGAAAATTCAAATTGCTGCAACGTCGACATGTATTAATGAATGGTTTTAAAAATTGTGCTTCCAACAAAATCGACTGAACATAAAAATTACGGAAAAAATCAATTGACTCTAAGTGATATACATATATATATATATATATAAGTATATATTATTAACCTTTTGTGTCATGCACTTTTCTCACTTAGGAGATACTTTAAACTTATTGATTGTTTGTTTCCTTTTTATTTATTTGTTTGTTTACTGTATAGTCTATTTGCATGATAAAATAATGATACGCTTATAAATGTTACGAAATAATAATGAGACAAAACTACAAGTTGAAGTAATAATTTAAGAAAATTGGTCCTAATTCTCCGATGGTGTAACTTAGTGTAAAATTTTACATCATTCTTTGTTGTCTGTCAATATTACCAGAACTATTTATTTCTAAAAATATATATAAACATATTATATATTTATATATATTAGCAAAAGAGACCGTGTGTATGTGTAATTTACTTAGGTTATAAAAATGTTTAAAAAAGTTTATCCAGGGTATTTCTAATATTCAAATAGTTAAGTAAATCAGTTTCATAAATTTCAGAACGCGTATATACATATATATCAGTACCACATTGTGAATTTAACGCTGCTTAGTTTTGGTTAATATATCCATTGAATTCATGATCGATGGATACAACGCTAAATCCGCTAATAGATATAATACTTGTTTTGCAATACGTACATTATACCAACATTACTGTATGTATACACTATACAGATAATAATACGACGAAGGTTGACTGAATGAATTTCATATGCCTTTGAAAATGGAAGTCCATCTTGAACTTTACCGCACCGCATAACTATTTCAGTGTTAGTTTCTTTCGAAATTTGACAAAAACGCGTGAAAAAAGCAAAGTATAAGCGTTACTTTACGTAAAGGTAATGATAATATTTAATTATTATGACGAAGTTTTTAATATAAGAAAGTTTTTATTTTTCGGAGTGTACACTAGAAAAAAAATACGTCCGTTCTTGACCTTAGAGTGATGTAACGGTTTTTTTTTAATTCTAATTAAGAAATGTTCGCGATTATGAATTCGTGTTAAGGTATCCTAAAAATTTAAGTGTTTCCTTTGCCGAAGTTAGTCATCGGCGCCGAATCATTTTCTTTTAATACGAAACCTTTATGCAGGAAGTGACATCAAATGTCGTTGACATAACCGGAAATTCCTAAACATGCGAATATTTAATCCGTTAGAAGAAGTTTTTTCTTCATACATTTTTTTTATTTTTGATGAAATTAATAAATACATTAATATTACACTAGACGATTTTATATGTGCATTAATATCGACGATATTTTAGTCAATTGTAATTTATCTCGTGGTCATAGTCTGAGGTCAAGTTTGTGCTCTGATTATAGATTATAGAATTTTATTGTATAAACTCCAACTCCTAGTGCTAATTTAAAAAAACAAAATACGTTCACTATTTTATTTTATTCCGTCTATTTCAGGATACCAAAATCAGTTTCCTCATGAAGACTAAATTTGCGCATATTATAAATATCTATAATATACGAATATGTCGCTGGTGTTAATGGTGTCGTTGATAAATGTATTTTATTTTTGTGATTGAAGAAAAAATTTATAAGATTTTTTCTTGTTTATCAAAATGAACTTAAAAGCTTATTTATTATGAAGACTTATTAACTTACCTGACTCAATACAATTCCTCTTTTATATTCACAGTCAGGATAAAAATAAAAAGAACAAACAGTTTTTATTTGTGAGTGTAATTAGTTTATAGAATGTTCAACACGTTAAACACTTTCGTGAAAATTTTCAGGAGAAATACAGTTTCATGACGTCAATGTGTCACCTGAAATTGACTTCAAATTGCATCGAAATCTCTGTAAGTTCAAGCGCTTTCCACGCACACCGAATCCGGGATCCGCGAAAACATCGCAATTTAGTTTTTCATACGAATGGTCGGAAAAACAGAGAGTAGAGCACGCTATACCTCGCCACGCGACGCTTTCGTACTAAGCCCGCCCGAACGAAGCCGGTAACCTAGTCAGCGCACTATGGTATTCGACATTATACCACGACTTTCATTGCTTCGAGGAATCACTTTTAATTTAGAGTACATTGCTGTGTTTCTTGTATACAGCATCAATAATTTACTAAGTAAACCGGTAATGGAAAGTAAATATTATACAATACGTTAAACCAAAGTCATTTCGTGCTATGAATGGATTTGAGTCTGGCTGGTCTGGTTCACAATAAAAACGCTTCGTTTGATGTCGGAAGTTCTTGAGCCGGCACTGGTCATTTGCTTCACTAATTCCGTCTATCTTTTAAAGACAGCAAACGGAACTACTAGTATGAATTTGTAATCAGGTAGAATAAAATGAACTTCGTATGAGATGTAGAAAAAAAAATTAACTTATTTTCTTTACTCATTTAACGTATTGATTATTTGTTTACTTTTAATTAAAAGCTACTAAACAGTTTCATTTACTTGAATATTATTTTTTCAATTACCTAAATAAGAAATTCTTGAATTTTCAGCCATATTTATAGCTATGTGATTCATACTAACATAGTTCCAATTAAAATTTGAAATACACGAAACTTATAAGAAAAAGTAAGACCATATTAACATCAAAAGACTCTTTGAAGAATTTATTTTCGACGCCATTCGCTGCGGAATATCGCACTTCCGGTTTTCGCCAAAAGATAATATTCAAATGAAAACGATTTTCCTCTTTCATCCGTAACACTTGCCTCGAAATTTTGATAAACGGCGCTCGTTTTTGGAATAAAATGTATAAATTGAGGCCACTACAAGGGAAATGTGTATGGGCTCTTTTGATTGCCTGTGGCTTTTATATTGTCGCTGTCGTATTTTTTGTTACATATCAGACGCCATTTGTGTTATCACAAGAATGAAAATATTAAACGAGCTGTATGTGATTTCACCTTTACAGGAAAAATTGTCAAAAGAGTCGAACTTTCAATAAAAAAAAATGTTATTATACTTTACTTTTTTCAATACCATTCCGTCATACGTTACTTACGACTAATTTTTTATAGAGATGTCAAACGCACCTTTTCATAAGTCATCATCAGCCCATTTTTTCCCCACTGCAGGGGCTTAGGCCTCCCTCAGGGTGAGGAGGAGGGGCTTGGAGCTTAAGTCCACCACGCTGCTCCACTGCGGGTTGGGAACTGTAACGACCGCCATCTATTGACAGCGTCCGGGACCGACTGCTTAACGTGCCCTCCGAAGCACGGTGTCAGTGATATTGTGTACTTAAGTCAGAAATACTCATTGGTACACGCCCGGATTCGAACCATGGCCCTATGGGGCCATATAAATTTGAGACAGGTTCGTTGCGCTCTGGGCTATCACGACACGTGTATTATGTCCTTTTCATAAGTCTCATTAACTTAATTTTAATGATTAAACAAACTGAGAATCATCAAATTTTAAATGGCATGTCCAAATTGGGTTTAAGTTGAATAGTTTTTTTTTAAATTTATTTTATCTAAACGTATAGTTGGGTACAACGTTTTTGTGTTAAATTCGAGTTTATGTACAAAGTTTACGCTGTCACGTCGTACAAAACTGTGCACTAATTTGCGTTTAATTTTACTTTTACAGTAGTTAGTTTGGGAGAACGCCACAGCTCGGTCCTACTTAGAATACCTTGACGTAAGGCTAGCAATAAAATAATCAAATCAAATATCTTTATTTCGTAGTTATGTAACGTAAGCTTGATAAATAATCCACTTATGAAATAAAAAATCGTTCGGAAATCGGGTCAATGGTCTTAGATCGGTCGATCGTCTGCAAACATTAAAATACAACTCTTATGAAATGCAACTGACCAGGAGTTAATCATTTTAGTCAATCATCAATTTATATCAGTTTAGAGTTCAAACCCGTTGCTTATAATGTATATAGATCTGATACCCCTTTGATGTAAATACACAGGCGCAAAGAGATACATTTTGGACTTTAAACCATTTAAAACAGAGCAAAGCCGGGTATAGTTTAAAAGTTGCGTTTTAGTATGTCTAGAAATTACTGTTCTAAGCTCTACGGCAGTGAAAGAATTTTCATGTATAATAACCACGTAGTACGATCGTTTTATAGATAAACTTTCGACTTTTCAATTGTTACACTATGATAATAAAAATTTCATTGTTATTGAAATAAACTCGATATCTACCATCGAAATCGAAAAATTGTGATCACCGAATAAGGCGACGCGATGTGTAGGCGCCGTCCCACACTCGACTCGAACGCCGTAAATCTGCGTGACTATGACGTAAACGACTCTACTATGAATGTATGTGTGCATTTTGTTAGCCGTCGTCGTTTCTGTCGCACATTTTTTGAGTGGACATCGACAGCACACTATTTTAGATGTTATATATCGAAAAACCGAAGATGTCACTGCTATCAAAATAATATCGCTCACGCAATGTATTAAAGTCATAAAAATAATGACATAATACACGTTTTTTTTTATGTTTATGACTTATCGCGGACGTCCGATTGATACATCGCTCATAAATTCTTTATTTCGGTAAAAGTCGAGGATATGCTATTTCGGTGACGACCTATGGATACGCGATAACCGTAAATATTGTTATTATGACTTTACCGTTTCGAGGTTAATAGAAGTTTTTCGGATACGAAAATAAATATCTCGAAGGCTCCCGTTGAAAACGTTTCGTTCATTGTGACCCACGATCGTGAAATTAGAGTTGACGTTAAAATTTTATACCAAAAACTGCTTACTTCATATCTTGCTACACAGAAAATGTTGAAAACATAAAATAAGAAATATCTTATTCACTTCACTTCGTCAGCCCATTTTTACCCCACTGCAGGGGCTTAGGCCTCTCCCGAGGCGAGGGGGCTTGAAGCATAAATCCACCACGCTGCTCCACTGTGAGTTGGGTTTGTAACGATAGACAACAGCCGGGACCGACTGCTTAGCGTGTTCTCCGAGGCACGGAGTCAGTGAGTTCTGTACTTAAGTCAGAAAAACTCATTGGTACACGCTTGGATTCGAACCATAGCCCTATGGCCTAATAAATTTGAGACAGGTTCGTTGCGCTTTGAGCTATCACGACACTACAAGAAATATGCGTGGTTAATATTTCGTTTTTATCTTGTCTGTCACACAGATACACGACGAATATTGAAGCTGAAGGCGAGAAATGTCATTAGGAATCTGAAGCAGCGATCATTTACACAGTGAATTGTATTTGCGCACAGACAAGTCAACCTTATAGACCACGCTTTGACAGGTAGTAGCATTCGCCAAGGCTATGTAGTGACACTACATAACTACGTCTCTTGTGAGCGGTCAGTTGGAAGCACGTCGGAAGCCATTAAATTGTCAATTTTGAACGAGCCAATGAAAACTAGCCGACCTCTCCCCGCAACCCGCCACTTTTTGGCGATTTCGTTTTCGTATTGACGTTTATTAAAGCGTGGTCTATAGGTTGACTGGTCTGTGTATTTGCGTAATAAGATTTGTCAATTTTGACCCTTCCGTTTGAAAAGATCGTGTTTTATTTTATAGTCTACTCCAGTTTATATACGAATATATTATTCGTTCGGGCTGATCCTCAGGGAAGGGTATAACTTCATTAAAATTGGAAACCCCAATAACACATTTAAGGTAATATCCTCGCCGGAGAAACCTCCTCGTAACATGTAAATAGAAAAAGAGGATGAGTCTTGAGGGTCAACGCAGTCCAAATTTAGAGGATGTGTGTAATTTAACGAACGAATGCAAAACAGAGGCTTGGTCACCCAAGTCTACCGCCAACTGCCAATTTAATAAAAATAACATAATAAAAATTGCATTATCATTTTGATTTAAAGAATAGTCAGTTCTTGACTTTATCAGCTGTATCACGAGTCATATTTCTCCAATTTTGTGACTCGCGAGACAGTCTCGCGATGTTTTAGTGTTTTAAGTTTGCAAGTAAACCTGATTCAAATAAAATTTGCAACGTGGCAATGCAATGTTGCAATGATTTTGGATTAGTGTTTTTATTGGTTGCTATAAAAAAAGGATAAGTAATAAAAAATGAGACTTTAAACGTGTTTTTTTTTGGTAACCGTTGGTTTGCGCCAGCTGATCGCTTGAAACTTTTTGTTTGATTCAGTAAGCTCTACACGCTCTATAAGTTTGGATTACGTTCACCCGAACACAAGGTATACCATGTAAGGTATATCAAGGTATGAGAGTATTAGGGAAATGTGGCATTGTTAGCGCTAAAATCAGATTACCTAATCAGGGTGTAGTTCTCCCGAACCTTTAGTTCCAATAAAATCACTGAGAATATTCACTAAGTGTAATTATATCTTGGTAAGAACAGGTTGATTTCAGTGGTGGGAATGAAAATCTAAAATTACTTTAGTTACTTCAAATACCTCATTTCCTAACATTACATTCAATATCTATTAGACCTTTTATACTTTAAAAACTGCTCAATCTAATTGATCTGTATAGTTTTCTTCACAAGCTAGATTTATATTCTCAGGATGACAAACAGCAACGAACGAAGTACCAAAAAGACCGTACTGCATGGGATTCATGCAGGCGGAGCCATAAGTACACTCTATGAGCCTCAGGCACGAAATCGTCTTCATTCTCGAATTTTCGGAAGACTCCCTTCGAAGTGGACTATATAAATGAAAACGCTGGTTTGATGTTCACTTACTACCAGGCGCACTTTTCACTTCACCGTCCCGCCTGTTTCAATCCTGTCTTCTTCGCTGCCGGCCGCCAATTAAATTGTACGGCGTCGCGTGTTTCTAACCGGGTATTCATACGACACGGGAACGTGAGAAAAACATATATAAACAGTGGTCATGAACGCACCGTCCCTATAATTTTGATACGTTTTTTTTCCGTTCCCGTGCAGTCTGAACCGGCGTTTATAGCGGCCTATTATGTTTCGCTATGACTGTTTCTGTAATGTTGTTGTGAATGTTGTCGTGATAGCCCAGAGCGCAACGAACCTGTCTCAAATTTATAAGGCCCCATAGGGGCATGGTTCGAATCCGGGCGTGTACCAATGAGTTTTTCTGACTTAAGTACACAATATCACTGACACCGTGCTTCGGAGGGCACGTTAAGCAGTCGGTCCCGGACGCTGTCAATAGATGGCGGTCGTTACAGTTCCCAACCCGCAGTGGAGCAGCGTGGTGGACTAAAGCTCCAAGCCCCCCTCCCTCCTCACCCTGGGGGAGGCCTAAGCCCCTGCAGTGGGGTTAAAATGGGCTGATGATGATGATGATGATGACTGTTTCTTAGAAAGAGGTCGGTGAGAAAGTGAAGTAAAAGCCGTCAGCGGTAATTTTTATTATATACAAACATTTTACATAGCGTCCTTTTACATAAAAAATAGTCTTTTATAATACGTATACAATAGTCATACGACGAGTTTGTTATTAGGTACACGAGCACTAAAGAACGTACTCATATACGTACGTATTCCTTCGTTCGTCTGTCATGTCTGTCATACTATCATAGTCTCTACATTAACAGATCTAGAGGAAAATTACACTTTGTACGTATATTGAACACGCAGAGTTTACATTTTACTGGTCACCAAAAAATTAATTCGAATATTTTTAAACATACCTAGCCTATAACGAAAAGGAGATGATTTTCAGGGTTCCTTACCCAAATGGTACCAATGGAAATTCTATTCCCAAGCCTGTGCTGTCCATACTCTATCACAGGGTTGTATCATCTGAACCATAGTAGGTATACACGTGAAATTTTCACGGAGTACTGTACTACTGTGGTCGCTGTAAACAACAATTAATAAACATAAAGTTATAAATTAAAATGGCTCCCCATACAAGAAACGTGTTTTTTCTGTTTATTTCATCGTGAAAGTTTATTAGAAAGCTCTTTTAAAATAAAATACCGTGCCGTATAGTACCAATTCCTACAGACGACTTTTTATTATAGCTCCCGGCTTCCAAAACATTCAGTTCCAAAATAGCTTTCTCTGTATCCTCCTCGCATTTCTAAACGAAAGCATTTAAAATTCTGAGAAATGTCTGTTAGGTATACATACATTACAATGTTCAATCAAAAATAGTTCCAGTGACTCTAATAAATTAGTTTAGGAATAATTGGGAAAAAAACTTAAAACCAAAAAATGCGCTATATATGATTATATTCATATAGCTGTACTTACTGCAGAACCCTACACTGGGCGTGGTCCGACTCGCAAATATCTTGATTAAACCAATTTTCGTTTAAAGTGTTATATAACTTGTATTCAATGTTTTTCAGAATTATCCACCCGGTAGTTAAAACTGTAGTTAGACTATAGGAACGCATATCTCAACAACTATTAACTTAAATAAAGTGTCATTTTATGGAACTTCTATATCATAGTTAAAAACTTATCTATAGGTACCGTACACGCTAATGTGTGCCCAATTTTTTTTTATTCCAAATACATGTACTCGTTTGATGGCCCTATATTTTTATCCTAATTTAACTACACCAAGGTATAGCGGTTCATAGATCACACATACCTTTGAAATTTCATCTACAGGACGAAATCATAGGGGTAATAAATAAAATTGTTACAAAAAAATAATTGAAAGTGCTTTACGATTATTCTATCAAAACTGACTGAATCGATTTAAAACAATAACTAACATGTACCCGCATGCACTCAACTATAACAAGGTTTTATATCTATTCGTTAACTTCAAGGAAATGTTTTTACACAACACGACTTTAAAAAGGATCGTTTTCGAATTTACCTCGCGTTAAATTACGATATTTTTATTTAAATAGACATTATATCTTACTTCAATAATTGTGTAGCAATATAGAAAATTTCCATTTTACGTTTGACAGTTTTTGTTTCTTAATATCTCTTTTGACAATGAATATCTAGTTTACAAACTCAAATAATATAGACATTAGTAGTATGATATTTTTTCTTGTAATTTGATTGTTCAGTTTTTATCATTCTTTATTTGTACAGTAATGAAATTTCAAGAGACGTAAAGTAGAGGTGATGCAATTCTACAGGTGAAAGTGTGAGTTAAATAGTAAAAAAAATGTTATGGCGAATAAAATAAAATACCGAAATGTGCTGTAAAAATTATATGTATATAGACAACAAAAACAACACAAAAAACTGCACATAGGCAGTGCAGTAATGCTTCAGCAGGTCGTACTGACTAATAAAACTTTACCTCTTTTTACATTTTGATATCTCAATAGACCTTCAGTTGTCCCGGAATTCTTTAAGGTATGATCTCTACTTTCAAGTGCAACTCAGTTACTTTAATAAGATTTTCGTTATAGACCCAAATTAAAACACGACTGTTTTATATAAATTAATGTGATGTCAAACTTGCATAGTAAAAGACAAATTCTTTGAAAAAAAATTGAAATTTCTCGTTAACTAAATGTAGTTTAGATGCTGGCTGTTGGGGGATTGAAACCAAACGTTTCGTCGCGAGCATCGGCCGTCGTCTAAAAGAAAGGGGACTCGACCCCCGTTCCGGTTCCTTCCTGGTGCAAAGAATTGCCATTGCAATTCAGCGCGGCAATGCGCTGAGCGTCATGGGCACATTTGCGTCGGGGGCGACGAGGGGTGGATTATTGGATTAGTTTTATTTTTTATTATTATTATTATTTTTGTGTATTATGTTTAAATGAATTAAATACTTATTTTTAACTAAATGCAGTCAAATACTAGTAGTCTATGGGCACCTATTTTAATAAGGAATTTGCTTTGGAATTTGCTTTCAAATGCTATTCATATAATCGTGACCATTTTCTTTATCGCTCACAATTTCATTTCGAACATTTCATATTTCTGGCCTCTACGCGAACATCTATGAAGCACTTTAGAACTACAAAGTGTCGTCTGCGTTGAATAAGCGGCGCAGATCGGCTATTGAACTTTAAAATCGTACATTCATAGAGTAAGTGTGGGCGAGCGACTGCATTGTTGACACAAGTGCGGCTCTTGACAACGGCAATGCGACTAATGCGCTACCTAATAAGGCCGAACTACGTACGATAAACTATTTTGTTAAATCTTGTTAAGCCACCGCTCCCCTACGTTTCGTGAAGTCAAAAGGTTAACTATTCGGCTGCACACATTTTAACTATCTTTATTGAATCGTGTTTTCTCTTCGAAATGATCTACATTTAAAACTGAGTGTTTTTACTACCAGGAAATACTAGCGAACGCCTGCGGCTTGGCTCGCGTAAATTATTCTTCTATGTTATTAGCATTTATTAAGTTTATTTTTACAATTTTAGTAAAACACTGAAACATTTCATTTTGAATTTCCAATTACTAAATACTAATTAAAGGCTAAAGCTAAATACCAATTTCCAAGGTTTTAACCTTTAAGATGACGAGATTTCCGTACAATCATTAATTCCATGTTTTGCACCTATAAGGGTTAAGTTTACATAAAACTTGAAACACGTATTTTTTAATGTCTGACCGTACAGCCTAATAATGAATTACATGGTTTTATTTTAAGAATGACACAATTCCATTTCAAACTTTCATCCTCTATTTGACTCTCTTAAGGGTTCTTAATTCTTGAAAAATTTGAAACACGACATGTAGTTTCTAACCTAAAAGTCAAATAACGATTTTCACATGTTTAACTTCAAAATTGACATAAATCCCATACAAACGTTAATCCTCTATTTTGTTCCCTAAAGAGTTAATTTTCCAATAATTCTGAAATAGGTATTTTTTTAATTTTGACCGTAAAACCAAATACATAATTTCATGGTTATAACTCTAAGAACACAGAATTCGCTCACGAACTTTCATTTCCTATTTTACTCCCTTTAAGATGCTCTTTCCAGCATTTGTACGGCTCAAGTCAACCAGCGCTAATGGACTACATTGTTTTATTTTAGTTTTTCATTTTTTCACGATGTTATATGTCCCATTTCCCGCTATGTTCCTCGCACCATCTCGACTTTTGCCTTCTTAGGATTTTGGTTATGAATTGTATCTATGGTGAACCAAATTAGACCAATTTTCATCATTTATATGACATCATTTATGACGACCGCTTAGCCTAGTGTGTAGCGACCCTGTCTACGAAGCTGGAGGTCCCGAGTTCGAATACCAGGTCGGGTCAGTATTTATATGACAAATATTGGTACCGGGTCTTGCTTGTTACATGTATGTGGTGTCTTCACTTGGTACCCAAAACACAAGCTGATGCTTAGTTTGGGCCTAGACGTTGTTGTAATGTACGTTATTATTATTACTATTATTATTTATATGGAACACAATTGCAAATATGTGAACATCATGTAGGTACACGAGTTATGTTCTTTGCCGCGTTAGAAATATTAAGATGTAATTTGCATGTCAAAAATGCATACGAATAAAAACAGATTCGTTACCAACACCTTTCAATACCTACCTGGACCTTGACTATTATAGTTTTGAGAGCCGTATCCGTCAGAATGTATAATTTCACTAAATTATTGTTACTTACGTAATCTGCATTCTTTGACACCTATGAAATGAATACCTAGACAATTTTATTACTTATTTCATTTATTTTTTTTTAATTTCACATCGCTTGTACCTATAGCATTTCACATTTTCTATCATTTTTTGCGATTTACAAATATGTTCTATAATTTCTGTCAGTACCTATCATTTCTACTATTTTATAATATATACGCCATTTTTCCTACATTTCTTTTACTTCTTTGGTAAATGGTAAATGGTACCCAATGGTACCAAGTCTTATCATTTCATACCAATTAATTTAATTTCATACTCTGCGTCTTTTTACATTCCCATTGCGTTACCCATCACTTTCTTAAAGTTTTTCTAAAGTGTAATCTACGTCGTTAACACTAAATTGTTTCACATGGCTGGGGCTTCCCGCTCGCCCAATAACGATTTACTTTGTTACAGCCATCGGGCTACCAATAAGATTCTGAGGAGAGAAGTTTAGCAGGTTTCGACCTCACACTACCAATAGCGCACGCCAAGATTCTCCTTTTCAGAGAAACAAATGAAAGAAAAATGTTTATAAAAATTTTACCTCCAAAGCGCCTAAAGATGTAACTTAAAAATATAGTATAAAAGACAGCTAGCACAAGGATAAAATTAATTATTTTCAAGTCACACTAATAAAAAAATTCTAACTTGCGCCACGTATTACGGTAGGTAAGTAATTTTTTATTTACTTTAAAAACTTTATTTACTTTTAATGTCAACGAATCGTATAAAGGTAAAATATTGGAACGACTCGTAATGCTTAGAGTCGAACGATAGATCACGACATTCTACTTATAAGGACACAAAGATGCTCGGCCTTCACGGTCCGTTGTCGTTACATCATGCGACCCACCGGGAGGACCCGCGTCCATTCAAATACAAATTAATAGTTTTTAAACTTCATTTACTTAACAATGCTTCTTGAGAAATAATTACTAATTAATTAATTATTAATTAATTAAAAATTATTGCTTTACTCTGTGATCAAGTCCGATCAAAATGAAGTTCAAAATTAGCTGAAATCGGCAAAGTTTCGAGGATTATAACAATATATTACTGGACTCTTCTTCGAATTTCTATTTATCAGTAAGGAAAAATGTAAAGAAAGAAAGAAAGAAAGAACATTTATTGTCATTACAAAGCAAATAAAAAACTTAACAAGTTACATGTATCGCCAATTCTAGGTACATATTCAATGACAATTAGGGCAACCTCAGCATGTTGCTGTACTCTATGTAATCCTCTAGTTACAAACAGTCAAGAGCTCACACGGAAATTCGTCTTTCTCTCCAAGACTTCTATTTGGCATCGCTATCTCCGTTTCTATCCCTCTTCCATCACACGTTCCTGAGTACCAGAAATGACAAGAGTATATTCCCAAAAAAACTTATAAAATATTCGTCGAAACAGCGTGCGGGTATTGGCAGTTTCCAGACATTCCAGACAGACACCCTTGTATCCTGGCCGCTTCGATGAAGTCGTAGGAGCTTTCGGGCTAACGACACGCGTCCTTATTATGCTTCAGAGTGGGCGCGGAGACTGTAGACTTAAAATGAAAGTTTGCGGGCCATGTCTGTTTCCACTACTAAAATGAATATGTTCTAAAACCAAAATTTGTAGCGTTATCAAAAAAGGCCGTCCCTAGGGCGGTGTGTTTTCCTTTCAGAATTTACGAACCATTATTTTCAGAACAAAACATATGAAGGAAACAATGTTCTTGTAAAATTTATTATGAAACATCTAAACAAGGAATCAAAACAAAAAACCAAACCATATCGCCTTATAACAGGGTTTTTCCTATTACATAATTTTTTTTCTGTAGAAATCATTTAAGGGGATTGAGAATAAAAGTACGAATTAACTAGAAGCCCTTTTCTGCGTTTACCGTCTAACCAGTACTTTATCAGTGTGCAAGGTCCCCGCACGCTTACCTGCACCCCCGTGAAATCCCCGCGAGCTAGTTTTCAACCCCGCGAAATTGTGCATTGTCACTTAGATACTGTAAATTGACTTTATGACTCTATTAAAACCAAACGCTGCTGTCAAATCAGTTTACTCTATGGAACTGAGTGAGGAAGAAACACCGGCTGGGCCCTCTTTTGATGTATAGGAAGTCTATCGCCTTAATCTTTTTCAAACTGTAAACAAGACTAGAACTCTGATGTTTTTTTGTATTCGCTCTTAACATCGATAAAAACAAAAAACCAATTTAGTTCTTGATATTATAATAACATAGTTATATGAGGGCAATATTAATTAAGAATATCCATTTAGCTCGGGGCAGTCGTCGCCACTTAAACTATAAATGGATTAATTTGATTCCGTAGACCCGCCTCCACTATGGCGGGTTCATTCAAGCGAGAACTCTGCAATTTCCTTCAGGACGTGCTCGCAAGAGTTCCTGATTGCTTGTTGTAGTGTCTGTTGTATATGTCTCTGGTAATACTAACTTAATCAGATTTTGAATACGAATTTAATTGAATTTACATTTTCTGTTTCAATAAAGTCTGCTAATTCTTCCTAATATGCATATATGTTTAAAAACATGTTGACACACATGTACTGATATCAAGAAAACTGTGAACGACACAATGTTATAGCTTATATTACAACTGTGTAATCTATGCGAGCGGAGACGCGAGCAGAAAGCTAGTTATAAATAAAGACAAATTTTATGTAGGTAGTTGGTGTTTTCTACATGAGCAACTATTAAAGAAACAAATATGTGTTGGAATTTAGTAAACGATACGCTGAATCCATTAAGTAATAATAATAATAATAATAATTCATGGGACTTCCCACACAGCGTCATCTAGTGCCAAAGTAAGCAAGTATTATGCTTGTCTTATGGGTTACTAGACAACTGATATACATATTTCAATATTCTTTATAATATATACATATATAAATATTTTTGCAAAGACACCACACACATATAACGACCAAGACCCGGGTACCAGTATCAATATTCATCATATTAATACTGACCCGACCTAGGATTCGAATCCGGGATCTCCAGCTTCGTAGGTAGGGTCGCTACCCACTAGGCTAAGCGGTCGTCATACTTTATAACATACGTCATACTAACTGAATTTTAGAGACGGTTATGTCCACCACATTTCGAAAAAAATTGTGGCCCTACATAATAATACAATTTCTGTGATCTGCACATATATTAAAACTGTCTGTTACATAGTTTTGTAAATAATTGAAATTGGTATAACATATTAAGAAGCGTATTTTTATTAAAGCTCATTGCAATAATACATAATATCCTAAATATCTCACAAGCATCAACAAACATCAATTTATCTTTCCCTTCACGAAAACTCCCTTTTATTATATAAACTCATATAGATGGATCGTATATACTACAGATATATAAACATTTATATTATCATGATAAAACATTAAATTTGCAACGTAGAAGAATGTAGCAATAATAGGAAATTGAAAATGGCCCTCCTAACTTTTGCGAATGAAATTATACACTTTCCCGTGCCAAAAATTTAATAGACCTCTAGTGAAAATAGTTTTTATTTGTTTTTTAAATATTTCTCTTTGTTCAAATTTTATTTTAATATTACAATCACTTACGTAAATTAATTACACAAATACAAATGAAAATTAAAATATACAAATAAAATAATTTTGTGTAAGAAGGTAGTCTATTAGGTGAGCTTATGATTTAGAGTGACTTACACGTAGCTTTATCTGAGAGTCTGATGCTTTTTTTTAAATAGTTAGGAAATTTAAGTCCGATTCGCACTAAACCATTTTTGTTATTATATTCTGTATTGTTTGTTTACTCAGTACAACAATATCACAAGCTTTCATTAAGAATTGTGGGGAGGAAGCCAAGGGCCGCCATTCGTCCGGATTTCCTCGGATTTGCCCTTGTTTTGGTAACATGTCGGACGTTACCAGGAAGAGCCTTGTTTTGCTTTTCCAAACTTATTCGAGTTTCTGAACACTCTTTGTAAAATATCCAGACAGATAAACAAACATTTAATTATAACTTCAATAGGATTTTCGAATGAAATTATTACACAGGTAAAAATAATCTGTATTGTCATGAAAACATTTTGTAAAATATAATAATAAAAAGGTGAATATATCAAAAAGGGATATTTACAAAAACGTTAAGTTACAAAAATAATATTTACAAAAATTACTTAACAAAGAGGGATAAAGAAACTATTAGTGTAAATGTAAGAATTCTCTATACTGTAAGCTAAGAGTTTATTTATACACTTTAAATTTTTTTCAATACGATTGCCATTAATACGGTCTTTATGACATCGAAACTTGTACCGTAATTTTGTGTTTTACAGTACTAGGCCTTTTTACTTTACACCAATCACAAACGAGCATTCTGTTTGTAACGCATGCGTAAACAGCGAAAAGCAACCCGCTTACGCCCTTAGTTCCCGCCATTATTACATTGTATTGAAAAACGTCGTATGATGCTCGTAACTCAGTAAGCTGGCTATTATAGTCATCGGTTTATTATAAACACTCGGCTTCACCTCGTGCCTATAAACACCTCGACTATAATATTATTATGCAGCTTAACGTACTTGCATCATAATGTACTATAATACCTTTGTTATTTTGCTTATAGTTTTGGGTCAGTCTCTATTAGTTCTTATAATTTCGTAATAAAATGGATAAAGTGTAAAAATATCACTTTTTGATATAACAATAATAATATTTAGTTCCAAAGTAAACAAGTATTATGCTTGTATTATGGGTACTAGACTAGATATATACGACTTTACTATACTTAAATTTTCTTTTTTTATAATATATACGTATACAGGTATTTTACACCCAGATACGGATCGGACGAATTATCACTGATCATTGAAAATAAACTGAAGGCTACTGAATTATGAATCTATATCTATATTAATAAAATTGAAGTGTCTGTCTGTCTGTCTGTCTGTTCCGGCTAATCTCCGAAACGGCTGAACCGATTTCAATGAAACTTTACAGACGTGCAGAGGGCATTACCGCGGGTGACATAGGCTACTTTTTGTCTGTCTGTCTGTCCGTCTGTCTGTCTGTTTTAGTTGATCTCCGAAACGGCTGAACCGATTTCATTGAAACTTGGCAGACGTGCAGAGAGTATTGTCAGGTGTGACATAGGCTACTTTTTGTTTGTCTGTCTGTCCATCTGTCTGTCTGTTCGAGCTGATCTCCGTAACGGCTTATCAGATTTCAATGAAACTTGGCAGACGTGCAGAGAGTATTGTCAAATGTGACATAGGCTACTTTTTGTTTGTCTGTCTGTCCATCTGTCTGTCTGTTCGAGCTGATCTCCGTAACGGCTGAACCGATTTCAATGAAACTTGGCAGACGTAAAGAAAGCATTACCGGGGGTGACATAGGCTACTATTTGTCTGTCTGTCCGTCTGTCTGTCTGTTGCGGCTAATTTCCGAAACGACTAAATCGATTTCAATGAAACTTTGTAGACGTATCTATGTGACCACGTGACCAAATTTTTAAATGCATATATTGTCGAAACCATCAATCGCAGAACTATCGTGTTTGTACTCAAACTTGATGTTTTGACGAGATCTATGTGACCACGTGACCACATTTTTAAATGCTTATATTTTCGGAACCATCAATCGCAGGCCTATCGTGTTGGTACTCAAACTTGATGTTTTGACGAGATCTATGTGACCACGTGACCACATTTTTAAATGCTTATATTTTCGAAACCATCAATTCCAGACCTATCGTGTTGGTACTTAAACTTAATGTTTTGACGAGATCTATTTGACCACGTGACCCAATTTTTAAATGCTTATATTTTCGAAACTATCAATCGCAGACCTATCGTGTTGGTACTCAAACTTGATGTTTTGACGAGATAAATGTGACCCCATGACCAAATTTTTTTATTTGTCTGTCTGTCTGTCTATTCGAGTTAATCTCCGAAACGGTTGAACCGATTTCAATGAAACTTCACAGATATGAAAAAAAGATTATCAGGAATGACATAGAACACTTTTTGTTTATGTTTCTGTCTGTCAGTCTGTCCATCTGTTTGTCCGAACTGATCTCCGAAAGGGCTCAACTTATTTCAATGAAGCTTTCAAAGATGTGATTAAAAGATTGTCAGGCGTGACATACAATACTTTTTGTTTATCTGTCTGGCTATCTCCCTTTCTGTTTGAGATGAACTCTAAAACATTGAAACCAATTTTATTGAAACTTCGCAGTCGTGAAAAGACGGGTGTGAGGAGTGACATACGCTACTTTTTGTTTGTTTATTTGTATGTCTGTCAGTCCATCCGTCTGTCCGTCCGTCTGTCCGTCCGTCCGTCCGTCTGTCTGTCTGTCTATTATTTCAACCTAAACTTTTGAAGATTTTAATGATACTATGATATGATGAAGACAATAAAAATAGGTTGTCAAGAGTGATATAGGTAACTTTTTGTCTGTGTGGTTGTCTGTCTGTCTTTTTGTTCCGGCTTATCTCCAAAACGACTAAACCATTTCTAAGAATCTTCGCAGACATAAAAAGGACATTATCAGGAGTGACATAAGTTGGTTTTTGTTTGTTTGTGTGTTTGTCTGTCTGTTTGTTAGGACTAATCGTCGAAACGGCTGATCTGATTTTACTGAAATTTTGCAAATATAAAGAGGGCGTTGTTAAGAGTGAAAAGCAATTTATATATATATATATATATATATATAATCGTAGTGTCTGTTAGTCTGTCTGTCTGTTCCAGTTAATCTCCAAAACGTCTGACTGATTTTGGGACCGACTTGTGGGATAGCTATTCTTCATGCTAAATGGCTAAATGATTTTTTATGAAATTAGGTCTATACGTGATTTTATAAAAATTTCATAAGATTTCTTAGGCAGTTAAATTTCAGAACGTTCTAGAAAGTGTTACAATGTTCTAGAGCGTTGCGTTCTTTTAAATGTCCCAGTACAACTGTGGTCAACGCGAGCGAAGCCCGCGGGCGGAAAGCTAGTTTTAAGATAAATTCCTACGGTGGAAACCAATATTTCCACTTTTTAGTTAAGATACATTTTTTGGCTTTATCCACTCAAAAACAATTCTATCATATATGGTTCAATAACGTAGGGTACGTACTGTCCTGACCCCGTATTTTTTTAGAACGTCTTTAATTTGATAATGGTCGTTACTATCTACAATGTAATATAAATTAACAAACATAGCCTATAATACAAGCATAATAGAAACATACTATAATAAACTCATTACTTATACAAATATTCATGTTTACAAAGGAATTTGTCACTCTATCACCTTAAGTTACAAACACGCCACTCGTACGTCAAGCAACACCGAGTTTAGTTTAATGAAAATTATAATGAACCCGGGCAAAGCTATTGCCACTTTTCATGATTATGTTTATGCATGTAAATAGCTATAGACCAATTAATTTTGTTCTTAAATTTCATATATTTATTCTAGAATTTATAAGAATAAATATATTATGTAAATCTTGTCATAATATAATATCTTAGATACCAGGACATGATCTCTTGTATTATTTGTTTGATTGAGAATAATTTATTTAATTCTACAGCTAGAATGTAATAGTATGTAATTGATATTCACATATTTTACACATTCTGCGTATATTCGGAAAACATAGCAAATTTACTCCATTTAAACATACAATAGTACAGCACAATAGGTACTACCAATATAATAAATATTAAGTAACATTTGAGAATACATAAATATAGTTCATTTTAGTCGCGACATAGGAAATAGATTGTATTCTTGTGGTAAGATTGACGTCAATATCGATAGTAATATCGAACTATTGACTTTTCTCAAATAAAAACCCTCTGTGTTAGAAGTTCAAACGATTTGATGATAGTTTTTCAATTGTTTTCACAATCGCGTCTACATTCAAACTTAAACACGTAGAAAATTCGTTTGAAGGAAATTCGAAAATGAGACTTGTTTTTAAGGAAATATGACTAGTAAACGCACGGTAGCTTTTTCGTTTACTTGCTTTCGCAGTACTTTCGCAGTTGCTCGATGAACTAAGAGGTAAGCAAGCGATTAACAGCAAAGATAATAGAATTAGCAACATGATTAGAGGTTAGCATATCCACAAAATGACCCTTTGTGAAAAAATAAAAAAAAAGAACTAAGAAAATTGATATCAGATGAATTGGAAACCTGCGTAAAAGTGCACGCGTTTTATATATAATCATCATCATCAGCCCATTTCACCCCACTGCAGGGGCTTAGGCCTCCCCCAGGTTGAGGAGAGGGTTTGGAGCTTAAATCCACCACGCTACTCCACAGCGGGTTGGGGATTGTAACGACCGCCATCTATTGACAGCGTCCGGGACCGACTGCTTAACATGCTCTACGAGGCACGGAGTCAGTGATAGTTAATGTACTTAAGTCAGAAAAACTCATTGGTACACGCCCGGATCCGAACCATGGCCCTATGGCCTTATAAATTTGAGACAGGTTCGTTGCGTTCTGGGCTATCACGACATATATACATATATATACGACATATATATAATCTTGTGTATATAATTTTTTGTTTGATAAATAAATTATTTAAATTGGAATGTAATACGACTACGAAACTCAAATGAAATATGTTAATATTATCATTATAAGTCTGTACATTTTTAACACCTATTATTGTAGTTGAATATACCATTTCCAGCCTAAAGCTTTTATGGAAACACATTTACTGCAACGTGGAACGTTCCAGTATACAAATCTGGAAGGGGATGCGTATTTCTGTTGTAACCAGAAACGTTTGATGGACGACGGAGTAAGCACGAGGAAGGCGTTCACCGACCGAGTAATTTATAGTACAGTCAGCTTTAAAGAAAGAACAATCAAAGTTAATTAACCAACTAAAGTAATTAACTTTCTGGCTCATTGATCAGTACGCGCAAAACGAAATCCTTGCGTATTCAATAAGCAGCTTTTGTGTAGAAATTAATCTGATTTGAACCAAAAAATCTTGATTAATAAATGATTGTTGTATAGTACTCATAGGAAAGGCTCTGCTTGATTTGGGATTAAATGACCTAACGTGACATGTCCTAGATATTATTATTATTGTCATAGTCTCATCACTAAGCTAAGAAATATATATTTTAAAGAGCGTATACACTTTTAAGGGTCGTTTATCAGGAAATATACTATTTTTTTGGATTTAGAACGAGACACCTACAACAAATAGCGTCGGTCGTTACTTATTAGAAAATAATTGTGTATCCTTATAAGACTCACTGAATTTACAATATATTTGTACCAATATTTTAAATTGTTTGTTTGTAGCTGTGTATCTTTGTATGTGTCAATCTCTGGAACTAATGATTTGATTCTAAAAATTATTTCAAAAGTAGTAAGTCGCATTATTCTTGAATGCTATTAGCTACGTTTTAGTGTTATAAGTTACCAAGGGACGCTCTAGTAAATCGGTTTCTCAAAAACGGCTGAGCCAATTTTTTTAATCATTTTTGCAATACATCACATTAGAACAAGTTGTTAGATCGATTTAAGGGTTATAGCACTGTTGAACCTCTAACCAGTTACCTTTAATTACCTATACCTATTAGTTGGCTGTTTGATTTATTTTAATAACATCATACTTATAATAAAATTAAATAAAAACCTATTTGTCGCTTTCTTCCATTCCATGAGCCCTTTTTATACCCCACTGCAGAGGCTAAGGCTTTCCCTCAAGATGAGTGGACTTGAGCTTTAATCCACCCCACTGACCCAATGCGGGAAACTCATTACACGCCCAGATTAGAACCACGGCCACATGGCCTTATATATTTGAAACAGGTTCGCTGCGTTCGGGCTATTTGTCGCTTAGGTTGTTTAATTTAAGAACGCAAAGTGACCTCGGCCTCGCTCGCTCGTGGGAGAACCAAATTGTGCGTCGGCACATGGAGCTTACCCGAGACGTTCTGCCTAGCGTCAGCGGCCAGTCGACTCCAATATACTACGTCACTTTGCTGAGCGTTATAAAATCATATTTCGCTGTTTCATCTCGTTATTTACTCTAAATTGCTATTATTACGAAGAACTTTGTAATCAGCGGGCAACGTAAGCCTGCCGTTAAATGTTAAATACCTAATTAAACGCTAAATTCTTAGAAACTAATAATTTACAGTCGAAAAAGATGCGTTGTTGTAGGGCGGGAGAAATTGTGAAAAAAATTTGAAATTAACAATACTTGGCAAGTTAAAAGTATTGTGTAGAAGCAAAGTTTTTGTTGAGTTTTAGTTTTTTTAAAATATTTTGATAAATCATAAGAAAAAAAAAACTAGAATACGCAAGATTTTTTTCAAAATGGTTTAATTTTTCTTAACATGTTCAACATGAAACCTCTAAACGCAATCCTCTTAAGTGGAAATAAGCGCTGTTTATTTCTACTTAAATATGCTAACATATTGCTATCAACAACACCGGATCTCACACTCAGTGATTTCTTTCTGTTCCTCATATTAAAAGAATACATCCGAAGGATTTATGTGAAAATAACAACAGCAGCAGAGTTTCTCGCGCTCTATGAACAAGATTTATTTTCGGCAGGAATACCTACTAGTTAAAAACTTGAAGACCGTTACCGAATTATTAAAAAATAGCAAAAAATAAAAGAATCCAAAAAAATACACAATTTTATTTTTGTTTAGTGTTCTCGTAGTACAAAAATGAGCAGGTGGCCTTTGGCCTTGAGAATTCGCCCTCCGAGGATTTGACATTTATACTGATTGATAGACAAATATCACAACTGACAAACGTCAGATCACTTTAGGGATTCCGATATTCAATCAGAAAATCGATCTTGTGAATAGAAGTATTTACCAGTAGGTACATTAATTGTATTAAAGTCACCCGCAATTTGTTTTATTGCTTCTTTGCATTATAAAGCTTTACAGAGCTATTCTTTTCGCACTATAATTACCTTTTTTATGGATTAAGCCATGTGTTTTAAAAGGTTATATATTTTTGGTGATTTTTAGTTAGGTACCGATAACCTCTTTTAGATGACTGCAGATGACAGTGATTTCATTGATTTGATTGCTCAATGCACATCCTATCACCATTTTCATGTCAGAGTGTTGCAATTGTTGAACCCAAAATATATTTTTGAACAGCCTGAAAACACGCTAGATTGCTAGAATTCGTAGTAAAACTTGTTAATTTCCTTGATTGCGTATTCTAAAGTACTGTAAAATGTCCTAGCCCAGGTGCCCATATATTGTGAAACATCTCTTTTATAATAAAAAACCGCTCAAATGCGAATCGGGCTCGCACGCGAAGGGTTCCGTACCACCATACAATATAAAGATACGAGCGTGACTTTATCGAACTTAACCGTTAATCCTTATTATTATGTAATTTAACGAATTATTGTATAAATATAATTCATTTTTATTTCGTTAGCTATTTAGAAGGCGCTCGATCCTCTCTGGCTAATCCGAAAAGTAATAATATGAGTGCAGTGATAGCTAGAGATAATTTTTATTACTTATTTTATTACAGTGAACCTTTAACTTTTAGTATCGATTGTTTAGAGAATAATCTCTGCAAAGGAATGCAAATAACACGCTATCTGTCATTTTCTATGGAATTTTTACAAAATTTTTACTTATAAAACAAAATTTTTACTTGATCTATTACTCTATTAATACAATCTAGTTAGCTGTGATAGTGATCCTTTTAACAACGTTATATATACTCCTGTCATAACTTTTTTCCACATATCCAAAAACAACAGTTTAGCTGGTAGTGGCGGGGACACATTACTCTAACAAAAATAAAAAATTGTTAGAAACTTTAATATAATTTTTGAAAATCTATCGTTTGGTACCTCTCGCCTTAATATACGATGATTTTTTTTTTCGTACTTCAGTTTTATGTATGGCGACCTATCCCAAAAAAAAATTTCTTAATTTCACCACGTCATTGTCTAACGGCTTATAGATTACTCCTACTTTTCATATTTAATCTATATATTGCCAATAGTTTCCGAGAAAAACCCCAGACAGACAGACAAACAGACGGACCGACGGACATGGTGAAAATATAAGGTTTCTTTTTTTGCTAATTGGCTACGGTACCCTAAACAAAGATTATTATAAAAAATATAGTTTTACTTATTGTAATTTCCGTGTTTTTTATACCATTACCGGGTGAGTTGAAAAACTTAACCAGTCTACTTCTCGCATGACTTATGTTCGAAATTTACATAGAATTATTTAAGAAACTGTTTATGTTACCACAATTTTATAAATCTGTTAATTACATATATATTATAAAAAGCACTGAATTCCTACAGTATTTTCACACAGTGTGATATGAATATGAATTACGTCTAAAGTTATTTACCAGATTAACTGTACAGTTAATCTGAGGGCTTTATTTGTATATCAACTTACGTACATTATGGTTTTGTAACTGCCACAAGTGGTTCGAGAGTTTCTTAGTAAATGTAGTAAACAATTTTACTATCTACGTACTAGTAGTGCCTACTAAGAAAACGACGATATGGAGAAAATTTAGACGGAATTTTTACTAAAGTATTTTAAACGTGTTTAATCTTTGCTGCTGGAAAATGCATTACTAGTAATTACTGGAATCCGATGTTTCATCCGTTCCTATTAGTCACAGACCAGTCAACCTATAGACCACGCTTTAATAAACGTCAGTACGAAAACGAAATCGCCAAAAAGTGGCGGGGTGCGGGGAGAGGTCGGCTAGTTTTCATTGGGTCGTTCAAAATTGACAATTTAATGGCTTCCAACGTGCTTCCAACTGACGGCTCACTAGTGACGTAGTTATGTAGTGTCACTACATAGCCTTGGCGAATGCTACTCCCTGTCAAAGCGTGGTCTATAAGGTTGACTTGTCTGTGCTATTAGTACACAATATTGAGATTTCATCTCGCTACTGTACTTAACAATAAAAACAATTGAGTGAAAATCCTGTAATGTGGCACAAATGTAATAATGCTTCTACTATAAGTCGCCCGGCATAAAATTACAATAAGTTTCAGAGTAGAGGGGCAGTTTTTGTGATATTCCACACGATTTTTGTTTTTGTTATTAAGGGAAATTGTCTTTTCAGTGAATTAACGATATTGGAAGAGTGGAGTTATCGGTGTACCAGGAATGTCAATGTATTTTTGTGCTTCGTTATTTGGCTTTTACCTATAATGATAGAGTTTGTGATAGTGTACAGCGATAATGGGGACCCCCAGCTCCGTAGGCGTAGGCAGGGTCGCTACCCACTAGGCTAAGCAGTCAGTTTAAATTACATTTTGATTTGGATTTGATTTTCGTACTTTCAGTATTGACTCAAAATAGATTTTAATAGTGAAACATTAAACAGTCATTGTTACGTCCAGACAGATGATTTCCATTAGTTTTTATCCAGTTGTCCATTTAATGTTGATTTACATTTCCATCAATTACATAAAGATGAAACGGCAAAGTTTAAAAGCCTTAAATAAACGCAATAATAGCTTTTCGTTTGAAAGCAAACCTCCTGAATAATGTAAATATTTCCAAAGACGCGGCGCTGAAGAGTACGAGTGCTTCGTTTCAAAAGTGGCGAGATCTTTGCAATTATAATTAATTAACGCCACTGTAAAATTTCTCATTGTTGTGCGAATTTTCTGGAGTTTACCTCGTTAAAATAATGTCAAATTAATAATAGTGATTTCGATTGGATGATTAATTAATTTTCTTTCTTAGTAATAATATTTAGCTATCAGTAGTGTTATGTACTCAACAAAAACCACAAACTGATCAAAAAAAATTATTTCAAAAAAGTGTACATGTAAGTTAACAACGTACTACTTTAAAGTCAGTTGAAACATTAAAAAAATACACGATAGAGCATAAAATATAATTCTTGCTACTGACCACTTCAAATGGAAATAAAGCATGCACGTATAAAGCTTTTAATTTATGATTTTTTTTTTAAATGAAGCCACTGTTTTTTTAATTAAAAACAAGGTTAAAAATTAATGAAAGATATATTTTTATATATCTCTTTGTATATATATTACTCTTCTATTAATCATATTTTTGTTTGGGATTGTAGCTTAATAGAGCTGAAATGAAAGATATGAATGCCGAAAGGAAAAGATTTTGTATTTCGTAATCGTGACTACAATATTACAATAAAACGTATATTCGCACGACACTTCGAACTGTTAACACTACGAATCGCCTCAACCAACACCCCGAAATCAGAATCATCTCTCCGACAAAAAAGCCCGAGCCATTCGGACTCGTGTTCCAAATACATCCATAATTTGATTTTATTCAAATTTTAATTATGTATTTTAATCAAGCGTCTGGCTTGTAACTAGCCAGCCACTTACATTTTTCCTGTTCAAGTTGCATCTATCATTAATCTATGTTGACAAAACATATTTTAATCAAAAATGTCCTTTATGTTTAAAGATTTGATATGAAGCCATTTCGAAAAAAAGTCTATAAAAAAGAATAAATTTGTAAATTTTTGTGTGTTCATAGAGTTGGTTCATTGTGGAAATTAGCCTGGTTCAATGGGTACATACAGGTGTTCACTATGAATGAATTCTCATTTTGTTCTAGATCTATTTTACTAAAAATCTACTAATAATATCAAAAATTAATGAATCCCAATTTACAACCACATATCATAAATTCCCTAGCTTGGTATAAAATAACGTTCATGTAGATTAACAAACAAAAAAGTTATAAATCGCCGAAATTTACCTGGCTCCTTTTTGGACGACTCACCCTACGTTATTTTTATACGCAGTTTGTGACATTTGTATTTATTTAATTCTAAACTGTATTACTAAGTTAGTAAAAGGGCATAGCAATATTATTGTATTTGATTTTAAAGTTAGGCACTATTGCCATCGATACGTGATATAGTTGGCAGGATGGTGTGGATGCTGGTTGGCGGGTTGGCACTCTCCAAAAATTTTCCACGCAGATTTCATAGTAAACGACATCCAAGATCTAATAGAGGCGTGAATATAGTCGTTTCTTTGGTTTCCTTTTTTAAAAACCTGTGTTCTTGAGAACATCCTTCTTAATCGACTTACTGACACCTTTAAACTCACGTCTGTATGACATCATTTTCATATAATGGACTCACTCAGTACAACTCATTAAAAATCTGTACAATACAATTTACATTTGACAATGAAATGAATTTTTAATATTCAACTGTTTTGATAATTAAATACTAATTTCATTAATACTGTAAATGTACTAAATTTTATATGAAAATTCCTATATGTTTATAGGCAATTGTCAGTTTTGGATAAAAAATCTAGGTTAATATAATAATAATTTTTTTTTATAATACATGGGACTTCCCACACAGCGTCATCTAGTCCCAAAGTAAGCAAGTATTATGCTTGTGTTATGGGTTACTAGACAACTGATATACATATTTAAACATTCTTTATAATATATACATATATATATATATATATATTTTTGCGAAGACACCACACACATATAACAACCAAGACCCGGTACCAGTATCAATATTCATCATATTAATACTGACCCAACCTGGGATTCGAACCCGGGACCTCCAGCTTCATAGGCAGGGTCGCTACCCACTAGGCTAAGCGGTCGTCAAATAATATGTCTTGTTTTTATTTAAAAAATACTCGTTTCATTACGACAAACTTAAAGTTAAAGTGCAATATGTTATGGAGACTTTTCAATTCCCAATCAACTCTATTCCCACGGTTCAGCAAGTAAATACATTTGGTGCGGCTTTCGCTTAGTGCTTTAATCTCAAACTCTCAAACATGGTACCGCCGCATGCCATCGGCGTCGGCTCGAACACTTGATCCTTTCAATTTCAAGGTAAACAATTCAAAATTTATTAGATCCATTTATGATTGTTCTATGCTTTATATTTATATTTCGTTAAACATTTTTTCAACTGTCCTCGGTACAAGAGGAGCTTAACTCAACGTAAACAAGAAATTCCTATTAATTACGTAATTCGTAATTCGAAATGGAACAAGCTGATGGACCTATAAAACACCGAAATACTTTTAATTTAATTTTGTCAGCTGTCAGCGATGAACGATTCTGTCAATATATATTTGGAAACATAATGTATGTAAGAAAAAAATAGTGATCAGCATAATGTTAATATAAGAAGATAAACTTGCAGCCCGTGTTAGCCGCCTCAGTAAAGTCACAAAACCTTTTAAAGGGCAATGTATACATACGATTTTACAATAAGATCCCAGTTGGCATTCAAGGTTTTCCCCTTAACTGGTTTAAAACTACAATAAAACGAAAGCTTTATGCAAAAGCTTATTTTAAAGTCTCGGACTGTTTAGGTAATGAAAATCCGTGGGTGTAAACCGCTCGCCTATCAGTTTATTTCAATAATATTAATTAAGCACTTATTGCTAAAATTTTGTTAAAAACAATTATTTATATATATATTTTTAAAGAGCGTCCTCAGTTTCAATCACATTTAAAAAAGTACAGCTTCTCAAACTATATTAATTAGTGAACAATTGGATTCATACGAGTCCTTCCCGTTGGGTTAGAGTGGCATAAAAAGGTTAGTTCAGACGTTATTCTCTAAACCTCGATGATTAAATTCATGTTCCGTATACGTTTCACAAAAAGTTAATTAAAAGTTAGTTTTCAACCAATATTATTTTATATTATCTGTAGATTGAATTATTTGTTTTAAAAATTACAGTCTTATCCTGATGACAGACGGAAACTTCGCCAGGCCAGCCTGAATCATTTTTGTTCACTTTTCCACGTTCTACCGTCTATAAATAAATAAAGCCCGTTTTAGATCCGTTTCTGCATATATGTCAAAAGTTTATGATGCCATAACAACGCAGAGAGATGAAGGTATGACGTGCATTGACATACAAAGTTCTAACCAAAAAAAATTGGGAAATACTTTGGACTACAAATAAAATCTAGGATAACGTAACGGAATACAATAGATTGTCTATTAGTTTTTCATTAACTATAAAATAATACTTGTTTGTTTAATTATATAACTACACGTATTACAAATATATCCAGCTAATTATATGTTGTCAGACATATAATAAATATATTGATTAAACTCGATGCTGATGGTAAAACCGCTTTCTAGTTAATCCACGGGAAGCGATGATATTATTTTTATTAAGAGTAAAACTTTTAAAAAGTGCACTTTATTAATCATGCCATATTCAAAAATATATTCAACGACACATCACATGAAGGGGCGTGAAAAATGTTTTCCTTATTTCAATGCAGGTATCGACAAGCAATCCTAAACAATGTAGTTTGATATTTTTTTAGATAATTTTGATGAGACATGTATGTGTGAAACATCAGAATCAGTCGAAAGATGACTAAGCGCTTGTAATACACGGAAAGACGAACGGACAGACGGAAACACAAAAATTATGAAATTATAAAAGTTATAAACAACAGAACCTTAAAAATGTAAGTGAGGCTTAATTACAGGAAAGTAGTTTCGAAATTGGTTTGTGATTGAATTTGTTATCTTAGCTAAGCTTTATGAAATATAAAAAAAAAATCTTAGGATATCACGTGACAGTGAAAGCTAATTGAAGTGCAAATTCAAAAATGTTACTTAGTGTTAGTTTTTTAACGCTGTTTCAAAAAAATTACTAAAAAATTACTTTTCTCCCATATCTTCAACATGTAGCTCACAATAAGTCTGAAATCTATCTTGAACTTTGAGAATAACGAGTAGGTTGAACTGGTGCACTCTCCGATGAATCATATATTATCCAAAAATACAAAACTGGTCAGTGATTAATATATACATGATATATATAATACAAAACCACGCCCGTTAATCACCAATGATTTAACATATTCCTTCAACTTAATGCTTATTTTTATATTTAATTTATACTGTTAGTTTAGGACATGTATTTTGCAATAAAGAAATTTTGTTTAGTCCCTTAAAAAACATTTAATATAAAATTTAAAAAATAAAGTATGCATGTGCTTGATTGAAACATGAAAAATAAATAGATTTAGTATGAAATGTCCATTACATGCAGGTGAACAAAAAACAAACATATTTTTCAATGTTAAATATGTATTAAAAAAAACTGTTGGCGCCTACAGTCAAAGCGGGGATAGTGAAACATGCAGTCAGACAATTTTCTTTGTTATGAAATATATTTTTAAAGAAAAAATACATTTAATAGTCACAAATGATTGGAATACAAATACTTTTATTGATTGTTAATATTTGCATAATCAAAGTTAATTAACTTCACTTCACTTCACTTCATTAGCCCATTTTTACCCCACTACAGAGGCTTAGGCCTCCCCCAGGGTGAGGAGGGGGGCTTGGAGCTTAAATCCACCACGCTGCTCCACTGCGGGTTGGGGAATGTAACGATCGCCATCTATTGACAGCGTCCGGGATCGACTGCTTAACGTGCTCTTCGAGGCACGGAGTCAGTGATAGTTAATTAACATTTTATTTATATTAAGTTGAAATAGCTGGAACTTTCGTTAAGGATCTTGTAAGTAATATAAAATTATATAACAATTCTCGACAGGCTGCAGCAGGTCCATTTCTTTTATATATTTCTTCATTAGGACTGGACTGTTTTTTTTTCAAAATGTTGCGATTGAGTACTTTTACTTTCGTAGAGCGCCGAGACTTTAATATAAAATGTATTTCTCGTTCCTTTAGGTTTTGTTTACTACGAAAAACCTTCATCATTGCGGGAATGTATTTTCACTTTGTTCCTTCGTAGTTTTCCCTAACCATTTCTAAGCACGACGATTTATCATTTGGGGAATAACATAATTTCTTGATCATATTTTTTTTTTTGAGCTATTGTTAATAGATTTCGTGAGTAACCCGTTATTAGTGGTATAATAAATAATAATAATACCTGGGACATCCCACACAGCGCCATCTAGCTCAAAGTAAGCATGTATTATGCTTGTAGTAGGGGGTTCTAGACAACTGGTAAACTTACTTAAATATTCTTTTTTTACACTATATACACATACTAGCGACCCGCCCTGGCTTCGCACGAGTAATAAAGCATATATAATATACTTTATTTATATTTTTATATATTTGTTATATAAAAATATGAATAAAGTAAGACAAGATTACAGTACAGGAGACCAAACGAGGCTTTGGTCTCGACTTTGGTACGAGACCTTGGTTTATATCTCGATGAAAAGCTTATATGATAAGCACGTAGAGAGTATAGTGAATAAAGCTTATAAATTGATGGGCTTTGTTCTCCGTATCGCTAAACCGTTTAAAAAGCCGTCATCCTATCTATTGCTGTACAAGACATTGATCAGGTCTCAATTGGATTACGCATCGGTTGTCTGGAACCCGTACTATCAAATTTATGTAAGTCGAATAGAAAGCATTCAAAAAAAGTTTCTACGCTCGGTGCATTACAGAACAATGGGAAAACCACCATCCTATGTCCACCTGCTGACCACATATAACCTTATGCCACTTTCTTCAAGACACACACAAGCTGATGCAGTAGCACTGTACAGCATCTGCAGAGATAATTACCACCGTCCTGAACTCATCGCCCAGATGAATTTTCGAGCCCCGAGTCGGCGCACGCGCTCCGACCATCTCTTTGCTTTGCCGAAATGTAATACTAACGCTGGAAAACGGGCTCCATTGTACAGAATTTGTAAACAGTATAACGAGAACCTTGCATCAGTCGATATTTTCAGTTCATCCCCTGCTGTGTTTAGACGCAATGTTTATCATGTTGTGATTGTCTATGAGGAAAGTAATGATGATAATATCATGATTTAAAATTGTTTCACCTTGGAAGCCTTAACATTTATTTAAAATGCTGTATATATATTATTTTATAACATATACAATATTGTAAGTAGTGTAAATTTTGTTCCACTAAGTAAACTGATTTGGACCTTTTCCTAAGTTACTGTACCTATTATTAAAAATTTCAACATTTCAAAATAAAAATTTAATGAAATGATGGATGTGGTTTGGAGTGCCGTGTGTTGAGTGGTATGTGTCTTGAGTGTGATGTGGAAGCTCAAATTAAAATTTTGTAATTCTTAGTGAGAATGTTTTAGGATTTAGACTATCATCATCATCATCAGCCCATTTTACCCCACTGCAGGGGCTTAGGCCTCCCCCAGGGTGAGGAGGGGGGCTTGGAGCTTAAGTCCACCACGCTGCTCCACTGCGGGTTGGGAACTGTAACGACCACCATCTATTGACAGCGTCCGGGACCGACTGCTTAACGTGCCCTCCGAAGCAGGGTGTCAGTGATATTGTGTACTTAAGTCAGAAAAACTCATTGGTACACGCCCGGATTCGAACCATGGCCCTATGGGGCCTTATAAGTTTGAGACGGGTTCGTTGCGCTCTGGGCTATCACGACATTATTTAGACTATATCACGTTTCAATAATGTAAATCTTATTAACCTATTATTGGTCTGTATCCGTTTGTTCTCCAGTAAAATAAATAAGCAAATATAAGCCGTAGTGTTTTTTTTTCTGTCGAAGTGTCGTATCAGCTTGTTACATCGAACCCGTGACTTAGCTTTAAATAGATATACATGTGACGTAATTTCATCCCACTTAGAGTATTTTAAATGTATTTTATTTCCAATTTTATATATATTTAAAAAAGTTACGCATAAATACATAAAAACAAACTACAACATTTCTTTGCATACAACATTGATAACGTCTACCGCCCGGTTGCTTTTCGCGCGATGTTTATATTTCGCGATAGCTCCTAAGATATTAATTTAAATTGTATAGTGTAAAGGACAATCATAATGTGCATGAAATGCTAAAGGTAAATAACGTATTTAATTCGATAAGGGTTAATACTGTATCCGTCTAAATTGCTTTCTAATCATCTCATCATATGACACCATTATTTTAGGCATAAAAATAGATATAGTAAGCTATCCATAAAAGATAGACATATGCCATCGCGGACTTTTTTGTAGTCCTATATAAAAGGAACAATTCCTCAATTCATTATTTTGTTATATCTCAAAAGGATTAGGCAGCGTTTTCGATGAATGTTCTCAGCCGGCTTGATTTTGTTCCGACTTCTTCAATAATCGTCATATTTCAACAAATTTCTACAAAACATTAATTATAAATTATATACGTAAACCTTCCTCTTGAATTACTCTGTTCATTGGTGTCAATAATATGCCAATTCGTTCAGTAGTTTTTGAGTTTAACTCGTTCAGACAGACAGACAGACAGACGCGGCGGGGTACTTTATTTTATAATATGTTGTGATTGATAGATATTCTTACATCCAGGACGGAACAAATAGACATGTTCATGCACACAAATATTTGTCCCGGGCGGGAATCGAACCCGCGACCCTTGGCTCCACAGTTAAGGTCTCTTACCACTTGGCCAATCGGTCGGTAAAGATATTGTTTCGGTTTTTATTAAAAGACAATTAAATGACAACTAAGGCCATTAATTGCATTACCGTAGTAATTACTTCTATATATAAATTAATTGAATTGCATTAATTTAAAAATTGTAGTTGTTGAAGTGACTTAGCGATCTCCAGTGCATTTTGCTGAGATTTTTTTTAAATTACGATACGTAAATGTCATTTTGTTGTTTTATTTTCTTCTAATTAAATTTTTTTATAAATAAGTTTTTATAAAATTTCCGCGTTAAAAGAAATTATCAATAAAATTTATCCTTTCGGTGTCATAAATATATAATTATAACAAAATAAATAGGAGTGCGAGCGGGTTCGAATGTTTGATTACACCAAACGAAATAAGGCAGCCGTAGTGGTTGGTGAGAGACCTTCCAAAGTGGCTCGCGCCATGATAAGAGTTAACCTACAAAAGGAGTCATTCGTCACTTTCGACATCGACGAAGTGTGCCTTAGAGTCGACCACTTGAAACAGCACTTACCGAGGGTTCACATGCTATTTGGTAAGTTTACTACATGGACCATTGATGTATTATGTTGCTAAAGTAACTAAATTACTAATCCCGTACAAGCGACGACCAACTTTCGTTCCGAAATCTATGAAAAAACGGAGTTTTCTAAATTATACTTAAGTCGGTCCAATAATGCAGTGAGCATAATGCAGTACGATAATGATACTTACAGACAAACTCCATAGGCGTTTTTCAGTATGATTTACGATGTAATAATTTAGCGGTGGAATTTATACTTCTTGATTTAAGTTTTAAATTAGTCTAGAGTGTAAAAAAGCTTTACAAACAGAAGCCCATTTTGATCTAAAGTAAGTTTCAACAAATTATCTTCTGATAGTTTTAGCATCGTGTAAATCAATATTATTGAAAACTTGACTACTAATATTTTACTATATTTAGTTATCTCACACCGTCCTTGTTTGCAGTAAATTTCCTGGATTTCCAGATCTGGTAACAATTTTATTCAACCTAATTATTTTTTATATGGACTCATCAAACTTGTTTAAAGTGAGCTATACATATACTAGTCAAACAATAATAATAATCTACACATATAATATAAACGTAATTGGGTAGTCTTATCATGTTAAAAATTTAAAAGAAATTGGATTTAGAAAAACATAACTGACGATATAGAGGACGAATCGGCAATTTCGGATTTTTGTCGATCTGGCTGTGCACGCATTACTCAAAAACTTTGATTTAGATAAAATTTGATGTGAATATGCCGCTAACACTAACCCGTCGAACCGATCTTGATAAAACTTGGTACGAAGAGATCTTGCATCCTAAAACTGTCTTTGAGATGCGAGCTATCTTCGTTTTATCGATGTGTAAACATCTTATATCGAACAAATTTTTTTTTGACTAGACTTGATTTGACATCGGTTCGTATTTATGCATACACTCAAAATGAACTAGGTAAATAAAATTACAAAATATAGAATAAGTAAAGTTTCCGTTTCCTGCAAAAAATAGTAGGATTTCAGGCAGGAAACACATGAAAGCATATTACTATTGGATGTTATATTCCACACAGTCATGGAAATCAATTAAAAAAACGTTTATTTGTGATTTGTAAAACTGAACAAAAAATATATAAACTATATAACATTAATATGAAATTAGATACTTTAAATTAGTATATTATAGGAACGTGGCGCATGTTTGAATTCATCTTCGATCGCGTGGTTGCGTAAATAATAAATGTCTAAAGAAAAGAATATCTACGTCGCGTCGCGTCGTTAAGCCATCTTAGCCTTAAGTAAAGCCTAGCCTCACTTGCTTCACCCGCAAAGCCGCTACTATATTTTAATAAAACCAAATATAATCTTAATAGGGTGGTATTTTTTTTTATCATCCGGTTGTTAGGCACCGTTGCATGTTCTTTTCCATCAACCATTAATCATCGTTACTTAACGTGAACAAGCAAAGTAAATAATATAAATTCACTGTTTTCGTACTTTCAGCTTATTTATTTCGCCGTAAATCTTAGTGAACGTCTGCAGCGTAATAAGGTACACAACAAAATAAAGTCCGGTAAACACTGGAGTCAGTAATTTCAAATAAGAGAAAAACAAGACGTGAACCGATAATACTTGTAAAAGCTTTGTTGACGTAAACAAGTTTAAGATTTCAAATTTGAATGCTTATGTGGATTTAAACATTGTTCTGTTTTTTTCTTCTTATTGTCTCTAAAAGCTAAAATTCGTTAAGTATTATTGTATTGTCGATTTTCTGAATGTTTATTTCCGTGTCGAATGCAAAGCTTTTGGTTTAAGCCGTAAAATGTAATGATAAGGATTGGATGCTGAAGTCGCTCGCGGCGCTTGGTGTAGGCTTTGATAGCACGTCTCCGGGGGAAATATAAAGCCATGTCACTGGTACTTCCGCCCTACTAAGTGACACTAGCAGCAACAATAACATTGGACTTCGTAAAAGCTTTATAAAACTTGTTCGAAATAGGCTAACTTATTCTAAATCTAATGCATTTGTTGTTTTCATAATAATATAATAATAATAACGTATACATCACAACAACGTCTAGGCCCAAAACTGAGCATTAGCTTGTATTTTGGGTACCAAGCGAAGACACCACATACATATAACAACCAAGACCCGGTACCAGTATCAATATTCATCATATTATTACTGACCCGGCCTGGGATTCCAACCCGGGACCTTCAGCTTCAGAGGCAGGGTCGCTACCCACTGGACTAAGCGGTCGTCATAATGTATCTTTATAATGTACCTTTGTAGTTAAGGCAACCTTATTCATATTAGAGTACATTTAAATTCTAAAAGAAATAATAACTTCTAGAATAATACTCGAACTTCCCAAATACCGAGAATCTTTTAGAAGCTTAATGTTTTCCGTACTGATGAAGACACCCGAGCAAATGGCGTACGCTCTCGCCGCTGGTATCTATCATCCAATCTGTGTTTGAATCTCGGTACGACTTGGAAAAAACGTAGAAGAAGCCAAGTAAGCATATTTTCGATACTTCTAACTATATATAAAAGAATCGGACTTAAAATACATATACCGTATTAGTATAAATTGTAACAATAGGAATCGTCTTTTTCAAAATATTTTCTATAGTAAAATAATGAGAGGAATAACATCCCTGCAGATACACATCATCATCATCAGCCAATTTTTTTTTTACCCCACTGCAGGGGCTTAGGCCTCCCCCAGGGTGAAGAGGGGGGCTGTGAGCTTAAGTCCACCACGCTGCTCCACTGCGGGTTGGGAACTGTAACGACCGCCATCTCTTGACAGCGTCCGGGACCGACTACTTAACGTGCCCTCCGAAGCACGAAGCAGATGTACATATTAGTACTTAATTAGATTTCTTTCTTTATATTTGGATAAACTGTTGTATACTAAGAGCTGGCAACGGATTGACTAAACTGTCTTTTGGATGGCTGATATATTATCAATGACGCGTAGATCACTTACGTGAACAGAATGAAGTCGGTCTGCCTGAATGACCTAAGTGCGTTTGGTAGGTACAGCTGTTGAAACACGTGTTATTATCTAATAAACTAAGCTATCTTTAAGATGGCTGATTTAAGGATGATATGATTCTAAGCAGAGTAGCTATATGCACAGTACAAAAACTGACATGATTCGTTGGTGCATTTGTAGATATAGCCGTTCAAAGGCACGTTATTTTGCTTATAAAAAAATTGAAAATCACCAGTCATTGTAAAATGTAATAATTATTTGTAAGTTATTAGAAAAAAAATTGATACAAGCTTTAAAATTAAAATAAATCATTTTATTTGAAATATTTACAAGGATTAAGGATATCTCTTATCAAAATATTATATTTCTTATTAAAATCCAATGGTTAGTTTTTGTTTTCATTTATCCTTACTATTTACCGTTTTTTTTTTAAATTCGAGATTATTACCCAAATTTTACAAAGCAATTGCTACTTATGTACAAAGAAAAAGTAAGTCCGTAAAATCACCAAAAATCTTTATATTTGATTTTCGTTTTGCAGTTTATTTATAAAGAGGCATATCGTACAACCTTTCTCAACTATAACTTGTATTTACGAATTAACATATTTTCATCAGTAAAGAACGTATTCGATCGAAAGCGACTATAATCGTTAGTATTGTTATTAAAATTAATAGTAACAAGTTATAATAAACTAAACTCTAAACAATTTAACTCTACAATTCACAGTAGCTCCAAATTCGAGTAGGTATTTATTTAAATTGCTTAGAGTAAGACTAGAGCTTTTAAACTTTAAGAACTATTAAATACTAGTATGTAAGTAGCACCAAATGTGTTGCCAAAATTACGTCTTAAACAAGTGTCTTTATGGGTATTCAGCGGCGCTTAAAAGTTTCACGAGTTTCCAACACCCTATACGGTTAACCTTTCTTTTTCGGTACTTCTAAAAATCGTTTATTAAAGTACATAAATTTCGTACCTCATAATGATATTCATAAATGATAACTTTCAGACTCATGCTGAGAGTCAAAGCGGCGGGTGAATCTTTTTATGACTTGAACGAAAAGTTTGGATTTGACCCCGAAACAGAAGCCATCAAACTATTGGAAGAGATGCCAAGTTTAGGGATTCAAGTAAATATTTTTATTGATTTATGTCCGCGATATTTAAACGAGTTACAGTCCCAAAAGTTATTTATCGTTTTAATCCTTTCGTTGCTAGAGAAAAGGTTAAGAATTGATAAATCTACAATTAAATAAGTTTATATGAAAGGGCCTAAAGGAGGCCTGTACCAGAAGCAATAAGAAGAAGAAGAAAAAGAAAAGAAAAGAAGAAGAATTGTTTTATGATATTCACATTAAATTCAAATCTCTGTTAGATCGGTTAAATTATCAATCGATGAAATCAAAGAGGCTTTCACACTCAGAACTTTATTTAAATAGTTATTGCAATGGGCGATCGCATTGTAAGCAGATGACGTCATTATATTTCGTCACAAACGATATTGCGATAAGGGTAGCGTACCCTAACGTGTGACGTCAGAATATTACATAATGGTGATGGCACCATGGCAGAATAAATAAATAAATAAATAACTAAATAAAAGGCTATTAAAACAATTACAATAAAGCCTTTAAACATTACACATCGAATAATGCAGACACAGTAGCTAAAAGAAAAATATTTATATAGGATATAAGAAAATTAACATATACGTCGAGACAAGAATAGGGAAGAGAATATGTACGAAATCAAGATGTAAGTTTTTGCAACATTACCAAGTGCATCTTAAACTTATGTTTAAAAGTGAACCTGCCAGCAACATCGCGGATGGGGGGAGGTAGATCATTCCAACACGCCGCAAACGGCAGACAAAATGCTAACTAAACTAAATTTAGATTACATATCAAAACGGAACATTTCGTTAGTAGCTGAATGCCGACTTTCGCACGAATGCCATTTTCCTACCGTTTTGTTTTCGTTTTCATCTATTTATTACCAAAATGACATTTTAAAACCTTTTATTAGTTAGGTACTTATAATAATTTGTGTACAAATTTTATCACCTCTCATACTTTTATACATTCGATGGTGGTACTAAAGACCCGTTTCGCAGTCAAATGTTGAAAATCGTCAAAATTAATTTCGACAATTGTTTGATATCTGCTAGACTTAAAATCGCGGTTGACCACGATTTACGGGGATTCTAAAATATATATAATAATAAAATGTATAATTCGTCGGACACTGGATTCAGCTGTATAGAGGCAGGATTGGAGTCAGCTGTATAGTTTAGTGATTCTTACAGTCGATGAGCTGTCTGATGGCGATGACTGTCAACTAATTTGTGTTGTTGACTGTTTAAAAAAAAGTGTGTGCGTGTAACCTTTACGCGCGATTGAAGTAAAACTTTAAAGTTTTTTTTGTACGTTTCATAATAACAAATATGAGATGATTCTTCGCTACTATCCCAGTCTGACAATTCTTGTAAAAGTTCGAAGTCAGAATCGCTTTCACTGGACGTAGACATTTTCACACTAAATTACAACTAAATTATATAGATATTGGTTTCAAAATATTAGGATAAAAGTAATTTAGCGAATTTTTATTTGATGATAGCAGACGATCGATAGGTAAACCATCGCATTTGACAGATAGGCCGCATGTTTATCCTCAGTAATAAATTATATATTTCAACAGCTGTCAGAAGTATATTAGGACGCACGAAATGTCATTTTCATACAAAAATCTAACTCTGGTAAGCTATCGACCCTCCCGGGGCCTCCCGTCGATAGATGGCGTGCGACGGTAGATATGTCTATCCGTCGATAGGTTATTGAGACGACAAAACTATACAATGGATAGAATTTCTTACCCTAGTATGGTTAGACCGTCGATAGATAGGTAATTGGGTATGGCTGTTAGAGATTCTTAAAAAACTTTGCAATTATCAATTGCAAAGTTTTTTGCAATTGATAATTGCAAAGTTTTTTAAGAATCTCTAACACTGATTAAGCACTGTATTTACATGTAGGTACTATTTATTTGCACTTTCAATATTTTGTTTCGTTGATTAGTGTTTTACTTTTCATATTCACTCTTCAGTTAGACTGTCAATTCTTATTAGCGGTACCTTGAACCTTTTTGTTGAAACGATAACTTTTTCTCGAGATTTCGGAAAAACGACCATTCAAATATAAATTAGGGATTCGTTTTTCTTAAATTTCCTCGAGGGTGATAAATCATTGGTCTATTGATGTGATTTTACCAGTGGTAGGCAACCATATCAACCGGATCGTCAGTCAATTCAATATTATAAATTTAATTAGGTGGACGGATACAAATTTTATTTTTAACTTTTTAAGAACTTTATTTTACTATTTTACTTCGCACAAATATAAAATCTGTATTATTTAGAATAATAAACCTGTGAATATACGCAATTACACGCAACCAAAACATACCTGCTTTTTGATTCTAATACTTCTTTGTTTATCTACTGTTGCAGGTGGCAAGATTTATCAGTACTACTATAGAAGAGTTATTCCCAAACCAAGACGTTGAAATTGTGACGGAACCCGGTCGATATTTGAGTGAAGCGGTCTTCACCTTTTATACCAACATCTGTGACTTTAGACAGGTTTTAAAAATGTTTCAGAAATATCTGTGAAGAAATCCTTGTCACATTGGCCGCATCAATTTTAGAACCATAGAATAAACCGAATTATCACTGGCGATTAGTTCGTTTATCTTATGTTCGGAACACTTAAGGGGAAAATCTTTCTCTCCGTGGCTTCGAATTGGAATCGCTATCTCCGTTTCAGTCTCTCTCCCGCGACCTATTCTTGAGTGACTGAGATGACAAGAACAAATTCCCAAGAGTACCTATAAAATACCTGTCGAAACAGCTTACGGGCCGTAACTGTTTTCACCCCTAAAATGTGTATAAATTGAAACCAAAATTTGCAGAGTCATTAAGAAAGGATGTTCGATTTATTTTTTTATTCTTTTGTAAATTTGCAATAATATCGAATTTACGGTTCATTATTTTCCAAAACGAAGCACCGACGAAAATAATTGTTTTTCAGGAATTTGTTCTAAAACAACTAAACAACATACATAAAAAACAAAAACATACCGCTTCGTGACAGTGTTTCTCCTATCACATATATTTTTTCTTTGAATATTGATACAGTAATACAGCGAGGATTAGACACGGGCCGCACCATCTTTTTTGTATGAAAGCCTACCCCCTTAAATTATATTATCAACCAAACGTTCCATACTTTTCGCAAATCGCTCGAGACGAGAGATCGAAATAATTATGATAATAATAGCGACTAATTCATGAAAAGATACCTTTATCTTTAATTGACTTTCGACTCGTATTTTACACTCCCAAAATGTAATCCCAGTAACTAACTACTGATTAAATGGATAAAAAAATTATCGCTGCAAAAGGCAAGTTCAAGAAGGATTTCAAGTTCCATCGCTCCCTCCTACCCATCCCGCGTACACACACACGCAAACGACTTCAGTACGTACACAATATATACGCAATTTTGCAGCCACTATAGAGCGGGAAGGGAGGATTACTGTCGCCGACTCATCGCCGTGCCGACGCCAGCAACGGCAAGTGGAAAAGCATGTTATATATTTCATACATTTTTGCTTCCGCGGCAGCCGTGCCGCAGCCGTACCGCAGTCGTACCGCAGCCATGCCGCAGCCGTGCCGCAGCTGTACCGCAGTCGCACCGCAGCCATGCCGCAGCCGTGCCTCAGCCGTACCGCAGTCGTACCGCAGCCGTACCGCAGTCGTACCGCAGCTATGCCGCAGCCATGCCGCAGCCGTGCCGTAGCCGTACCGCTGCCGTGCCGGCAACTGTAAAAACGCCCGACGGGTGCGAGGGCGGGCTGCGCAGGAATTTAGTTTAGCTATGACTCACCAAGCCCGCGTCTCTTGCTTTCCTAAGGCACTGCACGACTTGAGCGGTACCTTTGTATTTTTGACCGATTTTGGAAGTTTATTGACACAATTTTTATTTATTTTATACTGAATTTAATCCGGTTAAGGCCAAGTGATGTAAATTCATTTTACAGTAAACTTCTAACGTATTGCTTCCGAAAAAAAGAGAACGCCTAAAACATTAAGTTGATTGCTGAGATTTAAATAAAGAATTAAAAATAAAGTAAAATAAGCTATATCGTATTCAAAATCAGGCTGTCACCACTAATGACAAAGTGGAATATATATCCCGTCTGCTGCTGCTGATGGCAAAGTGGATTAAACTGCCAATCGGCCACAATTGCGCGGGAATAGAAAAAATATTGTCATTGCCACCAGTGGCTAAAATCAAGGTCGTGGCCATCACAACACAACAAAAAAATTGAGTTCATACATTTCGTATATACCTAATTTGAGTTTTTTTTTCAATTAAAACAACTCTGATCAAATACAAAACCTAAAGTAACTCATTCAGTCCTAAGGAGGAATTTTTATCTTAGTGTTTGATCAAGGACCTGCTGTGTCGCGAAAACTTGACAATTTTTATTCGTTAACTTTTTATTCTCGTCACGTGAATCCTCCTAACGTATTTTCTGAACTGACCCTTCTGCTCTTTGAAATTCAGTTAGCGAGTTAAAGCATCACGCCGCTCCCGGAATTTCGTAACTTATTGCATAAAAATAAAAGTCATTGGTACTATATAAAGTATTATATTTAAAAGTTAAGGAATGAAGTTTTGTGATGTCCCAATTAAGGGAACCGTTAAATTCAATATTTAAACATAAATGTCAACAATTATAGAAACTATTAGAATAAAGACCGGATAGTTGCCTCAGTTAGATACATGCCTCGGTTTTTAGAAAAAATATTAGAAATGTAGGTGGTGTTCGCCCTTTACTTAATCTGTGGCTTTACTATAATTAGAAGTGCCCTTCTTGCAGGCCTCAGAGGCACCAGAACTCCGAACACCGTTTATCTTGTTCATAATGCGTGTTACGGGCCAAAATTTTTACATAAATCCATTTTATCTAAAAGTTATGTCTCAGAAACTTGTCGATTTTATGCGTATTTCAAGCAACTTCAGGAATCTTATTGAAATCTTAATATAATTTTATAATTTAAACGTAGATTCAAAATAAATTTATTTGTTATTCTAAATACCCTTTTCATAATCGTGGAACTCGTGAAAGCAGTTTAGTTTGATTTGAAATTTTCAGTCTTGTTATGTCTATCGCAAATTGACTATGCTATGCTGTATATAATTTTTTTTTAAATTTGTCTTACAACGAGCCCTTTTGCTTGAGATGTCCTAATATGATGCATTCGACAAAAGTTTTTCATTTAATTTTCTAATTTGCCCCCCAAAATCACGATTAGTTTGTTGATAAAAGCCCATGGGTCGCTCGCCTATAGGTATATTGATCTTTAAGCACTTATTGTCTAAAAATAGTTTATAATTTTGTCAAAAAGAGCGTTTCACTTGTGTATTCTTTTGAGAGGAACCAGCACTTTTTGAATGGGCCTTTGTGGTGACGTTCTTCCACAAAGTAATAAAATTCACTCTTATCACATATTTCAAGATTATGTTACATAACTACGAAATAAACATATTTGACTTTGACTTGAATAATTATCTATGATTGAGTCACCTAACTCTGTAAATGCAGTTGTAGATTCCAAATTACCACTCAAATTCGAAGGAAACAGGCTGTAAAAGACAGTCAGACCGACACGAGAGTAATTCTGTAATTATATCGTTTTTTCATCTCAAATATACTGAACCGGAAACAGAATTCCCAAAGTGCTTGTATTGTTTTTTTGATATTAGGATTTTGGCAAGTAAATTTTAAAATAATTTTATTGAAACCTAATTCACAGAACAACCTATGTGGAATATTCGAATCACATAAATATCATCTTTTATATCAAATATAAAAGTTGAAACGAAAACCAAAGGAAACGAAATCTTGGTTTCCTTATTATCTCGAATTTCATGATCCCTAAAATTTAATCTTCCCTTTATCACTTTTGTAGCATCGACCATTTTCAAATTTAATTTCTGTTCGCTAAAGATCGGCCCCTGCAATAAAGTTCAAAGAAATAGGTAATAATAAAATAAACAAAAGAGCGCACCCAATCACTTGATGATCCAAGGAATATTTTATAAAATTCATATTTATTAAATACATTTAAAAGGCAATTAATATCAGATAACTGACTAAAAATAAAATATAAACTTATAAGAAGACTTTCAGTCGACATTCAATCATTACTGGTCCAATAAATTCATTGTGATACTATGATGTATCTCTTAATTTGTATTATTTTTCAGAATATAAAATCATTTAATGTATAGAGAGAGCTAAACACTCTCCTATTTGGGATAAGTAGGTATTAAGGTTAAGAATAGGTCGTTTTAATTAAAGTTAATGTGACCCATCCACTCAACGAACCGCCATAGGGTAGCAAATAAAGAGAACCGCAGATAATTATTGAGATCATTTCGTTTCAGAGGTTTGCTGTTTAGTTCGTAAATAGCTACAGATCTAATGTTTTATTTGAGAAATAAAACAAGAAATATGAGTACGCCTGTAAACTTATACGTAAAGGATAGTATATTTAGGTTTACATTGATCCCAGGATAGTCGCTAATACTCTGCACAAGGTATGTTGTTATGAAGAAACGATATAAACGTAAATACGTATTCTGTAATGCTAAGTATCTAACACTATTAGCTGTCAAAACTAAATCAATTTAACAAAATCTGTATTTTTGTCTGCATTTTTTTCGTATACACGGTACCTAACTGAACCTCAAACCTTGTAAATTATGAAAAAAAAAACACGCTTTAATAGCAAACCGAACTAAAAAGCACAAACTAATCTTTATTAAGTATAAAGGGATTACAGAGAAAATTAATGTTTTTGTGAAAAAGCGTGCGATGCTCGATATCAGTTGTTATAAATGTTTCATTGCACCCCACGCTTTTTCACAATAACTTTAATTTTCTCGTCAATCACTTTATTCTTATACTGGAGATTATTTTCTGTTTTTAATTCAGTTTGCTATTGAAGCGTATTTTTTTAGTTTTTTTAAACTACTTCTAATTTATTTTTAGTCTACAATTTTTATAAACTACGTTTCATCAAAATTTACAAATTTACAGGTGGAACTCACAATGATCTATAAAACGATGAACTCACATTCAAAGTTTCAGATCCGTGCTACGAACCACTGAGGAGTTCCGTCGTGAGCCAACTATCCTAAATGCATCATCACTTCATTGTGAAAATCATGGTTAACTATTAGAATCCAAAACAAATACAAAGTTTTGTTTTTGATTTGGCTATTAACCGTTAACCGTTGAGGAGTGCCCTCATGTGAAGACAATCTTGACTTCAGTATCAATTCGTAGTAAAAATCATGGTTAACTATCAAAATCCAACGTATATGCAAAGTTTCGTGTTGGTGCTATTAACCGTTGAGGAGTGTCCTAATGAGGAGACAACCCTGGCAGCAGCATTAGGTTATGTTTACCATTTTAGTGTATTGTCATCGGGTTACATATATTTTCCAAATTTCAGCCTGATAGGTTTAGTTGAAGTGGGTGAAAAGGGCGTTCTAAGATTCCATTACTTATATACAAGTGGAACTAAAAGTACTTGATATTTAAATAACACCTAAAGAAGTTCCTTGGCAGTTTTCTCCTTCTGGCTTTTCCTAACTGGTGGTAAATTCATTGTATGTAGGGCTCCTATTATTCAATATTATTATTTTTTTCTGTTGTTTTTTTTGTAAACTATTCTGTGGTATTCACCAATACGTGTGACGTTGTTTTAACATTAACTACATTTCTAAAAGACATATTCTCATTCACCGTCAACAATAAAGTTTAACAGATGGAATAAATACGAAGCTGGAGGTCCCGGGTTCGAATCCCAGGTCGGGTCAGTATTTATATGACAAATATTGATACTGGGTCATGGTTGTTACATGTATGTGGTGTCTTCGCTTGGAACCCAAAACACAAGCTAATGCTTAGTTTGGGGCCGAGACGTCGTTGTCATGTGTACGTTATTATTATTATTAGTAGTGGTCATTGTTTTAAAAATATAACTCATATAAACAACTTAATTAATTTTAAACTTAAACTAGAACACGAAACTAATTCAGTGAGTTTATTTTGGAATACTGATTTCACAAAGTTACATAGTTATTAAATACCTTGATTATTGTTCCCTTTACATATTTAACGTTTCATATTACTTATAAAATTATTATACTAAATGGGAAAATATTCCTTTAACAAATATAATTTCGATGATGGTGCCTGTGTTGTGGAAATGTTTGTATTTAATTGTATTACAAAACTTCCATTGAGAATAATTAATGTTACAAAAGAAATTATTTTCATAATAAACATCTTCTCTCTTGTTCGTATTTTATTTCAAAGCAATTTCCTTTGTTTCTAGGGAAAAGGTTTTTTAATTAATAATTCTTATTATAATTAAAGTTAACGACCATTTTATTATGATCGTTAAGTAGAACTGTCGTAAAAAGCGTCTCGTTTGTTTAACTTGTCTCATTAGTCAAAATATCGATATAAATTACTCCTACTTTATGGTTAGTTGTGTTTTGTCTGATAATTATAAGAAATTTTGTGAGATCTGTTAAAAAGGGCGTTTTTTTCCCAACCTTTTATTTTCGTTTAGCATACTCTTGTTATAAGATACAACATGTGTTGGTGCACACTGATGGTGGCTTATACTACTTTTGTTTCCAATAATTTTAAATTTATATAATGGCAAATTTAATATTTCTAGAGGCAATCTGTTTACTATTGCGTGTGTACACTTTACATACATACGTACGTACACACAGGCCGGTAGCATTAGCTTATGTCTATTTCATGTATGAACACTGTGAATGTCACTGTACTTATTATTCTATTTGTGGAAACAATTATTGGCTGTAAATTTTCTCGATTAAGTTTTATTTTTGGATTTTATTGTTCAAGCTGTCGCTCTTTTAGCTTTCCTTTACTGTTACCCCAGGCACAAAAAATAAATAAAATATTTTCCACTCCTTTTTGCAGAACAAACTTAGTTTTACAGTCTCCACTGTGTAGAATCTTAAACGAGTATTATTCCTCTTAAACTCGTGACTCAGACATTGACGTCTTTCGTGGCTCGTTTGACACATTCAAGCGGAGGCTACAGGATCTGTCACGCACGAGGCCTTAGTATGAACCACCTTTTTGAGTAAAATCTTTGTAAACAGAATAGTAAATGTTATGTACACCATAATTGTCATGTGTATTAGAATAATAATAGAGAATACTCATTTGGTTATTATATGAATATATGTGATGTGGTGGTGATTTAATAAATAAATAAAAACTGTTGTTTTCATTTCAGAGAGCACACTTGGTATCCAACGACAACAAAATTTCTTCACCCAAGATATTCACGGAAGATGCAGATTCGCCACTCCAAACTCTTCCAGTCCATTTTCGTCGTCATCGTAGTTCCGTCTCTTTTAAATTCGTTACACTATCTAAAATTAGTTACCTGAAGAAGGGCAAAACCGCACAAAGCAAATTTTAAACGTTCACTTGAGATTAACCAAACTTAAAATCGTAATAGATCACAGCACGCAAATGTTTTCGCTTGAGTTCCATCGTATCAGACCCACATCAGACCTGTGTAGCAGATGAAAAGGCAATGGCAATCTGATGACACAACCAAAAGAAAATTTCAAATTGTTGTAAACGGCCTTGCACTTTCGAAATTGAAAGAAGTTTTTTATTTAAAAAGATAGGATATAATACGTTTCATTTTTAAATTTTAAGTATATCTGAACCATATCTGAAATTATATAGTGACCTATGAAGTTGTGTGTAAGGGAAACAAAAGCACCGTTATTTTAAGTGCATAATATTATGTGTAAGTGAATCGCTTGGGCCTTTTTTTAAGAGTACCCCCGTAATACTGAATTTTTGCTTATGCTTTAAAAAAAGTTATACACTTTAAAAAAAAATATAGCAGGAAAAACAAAAATTTTAGGTTTGGAAAATATGTTACGATATTACTTTGTAATACGTATTGTACACATGTTCTAATGTGACCAAAATTTAATACACAAACCTATAAAGGATAATTTTACAAAACCAGGAATATACATTGTTATGATTAATTTCAAGTTTTCTTAATTACTGAAACTTGTCCTGTGATTCTATTTAAATTTCCTCGATTTCTTTTAAAACTTCTTACTGCTCACTGAACATTTAAATCACGGTCCTCAAAAGAGAAGCTAAATCATTTGACTCATACGTCTCTTGAAAATAGAGCCTAAAACGTATATTTAATGCTATCTCATTTCAAACTTTACTTTATTCACGCCCACTCGAATTACACAGGAAGTTCTCTATAAACGCGATTTCCGTCTAAGTGGCCCTTTTAGAGAGGAAGTTCCAAGTAATCAGGACGGGACATTAGGGCCGAGAACACGACCTCGCCCGATAGCGTCTAATTTACTAGCAAATAATGGCATACATATACATAGACGTAACCCGTGTCGTATCAACGACAAAATACGTCATGAAATGTCGTGTCATACGAACATTGCTTATCTGTCAAAAGGGTGCAGCGAACCCTTTTGACGTGGAATGTTTTGGTGACCGACAGGGAATGAGTAGGTAGAGCATTTCACAATGATTTCACACTGAACTGAGCTTGCTCTAGAGAAACTTTTGTTCCTTACAGTGAACAGAGTTCGTTAGTCCGTTGAAGTAAAATACAATAAGCGAAAGTTGATGTTTTTCTCGGTAATTGTACCCTTTTTTTAAAACTGTGAATATGGTATTAAATGGTTTCTAACTTTCAAATATCATTTTTTTTTAATTTGAATCCCTTGACAAAAATAATCCTTTTTTAAAACAAGTTCTATTTAAAAAATAATGACTTAAAATTAAAACTAAATCTCAAAAGTACAGATATATTAATATGAAATATTATTTATTTCAAATACAAAATTTCAAAGTAACATTTATTAATTATGACGTTATCCCTCAAACTTTTAAAAATATATATTTCATATCAAATAGCAATACTTTTGAGACTTAACTGCTAAATATATTTTTTTTAATTTATTTTGTTTTTAAATAAATGTTTTAATATTTTTTACATATATTTTAGGGTATCTAAAATTACACCCGGGGGGCATCCAACACCAGCACTCAAGTTGATTACTCGCAACAAGGTTTCTTCATCGCTCATCTGACCCTCGTCACCATGTGTTCTGAAAAGTGCTTATGAAAACAAATCTAATGAGCGTGAACTTGGTGGACTATTGCTATAGCTATTGATGAGTTCTGTTATCCATCTTCCAGCTCCATCGTCAGACCCTTTGTCACTATGTGCTATAAAAAGTACCCGTAAAGACAAATGTAATAAGCACGGTTTATTAGTAGCAATTGATAAGGTCTGTTATTCACCTTCCAGCTCCATCATCAGCTCGAAGGTACCAAAATTATGTAATATCTTTTAAATCATATAGGTATGTCTGCAGAATATATGCTCGATACGATTAGACATTTAGCAGTTCTCTCGTGAAAAGACGATCCTGGCTGCATCGACAAGACCTGTTCACCACATTGGTGCATTGTCATGTTACATATATGTGTGCATAACAACTGTGTAGGTCAAGAAGAAGGAAGAAATTACCTTAAAAAATTTGACTCAACACACACACTACATATAACAAGTAAATTTGTAATGATCGTAGACGAGTCCAATTTCATATCTAAAACCCAAGGTTTGATGGGTTTGGATTAAAATTTTAAAGTTGGGCTGATGGTCATTAAAATTAATACGGTTCTAGAATAACCTCTCAAAATATCAAGTTTTTCTGTTTAGTAATTTGCCAGATATTCATGAAAATTAATCAGACTTCGAATTTGTTCCTGTGTCGTCATCTGGGCGGTTGAGCTTATTGTGCTGCTTCCCACCTTAAAAACCAAAGGCATAACTAAATAAAATATATTAAGTTAAGGTCACTAGTGTCGTAATAGCCCAAAGCGCAACGAACCTGTCTCAAATTGATAAGGCCATAGGGCCGTGGTTTGATTACGGGCGTGTACCAATGAGGTTTTCTGACTTAAGTATATAACTATCACTGCCTCGGAGAGCACGTTAAGCAGTCGGTCTCGGGCACTGTCAATAGATGGCGGTCCTTACAATCTCCAACCCACAGTGGAGCAGCGTTGTGGATTTAAACTCCAAGCCCCCTCATCCTGGGGAAGGCCTAAGCCTCTGCAGTCGGGGGATAAAAAATGGGCTGATGAAGTGAAGTGAAGAAGGTCACTATGTGAACTAAAATTGTTATTCTCATGAATCAATAAAATAATAAGGCTTTTTAAGCTTAAGGTAATGTAAATAGTAAACACTTGTCCAGATGACGTCACAAGAATATTTTATTGCTCAATTTTTGGAAAAATAGCTATGAAAATTATTTACTTTTTTTTTCATTTGAAGAGGAAGATATATTTTCGTAAAAAAATATGCAAACAATGTGTTAAAAAGTTTGATCCAAGCCCATTGTAAAGAATTCATTTAAAATTTTATACGAACGTAGTTTCGTATATAATGAATTTAAAAAGGAGTACTTATATGAAAAATAACTGAGGAATTTCAACACATTTTAATTAAAACGCTATTACATGTTTTGCTCTTTTTTTATTTCAAATTAATTGAAAGAGTTATACAAAATGTACAAATTAATTTATCAGACTGAAATACAAAGTAATAGTAGATTTTGTGAATTACATAAAAAAATAATACGCACTTTTCAGAAAATTGTGCATGTCATTTTATTGATAAATATTTTTTTATCATTTTATTTTAAATTTTCTCCTTATAAACGATGCACAGTAAACGATGATCCCTTCTTCGTGTAAATATTACGTGGTTACGAAGCTGCTGAAAATTAATCATAAAAAGTTATTTAATTAACAATTAAATGACTTTTAAATAACAATTAATTAAGTCATTTTAATAACAGAGTAAAATTTTCATTGACACCAAGTGACTTACATATCAAAGATTTCATTTTTGTTTGTTGGTTACTATGAACTTAAAAACTACTTAACTGATTTAAAAAAATCTTTCATTTATAAAAAGCTACATTATTAATGGGTAATACGGGTCATATTTTATTTTCAATTTACCTTTCTGCCCGCGACTCCGCTCGCGTGGACTATACAATTGTACTGCGATCGCTATAATTTTCTGCATATAATTTATAAGCTGAAGAGTGACATATGCTACTTCTTATCGAGGAAAAGGGGGTCCCGGTACAACTGTGTAGTCCACGCGAGCGAGCCGCGGGCGGAAATATTTAATTATAATAAATCATTCGAAATATTTTTTGTTTCTGGTTTTTCTTTACTGAAAATATGAAAACATTTAAAAAATAATATACCTAAATTATCTAATATTCAAAGGACAAACAGATGCAATATTACAGATCATTTTCATATCGGTACTTGCCTTCAACTGGTGGTGCTGCGGGAGCCGCCTCAGGCGCGGGTGCAGCTGCCGGCGCTACAATCAATTTGACTTTTGTAATACTATAAATGGCATTGATAAGCAAATGATACTCTACAGATTATCAGCAACTATCATTAAAGGCGTAATCGAGTGTAACAAATGAACAGATGTCAAAATATCGTTCGCAGCGCTATCAGGGAGCAATTCACATTTTGTTCGCAAATAAACACACTTCGATAGTTTCAGTTCTAACCTCAATCTAAAGACATTTTCTGAAATTACGAGTAGCGAATCTCTGACCCAATAATACAAAATAAGTATCTGACTGACCGACTAGTTTACATGTTAACGCACAGCCCAAGCCTCTGGGTCTATAAACTACATTTTCAAATTCAACCTCTATATGGGTGAGATGGGGTCGAAAATTATTTTTCAACCCAAAGAGATAGGTATGAAATATGATTGCTTAACATTTTCTCACTAATATCACTGCCAAGAAACGCGACCCAACTAACCTAACTTAAAATAACTTGCATACTAAAATCGGACGAAAAATACCGCAGGCGGAAGCTAGTCATTTTAAAGAGAATAGTTTTTCATCGCCAAGGATGCGAGCAGTGGTCTTGATGATTACAAATCTAGTGACGTTCTGGCTAATTATCGATTTTCAAAAATAAGCGAATGAAACGTAATAGCGATTAAATATGTGAATTGGCCTACAGGTTTTCATTATCCTTCCATATTATGACATTCAGTGGGGCACATTGAGCGTGTCTTGTAATTTTTGCATTTTATAGAAATATGTCATATTTATTAAGGAAAACTAATAAGTGAAAGAATTTTATTGGTATCTACAAAAATGCCGAAGACACAAATCTTTAAAGCAACCCATGCTATGACGTCACTCGGTTACATTACTAGGTCATTTCTACGTAGCACGCACCGAGTGACGTCACGAGAGGATTGTAAACTTTTATTTGCTATATCTCCGGTAATAAACGGTATTTTCCCGTAATTCAAAAGTAGGGGAAGGATGGATAAAGTGGCCCAGGCGGGTAAAGTGACCATTTCTTTTTTTGAACGAACCAATAGGTGCCATCTGTCAACGGAAGATGGAAACAATTCATTTGTTGACGCCATATTACTTCAGTAAACAGCAACAGGTTTTGTTCACGCGGAAAGATTTTATTGTGAAAAAGGTGATTTTTGTGCTCTCTGATCTAAGGTGAGTGATTTAAACATCGTAATAAATTATTGTGTTCACTATCAATAAAAAAAATTCACTGTTTTATTAGTTTAGTTTCTCTAATGAGCTATTCATTTCACTGTAAAGTAGAACAATGTAACTTTATTTGGCGTTAAAAATTTTTTTTTGTTCTGTCGCATTCCAAATCGGGTAAAGTGACCTATCTGTAGGTAGGGTAAAGTAACCTGGTAGGCCACTTTGCCCGTCTCAGTTCTGATTGTTTCTGCAAATATAAAATGTTTTGTATTACTTCAGATATGCCAAATAAATATACACGGAAGACGCTGCAGCAGACATGGGACTCGGAGGCCATGGAAAAAGCAATAAGAGCTGTAAGAAATGAAGAAATGGGCTTTCTCAAGGCCAGTAAAATGTTCAAAGTTCCACGGTCGACGCTAAAACGACGTGTAAAAGGAAAAAACAAAGACGCAGTTGAAAATGTAAAATTATTAGGATCTCGACGTCCAGTTTTTAATCCAGAGCAAGAAAAAGAATTGGTGCAACACATTATAGAACTAGAAAAACGATTTTATGGATTAACTTTGCTGGATGTAAGAAAATTAGCCTATCAGTTGGCTGAACGAAATAATATAAGACATAATTTTAATAGAGACGTTCAAATGGCTGGAAAAGCATGGACTTTTGCGTTTAGAAGACGTCATCCAGAGCTCACACTGAGAAGCCCAGAAGCAACTTCTCTTGCTCGAGCACAAGGTTTCAGTAAAGTAAGTGTTGCAAAATTTTTCGACCTTCTAGAAGAGGTGAGGTCTACGACAAATTATCCGCCTCATCGCATTTTCAATGTGGATGAGTCTGGCTTTACTACGGTACAGAGCAAAAGTTCCAAAATACTTGCAGAACGGGGAAGGAAACAGGTGGGTGCTATCACCTCTGCAGAACGGGGTGTATTAAGTACCGTCGTGATTTGCATGGCTGCTGGTGGTAACTTCATTCCACCCTTTATTATCTTCCCTCGAAAGAGAATGAAGGTAGAACTTCAAGATGGGGCACCGCCGGGAACAGGTTTTGCTTGTCATTCCTCAGGGTGGATGCAATTGGACATTTTTACAGAATGGTTTAAGCATTTTCTTAAATTTGATAAGCCAACAGAAGATGATCCAGCTCTGTTAATTTTGGATGGGCATAATACTCATACTAAAAATTTGGATTTTATTGAATTGGCACGAAAAAACCAGACGACCGTCTTATGCTTGCCCCCACACTGCAGTCACAAGCTGCAACCTCTAGACGTGTCTTTCATGGGGCCTGTAAACAAGTATTACATCCGCGCCGTTGAGAAGTATCTCCGCAATAACCCAGGAAGAGCAATCACTGTATTTCAATTTAGTAAACTCTTTAGTGAAGCTTACAGCGAGGCAGCACAACAGTCCATTGCAGTCAATGGTTTTCGTAAATGTGGAATAGAGCCAATAGATCGCCACTTCTTCAAAGATCATGATTTTTTGCCAGCAAACACAACAGATGTGGTTCTCGCTGAGCCGGAAATACAACAAAATAAGACTGATAAAGAGAATGAAACACCTGGTAGAGTAGAGTCTCCATCTATTTTACAAGATACATGTGAGGAAATATTAGCAGTCACAGCACCAGTGTCGGATTCGCAAGAAAACCTAACTTTAGAGGAAACACCAGCAGTTATATCGCCAATATTGAATCCATTAGTGTCATCAATGCTAGATCCACAACCAAGCACATCATTTGCAGTAATTCCTAATGATTTATTACCGATTCCCAAGGCATTGCCTAAAACGAAAAAAATAAATAGAAAGAGGGGACGTACAGCAATTTTAACCAGTAGTCCATACAAAAAAGAGTTAGAAGAAGAAAAAATACAACAAGAACAAAAGGCATCGAAGAGGGGGGCAAAAGTTACCATGTTTCCAAATAAAATTGTAAAAAAACCTAAAGCTAAAATGATAAAACGTGCCAAACATACTAATGCTACTAAACTTAAGAAAGGTGGCAACAATACTGATAATGAGGCAGATGACGACTCCGAATGCTTTTACTGTGGGGAAGTTTGGTCTAAGTCGAAATTAGAAGATGGCTGGATACAATGTTCTAATTGTAAACGATGGGCCCATGACGCATGTTCGGGCTGTGATGACGACGACGACGTCTTTATTTGCGAATTTTGTTCAGAAGAATAATTTGTGCAATCAATGAACCATTAAGAAGCTGTTACTAGTATTTAATATTTTTTCTATGTAAAACTTCATTGAACATGTGATTAATAAACAATTAAGAAGCTGTTACTTACATTTAATCATTTTTCTATGTAAAATTTCATAATCCATGATTTAATTGATAATTAATGAACAATTAAGAGACTGGTACTTACATTTAATAATTTTTCTATGTAAAATATCAATAATCCTTGATTTCATTTACGATCAATGAACAATTAAGAGGCTGTTACTTAATTAAATATTTTTTCTATGTAAGATTTAAATAAAACTTGATTTAATACAACAATATTTATATTTCATTGAGACTAGGCCACTTTACCCCTTTTCTGAATTGTTGTAGGCCACTTTACCTGACTTGGGTAGGTAAAGTGGTCAATTTCCCATTTCAGATTTAAACTTAAGACACACTAAAATTATCTAGACATCTGTAAAAATAACAAATGATATAAAAACTATATTAATTAGAGAAAATATATTATTTATGTTACGTAAAAAATGTTGATATTTACTTATTTGGCAGACACTCAAAGCTTAGGGTGGTCACTTTACCCGCCCTTCCCCTACCTATAGTAATCAGTTTGTTACACTCTAGCGTGTGAAATAGCGTATGATACATAATTAGTGATACCTAGAAAGTGAACTAAAAAAAATTGAAGAAAAATCATTGGTATCAAGAGACACAAAAAACAAAATTGGAGAAGAAGCCAAGCAGTTGCTGAGGGAAAGGAAAACATTACTACAGAATAAAATAATAAATAAGAAGAAAATTGCAGAAATTAGTAAAAAAATTAATATAGCCATTAAAAAATTTAGAAAGAAAACACGAACAGACACAATATTGAAACATATTGAAAGAACAGGAGGAACTAAAAAAGCAATTAAAGAACTGAATGAGAGCAAGAACTGGATACCTAACATGAAAGATAAAATGGGCATAATAAGCTCCAAAAGAGAATGTATACTTCAAATAGCTACGAATTTTTACAAAGACCTTTACAACGACAAGGGAGATGAATTACAAATGGAATTGGAAGAAAATGCGGAAGAACCAGTACCATTCATTATAGAAAGTGAAGTAAGAAAAGCAATTTCAACACAGAAAGACAATAAATCTCCTGGTGACGACAAGATTAGCAATGAGCTGCTCAAGGGCACCATGCCAGAGTTACTCCAAGCATTTACTTATCTATTTAATGAAATTTTAAAAACTGAGGTCATACCAAAACAATGGACACGATCGACAATTATCCTTCTCCACAAAAAAGGAGATAAAAATCAAGTGGGAAATTATAGACCTATTAGCTTGATGACAAATATTTATAAGGTGTTCTCTAAAATAATATTAGCCAGAATAACCAAAATCTTAGATGAGTCACAACCTAAAGAACAAGCAGGCTTTAGGAACCAATTCTCAACACTGGATCATATTCATGTTATCAAACAGGTCATAGAAAAATATAATGAGTACAATAAACCTTACTACCTTGGATTTGTCGACTACAATAAAGCCTTCGACTCAATTAAGCACAATCACCTGTGGGTAAGTCTCAAAGAACAAGGAGCACACAATAAATATATAAGGTTAATAAGAGAAATATACACCAACAGCACGGCAAAGATAAGATTAGAGAAAGAAGGAGAAGAATTCCAAATTAAGAAAGGAGTACGACAAGGAGATCCCTTATCTCCTAAACTATTCTCGGCAATCTTAGAAAAAGTGTTTCGAAATCTAGAGTGGGACAATTATGGACTACGAATAAATGGAAGTATGCTGAATCATTTGAGATTCGCAGACGACCTCATTCTATTATCAGACAACCCACTCAACCTAGAACAAATGTTACAAGAACTAGCTAGAGAAAGCCAGACTGTAGGTTTAAGCATGAATACAGGAAAAACAAAACTAATGACCAACATGAGCAAACAAAGGATACAAGTCAATAACAAAGAAATAGATTATGTAGATGAATACACCTATTTGGGACAAATAATTTCACCAAACAATCAAATGTCTAAAGAAATTGAACAAAGAGTTGTTAATACCTGGAAACGTTATTGGTCTTTTAAGGAAATAATGAAAAATAGGGACTTCCCAATAACAGCAAAGAGGAAAATATTTAACACTTGTATTCTGCCATGCATGAGCTACGGCTGCCAAACATGGGCACTGTCAAAGAAAAACACCAAAAAGCTTGAAGTCTGCCAACATGGAATAGAAAGGAGTATGATCAATGTAAAGAGAAAAGACAGGCATAGTCTAAAATCAATAAGAAAAAGGACAGAACTAAAGGATGTAAGAAAATTCATATATAGTCTAAAATGGAGATGGACAGGTCATATGATGAGGGATAAAAATGAGAAATGGACCAAAGAAATAACGTATTGGTACCCAAGAGACGGAAAAAGAAAGCAGGGAAGACAAATAAAGAGATGGGAGGACGATTTGAGGGAGGTTGCAGGTGCAACTTGGAGAAGGATAACCCAAGATAGAGAACAATGGAAGGCAATGGAGGAGGCCTTTGTCAGGAGACAAGCGGATGAGGAAGAAAATTGAATACATATTAATTAAATTTTATATTATAATAATTTTAAATTTCTAATCAATCATAAGTTTAATTTTAATAATAAGTGTAATGTATTAGGTATTTAATTGCTACAATAATATATTAATGTAACATGTTTCATCCAGCAATAAAGGCTATCTATCTATCTATCTATCTATCTATCAAAGCTTAGGGTGGTCACTTTACCCGCCCTTCCCCTACCTATAGTAATCAGTTTGTTACACTCTAGCGTGTGAAATAGCGTATGATACATAATTTTATTGAAGAGGACGCGATCATTGAGAAGATCGTAGTGCTGATAATAGGTACATGTCAATAAATAATTCGAAAAGCATTTTTTTCAAACTTTCTCATACAAAAACAGTCACGAGCAACATTAATATTTTTTGAACACTGTGACGGTGGTATTTATAGATGTATTTCGATGCATCGTTACATTCAAAGACAGATTCATTATCGCTATGGTTAATTGTAGTAGTTCACAACTCTAGACTGACTTTGTTGCACGCAATTGTCAAACCTTACTAGCGATATGGTATAGGAAATCTGAGAGGTAGCTGGAATCTTCTCTATGTTGAAAAACAAATAAAAGATTAAAAATATTTTCCAGCTATTCCAATAGACTATTGCTGTACAAGATTTTACTTTAAGCTGCGAACAAGTAAAAATATGATTAGAGACATCACAGGCATATCTCTTAGGCGTAACGAACCGCTTGCTCCCTCGATTTTAGTCCCCATCCCTTGACAAACAATTTTTGTCTTAAACTATCCGAGTATTATATATTTTATTCTCTGAATCACATCAAAGGTATTAGAATCATGTTTTGGAGATATATCTTAACTAGTATATTCCTCGGGTTCAAAAAATTATTATTTACTCCCCGTAATCAATAACCTTTGTCATTGACGACCGCTTAGCCTAGTGGGCAGCGACCCTGCCTGCGAAGCTGGAGGTCCCGGATTCGAATCCCAGGTCGGGTCAGTATTTATATGATGAATATTAATACTGGCACCGGGTCTTGGTTGTTATATGTATGTGGTGCCTTCGCTTGGTACCCAAAATACAAGCTAATGCTTAGTTTAGAACCTAGACGTTGTTGTGATTGTGTGAGTTATTATTATTATTATTATTATTATTATTATTATTATTATTATTATTATTATTATTATTATTATTATTATTATTATTATTATTATTATTATTATTATTATTATTATTCAATTACAAATAAACACTCGGGTAGTGTTCCTAGCGTCGATTATTATAATTTGTTATGCATTTTTAATCATATAACATCTATAGCATTTTGCTGCCATGTATACGTATTTTACGAGATAGTATTTAGCTCTAGTGAACTGCTACAATAACTACTATATTTTTTCGGATTTGCCCTTCAAACCAAATTACTGTCTGTTACTGAATCAACAGAAATTAATGCTGACTAGTTATGTAATGCTGAATCATTCCATAACAGTTAGAAGTAAGCAACTTGTGTAACATATTAGTTCTGGATGTTGAGTTACTGGTTTGATATATCACGAAATGATTATGATTAGTTAGCGAATGTAATTATTGAGAGCTCACTTTCTGGTGTTGGCGCTGGCGCCTCAGCTGCCGCGGGAGCGGGGGCGGGAGCCGCAGCAGGTGCAGCGCCTATTAAAGTGATATTTTGTAAAATTATTAAGGTTTTTATATAGTCGAAAAGTTTGATATGTAATTACCTTCTGCTGGTACAGCTGCAGGCGCACCATCAGCAGGTGGTGCGGGCGTGCCTGAAGGTCACAAATACACGAATCATATTTTCAAATATTAAACGTGAAAGCAAAAATATAGATAGGTATTTAAAAAGGACATGGTAAGACTGTTGAAATTCTAAAGTTAAATCAACAAGCGTGTCTTGACATTTTTGCATTTTACAGAAATATGTCATATTTATTAAGAAAAACTATTCAAAGAAATTTTTTATAGATATCTATAAAAATGCCGAAGATACTATTTTTTAAAGTAAATCATACCACGACGTCACTCGGTTACATTACAATAGGCTGACGTGGATTATTTGTACGTAGTGGCACCGAGTGACGTCATGAGCGGGTCGTATACACACAAACTTTGATTTGTTGTACCTCCGGTTATTATCGTTATTTTCCCAAAATTCAAAAAGTACGATATAGTCATCAGTTAACTAACTCTAGCGTGTGAAATAGCGTATGATACATAATTTTATTGAAGAGGACGCGTTTATTAGGTAAGTTTAGTACTGAATTGAAAAAAATAGACGTAAAAAATAACTTTAGGGTTTGAGGTTTGATCTCTGGACTTCAATACCTATATAAAATATAAGTATGACTGCTATCGATATCGATGCCAAAGTTTTGATTCCTTGATTAGGTAGGTATATCAAACTACCTTCAACAGCTGCTACCGGCGCTGCCGCCGTGGCAGCTGCTGAAGGTGCAGCTGGTGCCCCTTCAGGTGGTGCAGCTGGTGCCCCTTCAGGTGGTGCAGCAGGTGCCCCTTCAGCTGGTGCAGCAGGTGGTCCTTCAGCTGGTGCAGCAGGTGCCCCTTCAGCTGGTGCAGCAGTTGGTGAGGCACCGTCTGCTGGAGGCGCTCCTTCTGCAGGTGCTGCCGCCGCAGGTGGTGCCGCTGCCGGGGTTCCTTCTGCTGGTGGGGCCCCATCTGCTGGGGCGGCTCCTTCCGCCGGTGGGGCACCTTCTGCGGCCGGGGCTCCGTCTGCTGGCGCGGCTCCTTCCGCTGGTGGGGCCCCTTCTGCTGGTGGAGCCCCTTCTCCTGGTGCTGCACCCCCTTCTCCTTCCTGTCATATTACTTTCATGTACAACACTAATCGTATAAAATATTCGCTGTTAATTCGATGCGTGAATGCTAAATGAGAGCAAAACCAGCACGTTAATTTGTAAACTACTACCTACATGAATGTAGTGTGAAGCCAAAAAAATTACATTCGATTAATACATGCGCTGAAAATGATTTATGACACCTGAAATACTAATTGAATACTTTAAATTTTCGTTGTTTCATGTTTAGTTGAGTTTTCCACATTATTGTAACAGCAAGTAAGCATATTATTGTGTTACAGTTTAGATATAATATGACTTAGAATACTTAGAATAGTTGAGGTTTTATTACAAAGCGTGACACGTTTAAACAAGCGAAGCAACAAAAGGGCCGCCAACTTATTTGAAACTTACCCAACAAGTCTTTATTTCATCCGCCTATACACCGTTTCCAAGCACACATAAACACAATATCTAAATTTCGATTAATCATACCTATAATTAATTCCCATTATTTTAATTTTTACAAAGTAACGCTCTGTGCAGATTTATATTTATATTACAATTAAAAATTTATTTAATATTATAATTTTTATATATTTATACGCATTTACGATTCCACACATATTCCTCAATAAATTAGTATATTAAACACCTATAACAATCAGGTCAATCAGGTATAGTTCCAATCAAACTTAATGGCGGATGTGAACATAGGCACAAGTCGCGTCGCAGTATCCAGTTTTAGGTGTAGCGGGACGCAGTAGAGCGAGGGGTATATGACTGAAACTGCGCTAACACGCTTATAACGTTGTATTCCGATCCGTCATTAAGTTTGAGGCGAACTATACCTGCATAATTTTATAATATGTGTCTGTCTTCGTAGCATAAATAAAGAGAAAAACAAAAAAGTTCGCGTACCTATCTTCTACAAAGAAGGGAAAACAGGATTTTTGTTTTCGTGGACCCTTTTCAATGACTTTTGGAGAAAGCTCAAACCATAGGTGTGCACGAAATTGCTAAATGAGATTTTTTTGGGTTCCGTAGCCAAATAGCAAAAACGAAACTCTTACAATTTCGTCATGTAGGTGTAGCCGCCTGTTTGCACAGAGTTATATTGTTTCCATTAATCCTGATGAAATTTGGAAGGAAAAAGTTTTATATGAACACCATAAAATTTTTAGATAATTATGACAACTTTTTACGGGTGGCTGTCTTGAAGTTTGATGAATAAAATTTTTTTGGCAATACATTACCTTAGGTATCATTATATCGATCATTGAAAAGGGAAAAAAGCTACTTTTTTATTTAGATGAATACTTCGCGAAATATGACCTCCTCAAATCGTTAACAATATGTGTACTTCACTAACTTTTCAGCTCAGAGATAAAAAAATGAGAAAAGGTTTAACGATACGTTGAGTTTTTTAAATATACACAACTGTCAGTTATCAACAAAATAAATTGATTAATGTATTAAATGCTACGGGGAACCATAAGTTGATAAGTATTTGACACGCACTCGTTTAATATCATAAAACTAGAAATGTTAGTGGACGCAGGATTCCCACTTTAGTCTGGCAAGAGCAAGAGAGGGGCAGGACGAAAGTGATAAAAATAAGAGAATGACAGGAAAAAGACGAAGATATATAACTAGCCGTTAATTATGGCAAAAAAATAGTACGCGTTTAATGATTTAAGTAAAATAATATCACAAACTGTTGGGAGACACGCTGGGTTATAGTTTAAATAAATATCATTAAGTTATTTAACCACACGGATGTAACCCTGGGCAAAAATCTAGTTGGCAATATGTGTTCCTTTGCGTTCCAACATAATAGTAGGCGAGAACTCATATTAAAAGATATGACCGGAATATCAACAAAATTTTGAAAAACTGTTTAATACTTCAACTTTTTTGTTATAAAAGCTGGGTAAAATGTAAAAAAAAATCCTATACATCATACGAATAGTGATTTTTATTCTGAGGCAACTATTGAAGGGCTCCTTTGGCTGTGGCAGCTACAGAATTGCTATAATGTTATTTATTTTTTTTATTTAAACTTTTAATTGTAGACACGAAACCGTATCACTCGCTCATCCTAAACAAAATTTAGATCAATTTTTGATAAAAAGAATTCGATCATATCGATTTCGTTATAGAAAAAATTAATTAAGCAACAGGAATTTTTCATGAAGCGGTATATATGTTATCATGGAACTAATATAGATGTAATGTAGTACTACTAACACACAGTCTGTTAATATTCGTACGACAGACACATTTCGTGTCACATTTCGGTAATGACTGGGCACACCCTGTGCCTGTTAACGTTTACTGACACAGAAATCAGAATAGGTCACAATGTCATGTAGGCGTGAGAAGTGTGCTCCCAAATGCGATCAGATGTGCTAGTGTCTACAACAAAAAAACTTGTCTTTGGCAGATCTCCGTTCGTAGCACCCACCGATCATGGAAACAATTTTTCCGTACGGCGCGCTTACAATTTTCATTTATTCTCACGTGTAATTTAATTCCATGTCAAAAACAGGTTACTTACATGATTCAATACGTAGTATCCGTATATAACATCAAAAAACAATTTAATTTCGAAATATTTAAAAATAAATAGATATTATTGAAATAAACATTGAAATGTCTTTTTGTTTTGTTTACTTTGATATTAAGCGCTGTGCAATATTTCCTTTGAAGCATGAGACAATCGAAATGGTATCAATCAATCACAACGCAGATCACACGAATGCACGCGGCTTAATTAATAGAATGTCATAAGCCAACGAAAATCCAGAATGTCGCCGCCCACTGGCCCCAAAGGCAACATACCTTGTTATACGAGTTCGTGCTTTACACAAGCGAGACGCACAATAGCGCACCGCTTGAAATTAAAGGGCGTAAGTGCAAAATTATTAAAATTTAATTTCTTTTAATTGAAACGCCTATTGAAAAATACAAAACGAGCATTCAATACAGAATTATGAAATCTATATAATATATTTTTTTCAACTGTAACAAACTTCTTACTCAGCTACAATGATTGATAAATGGATTTTTAAGAGGTATTTTTACGATTCATTTTTAATCTGTGAAACTTATTAAATAATAATTTCAAAACAAACGTCGTATAAAACGATGACGGTGATTTAATATATTTTAAAGACATTAAGATACAAGAAATACTTGTTAAAGTGATAGATAGATTAAAATAAAGCGATATCGTTGTTTGAAAATGCCGCCCTCAGCTTTTAACATCGCCTCAACTAATCAACTGGAGACGTAAATCAACGAACGTGAACGTCTTTCGTCGTTGCATTTCACGTATTAAATTTTGAGAATACACGCAATTATTTAACGAACTACATAAACATTATTATATTTTTAGAGTTTTTATAGTCTTTATTCACAACTTTTTTCGTTCCTTATGAATTTTTGACTTTAGGTATATTAACTTGTATATGCCGTTGGTTGTCAGAGCTTTGGCGATTAGATTATATCTCGGTGATTAATATATTTCATGCATAGATGTTTATAGAGATACCGCATTGTGACAACAAAATGTGATAAAAAAAATGTATGCCATAGACCAAATATACACTAAATGATGTTTTAAAATATTTGCTGTGAAGTAAAATTTTGTTTGATCCATATGTGAAATTTGAACCGGAAAAGGAAATTAAACATTCTGAAATGTTCAAATCGATGATAATTACGTATGGTATCTGGAATCACCAAGTCCGACGTTCTGCTCGCGTTTATGAAGTATGATTCTTGATTATTGATATGCTAAAATTTCACAAAGAAATTTTACTTTTTTCGTAATAATTACGTACGAAACGGAATGATCATTTGTAAACATTAACAAATATTTCCAAAGGGAACCGGTGACATTCATTTTAATATAAACGTGACCATATAATAAACCACATGACACTGCAAACCTGTTCCAAAATTAATTTGTCATTAATACTATTTTATTTTGTCTCAAGTAAATAGGGCCAAGATAATGTTATGGTGTGTTTCGAAATGGAACATAAAAATCAATGTATTACATCTACCAACTAAGTTCTAGGTTAATCACTTGTATCTCAGACATATCAAATGTACCCAACAAGCTAAATTACAATGGGACTACATTTCTATTTGCTCATCTTTCTACATTAGGATAGAAGCGGGCACAAAAGGATCTCTTTCAGCGAAAACACTCCAATTCCAGGTAATTGAGCAAAAGGTCTAAATGGAGCGCACGTGGGGGTGACATAAAACAATCCCAAATTGCAATGATAAATACGGGATGCTCACAGCGAGCGGGAGGATGCGGGAATAGGGTGAAAATGATGCGTTGACAACGTTTCATATAATACACAAAATTAAATTTATTAATCATACATTATCTTACAAAAAAATATTGTATAAATAAATAAGTTTTTCAATGACAGTAATATTTGTTTTGTTCGTATTCTTATTGTTTTTTTTTTTTTTTGTATGAGGGAATTATAGTTTATGTGGCTGAAGTAGTGACATGGCCAGCGAAACCGAAATCACGGTAGGACTGGGCGAAGTGTGATGACTTGGTGTTACTGGAAAACGCTTCATGCCTCAACCTCTTCTTCCTTTACCTTCTGATCGCCTGGTTTGCCCTTCGACCAGTCTGGCTTTTTCTGTAATCGATACATATGGTATTAGAAAATATTTCAACTATTCTAAAAATATATGCAATGTACATACGAAGCAAAAAACACAATCTACACATATATATATATATATATATATACAGTGACGTCGCACAGAAACCAGTCCTCTGTTTCTTGCTTTATGCCGAATGCAACCGACCGCCAAAACAAACAACTGTGTCAGCATTGGCTTCGAGGCTAGCAAATAACGCAAAGCCGAACAACTATGTAACAACTCCAACGTTCTCTGTACATAGTGCTATTAGGACGACATATTTCAGTACATATTGTATAAATGTATACAAAGAAATAGCTGTGTGATACAGACCGGCATAAAAATTTATGCAACTCGATATCACAAAACAGAAGTATGAGTGTCACGGCAGTGTTGGCATAACTAATACGTAAAAAATTTACACCCGGTTTCTGAAACACTGGCCAAATCATTGCCAGTGAAAAAAACGTTGTTGATTAGGCTAAGATTAAGTATTTTCAAAGGCAGACTACAAAAATACATATTAAATGAAACAATAAATAAAATATTAATATCACTGTATGACATTGATGGTTTTTTCACTTTACTGCACCTATATAAAAATAATTATAATATGTTAATAGACTATATAGTTTGATTTTGACAGATACTCTTCAATCAGCGCCATCTACCGAGACTACTGGAAGTTCTTTTTGTTGGTATCTCATCTAGAAAACCTTTTATTGTTTTTTAAATCGATGAACTTGACCGTAGAGTCCACTGACAAGTGATTAGTCAACGAAACTAACCAAATAGTCAGTACATCCGAAACATTGGTTATACTATGTTCAACATATGGTTAATTTGACCTGAGTTTCGAAATTAGGGTGTAAGTAGATAAAAATATTAAAATATTATGTTCGTCGTCGGTCGTACCTTCTATAACTGAAATATTAATATAACGTCCCAATCACATGACCATAAGTGATAAAGTCTCTGCGCACATAATTTCCGAGACTTGTCAAGCGTTCAAAACAGTTTTTTCCCACACGTTCGAAACATTTCAGTGGCACACTGTGCAAGTGCTCCTTGCTACGGTGTATTTAAAGCGTGTACTCTATATACAGTCGAACAAACGTTCGTTTGTCGTTCTGTTATACTGCATTAGGTACATAACACAAAAATAAGCAACGTGTTGTCTATAATTTGATTTTTTAAATACAATGCTATTGTGCGAGACTACTAGAAAGTGCGATTTAAAAATATGGTCTTTAATTTCGTGGTCTGTAACTGGGCTTGCACATTGTGCGCAAGTGTTCACCGTTCTAAGAACGGGAGCGAACAAAGCTTGTATACTATATTCTACATGCCGTGTCCAAAATTCTACAAATGACCTTAAAAAGTGTGACTTAGAACATTAAACCTCTATGAAGCCTAATTTGTTTACCTTGCCTCCGGCGCCTCCCTGTGAAACATCGTATTATGATAACAATTTTTTCATTTAGTAGCAAACAACAGGTGTTCACTGTGTCTGTGTTTTTGAGTAGAGTGTGACTTGAAGGTACGATATAGATTATATAATTTTTTTTCGAATCGTGAGAGCCATATAATAAGATTTCTCGTCGCCACTACCACAATGTTTGAAGACTGAGGTCTTCAACCAATGCGTCCTGCCCACAATGAAGGTGCCGAAAAATGGACTTTCATGGTAGGACTAATCCACAAATTTAAAGTCACTCAGCGTGCTTGCTACAGAGCGGGCTATACTCGGTATTTCTTTGATGGATAAAATCAGGAATACTGAAATCCCTCGAAGAACTAAAGTTGTTGACATAACTGAAGCAATTAGCGAGCTGAAGTGGCAATGGACTGGTCACATTTCACGTAGTACCGATAACCGATGGGGTAGATGAATTCTCAAGTGGAGGCCACGTATCAGGAAGCAATTAAACGCCTCCCTACCAGGTGGACAGATGACCTGAAGCACCATACAAGGGGCAATTGAACGCGAAAGGCACCGTGTGTCGTGGCGAACCTTGAAAAAGGCCTATATCCTGCAGTGGAAAGACACGGACTGATGATGATCATGTTGATGATGATGATATAATAAGAGAGCTGCTAACACAATTTTGACTATGGATTTGAGGCAACATGAAATTTTGTGTAACGCTTGTTTAGCTAAGTCTGAACAGAAAATTCCAGACGTGACTAAAAGGTAGTAGTCCACTACCAATCCTTGATTTTTTGAAATTGGAGAAATTTTATTTCAATGCTCTTGTTTTGGGAATTATGAAATTTTAATACATTTTAATTTAGAAAAAAAATAAATAAACTAAATCATATAATGGGGTCTAAAATGTTGCCAGGCAGTTGAAAAATTTAACATTTCAAAAAAACATATTTGAGGCAAGCTGAGACTCGCAGAGAAATAATATTTATAAACAGACAATTTCTAAAAAGACAGGCCATTAAAATGAGACTTTTATTTCAAATTTTAAAAAAAATTAAAAATGTCAAGGGTTGACAACTGGCCATCAGTCTTCAGCTAGATCTTCAATTTTATAATCAGACAGTGTTAAACAAGCTTACACAAAGTTTTACGCTCCCTCAAGTACCTCCTCAAAATTGCGTTGCGTTAGCTGTTCTTAGACCAATAAAAGTAGTTAGTTATTAAGTTCACACATATCGCGTGAGTCATATATATGATCCAATTTTTCTTATATCGATCGATTTCCCCAAGATAGTATAATTTGTAACAATCTTCAAATAGAACCGCGTCTCTTAAATATATCATATTCGTATTAACATCCAAAGCGACCTACAATTTCTAACTACTTCAATCGCTCTTTGGTATTGAGTACCTAGACATAAACTTTTCTCGTTTTTCATTTTTCAGTGCTAAGTGAGTAAGCGGTTAGCAACAATTTTTTTCTTGTGTAAAGCTAATGTTAATAACGAATTCAATGTTTCAACACACAAATCTGCGTTTAACTTGAATTGTTGTCTCACCTTGTTAAATATACATGTATTTACGGGAATCGATTTGAATAATCGAATCGAAATCGAAGAGTATGAATTATTTCGATTTATTATAATTTAAAAAATGTTAATATTAGTCATAATTTTCGTTTTATAATTAAACTGAAGATACGATGTTCATTAGGAATAATTTTACTTCTTGCCGATAGCCCAGTCAGCTTTCTCTGCTTTCTTAGCCTGTTGAGAATATGGGTGATGTGGTACATTATGTAACAATTATTTATGAAAGTTGTAGCAGTGACTGTACTGTATAATATTAGGTACTATTAAAGTGGACTACAAAATCGTACTTCCATTTCAGCTTTTAGAAAGATTATTGAAATTAGTAAACAATTATATTACAACATTGTCGTTCCAATAGCATATTTTATTCCAAGTATGAAAACGTTTTCCGATTACTATTATTTTTAATGGCCATCCTGAATTAATAAAGTAAATATTTTTCTGTGAGTAGTACAGTCAGTTCCGATTGAAGAAACTCCTGACTCGAACTTTGAGGCCCGGCTTGAGTCTGACTTGGCTCCTGTCGGAACCATACTTGATTAACGCGTATAAAACACAAGTACTTAATCGTGCGGATCTGGCGAGAGCGGGCTATGGGCCTTTCTGTTCTAAAAACTTGGGGCTTTCGAGGTTTTTACAATTGAAGCCATGTGTACGGAATCACATTCTATTTTACACAAAGCAATTTTTTGTAATATTTTATATCACATTCATTGCATTTAATAGCTTTCGGAAAACGTTTTTTATGCATTTATAGTATGTAATTAAGATTTTTCTAAGTAAATAAATTAGTAGTAAGTAAGTAAGTAAATAATAATAAATAAACAAATTATTTTTGAACGACTTTGAACAGAAATTTATAATTAATTGAATAAATGGGTACTTGGACTTTACCTATAAGTCAGTTTAAGATACGGAATTACTTAGTCAATTACCTCTTTGTCTTCTTCTTCCATGGTGAATTCCTTCTTTTTGACAACCTTGAGCTGGTTGCGGAAATTGAACTCGGCGGCCTTCTTTTGAAGCTTCGCGAATTTGTTCTCGTATTTGGACACCTTCTTCAATGTGGGCTTAACGCTGTCAAACAAATTTATTTATAGCGAATGTTTGTCGGATACACCCAAACTCTACATAAATGGTTTTTTTTTTATTTGAAAGTTTGTATGCTAAGACACTGACAGATAGACAGAATTATAGACTATAAAATTGCACTTAAAAGGCACTTTTTATAAAAGCGACGTATTGATGGTAAACCAATTTTGGAAAATGGAATGAAAAAATTTACCATGCATTAGATAAGTAATTGAAAAACATAGTATAAAAACAAAATTCGCAAACGATTTGGGAAATCGGGGAAAATTCAAAATACGAATATGAATATCGTGATAATTTTTCTGAACCTTTCTCGAGGGTATATAAAGAAGGTCTATCGCTTGCCGACCTATGTATCTGAAGAACAAAATAATACGAGCTAATAAAATAAATAAGCCATTGAAATAAATTGAAATGAGCACAGTACTCTAAATCCGCGTACCCGCATTGGAGCAGCGTGGTGGATTTAAGCTCCAAGCCCCCTCATCTTGAGGGGAGGGCAGGGGATTATCTGCAGTGGGGTATAAAAAGGGCTGCTGGAATAGATGGAATGGAACAGTACTCCAGATGTAACATGGCACACGGCTATGATTCGGAATGTAATCTCTTTCTACGAACTGACTACAATCACATAAATCAATACGCATGTGAATATGACCCTTGAAACTCGACAAATACAATTTCAGTAAGTCGGGTTAGTTCGTAGAAAGAGATATTCCGATCATAGCCGTGTACCATAATAAATCTCGAGTACTGACTAGGTATATAACTATTTGAAAACCGCATTGATCGATTTTTTGTGAATCTATTAAAAATCGTAGACACTAAACATACAAACGTTTTCTTGCTTGATCGGAACGTTCTACGATCCAAAAAAAATCGTTTGCCACTGTGAAAGTTGATTGCCGTGGAAATTACTCTGACATTTTGAAAAACCGTTGCATTTTTAGTCTTCAAGAAGTTTACGAAAATGTAAACAAATCGCCGCCGTTCTTTTCAGAACTATTTGTATTCACTGTATCCTATAAGGTATAAGAAAATGTATTTTAAGTAAAAAAAAACTTTTTTCGTTTTTGTCTGAAAATATAATGAAAATTATTGTGTTCTTGCTTTTATTAATTATAACCAAATACATCTTTTCTAACAAAAGGTCGAGCTTGAAAATACAGAAAATTTTTATATTTCATAATAACATTTCTTATGTCAGCTATGTCTCAGACGGCCAATGGCAATATGCCTATTTTTTTGAAGGTTAAAATATTTTTCGAGATTTATAGAAAGTTCCAAAGAATATATAGATTTCATTTGATAAAGTTAGTTAAAGGGATAACTCGTCTGAGTCCAGGCACTTCTTAATGTATTAGAAAGGAACTTAATTACACTAGACATATTTTAATTAAAATTGTGTTTAGAGAAATGATAGAAAATTATAAAAACGACCTGATGACAAAAAATAAATGCTTTATCAAATTTGAGAAATTACAAAAGTCTGATATACCCTTTCCTTTGATTCACTGTCCTATTTTTAACTGGTGGTTTTCCTCGTTATTTCCTCTTTAAAAACACTGCGTTTCCCTCGCGTGAAGTAATTAAGTTTAACATGAAAAACACACGTATGCCGAACGTGTCGTCCTGAATATCATTACTTTCACGTTAAATTCAAAGTCACGTGCCTACATAAAAACCGTATTAACGTGTATTTTTTGACGCAGACTGGTGCATTTCGTTTTTGATCCTAACATTCGAAAATATGCATTTCAACCAACTAGTCTGAAAGTGTCTTTGCCTGGATTAATACATATCGGATTTAGTAAAAAAACGGTTAAGTAACTTATCTAGGTCATTTAATGTAATTTTTACCACAAAAAATTAAGCATTTTGCTAGACTATAGATTAAAACTTAATACAATAACTGTTTAACTTGAAGTAAACGTAAGTATGGACAAGTAGGACTAAGGCCGGCTATCCTTTTCAATTGTTTTACTTTATTGGCCTGATGAAATTAGAGCTTAATCAAATGACCGTTGATTGAGTGACAAACTATCAAACGTTTGATTCTTGTGTAGGAGTAATAATAAGGATGAAACATTATTCCAAAACTTACAATTTGCCTCTGAGGTCGTTGACTTGTGAGTTCAGGTCCGCGATCTGATAACATAAAAAAATCGTTATACATTTGTTTATTTGTTTTCTTCATTTGATTTCATGCAACTAAGAATTTATTAATTACTCAACTATTATTCTGTAACTATAGGATAGAAAACGCACAGAAGGAAAATTAAAAGTTTTTTCTTTTTTTAATTTAGATGACAGAAGTTAAAAGACGTTTTGAAATGAAAATTAAGTTATGTATAAATTATAAGAACATAAAAGAATATAACGTAGGTACACATAAACAAATGTAAAATATGATTTCATGTGTTTTTATACAATACGATTTTTGAAAATAAGTTGTATGGTGACAAATAGTTGAAATACACATACACCAAAGTTAATTTTCAAAATCTTATTGTCAAAATATTCCGTTCGAACATGATTTAAATAATATAGAAGACATTTTTCACATCAACATTGGTACCAATAGGTATGTACACCGTGTTCGGCGGAACGTGCTCCAAACTTATAAAACGGGTAAAGCTTACAGAACTAAAAAAAATCGCAAGTGATCAGATGGCGCAAACTAACGGTTGCCGAGAAGGACATGTTTAAAGTATTTTTTTTTTCATACATATTTTTGTTTAATCAGATTTACTAGCTAACTCAATAAAACATCAAGAGACTGTCTCGCGAATCTTTAAATTGGAAAACTTAAACTTAAACCCTACTTTTTAAACAGCTAATAAGATCAATGATGACTATTGTTTTAACTGAAATATTAGTGGAATTTTTCGTCATGTAATCATTTTCAAATTCGTGGTAAACCTGATGTCTCGGAATAGTATTAGATATCTTAACAGTAGGGTGACCAAGCATTTATGTTGTGCGTTATATGAATTTAGTTTTCTCGGTAACCGTCAGTTTGTGCCACCTGCTCCCTTGAAACTTGTTTAGTTCGTTAAGCTATAGGTACGTGCACTTTAAATTTGGACTACGTTCAACTAAACACGGTGTAAATAATTTCGTAATAATTACTTCTTATGTCAAAAATTTCTACTATGTGAAGTTTTTTGTCAGTACATAAACAAACAAACTACCACTGTAAGTGTACTACGCATGAAATCATAATAAATTGTACAAGAGTTGCATGCATAATACAAAAAGAAAAAAAAAAGATATAGCATATACAAAACCAAAACACTTAAAGCCTAAAGTCCATATATCACGTCTGTAAAAGAAAGCGAACTTTAAATGTTTGTTAAGTGCACAATGTTACAAAGTACAGTGAACATGTATGTAGAAAGCAAAAACGAGTCGATAAGCACAGAATAGAAATAGAGCTGCGTAGATTAGGCAGTGTTATTGCTATCCGACGTTTCATTGACACTATATTATGATGTAGGTTGCGGTAAAGTAATCGGTTACTCGATTTTTACGCTGTCCTGAGATCACTGTTCATCATAACCTCGAGTGTCAAAAGTCCCATGGGCACAGTATTACCGTTTTAATTGTTTATTCCATTTTATATTCATTTAGTTGCGTTTCTCTACTGTTGTATTATCAGCGTCGTTCCATTCAATTATATTCCTACTATATATGTACATGTACCGTGCAACTTCTATCTCGTGCCATCTCCTAAACGGTAGCTGGTCCTCAGCAGCTCCTGGTATCTTAAACTTTGGAGTCGTTTTAGTGCAAAACATTAAAAAAAATGTGTGCGAGTCATATATAAATCCAGCGCCATCAATATTATACTTCTTCGCTGTATTTTTTTTTTGTTTATCAGATTCTTCACGCTAAGAGACGTAGTAAGTGTTTCAAAATTTACTAAACGAAGTGGTAAATATTGAGCGCTTTATGTGTGCACAAGTCGCATTCGAATGAGCAAACGAATAAAAATATATAAGTCGATATCTCTAAATAGGCATAGCATATGAATATTCAATACAATAGTATATTCGCCGGGTAATTGGTGTGTGGTGGAGTGACGGTGCAAAATCGATTTAGTTTTGCGAATGTATGAGTTGAAGTATACCGGTAGGTCGCTGGGGACGCTAGGTCGGTGGGGCTGTGGGGCACACGGACGTCGCTCGGCGTCTGGGCGGCCGCGTTTCGCCCACGGGAACGGGGACGGGAAGGGAGGTCAGACCAGAGCATGGCACTTATAATTGAATTACACTCGCGGCCCCTTATAATACTTAGGATAGGCACTCGATCAAAGGTACACCGGGAACTATCTCAGCCGAACACGCAAACACGTCGCGCGCAATACGACGGCACATACATGACAAAGTCGGAGATTTGGAACAAGAAGTATCATTTACACTAGGCACTTGTGTGTACCAATAAAAGGAACTGGTCCATCGCTCCAATCGCAGTACAACGTGACCTCTGCGGTTGTTATTGTCCAAGTAGCAAAACCAAAAAAATGGATACCAAGCACGGCATCACACACGAAGCGTCATACTCGGTAAAGCAGCGCAGAAATTATCAGCAACACGTTTCGTAAACATCATTAATTCGAAGTGCCATACTATTAATTCGGGAAAATTATTAACCGGGTCAGGCTTTGATGGAGTTTTATTGGGTTATTAATTATAGTAGCTGAATATTCCGTGCATGCAGTTCAAGTACGCCAAGCGCACAGTACGTTGTAGGCGAGTGCATGTAATATGTGGGCCATCCTAAATTTGCCTTATTCACGATATTAATATTGGGTTTGAAATGTGAATCCACTGTTCTGTTCGGTTTGTTTAACATGAATAAGACAGAAATATAGAATGAGGGAGAATGAAAACGTGGCTATAGTTAAGTGCGATCGCGATGATGTTACACGATTGGTCATGCAATAAAGAATAGATAGATAGAGCCGGCGCACAAGTGATGAGTCGAGTGTGGTTACTGGTCGGTAGCGGTCACAAGTTAATGTATTAATGGTCTAAGCTCCATAATATGTCGGTGCCGCGACGGACGCTCGAATCGATTTTGCACCGCCCGCGCCGCCTTCCCGGCCGCCCGTGCCACTGCCGCTACCTAAGCTATCTATGTACAGCACTACGCGTCGGTCGCCCGCCCGTTATTTACAACTCAGCAACAAACAAACCCGAAAACTTACAAGCGTTATCAAAGTATAAACACGAGTCGTCACACGCGTACTCCATTGTCACAAATATCGATGGTTGTGGTATTCACAATGGTTACAAAGTACTGTTTGATCAATACCTCATAATCTCTTTTCCTGACTTCATGTTCCAAATCCCACTTCTGGCCCTCACACACATACATGCGGTCATAATACTCCTGTATTATTCTCTTGAGCATTGCTATAGAAAAAGGAAAGACATATTATTGAGTCTGCGGAATGAGCGAGGGCCGCGCGACGGCGTCGTGTCGCTGTGTGTGTCCGATTGCCGCGGCTGTGCGTGTGTGAGTGAGCCGTGAGTGTCGTGTCGAAACAACTAAAATATCATCAACTCATATGCATTCTCCATTCCTAATGACAGTCTTTACCTCCATTTTCTTAATTTCAATCGCGCGTTCTAGTTCATATTTATCCCCCTCAAGGTTGTATATTCTGTGCCAGTACATTGCGCATACGGTCTGCAGTTCCGCTAAAGAGAAACAATCACATTATATGAGCACGTAGAAACATCTCGACGCGCAAGTGGACGTCGCCCGCGCGTAGCGCACGTATTGTCAGTGTGGACGATAGTGAGACTTCTTACTGGTGGAGTCAAAGCGGAAGCGAAGCTACAATGGTGTTTCGGATAGGAAGTAATTTGGATAAAAGTTTGCAACAATAATCTACATAGGTTATTGACGGAAAATTGATGAAAACTCTTATCTACAACAGAAATTATTTTGATTCGATACGCTCTACCGAGCCCTTGTTATTGCAGCGTTTGTAATAATGTTGTTATCACACTATAGTTAGAGATCATCTATTCTCAGCTCCGAGTTACAATAATCCAATGATTCGGCGGCGAAAACAAAACTGTACTCTGAAACTAGTCACATTATCTGCATGAGCTATTCAAACGAACGCGCGCAAACCATGTCACACCTCGAGTGCTTTGCGCGCCACTTCCATTTCGCAGTCGTACTTCTCCTCTTCGAGCTTCGTGATACGGTTGTGGTAACCGGTAATGATGCTAGTGAGAGCCGCTACAACACAACAACGTTTAACTCGCGGACGCACTACGTATAAGGCCGACGCCCTTCTCGCCCAATGTGTCAGTGTCGGAAGGTTTTAAGTAACGGGGAAACAGAAGGTGGTGAGTGTTCGCACAAAAATAGCCGACTTAACATGGAGCTTTAGAAGAAGTATAGAAACGCGTTAGAGTAACAGATGATGAGCCGGCGGGTCGTGTTTGGCCGCGCCGGCGCACCACGCAGCGTACACTGTTATTGGACAGACGAATAAAGACAACACGACAATTCGAAAGTCACAAGTAACGTTAAAGAAGATGAAATAGTAGTCAGTTATGTGAGTACGCCAACAGACAGCGGCTGCCCCAGTGCGGACACGTTACTACCTCGCCATCTTTCCTTTTAACGACGTATTCCAGATCATATTTCTCGTCCTCGAGTGAAGCGATGCGCTCGTGGTATTCTTTGCAAATCCTCTTAATAGAATCTATAATTCGACATACATTACATGTAACAAGTGTCACAGATATACGAGAGTGGATGTTTGGTGGTACCGCGACATCACACGTGGCCAATATTCAATTGAGACTGTGGTTGCCTTGCAATCAGGGAATTTTTAAAAATAATTTACCTAAAGGCCTTTGAGTCTTTTTACAATATATTAAATATTAACAATAACATTCATCGGGGTTAGCAATATTTACCTTCGTTTGCATCATCAATGTTCTTGGGTTTACCGCACCTCTCCTCGATGATGCGCCTTCTCTCGGCGGCCTTGCGTTCCTGTTCCTTCTTCAACTCCTCAGCGGCTTTCTTACGTAGCAGCAACTGTTATTTATAATGAAAAACAAATAATTTTAGTAAACGATGTTACAACAAAATTCTTGTATTTTTTGCAGTTAATATATCCATATATTTGAGAATAACTCTAAATAAGCATAAAACAATCATGTACTCATCAAGTTATTTCATATGATACTGCATATCACCAATTGATACATTTTTTTATTTTATTGATATTGAAATAAAGAGGGGGAATAATACGATCTATACACCCAATTCCAAGATTCTACGTCAAATCGTTTCTAAGTTCGCTTGTGACAAACAGACGGATGGACAGACAGACTAAGACCACTGAAGTGATCGTATAAGAATTCCGTTATTGCCTTTAAAATATGAAAATAATGGACGGCTCCTATTCGTTATCTTTGGAGATAAGTCTTTATATCTTCTATTGTATAATAATTCAAGAGAACAGGTTAAAGTCTGTGACAATCAAATTAAAACTAACTATTAACATTTACTAACTGTTCAATCAACCATATGACAATATTCGTCTTTAAAATTATAATTCAAGACATGTGATCAGTTAAATTCTTACTAATAGACGCTAACTTCAAAAGGTAATCTTCCTGCAACTCAAAATTTTAGTCTCATTAACATTTACGAATATATATCAAAAGCATAAAACACCATATACGCTTTTTATGAAAAAAGAAATTTACCATCCTTACTCATTATTTACCTTTTATTAATATTCATAAATTTTCATGTTTATATGAATAATTTTATACATATATGTTTTATCAATAAAAAATCATGAAGCTTAACGGAAGGTATATCTATCTACCTTTGTCCATATCAAACTTTGTAGATTTAGGACTGTATACATATGTAGCAATAGTGGACATGGTGCCCTATGCTCAGAAGAACAAAATTCTTTTGTGTGTCAATTTACAAAAGATTGAAACAAAAGCAACGTCTTACCCTGAGCTTCTTCTTCCTCTCAGGTGTCATGAAACCCTTCTTGGCCTTCTTTGCTTTGGAGGCCTCCTCCATCCGCTTGCGCACCTCGGCGCGCTTGCGATCGATTTCGGCCTGTTTGGCCTTCTTCGCCTGGTGACATCAAGTTGTGTAATAACAATGTTAGTGTTATTGTTAGTGTCAATTATGGTTAGCATTATTTTTTGTAACTGATGTGTAAAATGGAGTGCATCTAATTTGATCAAATAATAACAAACAATAAGATTTTACTTATAATTTAAATGTAAAGAAATGTTTCATTTTATTAAATATGTTTTTTATAGGAACTATTTTGAATGAAGCACTATTTTTTATATTTCATATGTGTATGTGTAATGCATGTGTAAATGATCCCACGGTGAGGTTACCTCCTCGAGACGCTTTTTCTGTAAGAAAAATAAAAATAAAAATTAGTATTCGATAGTGAAAATGCGACGCGATCAATATTTTTTTATACCAATAAACTTCCAAGACTTTTTTAGGGGAGAGAGGGGCTTGTAGTCACAAGGGTAAATAGTAGCACGGATTTTTCATGCGGAATTTAAAACTTTAAACACTTATTTTTTGTCTTAGTCTCACCTCTGTAACGCGCCGCTACACGTCATTATAGCCAGTGTGCTGCTAGGCGACGCAAAGATTTTTTATCAAACATTTTTGCCAGGTAACGTAAAATTTTACTTTTATAAGAATTTGTTGTTACTACGATTATTGCGATAAATTAATTTTGAACTTTTCGTGTCTTATGCTTTTTTAAATTTACCTATAGTTTGACCGAAACCGCTGTACCGCGGCCTTAGATATGTACGCGGCGCAGAGGGAAGGCGTTGACGAAACAACGGGCTGACAGAGCCGAACTGCCTCCCCTCCACGCCGCGCACATACCTAAGGCGCGGTACAGCGGTTTCGGTCAAACTATATCTTTGAATTTGTAAAACGGTCTTCATAATTAGAAAGATATTTTATTAGCCACAAAATCTTGGGCCTTGTTGTAACATGTAACAACTTGTCCCTGAATTTTACAAACGTTGAATTTTATGTATACATATTATACTATATATTTACTATATAAGGCTGAAGTCTTTGTAAGTTCGATTCCTTGAGATATACCTAATTTCATTTATTATAATTTAAAATGACATGTTGTTTATAAGTATACAACAAACTAAAGTAAATAGTTTAAAATATAAAAAAGTGTGTTGTTCATTGTTTATAAGTAAGTATATAATAGTTTGTTGTTTGGTAAAGATTGCATATTCTGTTAAGAGTTTAATTTCATTGCTGAAAAAAGTTTAATTACATTACGAACCCTACTTTTTTTAACGGTTACTCCCTGCCCCAGTAGAAGTTGCAACTAACCCCACAGGTAAGTTCTTAGTCGTTTTTTTTTCTATTTGGTTTAACAAAAGACGAGTGAGATATCAATCAACAGACGACTAGTGTTATTTAGATATGTGTTAAAAAATATTCGTTATTCAAAAATAGTTCCAATAAGCCCCTCGCTTCCCCATCTCTTGTTTTTGAACTTGCAATTAATTTGCGAAAAATTATAAAATAAAATGAAGTATTGGCATCAAATTATTATTGTCGTTAAATATTAATGTTGTTATAAGAGTGTAATAAGTAAAAGTGTATCAAAAATCCAATCGGTGCTCTGGTGTTAGCCCGTGCGTATGTGCAATATGGAGTCACATTATTTTGAGATTAAAAGGATTGTGTTATGGAAAATTTCTATACAAACGGCGTAAACGGTCGCACTCCATTAAACCTTAACTAACTGGCGACAAAAAATTATGCGGTATTCAGATCAGCAAAAACTTGGGTTACCTATATGTTTCTAATTTTTAAAAATTTGGTACATCATATATCATCATAGGAAAATAAAAAACTTCAGTGCGCGAGATTTCTTATCGAAATTGTTTTGTTTTTCACAACATGTTCAACATGAAACTAATTGCATTTTCACAACATGTTGTGAAAATAAAAAAGAAATCGAAAAATGAATTTCGATGAGATGTTGTGAAAATGCAATTAGTTTCATGTTGAACATGTTGTGGAAAATGAAACAATTACGAAAAAATACTAATTTCGCGTATTTAATATTTTTTGTTGTGATATATTAAAATGCTAAAAAAATTTAAACCAACAAACTTAGTTTTCGTTAATCCGAATACCATATAATTTTTTTGCACCAATCGATTAAGGTTTAATGAGGTGCAACCATTAACGCCGTTAGTATGATTTACTACTACACAATCCTCCTATTCAAGTTTGCAAGACAGTGAGAATTTGATCTGAGTCCTGAAAATTATAATATTTTTAAAATCATATACTGTAAAACTTGGATACGATTTTCTTCGAAAAATATTCTCATTGCCTTGTTTAAAGAATGTCTCTATTCCTATTATTATTTTCAGTATTTTAGAAGTGCGTAGTGTTAAATGTTTACAAAAATTTTTAATAATTTTTTTCGAAATTTGTTAAGTAGGTATGTAATAGTCGATAGTAAAATACATGTATATTAAAATATAAATTGATCAGTAAATTAATTAAGTTAATTATATTTGTTATGTTTATTTCGTTTGTGCTGTGTAACACATAATATGCACATGTGATTTAAGAAGCTGTTGTTATAATTTTTATGTTTGTGAATAAATAGATCGCATTATGTTATTTTTGCTGCTTTTTCTCTTGCACGTGAGTTAGTCACATTTTGGTTCTTTGTGTATTCAAAATATTGTAACTTACTACATGTTTACAAAAAAAATGATTCATGTAAAACTAGCTTGGCTGGAACAAAAATTGGTACATTTCTTAAATATTTTTTGTATGGTTGTTGATTGGTGGTCGTGGTTTTTCGGTCTGAAGTGATCCGATGAATGTATGGCATTTAGTCCTTTAATAAGTTTTTCTAATTATCATATTAAAAATAATAGTATTAACAATAATGTACAAATATATTCAGATATATGTGGTATTATATCAAATATATATTCATTGTTGATACTATTTCTATAGTGGTGTAGGGGATTAGTAAAAACATGCCAAGTACCTGAGTCTCGAGGAGTCATAGCGTTCATACTGCAGTCGTGGTTGTAATTGCAGAGTCCACCAGTCCACGAAAGTGCAGAGTATAAATGTGCATGGCCATCGTAGACATAGGTAACAATAGAAAATAAAAAAAAAAAAACAATTAATACACAATAATTGAAAGTGCCTACATCTAATCTCTTTGGAGATTTTATTCTTATAGATATATATCCGTTAAGGAATAGTCGAGATCTGGACATTTAAAAAGCAAAACCATTTATTGAAAAGATGAAATTTTGACGGCGTTCACTCACCTCACTTCATCATCTGCCATTGTGATGGTGGTTGTCTAAGGTGTCCTGGAGTAAAATTTAATAAAATTAATTATTCAATTTCTATTTAGCGATTTCGTTTTATTTCAATTAAACAATTTCTAATTATTTAATCGGATTAAACGAAAATATCAAAGGGTGCAAAATGGTAATTTTGAAATAATTGAATAATTAAAAGACAATCTACTATCTGGTAGTAATTACGCCTTTGGCCCAACAGAAATTCAATTTGTCGGTTATTTGAGACAGTTTGGACCAGCGCCAAGATGACGACGATGAACTAATGTTGTACGTTAACTTGACTAAATGTTTTAATTGGCGTTTATTATTACCGAGTACTACTTATCAATTCAGTGTATTTTTTTTCGAACCTATTCAATTGGAACTATGCCAAATTAATATTTTCCCTCTTTGCAGTCAGTTTATATGCGTATTAATTCAAACTGCAAGAGTTGCATAACATCTATTAGGTGGGCGACTGCATGCGCGCTCATCTGGCTAAAACCGTATCGTGACTTCAGAGAGCTTCATAAAAGAATTTAACGTGTTGGGTGTAATAAAACGTGGTAATGACGAAACGCAAAGAAAGTTCTACAATTAGACTCGGGCGTGTTCGGCCGCGCTCGGGAGCGATCGGGTATCGGCGCGCGCGACTGAAATAGGCTCGCTCGCATTCCGGACGCATCCTAATTTGGTACGGGGCGTGTGAAAACGCGACTTCGGTTACAGCGGCTACACTCAATGGCGGGCGATGGATGTTTTTTTCTAGCTTTTCGTCCATGATTTTGTATTATATTAAATATGGTTAAAAAGCGTCAAAAGTTTACGAACTTTTTTCCGTTTAGTGTTGATAGAGTTGTTTAATGATTATTATAATGGCGCTCATATTTTAACAGTCCACTTAAAAAAATATTGTTAGAACACTGCCACTTTATGTATCGAACACAAATCTTCACATCCGTATCCGTTTCGCACCGTGGTTAACATCCGTATCGATATACCGTAGCGGAACACATGTGACGTTAAACACTGAATTTTTTTACGCGACGATTTATTAAGAATATTAATTTTAAACGCGAGCGATATTTTTTAACTTATTTCATATTAACCAACGCGACTCACCTACGGCAAGAAAAAAAGGAGATGGCCCCACAGATGGATCAGCCAACACGAGTCACAGCTGCTGACTGGTACGAGACGACAAGCCCGGCGCCCGCGCACCTCGCGCTTTAGCCCCCTCCCCCTTTCGTACCGCCGAATATCTATATCTAACGTTAACACAGCGACATTCTCAAATGCACACATACCTATCTACTTGGCAATTCCTAGTATTATTCACTTTATAGAGTGATCATCTGCAGCACACAGATCCATCAGCTCCATTCCTTTACGACATTTTTAGCGCAGTATCATTTTGACACCACCACCGAAATAATACAAGGTATAAGCTCCGGTAGACGATTCGTTTTCACGATGGTAATGCAAATTTTCCTCCGCCTGCGGTAAAAAAAAAGGGTTATGTGTAACTTGTATGCATATAGATTGTCATATATAGGTATGTGTGTAAATACTTAATATAAATATTTATAAAAGAAACAGTAATGTAACATTAAAAAACCCGAGTGTGTAATGGTAGATTGTTGCACTGGGCTGAAAGTGATTATTACTGCACCGAGTGCTTATTTGGAGCCCGAGCGTCCTAAAAAGCACGAGGGAAATATAAATTGCTTAATAATCGGCTTTTCTTTCAACTACTGTAAAGCAAGTAGATTAAAAATAAAATTGAAGATAAATTTGGATTTTTTTGAACAGTGTAATTATTTCATAAATTATTATTTTGGTTTCGATTTGAATTTTATCCGGAGTTTGGAAAATTGCCGTGTCACTTGAAGATTCCATTTTTATAATTACTTATATAAAATACAATTACAAGGTTAGCACGTTTAAATTTTCTAGTGAAAATTAGCTCCATTGACATTCCAGACTTTTTTTTCAGAAAATAAATGGTAATTTTTTTGATAGCTAGTATTTTTAACTATAAAACTCCATACGGCCGCCAGGTTGGCCAACCAAGCACATGCATAATTTAAAAAAAAAAAAAAACTAAAAGAGTGCAGTAAAGGATTTCCATAATTTTATTCTGCTCTAGAACAAAAAAGTGTCGCTTTGTGTTGAATATGTAATGCAGTTATGATAAAATTGCAGCACAGTTGGAAGAATAAAAATAAAATAGAAATCTATAGAATTTCGTTTGAGCAAAGTAAATTCCACCGTGCATGTTTTTCTTTTATTAAACACCTATATTCAAGCAAATATTAACATATAAATATCATATAATTTGTGACTTGAATGTTATAAAGTATTGCAGACGGGGACAAACGAATAGCCAAAATAGTTTATAGTCTTTAAAACAAACTCTATTTAAACTTTTACTTGTTTATTATGTATATATGTATGTATATATACGTATTTGTGTATATTTATATAGAAAGAATATTTGTATTTTATTATTACATCTAAATTACTTATATCACTAAGTGTATGGAAAATAAGTCTGTTGTTTTTTTTCTTAAAAAATTCAATTCTTAATTTTAAGTGAAATCTGTAAATGGCCTTTCCTCTGTGATATATTTAAAATCTTAACTGTTTGTGTTTTTGGCTGTAGATTTTATTAAATAAATAAAATTTAAAAAAAACACACATTTTGGATTTTTGTTTTTCCTCCCTTGCAATAGGTACTTTGTAAAGTTTAGGTCATATTTATATGATAGTATATGTATTTTTTGCGTAAGCAGGTAGGTATTGAAAAAAAATATATTACATGATGCATTCTACATTTCTAAGACAACATTTTATAAATTATGAAACTTGTTTGTCTTTTGGGACATGATTTCCATCATATCAAAATGACCATTATATCTACCATACGGTCCATAGCATCAAATCGACCACAGTATAGTATCAAATGGTCCACAGTATCAAACTATCCACAGTATCATAATGTAGACTGAATTACAAATAACAAAAACATAATCTCTACCTACCTTGTCATAAGGTCACCAATATTATGTCTACCGCATCATATGAGTATTAATAGAATTTAATATGTCCTGCAGTTATAGGATCACTTGCAATTACAAATTACAGTTACAATTTTCAACCAACTCAAGACCTATTGCTTGACAGTACCACGGGCAAAGAAAATCTCCCGTGTTACAATCAGTTGTACGGTGTACATAATAAGTACAAGTATACACTGAGTTAGGCTGAACGTAGTACAACTTTTAGAGAGTGTTGAGTTTATCAAACTAAACGAAAAGTTATAAGTGAGCAGATGGCTCACACTAAGGGTAACATGAGAAAAACATGTTTAAAGATTAATTTTTTTTTATCACTCAACTTTTTTACTTTTGTTTAGATCGGTACGCTTTACACGTTCTCTAAGTTTGAACTACGTTCAGCCGAACACGTAGTATATTTATACGGCAAGTGAGCAGATAACGCAAACTAATGGTTACCAAGAAAAAATGTTTAAAATTTATTTTTTTGTTACATACCTTATTATTTTTTAAACTATTTGTTTAGTTCGGTGAGTTCTACATGCTCTATAAGTTATAATTTCACACACGTCTATAATTTTATGACAACGACCTATATTTGAAGTTTCAGTGCACTTGTACAGCCAGTATCTTTATTACAACAGAAGTGGGACCAACAGGATTTACAAATCCTAATAGTTACACCAATGTCGTGCAGTGGAACCACGAGGATTTGAAAATCCTGCTGGTCCCACTGGTGAAACTAAGCGGTGGGACCAACAGTCGGTAACCCAAATTTATACTTCGAGTAAAAAGATTCAGATCACTCCGATGATTTCAAAACCAAAAACGAACCGATATCCATTATGCAGTCAGTAACAGAAAAATAGATTACAACTTCTCTAAAAAAACCAAATAAAACTTAAACGAGGGGCACGAATAATTTGAGCACGATCGTGCGTAGAGAACAGTATAATTAATATCCTCACTAAATGCAAAATTATTTATTATTTATACGCAATTAGCCTGGTAGAGCTTGTAAACAAAGCTTGGTCCGTTGTAGGCAGAACAAATAAAGCTCTGTAACAACTAACAAGTACGTACTTCAGTTATGTGCTTGAATTGTTAGAGTGTGAACGCAAATGATCCTGGACAGTTGTACTATTGGTAGTGGTAGCAATGATAAAATATGATGGCACAAATGTAACCTATACAGTTGTGTACGAACTATAGAACGGAACACGGTCAGCCATGTATTTGTGTTAACTAGAAACTATTTATTTTTAACTACGCCACGACCAAAATAGTACACGTATATCTAATGTGATAGACGCTACTGTCAATTTTATTGAAGTAAAACTTCTTTAGGCGCGACTAGGGAGTAACTAAGATTTTTTTCTGACGGAAGTGACGCTTACTATAGTATGTGTAGTTTCCGCTATTTAAAAATAATAATTTGGATTGGTCGTAAGTATACGTCATATACTCCACGCTTCTTGACTTATACGCCAGCTAGTGGCAAATATCATAATCAATTAGGATTATTTATTTCCAAATTTTCAAACGGATCAATTGTGAATAGCAAAGTGAATAAAAATTCAACAGTTTTAAAAAAAATATTTTAAATTGCAAAGTTTTTTAAAAATCTCTAACAGCCAAACCCAATTACTTATCTATCGACGGTCTAACCATACTAGGGTAAGAAATTCTATCCATTGTATAGTTTTGTCGTCTCAATAACCTATCGACGGATAGACATATCTATTGTCGCATGCCATCTATCGACGGGAGGCCCCGGGAGGATCGACAGTTTACCAGAGTTAGATTTTTGTATGAAAATGACATTTCGTGCGTCCCAATATACTTCTGACAGCTGTTGAAGGATAGAATCTATTACTGAGGATAAACATGCGGCCTATCTGTCAAATGTGATGATTATCGTCGTCGTGACCTATCGATCGTTTGCTATCATCAAATAAAAATTCGCTAAATTACTTTTATCCTAATATTTTGAAACCAAAATCTATTTAATTTAGTTGTAATTTAGTGTGAAAATGTCTACGTCCAGTGAAAGCGATTCTGACTTCGAACTTTTACAAGAATTGTCAGACTGGGATAGTGGCGAAGAATCATCTCATATTTGTTATTATAAAACGTACAAAAAAAACTTCAAAGTTTTACTTCAATCGCGCGTAAAGGTTACACGCACACACTTTTTTTTTCCTCTATGGCTGCATCGCTCAGATGCCTGTTTAACAATGTATTGCCATTTGTCATAGAGTAAATATATTTGACCGTAGCGTTCGGTTTTAATCTATTTTAATAGAGTCATAAATGTTACTTCACAGTACCGAAAATGTCAAACACAGTTTTGCGGGGTTGCAGACCGGCTCGTGGGGATTTCGCGGACGTGAAAACCGGCGTGCGGGGATATGTTGTGTGCGTACGGTGTTTGAGTTTATTTAGGTTACTTGTTAGTTTTGCATTAATCCTCTTTTTTAATCAATTCCAGTAAAAAAATATAGATAGTTTAAATCCAAAGTAACTTTTAAATTACTTACTCAATTATTTTTGATGATATTTTAAATTCAGTTTGTTCGAATCCTGAGGAAGGAAATAAGAACCTATTTACCGAAAACATGTGCCTGTATAATGTTACATTTTCATACGAGTAATTAAAGCGCTGAACCAATCTTGACAAAATTTGGCAGGCAGATAGCTTGCATCCTGAAGACTAAAGGCTACTTTTTACAACGGAAACATTACGGAAACGATAGAAACATAGCATGAGCCCTGAAGCAGTACATAGACGACTTTTTGCCACGGAAGACGTGTCCACGTATTTGTCACTTGTCCGCGACTAAACCACTGCAGTTCATCATGATCATGATGAAATTAGTTACAAAAATGGGGTGCATTCTGAAAACGGACATAAGTTACTTTTTCCTGTACAAAATGCGTCTTTATGACTGTAATCCTTTCATGACTAAAGCACAGAACTGACGAAATTCGAAAGGGAGGCGGCTTACATCCTGAAGACGGCCATGTACTACTTTGTTACCGCAAAAGAAGCTAAAGTGAAAATGTGTTTTTGTAAGTTCACGGTTTTGTCCACGACCATTCACCGTCTTTCACTCGCCGTTTTGGTTGTATAGCCCCTTAGTCTTGCCCATTGATTCTTAGTGATTTTAGTGGCGGTGGCTGTGCATAGGTGGCAGTGAGTGGCGAACATGTGTGACATTACGGAGATTTCACTGAGAATATTCAACTTGAATTTTTTTATAAATTTCTGAATTTCCTATATAGTTGCACAGTGCCCTCAAAAGTCCCTTTAGCGATCCCGGTACAAACATGTAGGCTACACGAACTAAACATCGGCCGGAAAGCTAGTAGGTACTCCAAGATATTATAAATTTGTGTAAAAGAATATTTGTGTATATGGATGGTTATTTTTTCAAGAAATATGGGTTTTCTAATTAGACAGCCTCTAACCCAAAAATAATATCTTATCTCTTTATTTGTTAAGTTCATAACTTAAGAATCACAGAAGTGACTGTATTGAACTTTTGACTAATAAATAATCAATATCGTTTAATATTCTCTATATATTGAACCATAATTTAACCATAAAAGTAGGTAAGTATATAAATGTTCATAGAGATACCATGTTCTGACCACAGAAATGTAATAAAATATATATAAAATATACACTACAAGCTACATATAAGCCACTTGTTGTTTGGACGTATTTCCAGTGAAGTAAAATTTTATATGATCCATGAGTAAAATAAAGATTCTGAAATTACATTTCAGGTGTAACGGACGGAAAGCTAGTAGGCAAAACGCTTGTTTAAAACAATGATAATGCCGTATAGTTTCCCTAATCTCTGAGTTTCACATTAACTTTTACATTTCAGCAAACATTGTATGATAATACGCATTTAAACGTGGTCTAAGTAAATGTAATTACAAAAATATTTCGAAAAATTAATTTTGCCATTACCCGATAAATATAAAATATATTCTGGAATAAATATATCATTTGAGAAGTGGTGGGATTGCCGGAATGTGAATGCGGATGTAAACAAAATTTATAGACATATTACATACATCCCTACTTGCAGACGCGTGAACTAAATTTAGTCCTTTTTTTATTAACACTAAATTTCACACAAAAGAAAAATCGTAAATCGTGCGATCGTATTTTTCTATAATGCAACTCCATAATATAATTTTTTAATGGAAACAATATATAAAATATAAATTTCCGACTGGTTCTATTATGCATGAAATGAAGAAAGTTTCAAGTCTATAAAAATATTAAAAAAAAAAAAAACGTTTCTCTTCCTTCTTATTACTTCCAGTCAAGTGTAAACATCAATTTCCAGCGGTGAAATATTAATAAGCAGTTCGATTAAAAAAATCGTTTTCATCAAGAAAATATTAGCGAAATATAGAGCTTCAACATTTTCGAGAGCTTCTAAATCCCTGCGGTTTTTTTTGGCGGAAGTATCTCCAATTACAGTCTCATTAAAAATGAACAGAAATAACCGTTAAATTAAAAAAAAAATACTTGATAGTAACATTTCTGTGATATTTTCGTGCGAACGTTTCAATTCGAAGAAATTAGGAAAACTTGACTGTAAAAGTGTATCATGATACCTAAAAGCTCTAAAGAATGTCCGAATCCTATATTAATTAATATTTTAAAACGATTTATTTCTGTAATATTTATCGGTAACCCTATTTATGGGGGACGCTGTCTGTCTAGTACGGCTATTTAACAATAGATGGAGCCACCATGCAAAGAAATGATTTTAATTATTTGTTGATCATATTTCTGCGTTTCAGTAGATAAAACATAACATGCGACTGTAAAAAATATTTCTCTTTAATGTTTAACTGACATCATTGATTGTTACAACAGTTTCGTAGCGTTTGTGCAGAAACCCAAAATTTGTGGAAAATTTAGTTTTTCGACAAAGACCTCGAAACTAGAACTATTATATATATCAGCAGGAAAAACTTTATTTGCCACAAATTTTAGATTTCTGCACAAACGCTACGAAACTGTCGTAACAATCAATGGTATCAGGTAAAAATATTAAAGATAAATATTTTTTATAGTCGCATGTTACGTTTCATCAACTGAAACTCAGAAAGGTAATCATGAAAAAATTTAAATCATTTCATGGTGGCGTCATCTATTATTAAATAGCCATAATAGAGAGGCAGCGTCCCATCTTAATTGTAATATTTGGCCTAAACGTAAATCGAAATAATATATTTTCAGCACTGTGTTTTTACTACAAAATTCGTTCTTCAGACATGCTGCCATTTTACGCACTGAAAAAATTTCAGGCAACGAATAATTTTCATGTATCTACTATATTTTGGATTGAGGCTGATAGAGCGATATGCTTCCCATAAAAAAAGAGGGTCCAGCCCGTGTCCGTTCCTCGCTCAATTGCTTAATTGGTTTCTACAGAAAAATACTATGTCATAGGAGAAACTCTACACCCTACCCCCACCCAACACCCTAGGGTGGTATTGTTTTTTTTTTCGATATCTCTTTTAGTTCTTTTATAAATTCTACAAGAATATGATTTTCTTCCAATTTTTGGTTCTGAAAATAATGATCGGCGGGTTTTTTTACTATCGCTGCAAATTTTGACTTTAGAACACACACATTTTGGGAGTGGAAACAGACAAGGCTCTCAAACTGTTACGATGAGTGTTTTATAGGTATTTTTGGGAACGTGTACCTACCATTTCAGTCACCCAGGAAAGGGTCAGAGAGAGCATTGAAACGGAGATGGCGACATCAAATTGAAGCCGAGTGGAAGCGGAGTGAAAGACTGTCCCTTTAATTCATGAATAAGGAATTATGTACTACCGAGTCCACACAGACAGAGTGACCGCTGCGACAAAGTCGACGGCTCGTAATAGAATGATAGTAATAATTCTTCATTCGAGGCCGCTACGATATGTTAGGGCTCGCTAGGTGTCGTTGACCAGTCTACGCTCTATAAAAGCACACGTGCCATCTACTTTTCAGAGTTGTTTTACGACCATTTCCTGATATAATATAGTATACAGTAGCTTCGTTTATCACAAATTAGATTATATAGTGATATGTAGAACTACTCGCTTTTGCTGGTTCCAACACGCTATTGTTGTCAGATTTTTTAGATTAATACGGATTTCATTGTTTTTTTTTTCGTTATGCTGCAATCCTTCTGTAAATAAAAAAATGGGTTTTACATGGAAAATTGAAAGATAACTGTTAGTCATGATGTAGAGCTGGCGTTATCTATCTACACGTCTCGTCTGCGCCAAGAGAAATTTATTTTGGCACACTAAAACTCTGGCACGGATTTTTATACATACGACGAAATGATACAATTATATTATATTACATCGTGCGTCAAAGCTTGCATTTTAAAAAGTATAATTTGAGTACGAAATGAGTTTTATCCATATTATAATAATGCTTGTACATTTCAACACTCATTGTACTTTATATTTTCAATTATTGTGTTTCACATGGCTTCACTTGGGTTTGCTTACCGTATTCGTTATGAGACTGACCCCTTTTATACCAACTGATCAACCGATTTGGATGCGGATTTTTTTATATGAAACGCAAATTAGTTGGGAGTGTTCTTAGCTATGTTTAATGAAAATAAGTCCAAGATGGCCGCCGCCACAAAATGGCGAATTACATTTTTTTTCATAAATCCCTCATTGTGGGTAGCAAAGGAAGGGTTTTGACTAGTAGAATAATGTACACTATATTGAAAGGGAATAAGGAATATTAACTAACGAAATGAAAATTAAAGGCTTGAAAATTATTTCTTTGTCTGATCATGTATGCAATAGTTTAACTAAATAACTAAGTTTAAAATTTTGAAAAAAAAATTAAATTTAAAATTAAAAAAAACGCCCGACAAAAAAAACTTACCTATAAACTTACCTATAAAGTAAACTTAAATTACCTAATAATTAGCGGTCCCAGACGCCTTTAAAGATCAAAAATTATTTGACAATGAACAAACTTGTATTATTTCACACTTTTTATAGGTTAGTTTTTTTTTGAGTCAAGGGATTTCCAAATATTTAATTTAATTTTTTAAATGTCACAATCTTTGAATAGACTACTTACTGTCTTAGACAGCAAAAGTAGGACAGAATGTCTCTTATTTCGAAACAACCGAAAACGTGATCAAAATGTAAGGCACAGTGATCCGAGCTACCATACGTCATAATCATCAATTAATAAAATCATAAAATTAATTTGACAGCAGCGTTTAGTTTCAATAGAGTCTTAGATGTCAATTCAAAGAATCGAAGTGACATTACGCAATTTTGCGGGATTGAAGACTGGCGCGCGGGAATTTTACAGGGATGCAGACCGGCGCACGGGGACCTTGCGCACTGGAACTCGGACTAAAACTCGTCATCTTGCTCCAGCTAGCTAGAGTATGAGTGGTTAGACGGTAAACGCAAAAGAGGGCTTCTAGTCAATTCGTACTTATATGTTTTAAGCAAACATTTTGTTAAGTTACGCATGAAATGTAATTTCAAAATCTTTATCTTCTTTTCCAGTACGAATTTTACATGTGCGGGTTACACAAAATTCTACTTCACAGTGAACAAGTAGTGGAATTTGGTCTGCAGCGTACATTTTTTTCTCAGATTTTTGTTGCCACAACGCGGTATCTCTAATAGACATAACTAACAACATGTCTAAGAGCAACCAAAAAATTATCTTTAAAATAATATTATGATACTTAATTAAAATGGACAATAGAAGGTAAGCACGTACATCAGTAGTAACATGTAGTGATTTCGCAAGTCTACAAAAACCATAAAAAATAAAATACATTGTAAAAATCATATTTCGTGATACCTTCTCAGTTTGTAGACTAATATTTTACTTTGTTGTCTATTCTATTCATACGATTCTTCCAAAGTTTTCAATTGAAGCTATCATAATTGAATTTCAAATTTCATAATTTAGGATTTTATTCCGTAGGACGATAAACAACTGTCACATATGAACATAATTAATAAAGTTATAAAAGTTACTAATTTCCCTAAGAAACCCCAGAAAAAGAATTATATTTTAACTCAGACTGTTGCTTTTTCATCAACCGCAACAACTAAGCTCACTAAACATAGTTTACCTAACTAAATTAATTTTGAAAGCATTTCTAAATACCATAAATACACGTTACACCCTTATCCTCATAATTATTAAACTTCAACATTATAACGTAACTTCGTGTCGAAATATCTGAAATGGGTAATTTTATCAAACAACAGTTGAGCCGCATTGTGTTCTTCAGATTTCCCTGGAGCCATTGTCAATTGAATTGTATCTTTTACACGGTGGGTAAGTATGTAAACGGGGATTCCTTTTTGTAAATAAATAAAATTTATAAATCACTAAAGTACTTATATTGGAAATATTTCAGGATATTACAGTTTCTGTGATTATAATTCGTCGAAAGTTAAACTTTTTATCTTTCGAGTAAAGTTTCTCGAGTCATTAGCTTTCCGCCCGCGACTTCGCCCGCGTGGACTAGACTGTTGCACTGCGCACTGGGACCGTTAAAGAGAGGCAACGCTCCAAGACATTGTGAGACTTTCTAGAAAATTCTGAAACTTCAGAGAAACAACCTAAGAAATATCTATAGCAAATTTTATCATAATACGTTCAGTTATGTTTACCCACGGCGGGACCGAGATAGTATATGGGCTTGGGGTAGAGGTTGTGTGTTTGTGTGTTTGTCTGTGCATATATATGTTACCTTTATCTTAAAAAAAAATATACTGGAACGATTTCAGTTTTCCATATTACATAAGTATTATTATCTCCAAAGCCCATGTAAGATCACAAAAGGTTACGAATAATCATGAAATGCCAGGAAGTGTCATGAAATTCATGAATGTTATTATAACTCATGAAGGAACCTGAAAGGTCACGACAGATTTGGAAATGTCATAGAAGTCACGAAATATCATAAGGTTAGGAAAGCTCATGAACTACCATGAAATGTAATGAAGTGCCATGAAATGTCATGAAGTGTCATGTAAGGTTGTGAAATGTTACCCATAGAATATCTCAAGAGCATGAAGTGTCATAAAAAGTCACGAGAGGGAGAACCTTTGAGTTAAGTCTTTTATTGGAAAATGATATAATCTTGGTAGGTACTTACAAAACTACAGGTCAAAAAGAATTTCCTCCTCCTTTCTCCAAATCCACTCCTTTTGTTCAGTTCACGCCATTCCCTCTCATATGTAAGCTCACCAAATAACTTCACAATGAAACGTAACGGACATTGACCTCGTAGATTCTACAAGGTCGCACGCATCAAACGCTGATCTCGAATCGATGATGAAGTGGTTATCAGCGGGGGTCGGCGGCAGCACGCCGAATCGACGCCAGCGAAGGATTGACGGCCCAGTCGGCACATTCAAGGGCACGAGGATTGTTACAAGAAGTCACCAAAGTACTACTCTCAATGCGACACAATGTTCCATCATTTGAATATTTCATTAAAGTTGAAACCCTAATTTGGACTGTCTGCGATGGGGGCAGAAAATCTAACAACATCTGAATACTATCAGTGAACTTAAAAACTTTAGTGAAACACTGTTGTTACTGTTGTTGTTGTTACACACTGTTGGTGTGTATTAGTATTCAAAGTGCCGGCAAACATAAATAAATAAACAAACGGAACTGAATTTAAAAAAAATCAGTGAATCTACATAGCGGTGTAGACAATTACACAACAGCGGTTTAAACTTGATCCTAACGCGGTGGCCATTTTTGCAACACAATTGTCCATCTACGCACAAAATCGTATTGGTTGGATTTAGTGGTTTACGATTTTAATTGCATTTATTAATTTTTATGACACCACATCTAATATTTCTATAATGTACCATAGAAAAACACTTTGAAAAGCATTCACCCATAAAAGTACCTTCGAAATGAGTAGAAGCCTTCTTCTGCGTTTACCGTCTAACCACTCATACTAGCTCGTGTAAGATGGAAAGCTTTAGTCCAAGTTTCAGTGCCCAAGGTCCCGCGCGGCGCTCTTCGTCACCGAGGAATCCCCGCCAACCCCACAAAGTTGCGTAATGTCACTTCGATACTATGAATTGACATTAATGATTCTATTAAAACTAAACGCTGCTGTGAAATTAATTTATGCGTTCACCAGTTTTTTGGTATCAGTAAGTGTACCCGCCATACAAATGTCGGATATACGATGCCCATCAAAAATCATTGTATCATTCAAATTGAATAAACTTCGTTTCCCTTTATGAAAAGTAAACCTGAAATAAGCCTTCATTTTTATGTAACCATTGTATTTCAGAAACTCACAGTTAATCTAAATCTATACTGCAATTTATTATTCCATTGTATTTTGTACACGGCAATAATCCAACTACGAGTATATACGTGATCCAGAATACTGACTGAAAATACAATTAACCACGATGGAAGCGGAAAAGGGGATCGATGCGCTTGACAGCTGCCACTGTCGTAACCGGATATTGATTTATATCTGTAGAGTTTCTTATTTTATTACAGCTTTCTCCATCGCACGTACAAATATGTCGTTCCTGAAATCGTTTCCTGTCTATAATTTAGAATTTTCATTTGTTTTGTATTATTAGCTTTCGATCGAGACAAACAGTATCATATACTCTAACCAAGGTATTAATTTATCTTATAATGAAATTTCTATCAAAATACGTCTGTCGACTAAAAATACGCTTAAGAACGAAAAAAAATTACTGTCGTTTGTTTTTAGCTTCTAAGCAACCTAAACAGTCCCCTGGATTGCTGAAAAATTGCATATTTCTATCATACAATTTTTTCCCACAAATAACATGACGCCCAAATTGCCATATTTCACAGGTACATGAAGAATGAAATATAATATAATAATATAATAACACATACAATCACAACAACGTCTAGGTCCCAAACTAAGCATTAGCTTGTATTTTGGGTACCAAGCGAAGACACCACATACATATAACAACCAAGACCCGGTGCCAGTATTAATATTCATCATATAAATACTGACCCGACCTGGGATTCGAACCCGGGACCTCCAGCTTCGCAGGCAGGGTCGCTGCCCACTAGGCTAAGCGGTCGTAAATGTTATCGATGAGCTGTGAGACTGTTACTAAACTTCGCAACTTCCTAACGTTGTTATACAAACAAAGAGAGGAAATTCACAAACATTTTAGTTCTTTTGTCATTGCATTCGTTATTTATTCGTTCGTTATTTAACGAACGCCCGCAACTTCGTTCATGTTGTTTTCATAATTTCTAGGGTTATTCAAGTTCACACATATACCATAAATATTTCCGGAATGAAAAGAAGTCAATAACATTCCTAAAAATGTCTATCTGCCAGTGAAAGCACAGTAATAGTCCCATCAAAATCGATTCAGCCGCTTCGGAGATTAGCCCACACAAACAGAAAAAGAAAAGTTTTAAAAACGCCTGTTCAGATTTCGGTAAGGGTAAATAAACATTTGAGCATAAAAACGCCCCCGAATTCGTTCGCGTGGTTTTTCAAGTTTAAGTAGAAACAGAAGCTATAACATTTTCTAGGAAGTCCTTCAACCTCTTGATTAATTATGTTTCATTGAAACAATCATGGAACTGAATAATTGAGCATTTAAGAACCTATTTGGCGGAAATTGTCCAATACATTTACAATTAGCCATATTCGTAACTTTCGTTGTACATTTTCTCATTCGCTGAAACGATGTTTTAGCTATATAATAAGACATTTGCATTCCTCTTAAAGTTCCTGAACATACGATTACGTGAACGTAATCTCAGCGCCGGCATTAAACTCGCTTGTAAATTTACTGCGGTCGCTAATTAAAATTTCAGGAATAACACTTCCCGTATATGGCGAAGGAAAATGTCTTTCATGCATGAACATTTGGTACAAATTATTCCTATAGATGAGGATGAACAGGCTTTTATGAGCGATAAATGGTACAGTGGCGTATTTTGAGCTTTTGGTTTTTACTATTGTGAGAAAATGCGTAAAATAATCGTAGAATTTAAAAATAGATTAAAGGAAAATTCCATCATAAAATAAACTAAAGTAATAATTTAAAAAAAAAACACGAAACTTTCAACCAGAATTCACGATATGACATTTATCAAAAATCACTTTAATTTCTTTTATACAAAACCCAAGCCGGCGCCAAACCTAAGATCTTCAAATCAGATATTAAGTACCTCATTTATTTATTATTTTATTTATTGTCGTTGGTAATACTAATGTTCTTTTTTACTAAGAGCTGGGGTGGCCGAGTGGCTAAGTGATACAAAAGCATGGATTGAATCCCCAACATGAACGTATTGACGAACGAGCTTTTAAGACAGTCAGTATATTGTGAGTTTCTTTTTAGAACAATTTTGATATTTCTACAACTCTAACGTACTAAAACCGGGCGACTGAGCTTCGCTCTGTTTTTGTGATCGTGTTTGCACAGTTAGACTTGCTTTATTTAAATTTTTATTTAGATTAATATTATTAGATTAGATTAGATTTGATTAGCAGAAATCCTCTCACCCGTTTCAGAACAACAATTGCATTTATCTGTTGCAGCACCTCCAGGGAAACCGCGTCAAGATCCTCCTAGCCATTTTAAAGAAACATATCTATTGCAGTGCCCTCTGGCGGCGCATGACCACAAACTTTATATAAGAATACGCTCTTAGGTGATATCTATATAACACAAAAAACTGCGTAAAGATTTTCCCAGCCGTTTTAGAAAAACATTATCTATTACAGCGCCTCCCAGTGGCCTATGATGCAAACCTTATCAAAGAACTTGGTCTTAGGTTTAGGTTTTATCAAATTATATGACACGAAAAACTGTGTAGAAATCCTACTAGTCGTTTTAGAGAAACGTATTTATTACAGCACCCCTTAGTAGCCCATGACCGCAAACCTTATCTAAGAACCTGCTCTTAGGTGATATCTATATAACGCAGAAAACAGCGTAGATATCCTCTCAGCCGTTTTAGAGACACATATCTATTGCAGCGCCACCTGGTGGCCCATAACTGCAAATCTTATCTAAGAACTTACTCTTAGGTATCAAATTATATAACACAAAAAACTGCGTAGAGACCCTACCAGCCGTTTTAGATAATTGTATTTATTGCAGCGCCACCTGGTGGCCCATAACTGCATAGATTATTTAATTATCTACTCGTAGATGATACGTATGTAATGCAAAAAACCGTATCAATATCAGTTCCGGCGTTATGAAGATACACTTCTACTGCAGCGCCCTCTGGGGCTTATTAACTTATTTAAAACCAGTTTTTAGATGTTACTTATTTATACACAAAATTATATCCAAATCGTTAGAGCCGTTTCCGAGATAGTCGAAATATATATATATACATTTATGTACAAGAATTGCTAATGTTATAATATAAGATATACACAAAAAAAATTGAAAATTCAGTCATTTTTGTCTTCTTTGTACTTTCTATACACAGTCTTCTCCTAAGATTTTTACGCTTAAAAAGTTATACTAAATAAAAAAGGATAATTCTTGTAGATTTCGTCCAACGTAGTGGTTCACACCTGCCTTAAAATAGTTTCTTCACCACATGTTGGGATATAGCCCTACTTACTAAAATATCAAATCTAAAAATATCATAGCTCCGCCTACGACACTCCTGTGATGGTCAAGAGAAACAGCCCCCAACCCATACATAACCAGCTTGATGGTCTTATGGTTTAAACTCGTTCACTGAATGATGAGTTATATTTATGCAATGTTTCATTTTGTTTCGTTAAGAAATAACAATCTCAGCTTTATCTACACACTTTGCCATATCCAAATCGTTACTCGTGTGTATATAATAATATAAGCTTTTGAAAGAAATGTATTTTCGCGTCGGACGACTGAAATCGGAAAAAGTATCTTGAATTTTTTCGAAGTCGTGATATACGGCTGATCGTAAAAGATGATTTCTGCGAAATATACATCTGAAAAAGGAACGAAGTGCTTCGAGATATATTCAAATAAATCATTTCCTAAAGCAGTTCAGTTTGTGATGATCCATTCTGGGAGAAGGTGTATAAAATAAATCGTTAAAAGCATATAATTCGTGATAGCCCAAAGCGCAACGAACCTGTCTCAAATTCATAAGGCCACAGGGCCAAGGTTCGAATCCGGGCGTGTATACCAATGAGGTTTTCTGACTTAAGTACATAACTATCACTGACTCCGTGCCTCGGAGAGCACGTTAAGCAGTCGGTCCGGGCGCTGTCTATAGATGGCGCTCGTTACAATCCCCAACCCGCAGTGGTGCAGCGCGGTGGATTTAAGCTCCAAGCCCCCCTCCTCACCCTGGGGGAGGCCTAAGCTCCTGCAGTGGGGTAAAAATGGGCTGATGAAGTGAAGTGATATAATTTTAAATATATGGATGTTAGAAGCACATATAGGACCTTAAAAGCTTTCCTTCAAAACTGTACTGATTCACTTACTTTCATCCAGGTTAGTCGATTTCAGCTGTGTTTAGTTACATAACAGCAAGTTAAAAAAATCAGTATGCATAGTAAGTCTGAGTATGGCGCTATCTTTAACAAGTTATTAACTAGTTACTAGGCAGTCTCGCTTGGCTTGTTGAAAACTTGTGTATTACTTACAAATTATTTTTTTAATCATATTTCCCCGTTATTGTGCGTAATCGTGAAAACACTGGACTTAACATTTACTTGGTCTTTATATATATGGAAAATATGTTTAGTGGTGATCTTTAAGTGAAAATCTATTTAATTTTTTACAAGTAATTATTACGTACTATATTACAATATTTGTTTGTATACGTTCACAGTACCTTATAATATTCAACCCATACTTATTTATTTTATTCCTAAATAGAAATCAAACAAAAAAACATTGCACCGTAGAATGTACCGTGCAATACAAATCATAAAGCTAGTTTTTCTCTTTTCAGTTAATAACTTTATACGCAGTCGGGTTTTTAGTTAATTAAATTACAATTTTCTTTTTTAAAATATCATTCTAATGTATTTCTTTTACAACTATTATACTACTCTCGCTTTTGTACAATAACAAAGATAATTTTTTCTTCTCAATTTTTTATTGATGCTATATGCTATTAAAACTAATATACTGGTAGACCCCATATTTTCCGGGAGACGTACTTTGACAAATTGAAATATTGTGGACTCGGAGCATATAAATAGAATCATCTCCCGAAAGATACGGAATCCGGGAATTAGTTACAATCGTAAAGCATTAAAAGAAGATCGAGGAAGACAAACTATTTTTATTAGTATAGATACGGGTCCTAAGTAAATTTGCTGTTGTAGCAAAAGGAGATTAAATTTAAGGAATTAAAACTTGATGTGGTAGAATACCAGACATTTTGTGGTAACAAAACCGAAATTGTCGTTATAGCAAAAGCCAATGTCGTAAGAACATCATAATAATGTAACTACAATAATGTTCGCATTGTTACTAGCTCCTCTAAAAACACAAATAATGCCAGTTTTATAATAATAACTAATACATCACAACAACGTCTAGGCCTCAAACTAAGCATTAGATTGTGTTTTGGGTACCAAGCGAAGACACCACATACATATATCAACCAAGACTCAGTGCCAGTATCGATATTCATCATATAAATACTGACCCGACCTGGGATTAGAATCCGGGATCTCCAGCTTCGTAGAAAGGGTCGTTACCCACTGGGCTAAGCGGTCGTATATCTGTGTTAATGTGTTGTTTATTAACAACTCTAAGCTTACAAATAAAAACAGTACAGTGCAGACTATCTGTTATGCACGGCTCCCTCTATGAAAATTATTTTGTAATAGCAGTCAATATTATTTTCTCTGTGTAGAAACATCTTTCGCTTTGTGTTTTAGGGGCACACTGACGTATACTTACTTATTGCTAGTAATATGGTCCGTCATAATATCGATATCATAAAAAATAAAATTTTAAAAGTACTGAGTTTCGGAATATAGAACGTACATTACAATGTTCAGAACATTAATAACTTGAACACTACACGAAGGTAAAAAAGGGGCTTTCTTTAGACCTTTTCGCACGACTTTTGTGCTCGTGTGAAAGGAATACACCTTTTCATTCGTTTTTGTCGGGATAATGACATCTTGAATCCCTAAAAGCACCTAAGAGACCGTAACTCGCAAACTATTAATTTCTGTCGGCGTACCCAACACGACGGGACAGAAAGCAGCGAGCGGACAGTTCGTCCTTAGTCGCCAACTTTACCGATCAAGTGGAATTAAATTAGAAAACTTACAGGAACTGTACCAGTCTCACGTTACAGTTGATAAAACAAACATATATTATACGTAGTCATGTTACTCTACACTGAGACGGATAAACAAAACTAAGTATTAATTTAAATTAATGTTCTAGTAAACCCTCCTCAACTGAGGAAATTACATTTTAAGGATTATACTGTATTTACTCTCTATTGAATAGGATTAATCCAATAACAAGAAATTAAATTTTCATGAACTAATAACGTTATTGAGGTCTGGTAATTGTTCGAGATTATTAACAGAGTAGGTACCTAATATGAAATACTTAACTTCCGCCTTCAACTTAGTTGTATAGCGATAGGATAGGATGTAGGATAGTCACTCATACACTTCGTCTAGGGTTGCCAGTTTCAATATATAATATTTCTTAAATATTATGTTATTCTATGAGTGTAACATCCAATAAAATGTTCTATGTCTTGCAAAGAGCAATAACAGATATTTTATTACCACTTTCGCCATCGAAAATATTCTTGTATTTTCTAAACAAAATGTTTTTCGTAAAAAAAACGCATATTTTTCGGAGATTTCAATCAATTCGAAAATTTCGGCAAACGTGCAATTTTCAATACGAACATGTCATATTTTCTGATGATAACCGAGCATGTCCGATTTCAAAGCTTTTCGTCTAACATTTGTATCGGAACTTATACGAGTAGATACAACATGTTGTGAGTTTTTCATCGCCGGACATTCTTCTTTGCTATTATTTGTAGACGATGTTTGATTAAAAGATGAAAGAAAGACAACAAGATGAAAATTTCAATATCCCTTCCTTAATATATAAAAAAAATGAAATTAAGTTTAATTTTTGATATTTAATTATACTTTTGGTAAGTAGGTACCCAGATGTCTTGAAAGCCTTGTGGTGGTGAGCCCGCTTTTTGTATAGAAAGTCGTGGTTAGAATCCCAGGGTATATACCAATGAGTTTTTTCTGACTTAAGTACATAACTATTACTGAATCCGTGCCTCGGAAATTCAGTTACTTCTCAAGGTTAAGAAATCCGTTAGTGGTCACTTTTCAGTCTGGGTTAATATTATAGACATAATAGAAGAAATTAATGACATGATATATGTTCTAACGGACGCTGTCAATAGATGGCGGTCGTTACAATCCTCAACCCGCAGTGGAGCAGCATGTTGGGTTTAAGTTCCAAGCCGCCCCTCAACCCGGGGGACACCTAAACCCCTGCAGTGGGGTAAAAAATGGGCTGATGAAGATATTTTCTAATTCCATAAAAATCCAATTTCACAAGGTTATCAAATATAGAGTGAGATTTCACTAAATATATCAAATCCACAAAACCGGTCAAGTGCGAGTCGGACTCTCGTGAAAGAAAGTCTGTTTTTTTGGGATTCCGTAGCCAAATGGCAAAAAACGGTACCCTTATAATTTTGTACTGTCCATCTGTTACAGCCATTTTACTCGGAGACTATTGGCATTATAGGTATAGATAAAGTTTGAAAGGTAGTTGTAAGTTCAAAAAAGTTGTTTCGATTAATTTACTATACGTAAAGCTCAGGGAAGAAAAAAATAATTCAAACGCACGTTAACGTGTGGGGTGTGGGGTACTTATAGCTATTTTTGAAATATGATCGAGAGGTTTCAAAATGATTTTTTATTTAAATCGATAGTTGTTGAGATATGCGTTCCTATAGTCTTAAAACGTTTGTTCGCCCTTTTAACTTATTGACTACGGGGTGGACAATTCTGAAAAAAATTAGGTTATTTTTCTAAATTACAATTTGTTTATTTATACTATACGTCCGTGATAGGGAAACCACCGAATTTCTTGTTTCGTTCAGTAGATTTGGAAAAAATAGACTGGAACTTAAGGACAGATAAACAAACAAACAGATTAACAGACATCATAGTGATCCTATAAGGGTTCTTTTTTTATCTCGCATTTTCGGAACCTTCATAGTTACTCATATTGTTTTATGAAAGATTAAATTAAAAATTTAAAAAAAAACCGAAAAAAAAATACCTTTAAAAGGCGTGAAATAATACAAGTTCATTCATTGTCTTTTGATTTATGATCCTTAAAGGCGTCTGGAACCGCTAATTATTAGGTATTTAAAAATATTTAGCAGTCCCATTTTTAGGACTTTACGAAAGTTCGATCGCTCAAGATGGAATCATAAATTATAATGCACTATGTTTAAAATCTTTAATTTTTAAAAGTTGTTATTGAAGTGTTACATTGAAATAACTGTTATAACATTTCTATATGGCAGAAGCGGATTGCTTAAATGGCTTTACACTAAATAAATAATCAAGAATTTTAATATTTGAAACTAAATTAATAAAAATAATAAAATAATATATAATGCCATCTATCGAGATTGAGTGTAAACAGGGTGGCTGAAGCCAAACAGTTTGTTCCAGGTTTGATCGCACGTAATTTGTTTAAGAGTTGACACTAGATGTCGTACTTTCAAGAATGTTAAAAGCGTTGTGCACATATTTTTTTCTATTTAAACAGCAGCGTTGGTTGTTGCTTTAGCGGTTGTACCTATCTCGTTAAACCTTAAACGATTCCCGAAATAAAATTATATGGTTTTTTGAGCGGCATAAACTACAACCGTTATTTATTTAATTGTTTTGTTACACCAAAAAAAAAAACCTTAATGCCCGGCTTCTTTGTCAAATTGCGAACGTTTAAATTTTTTCCAGGTACACGTGAATTTCTTTTCGTAAAAAAAAATAATAAATTCCTTGAAGACGGTATTCTCGCGTCTCAGGGTTTAGACATTTCGCTACTGCGCTTGCCTGTATTCTACTTTGTTTCATAAATTAATTTGCTTAAGTAATTCACTTTTACCTCGATAGTGATTTGAGAAGTCCACTGAGAGAAAGCTTGTAATACCAACTTCGTTGTATGTAAAACTGAGGTAGGTATATATTTCAATATTTAACTGCTATCTCGACGCACCATCTGCCATGCACTGCGCGCGCAAAAGAAAGAGTTGCAGTTTTCCAACGAAATTTCAATTCGTGAATTTAGTGACTCGTACAACTGAACTTTTATGAAATTGTCAGATTATTTGGTTTCTATCGATTAACCTAGTTTTTGTTGATTTGAATACTATATAAATTAGATAAGAAAAGTAATAGTTATTTATTGCTCTTTCTTCGTAGGTCAAAATAAAAAACATTAAAAGAGGATCTCAAAAAAATAAACTGAAGAGGCTGATGCTTATAAAGGGAAGATATAGCTGTATGTGTCTGTCTATGGCATTGTAAGTAGACAGGTTTTGAGGACTGTTTTTAATTGAAAGCTGCGGTTTAATCGGGATGGTCTTTAGGCGGTCCTGTCAGTCTGTCTAGACATACAGAACATTTATATAATGCGTACAGGCCTTATATAAATTCGGTTTTCCGCTTATAACTCTAAAACTGTCCATTATTTGTAAATATTTGTGTTATAGTAAACTCAAGAAGACAAAATTTTGCGCCGACAAAAAAAATATGCTAAACTGGTCCATTTGTTGGATTTTTTATGGGGATCCAAAAAATAGCAAATTTTTCCAACTTTGTCAAAACTTTGTTTTATCCCTTTTCAATGTGCTGTATTATTGTCCAACATTAATTTATAGCTTCCCCTTAAAATAGATTAAAACCAAGGGTTTAAAGTTCTTAGTTATTTTTTCCCAAAATATTGATTTATAAAATATCCCTGCGACGTTACCTGGGCAGATGCTTCCTAATTGCATTATCTTAGACTAAATAACGTCATAAATATTTTTATGGATTGTATAAAGTGTATTACTTTCCAAATCATAGAAAAGTATTATTAAAAAATAAGCTACAATGAATATTAGGTACATTTTAAAAACAAAAAGAGAAACGGGGAATGGGACATGAAGTATAGAAAGGGACCGCGGAAAAGTAAACGAGATGCAAGGAAAAGAGAAAATGAAAGAATGAAAATAAAACGCGGGAAAAGAAACAAGTGACAAACACAGATAATGAACTGAAGGACGATGTATCTTTAAATTGCACAAATAAGTCAAATGTAATGATTCGGTACCAAATACCTCTTCTTTTATATTGCTCATACTTAACCAATCGAGTTCAAAATGATACTTGCAAAACTGAAATTCAAAGGGAATCTCTGTGAGAAGTTTAAAAAAATTTGTTAGATAATAACGACTTCAGTGTGCAAACAAACGAATGGACAAACTAATGGTAGTTTAAATAACAATTATAAAATACCAGCGATATTTAATATTGGAAATAGAAGGAACTCTTTCTTTGAAAATAACAGCGTTCAAACGATGCCAATTCGACGTACCTAGTTGAAGTTAAGATTACGACGTCGTTAAAGTTCATTTTCATCAGATTAGCCGTAAATTAAAATTCAGGTGCGATTAGCCGGAAGTGACGAAAACGGACCTTACAATTGTAAGGTCCGTTTTCACACGTTTAGTTTCACACAACTGTCCAAAATCTAGCGATTGACGTCAATGGGCGTATCCCGAGATATCGTCAAATTATCAATCACATTGAAATGTAATGAATAATAGGTCTAGACTTATGAAGATATTCTAATCTCTAATCCACACAGGCACGACCACTGGCAGAAGCCCTCGACGAGAAGAATTCCGGGAACAGGGGGAACCCTATACCCGAACCTGCTCCCTCCTGAGGGCAGTATATGACCCGAATTAACTAACTAACTGGCAGAAGCAACGAATAATAGACGACGAAATATTGATACTGCTGTCTAGAATAGAATAGAAAGCTCTGAAACTAAACTTCTTTTCGCGAGACAATAGCGCTTTGGATATATATATTTGTTACCACATAAATGCATCTCAATTTGTAGCCAGAAAATATATAGTGTCATGATAGCCATGTGGTGGCAATTCAGTTTCTTGTTTAGAAGGTCGTGGTTCGAATCCCAGGACATGAAATTAAAAATAATAATAGTTCAACTTTAATAGCAATAATACCTAACCTAATAGTTCGACTAACCGATGACTGAGTGGTTAGCCACCCTAACTGCATAACTAAATTTCGCGGATTCGATTCCCACCCGGGACAAATATTTTTGTGCAGGAACATTTCTATTCATTCCGTGTGTAGGTGTAAAATATCTATATATGTATATATTATACAGAATATTTAAGTATATATATCAGCTGTCTAGTATTCCATAATACACATATAATAACTTGCTTACTTTGGGACTAGATGACGCTGTATGGGATGGCCCAGGCATCATTATTATTATGTATCAATGAATTTTTTCCGGCTTAAGTATAACTATGACTGACTCCGTGCCTCGAAGCAAGCCATCGGTTTCGGTTGCCATCATCAGATGGCTATCATTAAAATCCACCAACGCACACTGGAGCAGCGTGGTGGATTAAGCTCCAAGCACACTTATCCTGAGGGGAGGCTTAAGTCCGTGTAGTGGGACATAATGGGCTGATATGGATGATAAAGACATATGTAAAGGAATATTAATGATTTATTTATAAAAGCCCATATTCGTCAGCATATAGGTAGAGAAACTGTAAATTATCAGAAGATAATTAAAGTTTATACCCCTAGTGGTGGTCTGGAACTTGCAATTCAATGTCAACCAAAAAGGACAGGTCAACTTTTACCTGTTTGGGCGTGGTATTCAACAGACCATGGATTCGCGCCATACCATGGATACTAACCATGTACATTCCGTGTCTGTGTGCGAATTATAAATGAACAGTTAGGTGATATTTTTATCTAAGTTTTTGACACCGACTCTCTATCCCTGTATTATATAATTAAAATTTTAGACTTAGGCGCGCTATGCCCAGGTCTAAGACAATAAAATTTGAGGGGCGGTAATAGTTTAAGGATTGCAAAATTTTACATCAGAATTATTGAAATATAAAATCAGTCGTGTGAATCTGTGGTTGTCTGCTTAAACAATAATATTTTTAAAATATGGAAAATAGCATCCTAATGAAAAGAAGTAAGAAAACCTCTGATAACTGACTTTTCACAATATGTTAACATTGTTATAATATTTTAAAGAAACTTAGTTTTGCGTTGTTTTTCTGGTGGAAAGGGACAAAAATTTTTTTTATACCATTCATAATACAATGAATGAGAAAGAAAAACTACTGAAAAATAAAACTGTAATTAGTTTTTGTATCTGTCTTCAAATATTTTGTGTATATATATATTTTTAATTAGGTATTTAATATTTGAATTTACTTAATATCTGTCAGGAATAGAGCTTAAATAAACTTTGCGAGCTTCTAGTTTGATCGACCTTATAAAACTTGCTTATATTTATTTATTTACATATTACTTATTTTTTATTTTATGCTTATTTATTATTTACTTTTAAATAGTATATTATTAACAATTTTGTTTTTAAGAAAAACTTTTACTGGTCTCTAAAAAAACGCGAATCATTTAATAGTATAATACTTTAACAAAGTATCTGAAGGCTTTTAAACTGTCTGCAAGGGAAGGGGCAGAGGCGTGAGGGGAGACACGACTATGACGTCATTCGCGGGCTGCGTGTATAGAGCAACGGTTCGCGTTATCCGGGTCACCTATTTTCGGATGCATTTAACACCAAATATACGAAGACATCCGAAAATAGTTCAAAACCTTCCGTGAACCTTTACAAAGGATATCGCCGTAAATAATTTATACGCAGTTCTCGATACTCATTCGTCATCATTTCGTGATTACGTCATAGTGATTACGTCGTCGATGACGTACTTACTGGGGTTAGAAATTCTAAGAGAGTCGATTCGGTTGAGTTAATTTTTTGGGCTGATTAGAAAGGGTACTTACGCATCTCAGTAGATCTGGGGATTTTTTCTATGATTAAGATTAGGATATAGAAGGCACAAATTAAAAGAGCCCGTCAAAAATTTACCTCCATATAAATACCATGTACGGTCTTGACTGTTTGTTACGACATATTAAGCTTTATCTTCGAATTTGTTTCAAACGTATACAATAGATACCTTGAGAAATATATCTTATGCTTTGGAAATAAAAAATTTGAAATTCAATAATATATTCGTTTCGCCGATTTCAGCTAATTCTGATTTCAAATTTTGACCGGATATTATCATACCACCATACCATACCATCAGCCCATTAATGCCCCACTTCAGGAGCTTAGGTCTCCTCTCGGAATGAGGGGGCTTGGAGCTTAATCCACTACGCTGCTCCAGTGAGGGTTGATTGATTTCGACCGGGACCGACGGTTTAACATGCTATAACGTATAACGTGTTAAGGCACAGAGTCAGTGATAGTTATATAGATAAGTCAGAAAAAACTCATTAATACATGCCATGGGATTCGAACCAGGGCCTTCTAAACAAGAAGCGGGCTCGTTACTACTCGGCTATCACATTTTATCATAGTTATTTGGTTAATAAACGATTATTATTATATTGTTTTCCAAGAAGCATCGTATCTTTAAGGGAAGTTTAAAATCGTATTTTTAATACGTAGGTACTACGTGTTAGTTTCGTAACACCGTAAACAGATTTTTCTAAAAGGTATCGAAATACTTTCCTATTATATCAACCGATGAGAGTTTTTCCCAGCAGGTCGGATATATATAGAAATAGCGCAAGGTCAAGGTCCGCATGACTTTGATGAAAATTATTAATAGTACCTTAATAGTCTTTAATTTAAGGATTGTTTACAGTACGCAAGAATTAAATTGATAGTTCAGTTGGGCTTGGAAGGCCTCTTCCTACAATATGTATTGAACCAATATACATTATTAAACTTCCTACACACTATACTTAATAATATGATGTTACCTATTAATTAGTCCAAAATGTTTTGTAGTAAAATGCCTTTTCCGAGTTCACCCAAACGACGAAGTGAATCTTCGCGTACCAACTATAATAAGTTTTTAGTAATTACTGTTGTTTTTTTTCCGAATCGCCTTTAGAAAGTAATGCGATTCAAAATTATGCTGTCCTCTCTTCGAAATTCTAAACATTCATCATTTCAACATATTTCTATTCAGTTCAGAACTAATGCACACATAATATGACAAGTTATTATACACACCTTAACATGTACGTTTAATTTATAATCTTCATCCACTACGCACTATAATATAGTATCAGAGAGACGTTCAAACACTGAAATCGATTGCTGAAACTGTTGAAACCGGCTTAACGGTTCCGGCCAAGGCGGTGGCGGTAGAGCTGGCGCTCGGTTATCGATCGAACGGTTCTTCATTAGACGGCCGGACACGACACCGACACCGACAGAAACATTCTTGATTTGGCGACACGACACCGATTTTGCGCCGCCACGACATGATGACATCATAATTCTAGAGTGGCATACGAAGCGATAGCACCGTTTAATAAATTGTATTTATTGTACTTTAGATGCAAAAAACGAAGTATCCTGAAGCGGTTTTGGTTACACCCCATTATAAAAGTTAGATACATATTTAGATGGGATGGTACATTACAATTTGTTTGAAAAGTTAATTGCGGATTCGGATATGTTTTTAAATTATTTCCGTATGAGTAAAAACACCCACGAAAAAGTTAACCAAATATAATATATTGACACTACAGCGAGCATGTTGAATGCGCGACTCGTGCACAGTTAGTAGGTACCCGGCGGAGCAGCGCGAATGAACGGCCACATAAATGCTTATATAACTACGTAACACAGGCATAGCGGTGCCAGCACGACTCAACAGGGAGACATGCTATCGACGACATGTTTGCGCCGACACCGGCCCGGCGAAGAAGATGAAGAAGCTTGCCGTACATTTTTATACAATTGTATGCCCCCTAATGTCGATGTAGGGCCGGTGCCGGTGCCGGGTCCTCTAATGAAGAACCGCTCAACGGCTTATGATGCGGTGGCGGCTGATGGCACGTTACGCTCCCACCGCACAGCCTTGAAACAACTCAACCGGTCCGCCTAGTGTTAATAAACAGTTCTAATACTCCAGTCAATATAGCAAAGTTTGTTAGGAGCACATTGCATTAATTGCACTTTAAGGGATTATTTACAATATCATAAAGAAAATATTCACGGATAATAAATACATAATAATCCCTTATTTATGTAAATTATTTTTTATAGAATCAACTGATAAAATTTAAAAAATTTATTTATGTGTGAACAAAAATTTAAAAACGGGAGATTTTCTATACGACAGTTTTTTGCAATACACTCTGTGTAAATTCAGAAGAATCCCCAGGTTTATTCACAATATGTGGTAGGTAATTATATATTTATATAAAACAAATGATAACTCCAAAACAATAATTTTTGGATTGGCGATATTTTAGCACTTCATGTAAATATGTACTGTATATAATATAGTAAATTATCACCTACGTGACTACTTTACTTTTTTTTTGGTGAAAATTTATTTAATTTTTGGGTCCTAGCATTAATTACACCTTGAATATTTTTGTATATTTATGCTCCAATAATTATCTTTAACTTTAATCAAAAGAAATCCCTTATCGATCTGTTGAGCGTTACAAGCTATTTTACAAAAATAATAATTAAAAACCTACTTGGCACGCGGCGGGCAGTGCGGTGTGGCGCGGGGCGGGTTACGTCGAAGCAATAATCGCGGGCTGTCTGCCCGCACTGCACCTTGTTTTTTTAGTAACTTAACTAGCTTTCCGCCCGCGGCTCCGCTCGCGTGGACTACGCAGTCGTACCGGGCTAGTTTGAGAATAAAATATAGCCCATGTTACTCACTGATAACGTAGCTTTCCGTAGGTGAAATAATTTATAAAATCAGCATGTAACTGTGTAGTCCACGCGAGTAGAGTGCGCAGACAGAAAGCTAGTATATTTATGAATTATAGCCTATGTGTTATTCTGATGTATATGCTATATTATTATAAAGTTTCATTAAAATCCATTCAGTAGTTTTTACGTGAAAGAGCAACAAACATCCAGACATCCATACATACAAACTTTTGCGTTTATAATATTAGTAAGGATTGAGCACAAAAAAGAGATCACCACGTCTTATGTTCCTCGAGACGCTTTGGTTTCGTATGTAAAGAATGACAAGTAAACATTTTTTAAGTAAATAGTACAATAGAAAAGTTTACTAATTTTTTTATATTCGCTATTATTAAAATTTAAGCTAAATAAAACAAAAGTGTAAATGAATCATGAAAATATCTCTACAAATTAAGAAGTTATAGGACATTAAAGTCGTCCTTGCAAAAATGATTTCGGTATATATTTATATGTACATATAAATATTTCGCAAATATCTATATAATGTCTCGTAAATAAAATTAACGTTTCGTTGTTGTTTAAAAGGAATGTTTTAAATATGTACTGACATATAAAGTCGGTGTTACATTGTGTGTTGATATACTATAAGGCCGAATGAACATGACACCCAGCTCTGATGACGTTTGTGTAATTTATAGTGTGCAAAAAAAATTATATTTTTTTAGAAATTTATGGATTTAAGTTATTTAAGTTTGGTACTTACTTAAGTCTTAAGTCTTAAGTCTTAAGGTACGGAACCCTAATAAAGGTAATCCGTTTTTATACGTACCTATATTTGTATTTTATTTGATATTTCACAAATATTGCGCTATAATATTTCAAATTATCAGCCAAATTACTAATATTGCAATAAAAATAATACATCTAACCAGAGATCGACATGTTTCTAACTTAAGAAACTTAAGCTCAAAAAAATACTTGATAGGAGATATTGCCGTCTCTTTTTCGCAATGTAAGCAAGATGCGGCAGACGACCAAGGTCATGCGTAAATAGGCAGACTTAAAAGTACGTTACCTGTCCTATTGGGTAATTTAGAATTATTCGTTTTTATGAATAACGTTTTTGACATAAATAAGGGATTATATTAATTTATGATGAAGAATATTAATACTGACTCATATTAAGTAAAATATTTAGAGTGTCTTTAATGCGCGTCATAAAAATTAACAAAAAAGACTTTTTTAATGGTTATTGAGAAGTCCCATAGGTGATAATTTAATAAACTATTATGACTTACATCTAGAGTATAAAAACAGAAAATCACCAAAAGTGCGATTTTGTAAGTTTAATTTTTTTTTAAATAAAATAAAATCACGTAATATTCAGTATTTATAAGATGTTTACTGGGGATTACTTCTAAATCAAAATCATATTGCTTCCATAGATATACAATTAATTTGTCACCTACCCACTATTTAATGTAAAGGGTGAAATTTAGACAAACACATCTTTAGGTATTTCTCAACATGCAACACTCATAATGCAACCAAAGCATAATGAGTGCATAACTAAACAGCAGTATTTATATTGTAAAAAGAAATTTTTAATGTGTCTTTAATGCAATCCAAAATTTTATTTTTACTGGACTATAACTACCGATGATGAATTTACCGACAGTTTAAGTGATTTGTTCGCGATTGTGCAAACTACGAATTTATATATATCGCACGTAAAAGCGGAGCTAACAAAAAAAAGATTTACTAAAACATAACAAGAGCTCATAGCCAAGACAGAGGAGAGCCCATTATAAAGAATTAAGGTCATAAAGCTACAAATATCAAAATCTGCTAACTCAGTTGTAAGTTAAGTACAACTATAACGTAGTAGTTGCCGTTATCTACTACGAGCCTAGAGCCAAGTCAGTTCAAAAAAAATTCAAAATTCAAAAAGTTTTTATTCAATATAAGATGTTTGCACACACTTATTGAGAGTCGTAATAAATTGATTAGGTACCGGTTCAAAAACTAGGAGGAGAAGAACCGGCAAGAAACTCCTCCCTGTTTATTTTATTTAAATATATGTTTTTCTTAATTGTTTTTTTTTTTTTAATTTAAAGTCTTACAACTATTACAATGATGTCCATGCGCACTTATCATTTAAATACTCGCTAATACAATAGTAAACTTTTTCATGAGTTGGACTTTAACTCTCTTTATAAATTGATTAGAATTCAAGTCTAACATTTCTTTTGGAATTTTATTATAAAAACGGATACAATTTCCCATGAAAGAATTTTTAACCTTTGAGAGCCTGAACCTGGGAATTGATAACATATGCTTATGTCTTGTATTTAAGTTGTGGCCATCACCCACCCTAGAGAAAGCATTTAAGTATTTATGTACATAAATTATATTTTCATAAATATACTGACAAGGGACTGTCAAAATATTACCTTCTCTAAAATAAGCCTTTACACTATCTCTAGATTTTAATTTATATATAGCTCGAATAGCCCTTTTCTGCAGAAGAAATATTGTTTGAATGACAGCGGCCTTTCGCCATAGCAGAATGCCATATGACATTATGCTATGAAAGTAGCTAAAATAAACCAGCCTCGCTCAAGGCACATCGGTTAGTTTTCTTATTTGCCTAATTGCAAACACAGCAGAGCTCAGTTTACCAGCCACCCTCATAATATGAGGACCCCATCGTAAATTTGCGTCGATAGTAATGCCCAAGAACACAGTTTCATTAACCAAAGGACACGTTCAGATTTGTATGGAGGTTGGCCTTTGGATTCCGACATTAACATAACTTATATCAGCTTAAAGCGCTTAAATTATGGGTTTTATCAAGCATTAAATATAGTTTTTCATCACCAGCATTAATTTTAAATAACTGATTTAAAAAAACGCAGTGCAAGTTTAAAAAAAAAATTATTGGCAACACTAACACCGCCGCCATGTGTCATGACAAATGTCAATTAGGGATTCCAATTTTCAGTCAAGATATCGATCATGAAAATCGATTCGAATCGGGGATTCTGAGATTGTCCCAAAAAAAAACCAAGGAACAAAAGATCGATATGAATAAAATCTTTTTTTTCTTCAATAAGTTGTATAATATGTAGCCGGCAATTTTTGTATATTGTAAAGTATATTTTCATAATTGAAGCTGAACGTATGGACTATTTCAAGAAAATCAATTTAGTTGAAGAATAATATATATATATATATGACTAGATAGTTTTTATTTGCAATCGCTATTGATAAGTAATTATTTACATTGCCTGAATGGTAGAAAAATCGATATTCAATATCTATGTTTTACAGCGATATCTGAATCGATCTAGTGTACTGAAAATCGATTCAAAAAATAGGAGATCGAGCATCGAAACATCTATCTCTGAAAAGATTTATCCAAGATCGAAATCCCAAATGTCAATATCTTTTCGTTGCTTTCGCAAAGACTTTTCGAAATTGTTACTACTTACTTATAGCTACTTACGATTTTCGAATTGGGGGTGAAATTCCTTCCACCACCATTTTTAGTCCTGTTAATGTTTTATGGTGTATTACACAGCATTTAAATAATATGAATGTCTATTTATCATTTAAATTTATTTTCATTGTTCATTGTTTATTCAATTTAACAATGACATTTAACAATTGAATATCAATCAAAAAAGATATGTCACAGAATAAAAGACGTGTATATAAATTGTCACAGAATAAAAAGCGTAGTACATTAATTGATGCGTTCCGTTTTGTGTAAAATACGAAACAAACATACAATATACGAATAACATTTAATAAAAAACGCTGGCACCAAAAAATATTTTTTATGTATTTTTAAATAACCCAATAAATAAGCTTTCTATTGAAATATATACCGTACTTGTCGGAGTTCAAAGGCCACTTCTGACCGTGTCCTTTAATGAATCTCCTTCAAGTCTCAAATTGACATCAACTTGTCTAACATTTGGCAATGTAAATTTTAAACATTTTGTTTTATTTGCGTTTAATAATAGGTTATTAGCGTTGAACCAATTTAAGACCTGCAAAAGTGAAGAGTTTACTGTTGAGAATTCCTCTTCATTTCTATTAATTTTAAATACGAGAGAAGTGTCATCAGCAAACAACACTATCTCGGCAGGTTTTTCTACCAAATAAGGTAAGTCATTAATATACACTAAAAACAGAAAGGTACCCAATATAGATCCCCGAGGAACTCCCATTTTCACAATAGAACTCTTCGACTTAACTCTATTAATATCAACTTTTTGAATTCTATTACAGAGGTATGATTCTATTAGATTGTTAGCACAATTATTTATACCATAATGTTTTAATTTAAGCAACAATGTCCGATGATAACACAATCAAATGCCTTCGATAAATCACAGAAGACCCCTATAGCATTTTTAGAATTTTCCCACGCATCAAAAACATGTTACAAAAGTAAAATGCCAGCGTCTGTTGTGGATCTTCCTTTCGTAAAACCGAATTGTCTAGAATGAAGTGAATTGTGGGACATAACATAAGAAAGCATTTGATCGAGCATGATTTTTTCGAAAACTTTGCTTAATGTGGGCAACACTGCTATTGGTCTATAATTAGTGGGGTCCTTTTTATCACCAGATTTAAACAGAGGTATTATTCTGCTATACTTCATTAAATTAGGAAATATGCCCGCTTTAATACATTCGTTAAATATACTCGACAAGTATGGTGCTATAATGTGAACAACAGAACCTATAACTTTCACCGACAGCCCCCATAAATCCTCGGTCTTCTTAATTTTTAAAGATTGAAAAGTTTTAATAATATTAAAAGAATTTATTTTTTTAAACCTGAACTCCGACCCCTGAGTCGGTACGTTTTCCTTTAACAAAGTTACAACACGGTCAGGAGATGAACCCAAATGTTCCGTGATTTTAATGCTTATATTTTGGAAAAAAGAATCAAATTCGCGAGCGACATCGATTGCTGAAGTAACAGTTCTGTCATCCACCCGCAAGGCAAATTCGTTGTCGGGAGGCTTCATTTTTCCTGTTTCAGTACGTATGATTTGCCACACAGTTTTACATTTGTTTTCTGATTTCTCTATTTTATTTCTAATATAAATAGATTTGGCTGTTTTACAAACCTTTTTGAATAAGATTTTATATATTTTACAAATGATTGATTAGTGTTTAAATTTTTATCTTTATATAAACAATAAAGCCGTTCTCTACTTTTCCGAATGCCCGGAGTAGACCATTCACAAAATTTCACTTTGTTACAAGTTTTTACATTCTTCAGTTTAAAACTGTTTTCAAACTCTCTGGAAACAATTTGAAATAAACTTTCATATAATTTGTACGGATCTTTTTGTAAAAAATTATAATTTAAAATGTTTTTTTCCACTTTAATAGCAAATTTGCTTAATTTTATTGTAGACAATGGTCTATACCTGACACTCAAAGGTTTATCGGGTGATTTCTTTTTTAATGTGACTATTTGACTACAGTGATCGGATTGTAAATGATTTATCACTTCCTTTTCAAACCAATCACAATTACAAAAAATGTTATCAATAAGTAAGTGAATGTTAAAATCACCGCTTACCAAAATACGTTTCTTTGAATTACAAAGTATGCTCAAAGCATCCTCCATCACTTCCTCAAAAACAGAAAAGTCAGAATTAGGCGGCCTGTACACACACAATATAATACCTTCCTCCAATTCAATACATGAAAGTTCAGTATTTCTCTCTACAGAAAGCGCAGTTACATCTCGACGTTCCTTGTATTTGCTTGCTTGCTTCCATTCTTCAAGAGAATCAAAGATCCACCACGGATAGTAGCCTTTCTGTTGAAGCAGCTTGCGAGCTGGTAATTGTTGATGTTAAATAACATTTTATCACATGACAACCAATGTTCAGTAATGCATAGGACATCTATATTAAGTTCTAATAAAAACAGTTCCACTAGTTCAATTTTGCTGAGTGTTTTGGTGAACTAATTTAAATATATTAGGTTTCCTCTCTGTCGGAGCAGCCAGTTTAAATTAGAAGAACGCTGCGTTTTAGCAGAATTCGCAGATTCACACAAGCTGCGTTCAGTCTTACAACTAGATTCTGCTGTATTACATAATATAGCAGAACCAATATTATAGGCTAACAAATTATTCAATTGTCTTTGAAAATATTTTGATAGGTACATCCAATGCTTTGTCAAAATAAAATTATGTTTGAATTTATTGATGTCAAAGAAATTAAAATGGATATCACTATGACGCCAAGTCATATTATATAATAAAGTATTAATATTATGAATATCTTTAAGAATAAAAAATAATCTAGAATAATAAAGAAGAATCTTTATGAATATCTTTAAAAAAACGGAAAACGGAAATGCACTAAATACAATTTTGAGATTGTCTTGATTTGACAACTTCAGGAGGCGGGTAAATCCTGTTATTACATCTTTCCGTCTTACACCAGAACTGTTTCCCACCAATATAATAATTGTGGTGTCTTTGCTATGCTTATCAATTAAAATCATATTAATAATTTGAGTGTAGGAAGCACCAGGCATTCAAGTAGAGACAAACTCTACATTGAATAAAAATGGCGCCTCAAACTGGTAAATTACGGGTTACCGTCCATGACTGAGTAGATTCGTAAGCATCTAAGAAAATTTTGGTATTTGTATGATATCCGCTCACGAGCGCGACTGCGACTGTAAGAGTCGGCTGACCGCCATTCTTCTTTCCGAATTCGTGCTAAAAATAATAGAGAAATTGCAAGAATTCGCACTTTTAAGTTGTGTTCGCTACAAAAGTGATAAAAATTAGACGAAGACGTCGCGTCGGTACTGGGTGCTGTACAGAGTCGTAGCGTCATAGCCGAGTCGCTCAAGCGTTCGCTCGCTTGTCGCCGAGTGACTGAATTGCAGGCGTCTGATCCGCCGTATGTCGCCAGTGAACAATCATATTGGTGCTAAAGCGACTAAAATTTTTAATCGCTCAAGCGTCTAGTCGCCAATAAACGTAGCTCTAAGTAGTTATTGCATCAGCAAATCAATAAAAAAAATAACGATCAAAAATTTAATAAACATACTACAAAGGAAACGTCAACTAAAAAATATTATTAAGAAGATCATTTGAATAAAATGAAATAAGCAAATGTATTTAATCTTATTATAGCCTTAAAACCATAAAAAAAGATGTTGTTGTCTATATCTAGCATAATTACGAAGACAACTAAAAGTTATCTATGAGGTGGTTCTTGACGTTTGACTTGCATTATTTTTACTGTAATCATGGAAATTTCATAGGTATGCAACGGTCTACCGACTGCTACGCTGTTACAACGCCTACAGTATGTTGATAGTTGACAGTATGTCAAGTATCCGCAATGTCCACTCACATTCGACGCAGTGATGCGTGCGCGCAACAATCTCTTGGATGGTGGCAACGTACGTAGCGGTGTGCAATGCGGCTGAATGGCACTGCAGCGTAATCCATCATAGTAATGGATGCAGCTGCACACACCACACCCCAAAGGTGACAACAGGGTCTAGTCGGACATCCAAAATCCACAGAATTATTAAAGCAAAATACGATCACGACAACGTCTTGGCCCCAAACTAATCATTAGCTCGTGTTTAGGGTACCAAGCGAAAACACCACATACATATAACAACCAAGACTCGGTACCAGTATCAATATTCATCATATAAATACTGACCTGACCTGGGATTCGAACCCGGAACGTCCAGCTTAGTAGGCAGGATCGCCACCCACTAGGCTAAGCGGTCGTCAAAATTTCAAGTTGATCTCATTATAAAACTTTGTTTTTCGCTCCATGGAACATTCGGACGACGAATATATTATGAATGGAATATAAAAAATGATGTCGAGATCTTTCGTCCGTGTGTTCGTTATATAATTTATACGTTGTTTATTATAATTATTGGTAATATGTAATGAAAACCAGTATACCACTTTACATAAATACTCAACAACCTGACCAGATAATGTAATTCCCCAAGAAAAGAAACATTATAGTCAGTTTAACAGTTTTCGAGTTTAAACGAATACATAGACAAACTTAATACATTGCCTTTTCTTCATTTGCATTTGCCTCAACGAAAGACACTTGGAAATAATCAAATCCACTAAAATAACTCACCTATTACTGTTACATTATCGAGTCCCAGTATAGATAGTTAATTACCACCATCCGATCCCCATAGCACCGAGCGGGGCCGCGCCTTCCCTTGTCCCGCGCCCCGGCCCAGCCCAAGCTCAACCTGTTTGAGAATGAAACTGACCTAATTTCTTCACTGCATCCTCCCCCGCACCAAATGACGTCATAGAAGACCTTACATCGCTTTTACAGTATATCTGTCTCTCAATAAAATAATTGTAATATCCATCGAGCACCTAATCGTAAGGTTCAGAATCGAACAAAGGTCAATGTAGTTACGACGTATCGGTATTGAAAGAGTTTGGCATAGAGTCAAAAACTAGGTCATCCCGGGTGCAGGCCTCTATTCATGAATCGAAGCACGCACCCTGACGCACCACACGCGTTCATTCTTGTTTGCTGGGATTTGACGCGGCCTCAGATTTTCGTTTAAATATCTTTGTCTATTTAAATGTTCACGTATTATAAAAGGAAACATAAATATCGAATTTTCCATTCATGCAGCATGGGATCAGATGTTCATAAATAGTCCTCTTCTATTTACATTATTGTCTATGATCTATTAAATACATCATAGTAATTATAAGACAACTGCTTCGATGTAGGTATTATTTTAAATAATGTAAAATAAAACATAGTTCTATTGAAGTACGCTTGTATCGTCGACATAAATATATGGATACACTATTACAAACAAACTATATATGACGACGCCTACCGAATTCTAATTTCAATGACTGACCGGTTGGCCGAGTGGTTAGAGACTAACTGCGGAGCCGAGGGTGTGGGTACGATTCCCGGCCGAGACAAATATTTGTGTGTATGAACATGTTTATTTGTTCCGTGTGTGGGTGTAAAAAAAAGCATATATATATACGTAAACATTATTTAAAAAAAATTGTTTGCGTATGTATATCAGTTGTCTAGTAACCGGTAGTAAAGCATAATACTTGCTTACTTTGGGACTAGATGGCGCTGTGTGGATTATCCCAGATATTATTATTATTATATTATCGAAATCCTATGTTGTTCCCGGTGCATTTGTAGTACGAACATTGCGATGGTGGTGGCACTTAATTAAGGTGAAAATTTCAATTTCACTTTAGCGAAAGAAATTTAGATGCGGAAGGCGGAGGACCGTGTGTGGTGGCGAGCCTTGGGAGAGGCCTATATCCTGCATTGGAGACACACGGGCTGATGATGATGATGATGATAATGATGAAAGAAATTTCTGAAAACAATTCTGATCATGAACGGTAATTCTATTAATACCTACAAAAAATGTGAATTGTGTTTATATTAGAAATAATATAAAAACTTTATAAGGTAGAGCGTTTGTTACAAAATTCGATACGTCACTTAGGCACTCCAGCGTTATATTAGCAAATAATGTTATACACTTTAGGGTCTCAAAGCGTGTACATAGCCTAGAAAGTGAGGCCGCGTCCTTGCGAGTGACGCACGCCGCCGCCTTGGGCCGACGAATGGCGCCCAAACATGACAGTCCGGCTCAATTATTTTACACACCAACTAAAAGTGCTAATAGACTATAAGTTCACTGACTGAATAAATAATTAGGGTGCACTCATTTAGTTTAAAAATTATCATCACTATTAAATATTCATAGCCACTCCACCAGCCCACCATGCTCCATTGCAGGGGCTTAGGTCTCCCTCCAGGGCGAGGGGGCTCGGAGCTTAATCCACTGCGCTGCTCCAGCACGGGTCGGTGGATATTCATATAACGTAACTGTAACGTTACAAACTTTTCCATTTCTAAATTAATGACCCTACTGCACTATACAATCTGTATCAGTTCTGACCCAGAGAGGATTAGGCAATTTTCATGTCATCGAACACAAGTTTTATTTTATAACCTTTGATCTATACCTAATAACACCGATGTTTGATGTGCTCAAGCTATCACTGCTGCTTTGTTGAATTATGCGTCAATTACGGTGGCCTTTTCGATAGCATTCTTACGTCATAGACGTCACAGAGTATCTACACGAAAAGTGTAGACATCAAAATTATAAACGAATAATCTCTGCGGGAAATTCCTGAGCAATTATTTAATATAATTTTACTTGTGTCATGGAAGTGTTTAACCCTAAAAAAACGAAATGTCGACCTCTGCTACACACCTCAACCAACTAATTTTAAGAAGTTACTATACATATTACATACTTGAGTAAATACAAAGACGGAAATAAAGGGCCGAAAACCATGACAAATTTATGACACCTTTACGGCCGTAACCAAAATTTAAAATAGAAGGACTTATGACAGAAACAGTTAGCAAATCGATTCATCACATGTTGCCAGTTTAAATACGCATTTGTTTCAATTTATTAAATTTGAAATAGACCGTGATATTATAATACGATTTTTCAACAAAAATATACGAAAGAAAAGACAAAAACCAGAAAATATTTATGGTTATTTTTCACTGTAAATATATTAATTATTCATACATAGGCAAAATGCTTCACCTATATCACATATTCATACACTGTATGTTAAATGGAAACGCATTGAGCTCGGGGTGAGGTCTCCGAAATGCCAAACGGGCAGTCGATACACAGCCACTTGTTGCAGCGGGGTTCTATGGGGGCAGCGGAGGAAGGGGAAACTTCGTGACCGGGTCAGCGCGGGCGAGGGACGGTCGCGGGGTGCAGGACGACGACCCAGCACCTTGTCCCACCCAATGGAGCCCGATGCACTGCATGAAGCAGCCTATTTTAAGAACTAAGAATACAATGTGCACATGACCTTACACCCCTCGTCCCAGAAAGTAGCATAAATGCCATGAAAAATTTATAAAAGGGTGGTGTTAGTAATCAATTCGTTTCATATTTGAAAAATAAGAAATTAAACATTTCTCAAATCAATAATACCATGATAAGCTGTACAGTCCGGAAAAAGAACCACGCAATACGAGTCAATTTACTTATCATCAGTTAGTGTGGCCAGAATCAGCGAATGAATCAATTGTTAATTTGTTTAGTGCGATTAACATTAAAAAAAAATAACGTATTGCGTGATGCAAAAGTTTAATTGTTGTGTTATTATACTGTAATGCCTAATGTAAATAAAGTATGCGTGTGACATATGTTGTCATTACTAAAGTTAGAAGGTTACACACACCTATATATAAACATCTTCGAACGAATCATCCAAATAGAAATAAAAAAAAGAAAATTAGTTTGTGTATAATTATAATTTCGTGACGTACACGTAACATTTGAGTATAAAATTACTGTGACATTTACCGTTCAAGTTATTAAGTTTTCCGATTAATAAAGGTCCTTCAATTCTATTTTCAGCTACGTCAGCGAAGGCGATAGCGGGCCGCGGGTGCATCTGTTGCGGTGCGGGGAGGGGGTAGCTGACATTTCAGTGGTGTGACGTCAGGTGTCGGAGGCGCGGCGCGGGCGCGGCAGGTACGGCCCATTCATGGCTGCCGGGACACGCACACGCGCGCAACGGCCCTCGCGCCCGCCTGTGTGGGGCCAAATGATTGTGATTTTCGTTATGACGTCACAACCCCGCCGACCAATCGCCGCCCAGATCCATTCAAGCCTAACTCCTGAAGGGAAATTTGTGGAGCGATCTCGACTTGGGACGCGGACAACAGTCGGCAGGCGCCCGCCGCCGAGGCACTCGCGTCATACCCGCTCGCGATTCGCACCCTTTGTGACAGAACAAACTTTTTACTTTGCACAAAGATGAAAAGAAGTTACTAAACAATTCTCGATTTAGAGGTCTCACAAAAATCTATTGCTCCTTATATTAAAAACTAACTCGGACACCTATTTCGGTTAAACTTGAATAAAATTGTAAAGTTCCTGCCAAAGGTAAGTATAAAGCTACGAAGATGAATCACAGATTTATAAACACTAATTCTGAATAATATCTGTTGTGATTTTTCCTTTTTTAAATAACCAACAAAACATAATGAGAACTCTGATTTCGTGGCATTTGTTCGCACGTGTAGCTACGCGGGGCTACACTACGTGCTACGTGCCGCCTACGCTGCGTCTACCGCCGTAGACATCGCCCACGCATTCGATCCCCACGATTTCACCCACGCAAAACACCTTACAAAAGTTTTTTTCTTTAACATGTGTGTTTTTTCTAAGATATTGACAACAATTACATAGACACCTTTATGTTGAAAAATAAATTAAAATTCATTAAATAAATTATTTACACACCTCTGTCGTAGCAATACAAAAGCATAGTTTATTCACTTTCTGTGGTGCCCAAAAAACGCATTCTTCACACGCATATAGATAATGTTCTTTTTCTAGTACCACATTCCAATAATTAGCCTACTTGTTGTTAAATTTAAATCATACGACCATCTGTTAAGGTTCACATTTGTATAAAGATGTTAATCATTTAAGCCTGTCCGTATCTCTGTCATCTCGGGCAAATCTCCACAAAAGTGTTAGTCGTAAGTAAAATAAAATTATTTTGCGATTTCAATGCCTATGCTCTCTACAGTATAATAAAGAAAGAAAGACTTTATTTATCATAAGTTGCTAACCCCATAGTCGTTTTTACACGTTATATACACATTATTATTATTAAATCGAAATATAATTAAATAAAATTAATTGCAGATAAATTATAAGAATTAATAAACAAAATTTAAATTTAAAAATAAATAACTAATCAATTAAGTATTTGGCCTTCTGTCAGCGATAAAGTGAATTTTTTTTTTTTTTATCTTTCGTCGTATAATTTTAAATTTCCCCCATACCAAATATCAGAGAGCAGAAAAAAATATTTGGTGAATGTTAAAAAAAAAGTACTATGATTATTTTCCTTTTCTAATACACTCTAACGATTAGCACATTATGCTTTTATCTTTGTTTTCCTTCAAATCCACTTTTTTACCTACATGTAGCAAGGATTACACAAAGCGATTCCGACCTTGATGTAAAGTGATCACTTAGTCATGATACTACACAGTAAATTATTTAACTTCAGATGACATTACTGGTAATCTCTTTAATCTTTGGAACGAAAAGATTCATGTACAATATTTACATTTCAGATTTTTACGAGGATATATGAAGTTACATTATGTTAATAATAAACTTGTAACAAAAAGCATTATAATTTTTATAAAAAAATTACATAAATCTAAAAATGACAAATGAAAATGTTTATCGAGTAGTTACGAGGAAGAGTCAAAAAAAAATTACACTTTGAACTTTTTTAATTAAAAATAGTTAACATTTATTGATGAAACGTATTTTCATTTCAAGAAATAACTATAGTATTATAAAACAAGTGCTAAAGTTGTCATTCCATAAACCAATATTTAGACTATTACTTGACGTTAAAATACATATAAATAGCGGTTATTCAAGGATAACGTTTCATTTTGTGTTAAATAAATCTATTAATACAGTATGCCTCAAAAATTTTGGATATGAATGAATGTAATTATGTGTATGTTTTACAACATTGTACAATTGACCATTTACTAATCCGGAACCAGAACTAACCACCAGATGCAATTTAGCGCCAATCGCGGCATGGTTGTTTGGAGACAATTACTTTTATACAAACTAATATATAATTTGATTGAAACTAATATTTGAGGACAAGTAAACAATGAATACGTAATTTAATAACGTTAAAAAACACGGACTGAGCGACTATTGCGGCTTCGGCTTGCATAAGAATGAATATTCAAACGTTTTTCTCCGCCGCTGGTACAGAGGTCGTTCGAAACCACTCGGGTTGCTTGCCACAGAGCTCGTTATCTGATAACACTTGGTTATTTTCGGGGTTGTCAACCTAGTCTTGTATTTTAACTAACATATTTTAATATGTAAATATATGTTAATGCACTTTTAATATGCCTGTAACATAAAAGTACCAAACTACTAACAATATTTCATAAAAGATACTTAAAATGAAAATTGCGCTAATTAAATACTATTGTGTCCTAAAAGACTGCATGAAAAAAATTTCTACTACCCGTTTGAATAGTGTAATATATAATTTTTCCCCTCACACTCGAAAAGAAGCGATTTTTCTTTTGTTCACTGGTTTTAAATAAAATTTTCAGTATAGAAAAGTATTTCGAATTAAGAACACTAAGACTTGACATTTTTAATTTCACTAAGCCCCTATTAGTAAATTGATTTATTAGATACCAAACCCTAAAATTCTCCCGTGCGACAAAAGACGAAAGAATTTATTTTCCAATCAGTCGTTGTCTAATTCAAATATTACAATATTTATATTCCATTCATAATATTGTTTTTTTTTTGTTTAGCAAAGTTGAAAAAGTTAATATGTTATTCGTATGTTTATTGCAGAATATCTGTTTTCATTATATTATTTTGTGAATAAAAAAACGTCAACACATATAAAAATTATGAAACTCAAGTACATCAAAGTCTGCTCTACTTCAAATTTGTTGTAAAAATAATGGAATAAAAAGTAAGAACTTATTTGAATACGGTGAAATGAAAAGAGAAATGTCAATGTATGACTAGTTATATTAATGTAATAAATTATGATAAAATCATGATTTACTATGTACACTAGGTGTGAAATAAAAAATGGAATTAATTATTAATCTGTCAAGAATCTTGATATCGAACACTAAGGTCTGCGGTCCAATTTTTTTGTAATAGATTCATGTTTTTGTATTCGTTCAAAACATACGGATTTTTCTTACCCTTGCGATGGAAAGGCGGATTAAACTCTACAGCTTCCGCGCGCCCCTGCGCCCCCCCGTATGTGGGAGTTGCACCCACTAAACAACCGCCTGAAGCAGAATAAGGACGCGTGTCGTTAGCCCGAAAGCTCTAACGACTTCATTGGAGCGGCCAGGAGGCACACTACGGTGTTGCCAGCGCGAAGTTGTCGGATAACCCCTAACGGTTACTCGAGGCGAAATAATTCCGTTTGCGCGGGCCTCCGGTTAAGATTTACATTATTAATATAACGTGAAAAGTGTTTTACTGTTCACTCACTTTAGATGAGGTCAGTATGGGGCATCATTAGTACCTAGGTTTCTATCCGTTGATCTTTTGAAAAGAAGATCTATTAACAAAATCAAACAAAAAAATCTGAAAATTGTTCTGAAAATGTTAATTGGCTGGTTTTTTTTTTTAATTTAAGTAATATTATTAATACAATGTATTATTATAATATTGATAATATTACAATAACAAAAAATGAGAAACATGACAAATGCCACTGACGCTCTAAGTTATGCCCAAAAATTAAATGGAAAGGGGCTGGACGCGTTGCGCGACTTCAGGATGGGAGGTGGACCAACAAGGTGACACTGTGGAAGGGTCCAAAAGGAAAGAAACTGAAGAGCAGGCCCCACACGATGTGGGAAGACAATACAATGGGGACAAATGGGTTTCTTTGGAGGAAGCCTTCACGTGTAGAGAGATTCTTGCAGATTAGGTTTAAAATTAGTGATCAACTAGAAGACTAAGGTTATGACTAACAGGTTGAAAAAAATGTCATAATATAATTGACTGTAAGTGCTGCGAGAAAAATTAGAACTTAAAACATCTTTTATTTATCTATAAGTAGCTTTATTCGTGAATTGTACAATTAACTTTTTTTCCCTTGTCTCTGTGTGATTATTATGCAAGAAATAAAAAGCTTTTTAATTTATTTTCTTTTTTACTAACAAATACATTTTGTCGTGTCATCTGGTGGTTAACAGCGACGAACAATTATGACAATAACGAAAAACACGTAACGTTACAGAGCTTCCAAGGCACTAGTCAAATTCACACTTGACCGGATTTCCGTTATAAATTAAAATGTTCTAGAGTTCGCCATGTAATTATAATTACTCGTAAATTCCTTCTAATGCAGCGATATAATCAGTTGGCTTCGAATTAAATATTAATATTAAAAAAATATACATAACAATACAAATAAATTATGACGACCGCTTAGCCTAGTGGGTAGCGACCCTGCCTACGAAGCTGGAGGTCCAGGGTTCGAATTCCAGGGTCAGTATTTATATGATGAATATTAATACTGGTACCAGGTCTTGGTTGTAATATGTATGTTGTGTCTTCGCTTGGCACCCAAAATACAAGCTAATGCTTGATTTGGGGCCCAGACGTTGTTGTGATATATACGTATGTTAAAAAAAATATTAATATGTTAAAATACAATTTTTATGGTTCCGTCGCAAATTTCGAAAATGGCACTTTTGTGGGATCGCTACAATGTCTATCAGTCACAGGCAGATATATCGGGTTAAGTATACTAACCGATTCTAATGAAACAGACCATACATGAATTTTTTGTAAATATTTGTTGGGTTATTAAATTATTCAATTCAACCCAAGAAAGTTTTTAGTACCAAGTGTTTTATCTCTCCGAAAACACATAACCCATCTATCATTGCCTATGCTTTAATAAATATTTCATTTAAAACTTGTAAAAGAAATTATATTCTTTTTGGTTAACTTTAACCAACTAACATAATATAATAAAATTCCAAAAAAAAATACCAACATACACTTATATGGAAAAATTATAATTATTATAATTAGTTACGAGAAAAATTATTTATTTTTCTGAGTAAGTAAGTTCTGAGAAAACGCTGCATTTCTGGCTTGTAATTTCATTTTCATTTGAAATTTGAAAATAACGGTTATGATGGAAACAAGAAATTTTTGGGTGTCGAATGAAACCTGCTAATATGCTGGTTTAAAAACAGTATCCTCGTCTCGTCAACTATACTTACATACATACTATAATACTAAATTGTTTTGAAAATAGTTCTGTGGCCAAAAAAAAATTAATATTTCAAAACTTAGATGCCCGTTAAGTCCGACATTATTTGCATTGCTTATTACATATATAGAAAAAGAGAATCAAATCAATCAAAGGTGTAAAATTAAGGGATAGAAAAAACAGAGAAAACGGCTATAGCAGATCAGAGGTGGTGAGAAGAAAAAGGAAAGATGGTGGAAAGATGGAAAAATTGATGCAGAAACGAAATGTAGAGAGGCAAGAACAATGGGAATGTGCTAGAGTAATAGAGGCAACATTTAACAAAATATATAAGAAATTAAAGGTTAACAAGAGACCAACGTATTTAAGAAAAAGGGCGGATCGAGGAAGTCAGAAGATGATTTTTTTTTATAATAATAATACATGGGACTTCCCACACAGCGCCGTCTAGTCCCAAAGTAAGCAATTATTATGCTTGTATTATGGGTTACTAGACAACTGATATACATACTTAAATATTCTTTATTAATATACACATATATAAATATTTTTGCTATGACGCCACAAACACATAACAACCAAGACCCGGTACCAGTATCAATATTTATCATATTAATACTAACCCGACCTGGGATTCGAACCCGGGACCTCCAGCTTCGTAGGCAGGGTCGCTACCCACTAGGCTAAGCGGTCGTCGATGATGGCAACATTACGATGTAGGAATTCAGAAGAGGAAAACAAAATATTGATTGGCAGTAGAGGATAGAAAATGCAAAGTTTGCGAGGGAGTGGGAGATTTGGAGCAATTGATGGAGCATGACAATCGGGAGAGAGAAAGGGAAATGAAATAGAGAAATAAAAAATAAAAAAGGTAAAAATAGAAAACGAGTAAGAGGAGAACAAGGATGGAGAAAAATAATATGGCGAAGAGGTATTTGAACCAACAATAAGAATTTTGCCATTGGGCTGTTTTTTAAATAAATAAACAAAAAGTTTATTACTTAGATTTACCAGTTTTATCCAATCATTTACAATCAATACATTTGTACTTTTAAATACGAATCTCCAACAAAATGGACAAAAAATTAAATACTAATAGCAAATTATGTACTTAATATGATAATAAAATTGTGTAAAAGTGTGTAGATGGTTATTAAATAAATGAAATTAAGGGTGCGCAATCTATTCGCTTACCATAAACAGATACATTGCGTAAAAAGAAAATCTATTCATGTTATGCCAGAACATACAGTCAAAAATATTTTTGTGAAACACACAAAGGTTTATACCGAAAATAAGTTTGTAAAAAAATTATGAATCGATCTTTGACGACCTTTAATCGAAGTTAATTTTTAAATAAACTAAATTTATTCCAAAATTTGATTAAATAAACCATATAACCAATAAAATAACTATGCAGTTTCTATAATTCATTTACATCCAAAATTATGCTAAAAGTTGTGTTCCAAAACAATATTTCAAGACCCGCAATATTAACGATGTCATTTTAATAGTGAATGATCACGCCCCATTTCATCGTTTGTACGGGAAAGTGACCGGCTTACGCAACCTTAAACATTACTTTCAACCTTGAACATCAACTAAAAAGTTAAAAATAAAACTTTCACTTTAAAGAAAGGAGCATTAACAGGCGGCATATAGTTAATGAAGTCGGTGCCTACTCACTCAGACACTTTAAATTGTGTTCTATATTTGTTATAGTTATAAATATATCATTGTTGAAGTGTCTGAGTTGGCACCGACTTCATTAACTATATGCCGCCTGTCAATGTTCCTTTCTTTAAAGTGAAAATTTTATTTTTAACTTTTTAGTTTATGTTTTTGAAGTCGGTTTTTTTGTAAAATTTATTTCTTTTTTCAATTTTTCTATAACTTATTTGTATTTAGTATAAATGGGGCTTCTAAACGTGCTACTCAAATTAGAAAGCGCTGCGATTACGTAACTTAAATTCAAACTTTAAATACTTGGTACATAGGTACAATCCCATAGAAAATAGAATATTATGGTGATCTAGAGCTGATCTGACGATGAAAATGGCAGGCAGTCGAAGAAAACTCCGCAACAGTATACAGCAGCTATCTCGTGTTCGGGCTCATTGATTCGTTTGACGTAGACTTACATCTGTGTGTTGACTGTAATCAAAGAGGCCACTGCTACCCGCAAATTTCCTTCCCTAATTTTTTTTAAACGATTTTCCCTTTCGTCTCTAATTTCTTCTAAACGCCGCTATCTCATTTGAGCAACGTGTTTAAAATACCTACGAATATTAAATACAAATAAGCTACAGTAGCTAAGAAAATTTTTAAAATAATGAAGTACGTTTTCAAAAAAAAGTCCACTCAAAAAGTGTTTCTCTGCGTATGGGGAAATTATATGTCGTAACTTTTTCAAATTGAAAATATTTTGTGACGAAAGAAAAATTCTATCGGTAAATTAAAACATAACCGACCGTTTATTTAAGGTAGACGTTCCGTTGGGGACATTCGACTATCGTGGTAAAGGAAACTCTAATAATAGGTGCTGTAATCCTCCATTTGACATTTACATTCGAATGGAGTTCAACTATTTATAGAATCCGTTGTCCTGTTATTTTCATTGTCTAGCACGCATCATACTTGTATGTCGTTATTGTAATCTGTAAGATTAGCATATAAAAAATAGAAAACAATATTATAGTTTGACCGAAATCGCTGTACCGAGTCTTAAGTATGTGCGCGTCGCAGAGGTAGGCAAATCTGCTCTGTCAGTCCGTCGTCAACGCTTAGGAGCTGCCTTCCCTCCTCACCGCGCACATACCTAAGGCGCGGTACAGCGGTTTCGGTTAAACTACCTATAACATTTCTGACTGACTACTTCAATGCTGGGTACGTCCAAGCCGAGCCTAATTTTGATTCCGTGACAGCTTAAATTGTTTGTAAGTATCAAAATATAAATTGAAAACAAGTTCTTAAAACTGACGCTTTGCCATTTTGATATTTACTGAGGATAGTAATTAAAGCAATTTAATAAAACTGTTGTGAGACTACCACTGATGTTAGAAAATGTTAGTTGAACCTTCTTGCTTTATACACGACAAATAGTAACGCCATTTTACGGGGGGCGGTAAAGCATTTACAGCAGGGTTGAAAATTTTAATGAAGTCATTCAAATATTACCTTTATCACGATTAATAATATTATTTAATTTTGTTGGCACTAGCGACATATGCAATCGCATCATAAGCACCGCGCCGATTTGTAAAGCACATTTTTATAAATAAATGTATTTATAAATTCTCATTTGAGTAGATACTGCATATAATTTAAAAATAAACTCGATATATATATATAATTTATTCATATAATACATACCTTAAATACTATTTTAATTTGGTAGCTACTGAAAGTGTGTATTTACAAAACGGGAACGAAGAAGACTTAATCATTAAACAACAAGATCGACTTGTAGACTTTAAGATGCCATCAAAATTGATTTTTTCAAATTATATCGAGGTGTTCTTAAAATTCCCGAGCTGGCGTATGTAAAATTGCTGTTTGTATATGCTACTGCTTGTCAGTTTTTTTTTGTTTTGAAATAGAACCATGTCTTACTACTCCGGTACGAACGGTGCTATCATAAAAGTACGAATTGACTAGAAGCACTCTTCTTCTAGTCAGCTGGTGTATCTTTGACAAATTTCAGTCCGCGAGGTCCTCGCGCGCCGGCCTTCACTCCCGTGAAATTGCGTTTGACAGTTTTGATACTGTGACTCTATTAGAACCAAACACTGCTGTCAAATTTATTTACTGTATGTGTACTGTGTTGCGGTGAACGATATAAAATAGTAACACCAAGTGCGAGCACCCTATTCAGTCATTTGGCAGAATGCGGTGACACATATATGAATATATTGTGGGAAAAGCTTGTATCGTGCGATGACGTCTTCATTGTCGACAGACACATCTTAGCTGTCTTTGTTTTTTTGATAATTGTGTGCAGATGTGAACATTGTGTCATAGTGCTACAGCAATGAAATAGTATTTTAAAACACACAAAGATGTTTGAATGGTACTAATATATTGTAAATCTGAGTGATATCATAGGAATTGTGGAAATTGAAAACTAAAAATACGATAGCGTCACGTTATTGCAGAACGAGTCGGATGGTAGAAATGTATAATACATGGGACTTCTCACACAGCGCCATCTAGTCCCAAAGTAAGCAAGTATTATGCTTGTGTTATGGGTTACTAGACAACTGATATACATACGTAAATATTCTTTATAATATATACATATATAATTTTTTTTTTTTTTTTTATATATATATAACAACCAAGACCCGGTACCAGTATCAATATTCATCATATTAATACTGACCCGACCTGGGATTCGAACCCGGGACCTCTAGCCCCGTAGGCAGGGTCGCTACCCACTAGGCCAAGCGGTCGTCAATGTATAACAATCGGACAAAGAAAACTAGCGTATGTTATTTGCAGTTACAGTAACAGGATGCTCTATAAAAGATGAGGTACGATCTAAGTCATGATTCGGTATTATTTTGTCCTCATCGCATATGTCTCATAACATCAGTCCCATAGTAAATATTTTTGAAGACAAATCATAAACGGCTGAACAAAAAAAAGTACTAGCCTTTCAAAAATAACTCTAAGGGAAAGGCTTGATATTTTACTCATACATCTATAATATTCTCTATAACCTCTAACAAATATAGATGAGCGGCCGCATTTCTTGTTTATTGACTATTAACTTCATCTGCATACTAACACTTTCTCTATACATAGAATGCTACGATCAGTTTTACAACTTACGAACCTAATGATTTTCAAATACGCTGCACTCACATAAATATTACACATCCAAAACAGTACACGCAATCTTATTGTTTGTCAAAAGTTTGACAGTATACAGGCTGAGGTTTTAATGACCAGCCAAATTTTAATATAATGACCTTTGATAAAAATCCGTAGGCCGTATTGTTCCCTTTTAGTATCGTTCAATAGGAAAATATTCAGTTAAGACTACGTAAACCTTTCCTAAAACTACCAATATTACAAGTCACCGTTCATGAGGGCGCCAGTGCACGTGCACGCACCCCATCCACATGCCCCATGCCACGCCCTTTCGTATGTAAGTAGAAGGTAGCCAAATTTCGTTACAAAATATTTAGGATATAATTATTGATCATGAATATTTGACCTATATTTTTATTTACGTAATGAAGTCTATTGGTGATACCTAACATCTAGAAAAATTTTGGCTGGTGACTATAATCTCAACCTGTATAGTGTTTATACTTAAAGCAATATTAGTGTGATACACACATGCATACGAATTTTTTTTCTAACATCACACAGACGGGTCTACTAAGCTCCGCGAATGACCTCTACAAGATGTGAGGAATCCTCACACTCGCACACACATCTCGCGTAGAGTCATTTTCCATATATTTTTTTTTTATGTGTAAAAGGTTCTTTTTGTGAAGTAATACGTCTGAGGTTACCATGTCCATCTCAAATATTATATTTATATATCGACGGCTGACAAAGCACATCCTATGAAGTAAACTATGTTGAAGCGCGTGGGTGGTGAAGGATTTGGAATATTCCCATGAAATTATGAAAGTCCAATGTTAATGATTTGAATGAAGTATTAATCGATTCAGGGGATGATTTCAAGAACTGACATATCTTTATACTTAAACATAATACTCGTCTAGTGTGAAAGGTTTGGATTGCAGAAATAAAGGATTGGCCATTTACCTAAAGACCAGAGAAAGTATATTGATGCTGTAGGCATAGTAAAAAATTACGAAGTATTTTGTATAAAACTGTTTAGTTGTTTACTGAACTAGTACCTTAAAAGGGAAAACAGTTTACTTATGGCCAATCTCACGTATCCCTAATGTGTCAGTTAATATGACAGACGGGTAGGTAAAGTTCAATTCGTTTAGTCTATTTGTTTAGACCATTTTTTTAAATTATTTTAAATGAAAGAGTTTTCTAAATATAATATAACAGTGAAAGAACTTAAAAAAATAAATCATTATTAACACAGTTATGAATATTTAAAATGGCCTGTGGGTCCAAGAGGGCAATACCGCACGGTGTACTAGCCTATGACGTCAAGCCATTTAAATAATGTTAATTTAGTTTTGCAAGAAATAGACCGAGATAAAATTTTAATAGCTTATGGTCCATATTCTTCAATTGGATATAATTTTTTTATCCTGTATGGACTATTTTCTTTTTTTTTTATAAATATATTATAATTAATATTAGTCAAATATAATATTATTGTTCAATTAGTGTTAAATTTTCGTATGGACAAAAATAAAAATTGTACCTTATTTTCTTCCATACATAAAAGATGTGATTACTAATTTTTGATTCACTCGTTTTTTTTCTGTAGTTAGTATCTTTTCAGAAACCATATTAATATCAAAAATGCAAAAAAAGTTTGTCTGTCTGTTACCCTTTCACGGCTAAGCCGCTGAACCGATTTTGATGAAATTTTGTATAGATAGCTTGAACCCTGAACCCTAAGAAGTCTAAGAAGGAGGGTGTGGATTCACTCGTAAGAAATGTAAGTAACCTATGTGAACATGGAATGACACTATGGGATCGTTTGGAATTTCATTTATTGAAAATTCACAAACAATTTTAAATACATTTCAGGTGAGCTATGTAATCGCCAAGGCGCCATCTGTTATTGAAAACTTTGAACTTCGTTTTAAACTGACATTGTCAATGAAAAGCTCATATGGTATTTATCGGACGCCTTTCGTAGGTTTCAAAATACGTAAACTGAACCAATCGTAACTTGTTACCTGTTAATGGGTCGATAGCTGTATGTACTATTGGTTACAAAATTTTATCAACAATTCAGAGCGGGTTCTTAGGCAAGTGCTGTGTTTCCTTAAAACGACTGGGTCGATTTTAATGCAGCCTTTTGCATATAATTTACGGTTATAAGCCGCTATAAAGCGTAGTGGATAAGTTTTTTCACCATGGCTTTTTCATCATCAACACCCTATAAATATTTTACTGATGAACGCATACCCCAAATATATAAAAAGTATCTATACTGTGATATACAATATTTTGTATGCATGTTTTTCAGATTTAACTTAAATATTGACGGTTTTTTTAATCTAAATTATATTTTTTTTTAATTTTTATAAAATAAGTTAATTAATATAATTTAATATTTTATAATATATTTAATTTTATAAATATTTTTTTATTTAATACTAAAAGTACTATAAGCTATTTCAATGTCTGTTACTTTATCACAGCTAATAAACCGCTGAACCGATTTTGACGAAAGGTGGATATAGAGATAGATAGCTTCAACCTTTAGGAAGGTCATAGGCAAATTTTTACGGCGGAAATGTGCCTGTATGTTTGTTAATTTGTAACTCTTATGCCACTGACTTGATCTTAATGGAAATTGATTTGCGTCCTGAAGATGAAAACAGGGTAGATCATTTTCACGCAGAAATACATAGATTAATTTTTACTGCAGAATAGTAGATTGTTCACTGAGGGAAGAAAGTGACCGATTACCGTTGAGTGTGCATTTGAGGCCCGAAGTCGCAGGCGGAGAACGGGAATAAAGAAGGACTTTTCGCCTTGTCTTTTAAAGAGTATTATAGCGCTTTCCGAGCAGGTGTAGTATAAAACATATTTGTATGTCTGTTATCTTTTCACGGCCTAACCGCTGAATTAATCTTTGTGAAGGGCATAAGCTACTTTTACTGCGGAGAAAGATAAATTAAAGGGGTATATTTGTAAATTTCCAGTTGCTCCCTCCAACCGCTCCACGTCACGATACGGTATCGGGTCATGTAGGACGAGCTAAAACTTTTAAATAATATAATTGCTAAATACAAATAAATGTAATCGCGGGTTTAAGTCCGCGTTTAAGCACATTTAAGTTTTGAAAGGGCAAGGTTCATACGAAACATACTGTATTGGAGTCGCGTGTTTACACGGATGTATTACTTTCGTTTTAAGAACAGCCTTAAGAGTGCTGAAAATGAATTTACATGCAATCGTTGTAACGTATTCACTTGAAATTGACTGAATCGATTTATATAAGATACGTGTTGTTACTGCACCTACTACTTTTTTTGGAAAAATCAAAACCAAAACTAAATTACAGACATAGAAAGTTAATTAAATATAAATAATAACAAAGCGATTATTAATAAAATTTGAAATTATGCGTAACTCGATAATATAAAAAATGTAGCAATTTTTTTACGAAAATGGGAACAATATACTATGATTATTCGGCTAAAACGGACAAGTATGGTGTTAACAATGTTCTACGTAATATCCGAAATATGTAACTAATAACGAAAAACATTGCAAAATATGATTTCGTCGCGCTAAGTAGGTAAGCGACGTGTTTTCACTTCGAGATATGGGACGCAACTAGGATAGTAGCCTAGTAAGCATGGAAATTATTGCCACTTTTAATTCATTTTCATTTGATGAAATGACTAACTTTTTTCACAGTGATTTCACCTGTGAAATTTCACAGACACTGATGTTTAAACTCCACGAGCTTTTAACGCTCGTAATATACTATCAATTACTCAATCAATATCACAAAATATACCATTTGCTACTAAAAATTAAATTCGAAATATGAGTTATATGATTACGACCAAATAACGGCCAATGTTTTCAACTTTGACAACAGATTCGTGATTGGAGTCCATGCACACCCTTATATATCGATTTTGAAAACAATCAGTCAAGGCACTAAAAAGTTCAAAATAGCAAACATTTAAAAAATAGGAAACCTATATTCAAATACGCTAACAGCACTTAAGTAATTTATATTTATTTACACTAAGACTAAACATTCGACGATAATTTTACATAAATCGCAGCATACATACAATACGTAAATTACATAATTGCGACACAATCGCCCTTCACAACTCCCGTGCTACAAGTGAAATCACACTAAAATTATTGAAACCGTGAAAGAGTGAAATCACAATGAAACTGTGAAAAAGTAAAATTTCATCCAAAACAATGAAATGCGCATTGTCGGCGATTTCGTTGAGTATTTGTAACAGAAGTAGCAGGTAGCAGATCATGTGAAAAGAAAGTAGCAGGTGCGACGTATGATTTCGCATTTCATGTGATTTTTCACATGCTACTTGTGAAATGTTCAAGCTTATAGCCTAGGAGGTATGCCATAAAACCATAAATGAGATAGGGATTACATTACGTCGTTAGAAAAATTAACGTAAATGACAAACAGGATTTATTCCAATTTACCAAAAGTATAATTTTAATCAAATAAATAAAATAGCCAATGTATAGCTGCTCAATATATCTATTTATAAGATGTTGCAACTCGATAATCTTAGTATTCTTGGTGGGATTTTGAACAAAATGTTTTTATAGGGGTAACGTAAACACGGTTTACAAATATCGCAGACAAAGAAAGGCCTAAATGTGTCTTCCCTAAGTGAACAATAATTATAATAATAATAATAATAATAATAATAATAATAATAATAATAATAATAATAATAATAATAATAATAATAATAATAATAACGTATACATGACAACAACGTCTAGGCCCCAAACTAAGCATTAGCTTGTGTTTTGGGTACCAAGCGAAGACACCACATACATATAACAACCATGACCCGGTACCAGTATCGATATTCATCATATAAATACTGACCCGACCTGGGATTCGAACCCGGGACCTCCAGCTTCGCAGGCAGGGTCGCTACCCACTAGGCTAAGCGGTCGTCAATGAAGAAAATCGAAGCAATATTTTAAGAAATAATTAAATACAAAAATAGTCATTTCCCGTATCACTCGCTTTTAGCCTATATGCGAATCTCTTCTTCAGTATCAAGTCCGCGATCGTTTGGTTATATAAATGTCACTTCACAGTATCGATAATGCCAAACACGATTTCGTGAAGACCGGCGCGCAGGGATTTCGCGGGGGTGAAGACCGGCACGCGGGCAGCTCTCGGACTGAAACTCGCCATATTGAACCAGCTAGCTAGAGTATGAGTGGTTAGACAGTAAATGCAGAAGAGGGCTTCTAGTCAATTCATACTTTTATGGTATATTCATTTAGTTTGACCTGCAGAACTTAATTTCTATTACTTGTAATTAACTGTACTTACCTACATTCTAGCTTAAAATCTCAGGAGCTTATGAAACATTTAATATGTGGTGTACTCTACTAAAACTTAAGGGTGTGGAAATGGAAATTTATTGTGCCTATTTAAAGTTGAAGTGATGCTTACTTCCAAAAATATATGATTTTCTAAATGACACACTATTTTTGTCGTTAATTTACCTTAAAAAAATAATTCATTAGCCTATTTTGGACTGCAATTATTTTGTTTGTGACTTCTATCACGCGATCATTTTTATTTTATTTTTTACATGGAATGCGGACATATTAATGCTTCAATGTAAATTTGTAAAAATTATGATTATTAAAAGTAAATTTGTGGAAAAATATAAAAAAATATCTAGATCTATTACTGACTGACCTAATGGAGAAGACGCGTGCGTCCGATTTTCGCCTATGTCATACCCCTAAAAGAAACTGTTTTGCAATCTATATGAAGTCAACCGAGATGCATATAATTATACCTAATTTTAAACTACCGCATTTACTGCGAATTCCTGTAATTTAAAAGTATATGACAATATCTCTTATTTATAGGAACAAACCGGACGCATAATCCTCTAAGGCCACTGAGAAACAATATCCATAAAACTGAAGGGGCAATTCGCATGCGAGGGGGTGTGACCGCGGCGAGGGGAAGAGGGAGATCGGTTTGACGTCAGTGCGCTCCTGTGACGTCACGGGTACCAGCCACACCCGCCTTGACGTCATCGGCAAGCGCCCGCAACCCTGGCACGATCCAGGTGCGCTAAATACTTGTATGTGTATGAATATTGCTCAGTACAAAGAAAGTATAATTTAAACATATTATAGTGTTCTATTTATTATTTACATTATTTTATAGTTAAATTCACTAGAACGGAGGTAGGTACTGGTAACTTAACTCAAATAAACTAATATTCAGTGATGAATACCAAACAGAATCAAACGGTGGGTAAATAAATACGTACAGCAAAACTTCCTTGAACCAAAAAAGTGAGATCGAAGTCAGTTTTACCGTTAACTTACGCTCGGTTATTCTAACAATGAAAATAACCTCAGAATCGAGATTTCATTATTAATAGCGTTCTCGATATGAGAACCCGCGCTTTTTTCAGCACTATCAAAATTAATCAGATCGCAGAACAAAGGGCATTTTCTAAAGTTTCGATCGGAGGAGCGTTGCACTAGCACATCAAGCGATTCGCCGCTGTGTCTGTAAAATTCAATGAACGAACCTCATGACGTCACGGGCGCTGCAGGGTAATTGCGGCTGTCCCGCTCGACCTGCCAATCCAGGCACGCGTGCGAGAGGGACAATGCTCTACATCCAGTGACCCAGTTTCTCGACCTCGCTCGGGAGGGATCGTGCGTCTATTTTTAATCTGAAGGTCGGTCTATTTATACCGCGGCGCGGGGCGAGCTGTCGCGCGCGCTTTCATTGTAATTTGTCGCTTGACTTTCGGTTATGTTAAATTAAAATAATGACTTATTCATTTAAAGCGGGATTTTATTGAGTGAAATTACGGCGAGAGTAGGTAACAGTCAAATTAAAATTATTAAGTAATTGGTTAACTTAATCTATGCAGATATCTAATAAACTAATATTAATAAACGACACTGTAAACATATACCTACTTTATTGTACCTATTAATTATTTTAATAAAAACCATATCAAGCATTTTATTCCTATCTTAAAATATCTACTTAAAACTATCACAAAAAATTTGGTGGGGTCTCCACGGTCGTAGGTATTTTTATGTGATTACGTTTGCTGGTGATAGAAAAAACAATGATAGATTGTGTGCACAGACTGTGCAATATTAATAACATAGCTTCACAAAACAAACGAACACCGAACAGATGATTCAGCTACTTGATCATGTCATTGCTAGCCTACGACATTGTGAGACACTATAGACACTCTAAAACTCTAGAGACCACTTTATTCATATTCCTTCAGTAGGCCTGTGGCCATGAAAAAACGGGGAGAAACAACTACTGCAGCGCTTTCTGGTTATAACTGCAAAACAAGAGTAACACATCTACACAGCGCTCCTGGTGTGTAACCTTTAAAATCCTGTTGCGGGACTTACTATGAAGAAGTGGCGGCTTTGCGGGTGAAGCAAGTGAGGCTAAGCCTCACTAGATAGACAAACTAGGTAGTCATTAAAATATTTTCGCGGTTTCATATCTAAAATGTAAAAACGTAGAATATGCATCTATCACGTATATAATGTTATTTTTTATTCAAGCGTAAAACAACGAAAAAAAAATTTTAGCTCAATCGGTTGTGAGGGAAGTTGGTCTACAATTCAATCGCAAGATTTGAAACAAGCAAAGGAATATACGGAGTCAAGCTAAATGACAAAAGCTCGTAAAATTATCATCGACGCTTAATGTTCCTCACTACAAAGTACCTTCCAAAGCCACCACTGCTATACTTACGAGTACATAGCATAAAAAAAACCGCATGAAAATCCGACTAACCGTTTTAAAAGAGCAGATCTACAGCAAAGCCCTGAATTCTACTATTAATAAAATGCAAGGTTTTCGTGCAATTTTGTATTAAAATCCGTCATTATTGAAGTTAAACGCATAAAAATCGGTCTTTGGCCTTTGAGTCAGTAATAAGATATTTTATCCTGGAGTTATGGTAATTTAACCGTTTTGTAAGTAAAATAAACAATCGAAGTTTGTACGGAAATTTCATTATTTTGTGGTTTTTGTGTAATTCTACTTCACTGCGATAAAAGTACGAATTGACTAGAAGCAATTTTCTGCGTTTACCGTCTAACCACTCATGGGTATTTCTCTGAAATACGGATACATAGCACTTTCGTGAAAACTTTCAGATAACAGGCTATTTGTATACATTATGGACAATAGATGTAATTTCCAAAACTATTAAGCCATGGTGCACTCATTATATTCATGTATTCGAGAAATATTTAGCAAGGATTAACTGGTAAAGACACGTTAGAAATGGCTAAAGACACGAATATACCTATAAAACATTCACAAGTTAAATACTAGGTGGTATATAGAAACCCCCAAGGCTAACAAAGAAAACTTTTTTTATAGGAACCTAAGGATTTGAAATAAATATAGAAGGTTAAATAGCATAAATGGTGAAGACACATTAAAACCACAAAACTGGTAAGGACAAGAAAAGGACAAAAAAACAAAAAGGACAGCACTTTTTAACTAAGTTTGTATAACACTTGCTGCGTCGATAAAACAACACACCTCCATTGACGGGCATTGCTCCGAGCGCAATGGAAGACTTGCGCGTCTTTCACGGGCGGGGGGGGACTCGTTAGAGTGAATGAGACATCTATACATAGACTATTTTCTTTCAAATATTGTTAGCTTATGACATAATGTTTTATGCAGTGGGATCCCAGCGAATAGAATTCATAGGTTGTACCTCAACGGAATAAATGTACTGTGATACTTTTTAATCACTTTCCATTTTTTTTCTAGGCATTACGTAGGCATTGCCTAAACATGTTATTTTTGCAAAAAAAAAACAGATAGGTTAAATACTGACTTTAAATATTTTTCTTCAAATTATTATGGACATATCTGGTTAGTAAGTCAAACATTAGTACTACAAAACAAAAACGGGTGTTCGCGGGTGTAGCGGAGAAGGGTGTCCTGCCAACGGCCGCCAACTGACGCAATACGGTATTTGACTAATATTAAATATATAATATTTATCAAATATAGAAATAGACTAAGTATAACCGAAAACAAAATTTTATATCTGTCCCTTTCTTGTAAAACAAAATTGAATATTATTTTAAATGGTCTGACGTCACACATAGCTACGCCGTGTGGTATTGCCCTGTCTTTCTAACAGGATATTTCAAGCATTTATAACTTTGAAATTTAGTATTAAAAAATCACGTATCACTATAGATTTGCGCGGCGGCGTCGACGCAGGATAACGATTCTTAGCAGATTTTGCCTAGCATGTAAGTTTTGTGATACCTACGCCTGAATGGTTGCACCTAATAATAAAAATGCTAGATGTCGCTAGTGTCAAAAAAATAATTTAATGCATGTCAACAACCGCTTCAGTTGGGTACATGACATTCTTGAATAGTAAAGTTGTAAAAACGGAGCTATCAAAATTTAAATATCGGTAAGTGTCCCCGCAACGAAACTAAAATATACATGAAGAATAGAATAGAAGAAGAAAAAGAAGAATAGGGAAGCAAGAATGTAGAATTATTGACGATTTTTGGTACCCTTCGGACGCCATAAACGTAAGCATATAGACGCGTCATTGCAAACAATCTGTGACGTCAAACGACTCCTGAATTCGGATTTCAAATATCGAAGTTTAATATTGTTCCTGGGCGCATTCATGGTGCACTGAAATCACCGAGTGTGACTGAAATACATCCGCAAACGGCACAATCACAATGTTATGAACGTTGTGGTGGTGTTTAATGTTGGTGACAAATCCGATTTCCCTCGCAAATATTCATGTACCTACCGTGAACCATCGTCAAAACATGACATTTAACGAACCGAATGACACTTTTGAAATCGGTTCTCATTACTAACATAACGAACGTTTCTTAAATTAGGCGAAATTAATGCATCCATCATCCAACATTTCACAATACACCAGTGTAACAAAAACAAATTGAACGTGCTCATTTACATCTTATTTCAAACTCATACAAACACTATAAATTGATACGTCGCATAACAAAAATAAAAAATTAGGTGCAACCATTAAGTCGTGATAGCCCAGAGCGCAAAGAACCTTTCAAATTTATAAGGCCATGAGGCCATGGTTCGAATCCGGGCGTTTACCAATGAGTTTTTCTGACTTAAGTACATAACTATCACTGACTCCGTGCCTCGGAGAGCACGTTAAGCAGTCGGTCTCGGGCGCTGTGAATAGATGGCGGTCGTTACAATCCCCAACCCGCAGTGGAGTAGCGTGGTGGATTTAAGCTCCAAGCCCCCCTCACCCTGGGGGAGGCCTAAGCCTCTCCAGTGGGGTAAAATGGGCTGATGATGATAACAAAAATTCACACGACACACTTACCTCGCATTAACCGTATTAAATTACTTTATTTTTATATATTTAGTTTAGTACTTCACTCGTTAGGCTCTCGAAGCCATCTAATGTAGCTGTTGTGACACAATACAATAGTGACTGGACCGCAATTAGAACAACGTGTTGTGTCTACTGTATCTCTCATCCAGTTTAAATTGTAAATATACATGAGGTGATGTATAAATATGAATTAAACTCGTTGTAGCATAGCAAACCAGCATAGCCATATACAGGTCAAATTAATTCAAACAAAAACAAGGAAAAGCTGAGTTCTTTTCAAAATGGCGCATGTGGAACGGTCGTAATTCCTGGTGGCATTTTGAAAAAACTCCATATTAATCGTACTACGTTGCCTGTTTTTATTATTTTTCAATAAAAATAGTTTAACTCTCATACACTAGACATTGGCAGAATTAACATATGTTAAAACGCCATTAACCAAAAGAAGAAGAAGAAGAAGAAGAAGAAGGAAAGGCTGTCAAAAAAACTTTTATAAGTATGGAGTTATGTGACGGTTCGTCGCAAAAATTTGCGGACCATGTGCAATTAAAGTGTTGCCGCATCCATGTAATAATGTATCGATAGTTTTTTAGATAGTTGTTAGAACAGGCGGATCCTGAACGTGCCGTTAGTCAGATTCGATAATTAAACTTTTTAGTCGTTAACAAGAACGACGGAAAAAGTCCAAAAAAAAATGTAAATGGTCAAGGAAACTAAATTTTTGTACCGGAATAGAAACCAGAAAGTTTCCAATTTAATAAGTCTAATCAATAGGGGACGTAACCTGTCATTGGTCGTTTGAATGATCGGTTGTATGGGTACAGTCTCCGAAAGCACAAAACTCTTTTTATTCTATTATATTTTAATATAACGTGCAAAAGGTAGATTACGAAAGTTTTTCCATGATCCTACGATATAAAGCAATATTAGTGTGATACACACATGCATACGAATTTTTTTTCTAACATCACACAGACGGGTCTACTAAGCTCCGCGAATGACCTCTACAAGATGTGAGGAATCCTCACACTCGCACACACATCTCGCGTAGAGTCATTTTCCATATATTTTTTTTTTATGTGTAAAAGGTTCTTTTTGTGAAGTAATACGTCTGAGGTTACCATGTCCATCTCAAATATTATATTTATATATCGACGGCTGACAAAGCACATCCTATGAAGTAAACTATGTTGAAGCGCGTGGGTGGTGAAGGATTTGGAATATTCCCATGAAATTATGAAAGTCCAATGTTAATGATTTGAATGAAGTATTAATCGATTCAGGGGATGATTTCAAGAACTGACATATCTTTATACTTAAACATAATACTCGTCTAGTGTGAAAGGTTTGGATTGCAGAAATAAAGGATTGGCCATTTACCTAAAGACCAGAGAAAGTATATTGATGCTGTAGGCATAGTAAAAAATTACGAAGTATTTTGTATAAAACTGTTTAGTTGTTTACTGAACTAGTACCTTAAAAGGGAAAACAGTTTACTTATGGCCAATCTCACGTATCCCTAATGTGTCAGTTAATATGACAGACGGGTAGGTAAAGTTCAATTCGTTTAGTCTATTTGTTTAGACCATTTTTTTAAATTATTTTAAATGAAAGAGTTTTCTAAATATAATATAACAGTGAAAGAACTTAAAAAAATAAATCATTATTAACACAGTTATGAATATTTAAAATGGCCTGTGGGTCCAAGAGGGCAATACCGCACGGTGTACTAGCCTATGACGTCAAGCCATTTAAATAATGTTAATTTAGTTTTGCAAGAAATAGACCGAGATAAAATTTTAATAGCTTATGGTCCATATTCTTCAATTGGATATAATTTTTTTATCCTGTATGGACTATTTTCTTTTTTTTTTATAAATATATTATAATTAATATTAGTCAAATATAATATTATTGTTCAATTAGTGTTAAATTTTCGTATGGACAAAAATAAAAATTGTACCTTATTTTCTTCCATACATAAAAGATGTGATTACTAATTTTTGATTCACTCGTTTTTTTTCTGTAGTTAGTATCTTTTCAGAAACCATATTAATATCAAAAATGCAAAAAAAGTTTGTCTGTCTGTTACCCTTTCACGGCTAAGCCGCTGAACCGATTTTGATGAAATTTTGTATAGATAGCTTGAACCCTGAACCCTAAGAAGTCTAAGAAGGAGGGTGTGGATTCACTCGTAAGAAATGTAAGTAACCTATGTGAACATGGAATGACACTATGGGATCGTTTGGAATTTCATTTATTGAAAATTCACAAACAATTTTAAATACATTTCAGGTGAGCTATGTAATCGCCAAGGCGCCATCTGTTATTGAAAACTTTGAACTTCGTTTTAAACTGACATTGTCAATGAAAAGCTCATATGGTATTTATCGGACGCCTTTCGTAGGTTTCAAAATACGTAAACTGAACCAATCGTAACTTGTTACCTGTTAATGGGTCGATAGCTGTATGTACTATTGGTTACAAAATTTTATCAACAATTCAGAGCGGGTTCTTAGGCAAGTGCTGTGTTTCCTTAAAACGACTGGGTCGATTTTAATGCAGCCTTTTGCATATAATTTACGGTTATAAGCCGCTATAAAGCGTAGTGGATAAGTTTTTTCACCATGGCTTTTTCATCATCAACACCCTATAAATATTTTACTGATGAACGCATACCCCAAATATATAAAAAGTATCTATACTGTGATATACAATATTTTGTATGCATGTTTTTCAGATTTAACTTAAATATTGACGGTTTTTTTAATCTAAATTATATTTTTTTTTAATTTTTATAAAATAAGTTAATTAATATAATTTAATATTTTATAATATATTTAATTTTATAAATATTTTTTTATTTAATACTAAAAGTACTATAAGCTATTTCAATGTCTGTTACTTTATCACAGCTAATAAACCGCTGAACCGATTTTGACGAAAGGTGGATATAGAGATAGATAGCTTCAACCTTTAGGAAGGTCATAGGCAAATTTTTACGGCGGAAATGTGCCTGTATGTTTGTTAATTTGTAACTCTTATGCCACTGACTTGATCTTAATGGAAATTGATTTGCGTCCTGAAGATGAAAACAGGGTAGATCATTTTCACGCAGAAATACATAGATTAATTTTTACTGCAGAATAGTAGATTGTTCACTGAGGGAAGAAAGTGACCGATTACCGTTGAGTGTGCATTTGAGGCCCGAAGTCGCAGGCGGAGAACGGGAATAAAGAAGGACTTTTCGCCTTGTCTTTTAAAGAGTATTATAGCGCTTTCCGAGCAGGTGTAGTATAAAACATATTTGTATGTCTGTTATCTTTTCACGGCCTAACCGCTGAATTAATCTTTGTGAAGGGCATAAGCTACTTTTACTGCGGAGAAAGATAAATTAAAGGGGTATATTTGTAAATTTCCAGTTGCTCCCTCCAACCGCTCCACGTCACGATACGGTATCGGGTCATGTAGGACGAGCTAAAACTTTTAAATAATATAATTGCTAAATACAAATAAATGTAATCGCGGGTTTAAGTCCGCGTTTAAGCACATTTAAGTTTTGAAAGGGCAAGGTTCATACGAAACATACTGTATTGGAGTCGCGTGTTTACACGGATGTATTACTTTCGTTTTAAGAACAGCCTTAAGAGTGCTGAAAATGAATTTACATGCAATCGTTGTAACGTATTCACTTGAAATTGACTGAATCGATTTATATAAGATACGTGTTGTTACTGCACCTACTACTTTTTTTGGAAAAATCAAAACCAAAACTAAATTACAGACATAGAAAGTTAATTAAATATAAATAATAACAAAGCGATTATTAATAAAATTTGAAATTATGCGTAACTCGATAATATAAAAAATGTAGCAATTTTTTTACGAAAATGGGAACAATATACTATGATTATTCGGCTAAAACGGACAAGTATGGTGTTAACAATGTTCTACGTAATATCCGAAATATGTAACTAATAACGAAAAACATTGCAAAATATGATTTCGTCGCGCTAAGTAGGTAAGCGACGTGTTTTCACTTCGAGATATGGGACGCAACTAGGATAGTAGCCTAGTAAGCATGGAAATTATTGCCACTTTTAATTCATTTTCATTTGATGAAATGACTAACTTTTTTCACAGTGATTTCACCTGTGAAATTTCACAGACACTGATGTTTAAACTCCACGAGCTTTTAACGCTCGTAATATACTATCAATTACTCAATCAATATCACAAAATATACCATTTGCTACTAAAAATTAAATTCGAAATATGAGTTATATGATTACGACCAAATAACGGCCAATGTTTTCAACTTTGACAACAGATTCGTGATTGGAGTCCATGCACACCCTTATATATCGATTTTGAAAACAATCAGTCAAGGCACTAAAAAGTTCAAAATAGCAAACATTTAAAAAATAGGAAACCTATATTCAAATACGCTAACAGCACTTAAGTAATTTATATTTATTTACACTAAGACTAAACATTCGACGATAATTTTACATAAATCGCAGCATACATACAATACGTAAATTACATAATTGCGACACAATCGCCCTTCACAACTCCCGTGCTACAAGTGAAATCACACTAAAATTATTGAAACCGTGAAAGAGTGAAATCACAATGAAACTGTGAAAAAGTAAAATTTCATCCAAAACAATGAAATGCGCATTGTCGGCGATTTCGTTGAGTATTTGTAACAGAAGTAGCAGGTAGCAGATCATGTGAAAAGAAAGTAGCAGGTGCGACGTATGATTTCGCATTTCATGTGATTTTTCACATGCTACTTGTGAAATGTTCAAGCTTATAGCCTAGGAGGTATGCCATAAAACCATAAATGAGATAGGGATTACATTACGTCGTTAGAAAAATTAACGTAAATGACAAACAGGATTTATTCCAATTTACCAAAAGTATAATTTTAATCAAATAAATAAAATAGCCAATGTATAGCTGCTCAATATATCTATTTATAAGATGTTGCAACTCGATAATCTTAGTATTCTTGGTGGGATTTTGAACAAAATGTTTTTATAGGGGTAACGTAAACACGGTTTACAAATATCGCAGACAAAGAAAGGCCTAAATGTGTCTTCCCTAAGTGAACAATAATTATAATAATAATAATAATAATAATAATAATAATAATAATAATAATAATAATAATAATAATAATAATAACGTATACATGACAACAACGTCTAGGCCCCAAACTAAGCATTAGCTTGTGTTTTGGGTACCAAGCGAAGACACCACATACATATAACAACCATGACCCGGTACCAGTATCGATATTCATCATATAAATACTGACCCGACCTGGGATTCGAACCCGGGACCTCCAGCTTCGCAGGCAGGGTCGCTACCCACTAGGCTAAGCGGTCGTCAATGAAGAAAATCGAAGCAATATTTTAAGAAATAATTAAATACAAAAATAGTCATTTCCCGTATCACTCGCTTTTAGCCTATATGCGAATCTCTTCTTCAGTATCAAGTCCGCGATCGTTTGGTTATATAAATGTCACTTCACAGTATCGATAATGCCAAACACGATTTCGTGAAGACCGGCGCGCAGGGATTTCGCGGGGGTGAAGACCGGCACGCGGGCAGCTCTCGGACTGAAACTCGCCATATTGAACCAGCTAGCTAGAGTATGAGTGGTTAGACAGTAAATGCAGAAGAGGGCTTCTAGTCAATTCATACTTTTATGGTATATTCATTTAGTTTGACCTGCAGAACTTAATTTCTATTACTTGTAATTAACTGTACTTACCTACATTCTAGCTTAAAATCTCAGGAGCTTATGAAACATTTAATATGTGGTGTACTCTACTAAAACTTAAGGGTGTGGAAATGGAAATTTATTGTGCCTATTTAAAGTTGAAGTGATGCTTACTTCCAAAAATATATGATTTTCTAAATGACACACTATTTTTGTCGTTAATTTACCTTAAAAAAATAATTCATTAGCCTATTTTGGACTGCAATTATTTTGTTTGTGACTTCTATCACGCGATCATTTTTATTTTATTTTTTACATGGAATGCGGACATATTAATGCTTCAATGTAAATTTGTAAAAATTATGATTATTAAAAGTAAATTTGTGGAAAAATATAAAAAAATATCTAGATCTATTACTGACTGACCTAATGGAGAAGACGCGTGCGTCCGATTTTCGCCTATGTCATACCCCTAAAAGAAACTGTTTTGCAATCTATATGAAGTCAACCGAGATGCATATAATTATACCTAATTTTAAACTACCGCATTTACTGCGAATTCCTGTAATTTAAAAGTATATGACAATATCTCTTATTTATAGGAACAAACCGGACGCATAATCCTCTAAGGCCACTGAGAAACAATATCCATAAAACTGAAGGGGCAATTCGCATGCGAGGGGGTGTGACCGCGGCGAGGGGAAGAGGGAGATCGGTTTGACGTCAGTGCGCTCCTGTGACGTCACGGGTACCAGCCACACCCGCCTTGACGTCATCGGCAAGCGCCCGCAACCCTGGCACGATCCAGGTGCGCTAAATACTTGTATGTGTATGAATATTGCTCAGTACAAAGAAAGTATAATTTAAACATATTATAGTGTTCTATTTATTATTTACATTATTTTATAGTTAAATTCACTAGAACGGAGGTAGGTACTGGTAACTTAACTCAAATAAACTAATATTCAGTGATGAATACCAAACAGAATCAAACGGTGGGTAAATAAATACGTACAGCAAAACTTCCTTGAACCAAAAAAGTGAGATCGAAGTCAGTTTTACCGTTAACTTACGCTCGGTTATTCTAACAATGAAAATAACCTCAGAATCGAGATTTCATTATTAATAGCGTTCTCGATATGAGAACCCGCGCTTTTTTCAGCACTATCAAAATTAATCAGATCGCAGAACAAAGGGCATTTTCTAAAGTTTCGATCGGAGGAGCGTTGCACTAGCACATCAAGCGATTCGCCGCTGTGTCTGTAAAATTCAATGAACGAACCTCATGACGTCACGGGCGCTGCAGGGTAATTGCGGCTGTCCCGCTCGACCTGCCAATCCAGGCACGCGTGCGAGAGGGACAATGCTCTACATCCAGTGACCCAGTTTCTCGACCTCGCTCGGGAGGGATCGTGCGTCTATTTTTAATCTGAAGGTCGGTCTATTTATACCGCGGCGCGGGGCGAGCTGTCGCGCGCGCTTTCATTGTAATTTGTCGCTTGTGTCGCTTGACTTTCGGTTATGTTAAATTAAAATAATGACTTATTCATTTAAAGCGGGATTTTATTGAGTGAAATTACGGCGAGAGTAGGTAACAGTCAAATTAAAATTATTAAGTAATTGGTTAACTTAATCTATGCAGATATCTAATAAACTAATATTAATAAACGACACTGTAAACATATACCTACTTTATTGTACCTATTAATTATTTTAATAAAAACCATATCAAGCATTTTATTCCTATCTTAAAATATCTACTTAAAACTATCACAAAAAATTTGGTGGGGTCTCCACGGTCGTAGGTATTTTTATGTGATTACGTTTGCTGGTGATAGAAAAAACAATGATAGATTGTGTGCACAGACTGTGCAATATTAATAACATAGCTTCACAAAACAAACGAACACCGAACAGATGATTCAGCTACTTGATCATGTCATTGCTAGCCTACGACATTGTGAGACACTATAGACACTCTAAAACTCTAGAGACCACTTTATTCATATTCCTTCAGTAGGCCTGTGGCCATGAAAAAACGGGGAGAAACAACTACTGCAGCGCTTTCTGGTTATAACTGCAAAACAAGAGTAACACATCTACACAGCGCTCCTGGTGTGTAACCTTTAAAATCCTGTTGCGGGACTTACTATGAAGAAGTGGCGGCTTTGCGGGTGAAGCAAGTGAGGCTAAGCCTCACTAGATAGACAAACTAGGTAGTCATTAAAATATTTTCGCGGTTTCATATCTAAAATGTAAAAACGTAGAATATGCATCTATCACGTATATAATGTTATTTTTTATTCAAGCGTAAAACAACGAAAAAAAAATTTTAGCTCAATCGGTTGTGAGGGAAGTTGGTCTACAATTCAATCGCAAGATTTGAAACAAGCAAAGGAATATACGGAGTCAAGCTAAATGACAAAAGCTCGTAAAATTATCATCGACGCTTAATGTTCCTCACTACAAAGTACCTTCCAAAGCCACCACTGCTATACTTACGAGTACATAGCATAAAAAAAACCGCATGAAAATCCGACTAACCGTTTTAAAAGAGCAGATCTACAGCAAAGCCCTGAATTCTACTATTAATAAAATGCAAGGTTTTCGTGCAATTTTGTATTAAAATCCGTCATTATTGAAGTTAAACGCATAAAAATCGGTCTTTGGCCTTTGAGTCAGTAATAAGATATTTTATCCTGGAGTTATGGTAATTTAACCGTTTTGTAAGTAAAATAAACAATCGAAGTTTGTACGGAAATTTCATTATTTTGTGGTTTTTGTGTAATTCTACTTCACTGCGATAAAAGTACGAATTGACTAGAAGCAATTTTCTGCGTTTACCGTCTAACCACTCATGGGTATTTCTCTGAAATACGGATACATAGCACTTTCGTGAAAACTTTCAGATAACAGGCTATTTGTATACATTATGGACAATAGATGTAATTTCCAAAACTATTAAGCCATGGTGCACTCATTATATTCATGTATTCGAGAAATATTTAGCAAGGATTAACTGGTAAAGACACGTTAGAAATGGCTAAAGACACGAATATACCTATAAAACATTCACAAGTTAAATACTAGGTGGTATATAGAAACCCCCAAGGCTAACAAAGAAAACTTTTTTTATAGGAACCTAAGGATTTGAAATAAATATAGAAGGTTAAATAGCATAAATGGTGAAGACACATTAAAACCACAAAACTGGTAAGGACAAGAAAAGGACAAAAAAACAAAAAGGACAGCACTTTTTAACTAAGTTTGTATAACACTTGCTGCGTCGATAAAACAACACACCTCCATTGACGGGCATTGCTCCGAGCGCAATGGAAGACTTGCGCGTCTTTCACGGGCGGGGGGGGACTCGTTAGAGTGAATGAGACATCTATACATAGACTATTTTCTTTCAAATATTGTTAGCTTATGACATAATGTTTTATGCAGTGGGATCCCAGCGAATAGAATTCATAGGTTGTACCTCAACGGAATAAATGTACTGTGATACTTTTTAATCACTTTCCATTTTTTTTCTAGGCATTACGTAGGCATTGCCTAAACATGTTATTTTTGCAAAAAAAAAACAGATAGGTTAAATACTGACTTTAAATATTTTTCTTCAAATTATTATGGACATATCTGGTTAGTAAGTCAAACATTAGTACTACAAAACAAAAACGGGTGTTCGCGGGTGTAGCGGAGAAGGGTGTCCTGCCAACGGCCGCCAACTGACGCAATACGGTATTTGACTAATATTAAATATATAATATTTATCAAATATAGAAATAGACTAAGTATAACCGAAAACAAAATTTTATATCTGTCCCTTTCTTGTAAAACAAAATTGAATATTATTTTAAATGGTCTGACGTCACACATAGCTACGCCGTGTGGTATTGCCCTGTCTTTCTAACAGGATATTTCAAGCATTTATAACTTTGAAATTTAGTATTAAAAAATCACGTATCACTATAGATTTGCGCGGCGGCGTCGACGCAGGATAACGATTCTTAGCAGATTTTGCCTAGCATGTAAGTTTTGTGATACCTACGCCTGAATGGTTGCACCTAATAATAAAAATGCTAGATGTCGCTAGTGTCAAAAAAATAATTTAATGCATGTCAACAACCGCTTCAGTTGGGTACATGACATTCTTGAATAGTAAAGTTGTAAAAACGGAGCTATCAAAATTTAAATATCGGTAAGTGTCCCCGCAACGAAACTAAAATATACATGAAGAATAGAATAGAAGAAGAAAAAGAAGAATAGGGAAGCAAGAATGTAGAATTATTGACGATTTTTGGTACCCTTCGGACGCCATAAACGTAAGCATATAGACGCGTCATTGCAAACAATCTGTGACGTCAAACGACTCCTGAATTCGGATTTCAAATATCGAAGTTTAATATTGTTCCTGGGCGCATTCATGGTGCACTGAAATCACCGAGTGTGACTGAAATACATCCGCAAACGGCACAATCACAATGTTATGAACGTTGTGGTGGTGTTTAATGTTGGTGACAAATCCGATTTCCCTCGCAAATATTCATGTACCTACCGTGAACCATCGTCAAAACATGACATTTAACGAACCGAATGACACTTTTGAAATCGGTTCTCATTACTAACATAACGAACGTTTCTTAAATTAGGCGAAATTAATGCATCCATCATCCAACATTTCACAATACACCAGTGTAACAAAAACAAATTGAACGTGCTCATTTACATCTTATTTCAAACTCATACAAACACTATAAATTGATACGTCGCATAACAAAAATAAAAAATTAGGTGCAACCATTAAGTCGTGATAGCCCAGAGCGCAAAGAACCTTTCAAATTTATAAGGCCATGAGGCCATGGTTCGAATCCGGGCGTTTACCAATGAGTTTTTCTGACTTAAGTACATAACTATCACTGACTCCGTGCCTCGGAGAGCACGTTAAGCAGTCGGTCTCGGGCGCTGTGAATAGATGGCGGTCGTTACAATCCCCAACCCGCAGTGGAGTAGCGTGGTGGATTTAAGCTCCAAGCCCCCCTCACCCTGGGGGAGGCCTAAGCCTCTCCAGTGGGGTAAAATGGGCTGATGATGATAACAAAAATTCACACGACACACTTACCTCGCATTAACCGTATTAAATTACTTTATTTTTATATATTTAGTTTAGTACTTCACTCGTTAGGCTCTCGAAGCCATCTAATGTAGCTGTTGTGACACAATACAATAGTGACTGGACCGCAATTAGAACAACGTGTTGTGTCTACTGTATCTCTCATCCAGTTTAAATTGTAAATATACATGAGGTGATGTATAAATATGAATTAAACTCGTTGTAGCATAGCAAACCAGCATAGCCATATACAGGTCAAATTAATTCAAACAAAAACAAGGAAAAGCTGAGTTCTTTTCAAAATGGCGCATGTGGAACGGTCGTAATTCCTGGTGGCATTTTGAAAAAACTCCATATTAATCGTACTACGTTGCCTGTTTTTATTATTTTTCAATAAAAATAGTTTAACTCTCATACACTAGACATTGGCAGAATTAACATATGTTAAAACGCCATTAACCAAAAGAAGAAGAAGAAGAAGAAGAAGAAGGAAAGGCTGTCAAAAAAACTTTTATAAGTATGGAGTTATGTGACGGTTCGTCGCAAAAATTTGCGGACCATGTGCAATTAAAGTGTTGCCGCATCCATGTAATAATGTATCGATAGTTTTTTAGATAGTTGTTAGAACAGGCGGATCCTGAACGTGCCGTTAGTCAGATTCGATAATTAAACTTTTTAGTCGTTAACAAGAACGACGGAAAAAGTCCAAAAAAAAATGTAAATGGTCAAGGAAACTAAATTTTTGTACCGGAATAGAAACCAGAAAGTTTCCAATTTAATAAGTCTAATCAATAGGGGACGTAACCTGTCATTGGTCGTTTGAATGATCGGTTGTATGGGTACAGTCTCCGAAAGCACAAAACTCTTTTTATTCTATTATATTTTAATATAACGTGCAAAAGGTAGATTACGAAAGTTTTTCCATGATCCTACGATATAAAATGAAAAAAATAATCTATTTTTATAAATAGTACCTAATTGGCATTTTGGTAATTAGTAATTAGTAAATCAGCAATTCAACAGCAGCAGTCAACAGGTTCCCCATCTCTGTATCATTTTTGATACATAAGACATTTTTTACTACGCTCATGTATCAAAAATGATATAAAAATCAATGTTAATTTGACGTGGTTTCATAATATGAACGTCGTGTTCGAGTCGACTATTGAGTTTTATGAGTCTGGGACAGGGAAACTGTTTATTTTCTAAACATTTAAGGTAAAGTGTGGCTAACATTTGTTATTATTAATTTTATTCAGATTGTTCGAAACAATAGTTCAAGAGAGCTAGTCACTAACCAGAAAATGTGAGCGGAGAATCCTCACCTTGGGATTAACCGTGAAGCGATTAGTACTTCTAAAAATCAAAGCTTTCAAATACATATATACAATTGCCTTACTAAAATTTAATAAAATGTTTTGCGAACATTTTCATTTCAATATTCTACTCACGTATGCTTTTAATGAACAACATTAACCAAATAACAGCTGAAATCTTCAAGTGACTAAAAAAACCAGACCGTACCGGCTTTTGCACGCCCGAGCCCCCAGAACCATCCCTCGGGAAAGATTTCGTTGAGACGACCCCAATAAGTCCAAACACTGCAAAATACCAATATTATCTAGATATAAGTACTTGAAATGTCATTTTTCTCATAAATATGCATTACCGCCTTATGCGCCCGCGGAAACCCAAAATATGACTTTGTACAGGTGAACATGCCTCTTTCCTCTCTAAAAAACCCCAAAAACTCCCAATGATCGGGCGGAGGAAAACGAATTTAAAAAACTAAGTTCCGAAACTAGTATTAAGGCCGATGTGGCTCAACTTTGAGTGCCGGTAGATCCAGGGATCAAAAATAGTCCTTCGGTGAAGTACTATTGACTTCCCTCTTACGATTGGGAAAAGAAACTCAGTGCAGATAAGCACAGATACAAAACCCGAAGTTTAAATTTGGTATTATACTGTCTCGGGAGTGCATGGGCCTTAACCGAGTTTAATATTATATACTGTCCTTGCAAACGAGACTGGCTGGGTTAATTACGCTGTTTTCGGCGCAATAGTAGTTGTCGCATATTAGGTACATGTATGCTGGCGGGGTCTAACGCGAGCGAGAGCTTATTTCGTTTAAGCTTTTCCATAATAAAATAGCTCTTACCGGTGTTATTTATTGTTCTCAAATTAGATATTGTTATCGTTGGTATCGTTTTAAAATTAATGAATTGGCGTTTTTCATATATGAAAACATATCAAAAGAACCAGGTTCCGTCGTTAAAACGTTTTTTTTAATACCTAATATCTTACCTTAGCTTTTTTTTCAAAATAGTACGGTAGCAACACACATATATCATTTGAATCAATTTAACTAATTTTATTACTAACATTGCATGAAGATTCAAATCTTCTGACCATTCTTAACATGTTGCATTACGAGTATTTTTTATTTTATAATGATGTCTCCAATATTATTATTATTATTATAAATATTTATTCTGAAAAACTTACGATGATCAAAATCGTGAAGTAATTCCGTATGAGTGTACAAGGCAGGGCACCGACGACGGGTGGTGTCCGGTGGCCGGACGCCAGCTCTTGGGGCTTCTCGTATCCGATATCTTCGTAATCTGTCCCGCTATCCCTGTGAGGGCTTTCTAGTCACGTCAGCTTACAATAGGTACATACCTACTACTTATTTTTTCGACCTCATTACGAACTTTGTGAAACGGAACAGAGAGTACAGCGCCAGGGGCAACGGCAAACACACCAAAAATATAACCAACACACTGAGGTCTATTAACATTATTAAAGGGTTCAATTTGTAAATGAAACCATCGCTTATGTTATGCATGCGACTTGAAATTTGCCTAACGAATATTAACCGATTTTCGAAATCTACTGATTATTGAAAAGCTTTGACCGTTTTTAGGTTGTCATTTTTAATTTACTGCACTGTGAATGTCAAAGCGTTCGTAGGTACTCGATTTGTGTCGCAATTTGTAATATAATCTTTGACAAGTTTGACATTATTTAAAAAAGAAAATGTACACACATATTTGTGGAATGGGTCGATAAACGCGGCGTCGTATAAATACCTATAATAATATAAATGTAACATTTTATGGTGGACAATGTATATGAATTTAAATTGGTTATTATTTACCTACTTACGCTACATCGTGTTAGATAGAATTATAAAAATAAAGATAAATTTATTTCTATAAAAAATTACCTATATACAAAAAACTTAAACAAAATTGTGTATGTATTTGTTACACCGATTTGTTATGTAATACCTAAACCACCGACTTAAACTGAGCAAAATCGTTTGCCTCTGTCATAGATATCAATTCATATAAATAATAGATTAACGCTTATTCAACAATAAAATATTTACACAATGACGATGAGCATTACTTTATTAATAAATCAAATCAAATATCTTCATTTCGTAGTTATGTAACATAATCTTGAAATACGTCACAAGAGTGAATTTTATTACATTGTGGAAGAACGTCACCACAAAGGCGCATTCAAAAAGTGCTGGTGCCTCTCAGAAGAATACGCAAGAAACTGAGGGACGCTCTTTTTAACAAAATTACTAACAATTTTTTTACAATAAGAGCTTAAAGATTAATATTATTAAAACTCATGGATTTTTATCATTTAAGTAGTCTGATACTTTATAATAAGCTTTTGCATAAAGCTTTCGTTTTATTGTAGTTTTAAACTTGTTGAGGGGTAGACTTGAATGTCAGCTGGGACCTTATTGTAAAAGCGTACACATTGCCCTTTAAAAGATTTTGTGATGTTATTGAGGCGGCTGACATGATTAGCAAGTTTATCTTTGTTTCTTGTATTAACAATATGCCGCATCACAATTTCTTTGTAAATAATGCAATATTTTTTTACGTACGTAATGTTTTTAAATATATATTGAGACGGCAATGTCATTATATTAATTTCCTTAAACTTGTCTCTAAGTGATACTTTATGTCCTAATTTATAAATTGCTGGAACAGCTCGCTTCTGCAACACGAAGATTGTATTCACATTGGCAGCGTGTCCTCACAGCAGAATGCCATAAGTCATTATACTATCGAACCTACTGAAATACACCAATCTCGCGGTTTCTATGTTTGAAAGGAAACGAATTCGTTTTACAGTGTATACTGCAGAACAGAGTCTTCTCGCCAAGTTAGTGATATGAGGATCCAATTGCAATTTCGCCTCCAATGTGATTCCAAAGAATACAGTAGAATTCACAAAGTCCAATTTCTCGTTTTTAATAACAATATTGGTAGGTGCCTGTTGACGTTCGGTAACGAGAATCTTATATATTTGGTTTTTTTTCATTTAGTAATAAATTTTTGGCCGTGAACCATTCGACTATTTTGGAGATAGCATTGTTTACATCAAAGTAGGTAAATTTCTTTCTATTAACCTTGAATATTAAAGAAGTATCATCAGCAAACATTATTATCTCGTGATTATTTTTTACAAACTAAGGCAAGTCGTTAACGCAAACTAAAAATAGAAATGGACCAAGAATTGAACCTTGTGAGACACCCATCAACATCACGGATCCAGGTGACCTCTCTTCGCTCACATCAAACCTCTAAACTCTGTTACATAAACATGGATGTACCTTAATTTGTTTAAGTTAATAAGCAGCAATATGAATTTGAATTTATGACTGCATGTATATTGAATTACTTTTTTTATTATTTCTACATTGGGTAAATAGATTTTCTGTGTCGTTTTATGTTTTAGCCTTTAGTCACTCTTCTTGTTTTTTTTTTACATGTGAAGTTATTCACAGGGTAAATATATAGAAATAATTTTATTATATTGCACAGAAAACTTCCCAGATAACAAAAGAATCTACGAGAATGTTTTGTTCTGAATTATTCATTGGAACACACACTATCTACGTCTTGCTGGTTTGGAGTGCATGGTTATAGGGAGTTACTGAGTGCTTCAAAGTAACTTAGTAAAATAAATAGTTGATGTATAGAGAAGACTTCGCATTTAGTAAAAAGCTCTGCTGTTAAGTGAGTTATAGGAAAATGATACGTATTTTGTGTTGTCTACTTGTAAGTAAATTATCAATAAGCCACTGGATGATCGAATTGAAACCAGATTGAGCTATTTTGAACGCGTCGCTTCAAGTGTTCGCGTTGGAAAGTTAGAGCTGTGTCATTGGGGGAGGAAATTATCTTAAAATTTCTGGGAAGGGGAAAGAGACATAAGTCGCTCGTATTATCCTCCAAGCTATAGAATTCTCTAGTCGCTATTATCCTACGCCGTGCTAGAAGGCTTTCCATGGCTTTTAAGTCTGATACCTCTTCTAGATTATTCGTTTTTACTACCAGATATGTAGATATGAAAATCCATTTCTCTCTCATACTCTTTCTGTCCTTAACTATAACCAAACCTAAATAGTCTATTCCGAAAAGGTAAATAAAGAGCCAAAATTTACACGTCCTGAAGGTAAAGCAGAAGTTAGTGAAAATTTTTACTATCCTTGTCAATGGTTTATATATCCCGAATATCCCTTAAGCGCTCGTTGATATAAGCGAGAAATAACTTAAGCCTCAATATACTTCCTTGTGGTACACCGTATTCGACAGTCAATTCCTCGGTAATTGTGTCATCCACCGTAACTTGTTGGGTCCGATTGGAAAGACAATCTTTGATAACATTATTCGGAATACTTCTTATGCCAAGATCGTATAATTTTTCAGACAGCATGGGTATCGGAATCGTGTCAAATACTTTCGCGATGTCAAGGAATATGAATAGGCGTTTTTTTTTTGTGAATACAATGCTTTGCAATGTAGTCAATGAAATGATGTACTGCATCGTCAGTCGATATGTGAAATCTAAAATTACTCTATGTATTTTTCAAGTCTATCGAAAGTCTTTCTAAGATATTAGAAATTGATGGCAGTATAGCAATGAGACCATAATCATTGATGCAACTTTTGTCTCCATTTTTATGAATAGGGCAAATAAGGGCCTTCTTCAATACTTGGGAAAATTCCTTTCGATAAAACTGATTAAAAAAATGTATGAGTGGGGATCAGTTGTATTTTTAATGAATAAGAAAAGGATTTTGTTAATTCTCGTCGCATAGTTATTTTTTAAAGTCATGATTATGTGTTCAATTTCGGCTTCGTCAGTGCCAAATAAGGCAAAGAAGTTTAGAACCTTTAATTTAGGAAGGAGCTGGATACAGGAAAATGGCCCTATGCAATTGAGTTTTGCTTTTTTTGATAAATGTCTGCCAATATTGACGAAGTAATTATTTACATAATCAATTGCTGTGTACGCATTGATCTACCTTTTTTGACAGGATGCGAAGTCGCCTAAGTAAAGGCGAAACAGAACCGTCCGTATTATGCCGTAATATAGCGTAATATGGTTTGTTACCTTATATATATATACCTTTTTTTACATTAATCAAGAAAATTGTGCTCTATTCCTAACACTTATGATATATATTCGCATTATGAAATTCTAATATAAGAGCTTTTTGAATTCACTTTTTCGGACGGAATTATTTTTCTTACATGAAGCATGGAAATTGAGCTCTATTCATAACACTTATGGCATATATTCGTTGAGAAAAATTCTTATATAAGACGTTTAAGAATAGACTTCTTCGAACTAAATCCTTACGAATACTTACAGGTTGAACGTGTCACAATGTTTACGAGAATGGCACGAAAACTAAATCGTGATAATGTTCAAATTAACTTTAAAAATAATTGAATAACCGTCTGCAGGCATAAATTAATGTTAAATTTAATGTTTACTTACCGAAAATACGATATTCAGCTCTTTTTTGCGTCTTTGACGAGTAGTTTCACAAATTTTTATGGTACAAGTCGGCATCGCGCACGTTTATTCGGCGCTAAGCCATTACACTGACTAAAAGCCGGTTGGTGGACGTATTGCGTTTTGGATGACTTTCTGCGCGGACACTTTAGAACGCGGACAGCTCATTTAGTTATATTGGTACATCGATGTGTGTACGTAACGTTTTTGATGACTTTTCATAATTTCTTCTTGTCATGACCTGCATTTTATATTACTGTCTTTTGATATTGTCGGTTTAGTTCCTTTAATAAATTATTACAAAAATTTCAATACCTGTAATAGGTTGTTTTATGAATTTCATTGTCTGGAGCTTCAGCAAATTTTTGGAAGTCTGGGAATATGCCGTGGTATCATTCTTAACAGAATTCGTCTTCAAAGTTTAGTACCACGTCACCAGAATTTGAAATCTTTCGAACGTTGGATGTCGTTATTGCAACGTATTGATTGGAGAAACGGAAAACCTCATTGAGACTTGGGGTATTCGTATTTAAATCTTGAACTCCGCTTTATTTATATCTGCCCCCCGAATAAATAATAATAACAAAGTGTCCGATATGAATAAGTTATACAACAATAGAAAAATCGTAAAAATATAGCAAGGTTTTTTTTACTTTATGGTTCACCACAGTCACTGTGTAATTAGGTGTAAAGTTTAAATCTTTGCTGCGGCTGCGATGGCGGACGTAATCCCATAAGGCGCCGCCGGCCTTTGTGCGGCTTCCGAGACCTAACACCGACCTACTGTCTCTTATACATTTAGAAAAAATAAAAATCACCTATATGATAACCTCGTTTTACTAAAGACATAGCTAGAACAACAGAAAGAAAAGTAATAGAAATAAAACGAAAATAATAAGAACAAAATACAGTGAAATATACGTAAGATGAAAATTTGTGTATGCTATTTGTATCTATTGAATTTTGAATGGAAAAAAAATATCGAAATTTAAAAACACTTTAACACAAAAAAGTAACATTCAAAAAATCTGAATTAATAAAGGTTTATTAGTTTTCAAATGACTTCTGAGTGTTAATACGTGTCCATAGAGGCATCGGGGACCGCTGAGTAACCTCACTAAGCTAACTACCTTAAAATGTAAGTTTACTTACCGGTTCTCGACGCCAACCGATCAAAAATAATTCGTAATTTAAAAACCTGTTGGTTCTTTATTTGTTTTTTTTTAATGTTTCGGGGTTTTTTTAATTTCATTTTTATTTCAACTTTTTTAAACTGAACCATATTTGATAATGTTCTCATTTAAAGAATTATATAAAACTCGACAATCTCATACAACACATAAATAATAATAATGATAATAATAAATAAGATTTATTCAAATTTATTATTATATATTTACAATGAATTAACACCGCACTGTGTAACTACTTAGTCTGATTCTGCCTCATTGGTCGTCCGTCACGGGGTGGACTACAAGGGTGGGATGTTGTACTTGTAGTCATTCGGCATTCCGCTCTTGGACCGCCCGCGCACCTGACCAGCGGCCACTTTATTGTGCTATTTATTGCTTTTAGTTAAATTATTATTTTGCCTTGTGAATTTAGTTTGAACGAGTGAGTATTCACGTGTCGGTTTCATAGTTTAATAGTGATATTTGTTAATATAAATCAGTGGTTAATATCCAATTTTTTTTTATATTGGAAATTATTTTTATAATTTTTCTTGAGCGTCAGTCTAAATTAAATGTATAGGTATTTGTTCTTTATATAATTCTAAAGTGAAGCGATCAATTTATAAGTACATTAGAAGTAGATATTTTCAAAACTTTAATATATAACTTAACGTTGTGAAAATTATACGTGGTCGTTTACCACGCATTTAACGTAACATGAATATTAGATGTTTTTTTTCCTTTACATTTCCCTGTAGCATTTAGAAATAGATTTGATTGCTCCAACCCCTAATAAAGCTATTAAAAAAATGAAACTTTAGCGAATATAGATTATAAGAAAACTAAAGAAAATTATTAAATATCAAACGATAACTATATAAACATACAAATCCTACGCATTATTGGATTTACTTCCAAAAATTAATCGGAGTGTTGTCGTGGGCGGAGTTTAATAAGCTATAGGTACCCAGTTCTGCGTTACTGTGAAACCTTGAATTTCTTAGTTTCTTATCAAAAAAATTATGTACAGTTATGTAAAATTAAATATTCAGTTATAATTATATTAGGTTGTGAGAAGAAAAATTTAATACTAAAAAGGGTAAAAAATCGCTCATGTGCGTGTCGGACCACGCACAGTGAAAGGTCCCGTAATCGCAATGAACATTCGTGGTTGAAATTCAAACAAGTTTAAAAACAAATATATCAAAAACTGCTTATTGAAACCAATTAATTTTCGTTTAAAATGATTTTAAGTAGCACTAACTTCATTTTTTTCAGAATTTCCACCGTAATAGTTGTAAAGGTAAAAGGGGAGACATATTTTTTAGGACTTCAGAGGAGTGCATATCTCAACAACTATCTACTTTAATGAAAAAAATCATTTAATAACCTCTATCTTTATAATGTTTAAAGGTCTATTACCCCACACCTGAATGCGCGCTGAAGTTTTTCTTTTCACCGTCAGTTATATGTCGTCACTGCAACATTTGACCCCATAATTTTTCGTTCGTGATTCATAACACCATTGTGCAGCGGTTTATATATTACACCTAACTGCAAAATTTTATTTATATAGTGCCAATAGTAAATAGACTGTAAGCAACGGATGCACAAACAAACAGACGCACAGAAAAAAACTGACAGGCAGGACGAAATTATAAGCGTTCCGTTTTTTTGCCATTTGGTTACGAAACCCTAAAAATATCCTGAAAAACTGTATAAATGTATATTTACATAAAACACGAGGATATTTATAATATCTTTATCGGGTCTCAAACTCATATGGCTTCACTCAGAGTTGCAGGGCTTCGCGTCAAGGCACCTGACACCGAGTATTCTTTACACTCACTACACAGAACACACTACACATGATTATGTAACAGTAAAAAAAAAATTAAGTGCGTGTCCAGACTGTCGTGAAAAGAGGATTCTGTCGTTGAATTAATATTAAAAGTTTTAAAAATAGAATTTATCACACTTGAGAAAAGTTTGAAAAAAAGATCTAAAGTCTTTACAGTAATACAAAAAATTTTACTACTCGGGCGTAGTACATATGTGAACTGAAGTTTATAAAATGAAGTTTTTTATTTAGTTACATACGGTCAGGCCCAAAAACGATTAGGCATACATGTCGAAAATCGGACTTTGCCCACGATGCCCAGTTCAAGTTATGAATAATTAAAGAGTGAATAAATGTGTATGTATACTAGTAGGTATGAGTATGAATGACTTTTTAAAAAACAACAAAAAAGAAAACATAGGTATAGGCATATAGGTATAATAAGCCAGTGGGTATAGGTGGTTCACAGAAAGCTGGTACAAACATTTTATTAACACATTATGTACTTACTTGTGCGTAAGGAAAACATAAAATAATGTTCATATTTATTATACGCACATATAAATGCATATCATAATAATATATTATAATAACAGGGACTTCCTATGCAGCGCCATCTAGTCGCAAATTAAGCACAGCCTTAGGTACTGTGGGCACTAGACAACTGTATATTTTCTTTGTCGTTCATGCCGACTTTCCTTGGACTACATATAAAGATTTTAAAACACAGTCTTTCTACAACCAATATGATATATTTTGTATTGTCTGGATTTATTTAAATTATTTGAAATATAGACCAATTTCAGAAACAATTTAAATAATATTTTAAAAGTTTTTTTTACTAATCATATTTTACTTTTAAGCTTTAAATATTTATAACCTAAAATTTGTTATTAGAAATTTTCACGGCATCCCATACAGTTTTCTTTACTTAATTTGATGGATTACGTTCATCCACAAAAATATTACAACAAAGTGATATCACGTAGACACCTACCTTACCTTGTTTTCCTACTAAAGTATACCTAATTGAGAGAAATTATATCTTTTTAGGGTTCCGTGCCCAAAGGGTACCCAATGGGAACTCTATTACTAAGGCTCCACTGTCCGTCCGTCCGTTCGTCCGTTCGTCCGTTCGTCCGTCCGTCCGTCCGTCCGTCTGTCCGCTCATCAGCTACGGGGCGGTATCATCTGAACCGTTACAGGTAGACACTTGAAATTTTCATTGTGTGTTATTGTGACCGTTATAACAACAAATGATAGCATTAAAATAAAGTGAAAATTAAAGAACGTATTTTTTTTATATTGTGCGGCGGTACAGAACTCTTCGTGTGCGAACCCGACTCGCACTTGACCGATATTTTTAAATATTTATGGTGCGTATTTATGACGGAAATAATTTGGGTTATACTTTATATAAATTTATTTAAAATAAGTTTATAATGATTTTTTTTATTCCATTTACAACTCTAAATTTATACGTAACATGTTTTCAAATTGGACAATCCCGGGATGATTCTCGTAGGTAATTAAAATAATTATCAATAATGGTCATTTACAAGGATTTTAAAATTTTGTATTTTATATATAAGGCTTTGAAGTCATAGTCAGTGATTCGTTAGTTACTCGTGACGTAACTTAGACACAAAAATGCACGCAAAAGAAAACGTGGAAACTTAAACATAGAAAAAAGGAAATTTAAGTTTATACGAAAAAAATCGAGTATATATATCGATATTCAGTAAACGGAATATTATTTATAAGACATCGCATTTTAAAGTAGGCATTTTCTTCAATTCTTATAAGTCTAATGTATACCTACATACTTACCTAATTGGACTTAAGCTATCGTATGAAATAATTGATTTATTATTTTAATTGACTGTGTATGTTAATGTGTGTTAGTTTTTATATTGAGTTTTGTTACGTTATATGTTTTATTTATTTTGTAAAGATTTAAACTTATGATTTCTTTGTTTTTTCACCGAATCAAGCTTTAAAATACCTAAAAATGAAGCTTTCGGAGTGATTCAAGCAATATTCAATGTCGAACGAAGCCTTCGTGACTAACGAAGCCCAAAGCAGCTGCTGGCCACTGCACAAGATTAGTAAAACTATACTCTTGTGCGTGTGACAGCGGCTATTGCGGGCGTTTCATTGTCGACGGCTGCGCGGGAGTCATCATCAGCCTCTTAAAATATCTACTTAAAATTATTTTATACTCTTAATTATCAATATTTTCACAATAAGAGTATTAGCAAAATAATTTTTTTTTAATTACTAATATTTAAATTTTTTTTGTTGTGTTCATTTATAATTTTATTTTTGTTACAGTTTACTTGTTAATTTATTCCTCTTTGTTTATCGTTATTAAATATTTTAGGTGACGTGTAGCAAATCAAATATTTAAATGCAATGTGTAATAAAACCCCAAATATAATTTTTTTTTTAAATTATCCATATTTATTTATAAAATTTATCACGATTTATTATTATTTTTTGGTACATTTATCTTAATACCTGTATCCCACTAAAGGATCGATCAGGGGTTTTTATACACATTGTATAAATATAACCATAAAGATAACAGAATAGTGTAGGCAAGCCAGTCCAAAATACGGGTCTAGACAGAAAGAGACAGAGAATAATAGTACATTGATTTATACAGAATTATACGAAGTCTATCTCTTTTTTATTTTGAGCATTCATAGTTAATAGCTCTTTGGTTGATAGCTGTGACCGCTGTGACTTACAAAATGAGTGTCCTAAGCACTACCGTTTAAAAGTAAAACGAGGATACAACCTACAGTTATTTTCCATCTTTTTTGTACCATGCCCAACAGTTACATACATGGCTTTATGGATCTTGCCTACTCTATATTATCTCTATGAGTATAACTATGTATATTATTAGTAAGTATTTGACAAACATCTGTAATCGTCACTGTGGATCTAGATACAAAGTTAAGAGAATATAATGTACCTAGGTGTATGGTGAGTTAAACGAATGGGCCCTAGACGAAAAGTAGGTACCGTACATATTAAAGATACAAAATTTTGTTTAGAAAACTTTATTTTATCTCTATATGGAAGAAACTCTGCATTGCTGAAATTTTGAAAATTCATTTTCATAAAGTTTAACACAATATTAATACATAAATTATGACAACAAATTCATAATTGTTTTTATTTTATATTGATTTAATAAACAAATTTATTTCGAACTAACTTATTATAGTCCAGAAGTACCTGCGTGAGGAACGAGTTTTATTATAAAGTGTGCTGCTGGCTGGCTGGCTGAGCGCAAGTAAGTGAGTGCTTTGTAAATCCCAAAAATCCAAAATTTTAGGTCACGGAATCCACGGCTATTGGTTATGTTGATTTATTATATTACAAAAGAAATAATTAGGTACTATTATTTCATAAAATTCTTGATTTTTGTTTATTTTGTCAAAATAATATTAAGATTCATTGACATACTTATTAGATTTCATGGTTTTCCTTTAAAATGAGATTTAATTCCTATAACTGATCCTATAGATTTGTGTCATAAAAACACAGCACATTCTTTTCTCAAAGTGCCATTTGGTTTCTCGGGTCAGATAAGTGACTTGTGAAAATGCCACAGTGACAGCTTTCTTATCTAGTTTCCTTTCATTAAAATTTTCTATGTTTAATGGGTAGGGCACTTTTAGGGCCCATTCGTTTAACTCGTCCTGTATGCGCCTTATTAACCAATACCCATAGCCATAATAGAATTTATCTGCTAAGTTTAGTAGCGCGTCAGAATGTTGAAATTATACGCACGCTAGATGTCGTCAGGGCCAACAAATTAATTTAACTGCTGAAATAATATGTGTTAAAGTTCATATTTGAATAACAACATTAAAAAAAAGTTTAATCCCGTCGCAAACGTTTCGCTCCTTCAAAAAACGACGTCGCTTGTTTCTGTGTAAATAAAATGAGTAGGCTAATTTAGTATTCTCTGACATCAGTGATCTAGATCAAAGAATTTTAATAAGTAGATATAATTATTTCCTTAACCTTATTAAATGATATTTTCAAATTAAACTCTGTACAATAATTCAAAAAATTACCTTAGATAAATAATAATTTTAGCTTACAGATACGTTATAACGTAATTGTACTTGGTATGCGAATCTTGTGACCAAAATTGACACAACATTCCCGAAGACTTATGAAGCATGACAAAAGCCGCATAATGCGCTTTTGCCCCGGTGAAGTTGAATGAATAGTTGCTACCTATCTCTTTTACCTATTTTGTCGGTTTAGAATCTGATCTGTTTCCAGTTATGAAAGTTCATCTATATGCTAGTAATTATTAATCTAAGGACTGAACGTAGGTACCTACAGGAACCTATTATAAGTACCTATTACCCATAAAGTTGCGCATATCTCCGGCGTGTATATATTCAACTTCGTACCATATTTCTAATGTTATGCCAAAACACAGTAAAGTCCGATCATTATAGGCAGAGATATATGTAGTATAATACATATATCTCTATATAATATAATATATGTAGCCTGGAAGCAGCTTTTATTGTCGTTACTGTGGCGTTACCAATGAAATTTGCATTTTTATAATTCAGTAACGCGCGACCTTATTAAGAGCCCCTGTCTTCGCAAGGCCTTCGAGCCCGATTGGACGTTGCGAGCGTGTACATAGGTTAAATAGGTAATTTCACAAATTTTATTACAAACAAGTTGGCAAACAAAAATACATTATAAAAATAGTATTTGGGAGGTAACACTTCAAATTTTTTATTTTTATAGATTTTCATGTTATTTTCATAAAAATGTAACGCGTTTTTAATGCATAGTCATACATCACCTATTTATCTAGTAAATCTACAAACATTCATTTAGATAACGACATAACATAAATAAGTAAAAAATAAATTGAAACATGCATTTTGGGGTAAGCACGAAACATCAGATTTTTCATGGTTTTTTTGCGAACTAGTAGTGAATAATACCAATCAGAGAAAAATCATACGTACGAGGCATTTAGTATATTTGTAAATGTACAAAAACAATCTTAGAATTTATTTAATTAATACTTAAAAAAAAAACATTTGTTCCATGCTGAATAATCGCAAAAAAATCGTGTGTAAAATCGTCGTCTACGCATTACAATTTAATGAAAATAACATGAAAATCTATAAAATAAAAAATTTGAAGTGCTATCTCCCAAATACTATTTTTACATTTTATTTTTGTTCGCAAACGTGTTTGTAATAAAATTTCTAAAATTACCTTATTAACCTATGTAAAGTGTACATGCTCGCAGCGTCCATTCGGGCTCGAAGGCCTTGCGATGACAGGGGCTCTTAACTCGCTCTTGCCATTCTATCACGTGCGACCCGCCGAGAGAAGCCTGCATGTTCGTTCATAAAAATAATACCAAATTTAAAAAGAATTGTGATTACACAATATTAATAGGAATGAACATAAACTCGTATTATCCACCAATAGGATTCATAAAACAAATCATTCAAAGGTAATTATTTAAGATTTCGTAATATACTTCCAAGCAATGTAACAGACTTGTCAATAAAAAAATTCAACAGTTTAATACCACATATAAATGATCAAAATGTTTGAGATTTGCTCTAATCTACTTAGTTTTTAAAACGATAGTTGGTAGTGCCGTCACTGAAAAAAAAATAAGCCACTCTGAGTTTCTTGCAGTGTTCTTCTTAGAGTGGTCGCGTACGAACCTGCTTAGACCTAGCTTTATAACGGTAAAAAGTAACATTAGAGTATCTTACTTGAAAATAAATGGATTTGATTTTGATTTAAAATGGATTTGATCAAGAATGTGTTTATAAAATAAAATTATTTTATAAATACATTCTTGATCAGAACGCTCTGATTAGACATATCCCTAGAATCCATATTTTTCCATGATATATACCTCCGCATTTTCATGTCGCCTTTGTAAAGTTGTTTACCTCTACCTACTTGCTGAGTACAAAATATTTTATTGTGCATCTATTTACTTGCGAATCGTTCAACTGAAAAAAAATATGTAGGTAGGTAACGACAAACAAGGACTGCTTATAGAATTACTTGGTCGTAGGTACATTTCGCTGCCTACTTTATGACACTCCTCCGCCAATATCAAATAAATATGTATATAATAAAGTTCAAACAGTTATTTAGAAACAGATATGTACCTAAATATCAATTTTTATATTTTAGTGCGATAAGTAAAGCAACACCACACGTCCTCTTTAAGTGCTCTACCGACAAATGTCAATAGAAACTGAGCTATGGGAATCGCCACGCCGCGCCGCGCCCGTTGTTTTAAAATCTACCATTTTTTTTTTTATATAAAGAACATTGTTAAAAGCAATTATGGTGGCGATATCTAGGTATTATTAGGAAGTATTATATAAACAGTACGAGTTTTTCGTCATTCGCCAAATTTTTACTAAGCATTAATCGGGTAGTTGATGATTTAATTTTTAATAACTGTACGTGAAAGAGTTTTCTAAATATAACATATCAGTGAAAGAATTTTAAAAAAGAAATAATTATTAACAAAGTTATGAATATTTAAAATGTCCTGTTAGACAGAGAAGGCAATACCGCACAGCATACCTATGTGTGACGTCAGGATATCTAAAAGAATATTAAATATCGTTTTGCAAGAATGAGACGCAGATAAAATTTTAATAGCTTATAGTTTCCATATTCTTAAAGCAAATTTAATTTAATTTATGAATTTATTTATATAAGTCTATTTTATATTTTTTCTGGATATATATATGTAATAGTAGTCCTATTCTCACATTAAAATATTATTCCCGAAAGAATATTCGATACTGTGTAGTTGTATAAAGTGACGCCATATCTCAATATTTTAGTACTGAGTGATACTAGAAGAAAAAACACGTATTTCATTATTTTCGCTAAAGATCATAAATATTAAACTTTGGCGGGTCATGAAAAAATCACCTAGTATATATTTTCTTATTATATATACACTTGATTTTCGAAGAGTTTTGATTAACACATAACAATTACTAATTATATACCATATTTACAATTTATGTTGTGTCTTTAGTAAATAAATTAGTGTCACCATGGCATGGCATGGAACAACATGACATGGCGTAAATTGTTAGAGTGAAAAATTGAGATCAATAGTTTCCCACAAAACAGTTTATGTAAATGTAGCTGATTTTTCTAAATGTACCTAATAAGTGAACCAATCGCAAACGCCTCTACACATACAAGGTGAGGTTTTAATGACCAGCCAAATTTTAATATAATGACCTTTGATAAAAAACCGTTGGCCGTCTTGTTCCTTTTCAGTACAGTTCAATAGGAAAATATTCCGTTTAGATTACGTAAACCTTTCCCAAGACTACCAATATCCTAGACACCGTTCACGAGGGCGCCAGTGCACGTACACGTGCCCCGCCCACATTCCCCATGCCCCGCCCTATCGCTCTATGTAAGTAGAAGGTAGCCAAATTTTGTTAAAAAATATTTTGGATATAATTATTGATTATGAATATTTGACCTATATTTTTATTTACGTAATGAGGTCCATTGGTGATACCTAACATGTAGAAAATTTTTGGCTTGTTACTAAAATCTCACCTGTATAAATAAGTATGAATTGACTAGAAGCCCTTTTCTTCACTTACCGACTAATTACACATACTCCAGCTAGCTGGTGTGTACCCGTTGCGAGATGGAAAGTTTCAGTTTGAGTTTAGTCCGCGAGGTCCCCGCGCTCCGGCCTTCACCCCCGCAAAATTGCGTTTGACATTTTTTATACTGTGAAGTGACATTTCTGAGTCTATTAAAAGATGAATAAAAGCAAACGCTGCTACCAAATTTATTTACTCTATGCCTCTACACATCGATATATCTACATCATGGGACCATAGTACGATAATGAGCTGACAATTTCCAATTTGCGCGGTAAAATACGCGCTCAGGTGCAACAAAATGAGACATTGCTTTGTGACAAAACAAGACAACTGTCATGATTAGATTTGTCGTGAAGGAGCAGCGGAGATGACCGATTGAACAAAACTGGTCGCAGACGTGCGAGCTTCTCCATCATTGTCTTCAGTTCTTCACAGTCTTCTCTGCAGTAATGCTCATGCCATTTTATAAAAAGCTGTGATGAATCACACCGGCACTAGACCATCAAACAGTGACCATCACCTTTTTAGGGGTTATTTTTCGCTTAACACATTGCTTTGGTGCTGAACCAGGATCTAACCAACTTGCTGAGCACTTTCAATTGTCGAACAGAATCCATTTTTCATCACAGGTAACAATCCGGTTCAAAATTCCTTCATTTCTGTGCCTGTTGAGCAACGCGAGGCAGGTCTCGGCGCGTACGTTGCGCTGGCGATCGTTTAGTTCGTGGGGTATCCATCTATCAATCTTTTTTTCTTCGCCAATTTGTCGCAAATGGTCCAATATTGTTTTGATGCTAATCATGCTAACATCAAAAGTGCTGCTAATTCTAGTGTGAGTATCATCAGCTTCCACAATCGCCTTCAATTCATCATTGTTGACCAAAGTGCCCGGACGACCACGAGGTTCATATTAAAGTCATAATTTCCAGAACGGAAACGAGCAAACCAATAACGGGTAGTACGTTCGTTTGTTAAGTTCTCTCCGTAAACGTTGTTGATGTTACGTGCCGTTTGTGCCGCATTAGTGTCACGACGGAACTCATATTCCATAATTATACGAATTTTTAAAGTGTCCATTATGACGAAAAATGGTCAAATGTAATGAAAACACAACGCTAATCAATAAACAAAAGACTGACTTTGTAAAAAGAATGTAATGTTTTTAAAATAAAATTAATTTGAATTTAGAATTCACAGCCAATCAAATTTTTTTTTTGTTTGAAATAGCCAGTACTGAAGAACGGCAACTTCATAGGTAAAGACCTAATATATACGTGTTAGAGGTTGAGTTGTTTCATCTATAATGTGTTTTCAGATTAATAAATAAATAAATAGTAAATAAATTAATAAATTAATTACGATATGTTTTTACCAACGTCAGTAACGTTTCTTATATTTCATTCAATTGCTCATAATTATACCTACAAGTTATTTATTATTTTTGTAATTACGTATAACTTTTATGAGTATTCTGAAGCTGTCTGACTTTGAAACCTGTCATAAAAGCAAAATAAATCGCTGTATCCAGAAGTCATATGTATAGAAAATTTATAAAAATAACATAGATAAGCAAATCAAATGTATAGAATAAGTGTAAATGTTAAATTATACCGAATATGATAAACAACGTCGAATTGTTAGAATAACAGGCACGGATCTTGGATCTCAAAGTTATCTGCGCAAAAGGCTATTTATAAGATTGTTAGGCAGTATGAAATAATTATCCCTCCGACGCACTCGTGTTTACCAACTGACCAGTTTACAAGCGTAGGAAGAGTGTACACGCGAATAAACCCACCACTGTCGCTCAATCGCCAAAATCCGTGCCTCAAACTGTGTTCTATTACATATTTGTGAATCGATAAATCGATATAGTTTTACTTAATAATAGTTAAAACGTTTATTGCAATAATGATTGTATTGTAATAATGATAAATGTAATATTTTCGCTTTTCTTATGTCGACTGATCACGTTTTTATTTTGGTAAGTATTTTTTTCTGATCTATACTATCTATTTTGTACCAAAATAATATTATATGAGATGTGTAGGTGTAGCTTCATTGGCAAAATTTGGATACTTTATTTATTTATAGATACTTATAGTTTTTCATAGATATACACGTTGAGTTTTTGAGGTGAGACTGTATAGCAAAATCCTAAACTATGAGAAATAGCGAAAAGTGTTTAAAGGTATCATGTGTTTGATTATATGAGAAAACCGAAACTGCATATTCACATATTTGAAAAATCTGTTACTTTAACCGGGAATCAAACCACTTGATTTTGTAAAAAATATAACTTAATTAATAACAATATTTTTTGTATTACTGCACCAAACGATATTGCTGCTAATAACGATCAAGTCTTGTAAAGGAATTTCATATGGGAAATAAAAGGAAATATTTTTTTTTACATTTATTTTTTTCAATTTTCATACATTTGATTACCACGTACACCAACCAAGTTTGTGATATATGGAAACTTTTCAGTGGATATACGGAAATTTTAAAATTTTCATTATAACTGGCCATTTATGAAATAAGAAAAAAAGTCACATTGTACGTAAATTTTAAAAATAGAACATTTGTGTGACGCCCTACTAATTCATATATTTTGTTTTTAATTTTTTATGCTGTGTGTGGGGTAATTATTAACTGTTTTGTGAAAAAATTTTGATTTGATGGAGGCCTACATTCTTAATCATAAAAGTTCCACTCGCACCCTTGACTGGTACGAATACCAAAACAAATATCCCCAACGCACTTTACCCACGCGAATAGTGCTTACAACTATGGATAACAATCTGAAAGTGAGAAAACGTTATAAGATTGAGATAATATTGAGAAAAAGTACACGTACTTGCGACGAAAATTTAGAATTTTATCGAATTTTATAGAATTAAATCATTCCCACCGTTTCCACCTGTGAAGTAGAAAATAATATTCTAGTTTCCCAGAAAACAATTCGTAAAGTGCTAAAGAAATATAGTTCCACAAATGCTTTAGCCATGGACGATTGTACAGGTTTTATTTACATTCAGGTGACGACTGACTTTTGAGAGTTTAAAAAGGTCCTTAGAAGAAATATTATCAAGAAAAAACACACCGTGAAAAAAAAACGCCGTGAAATCTATGAAAGAACGTATACTTGTACATTCAAGAAAATAGTTACCATTTCGAACAGTTAATAGACTGGTATGCATAAAAATTTAAAGTTCGCGATGTCAACATGTGGATCATAAATAATTATCTTCATCATCATCATCATCAGCCCATTTTTACCCCACTGCAGGGGCTTAGGCCTCCCCCAGGGTAAGGAGGGGGCTTGGAGCTAAAGTCCACCACGCTGCTCCACTGCGGGTTGGGAACTGTAACGACCGCCATCTATTGATAGCGTCCGGGACCGACTGCTTAACGTGCCCTCCGAAGCACGGTGTCAGTGATATTGTGTACTTAAGTCAGAAAAACTCATTGGTACACGCCCGGATTTGAACCATGGCTTTATGGGGCCTTATAAATTTGAGACAGGTTCGTTGCGCTTTGGGCTATCACGACAATAATTATCTTAGTATAAAAAAAATCATGTAAAATACATTGTTAAATACACAAAAACAACATAATGTCTTATTACAAAACTAAAGGTGTTATAGTGTGTGGGTACAAAATTGATTGCAGTTGATTATAAATGGTGATTGAAATAAAATTTTGTATATTATATTATACCCAAAAAATAATTTTGTCATTGGAAATGACTTTCATTTCGTTGGAGTATAGGGGTCATTTGGGAGTTTTGTGAGACAGGCAGATTGCACGAAGAGTTTTCGAGATATCGGGATGAACGTAGTGTCACGCAAAGACGCAGCTCGGTGAGCTCTACAAGATGGTAAAAGACAATTTGGAAAAAGTTCAATAACAAAAAAGTTATCAGCAAAAAACGAAAAAAATCGCAATTTTTTTCCCTGATTTTCATTTTGGGAGCCCGATATCTCGAGAACTAGGTCCGAATAAGAAAAAAAATAAAAAAAACGGCTCGTGGTAATTAGACGGGTGATCGATTGAGACTAAAATTGTTAGAATCGGAGAACCGGAAGTAGTGGTTAAGGGTGCCCTTAGTTGGAAGTCGGATATGCGTCGGTGTTACATTTCGTACTAATTCCGTTTGTTCGATCGAAATGTCGTACAGAATGTTATATTTCGAAGTTTTAAGCTTATTCAGACACAGTTGTTATTTATTTTTTTTGCGAAAAAAATTTATTTCGAAAAATATTGTCCAAAATATGTGTGTTTACTTTATTCCGTTAGGTTCATTTCCAATGTCGCAAGAAGTTTGTGCGAAAGCAGGAGATCCGTTGATTTTTGTAAACTACTTTTATATTTTATGTCCCGAATGGAGTCTCTAATGTCCGTGGGCAAATCATTGATTAGTTTAGGTACTAAGTAGTAAGATGTTCTTTTGCCATAATTATTTACAAAACTAAGCACATTCAGTTTTTTATTTGACATACTTCTGGTTTCAATCTTATGGTAAGTCTGTGTCTGTATGTCTTTCCGAAAGAACTGTTCATTTAAAATTGTCAGTTTAATTTTAAGGTGTATAGGTATTAATTTAATCCGCCAACTCGCATTGAAGCAGCGTGGTGGATTTAAGCTCCAAGCCCCCTCATCTTGAAGAGAGGCCTAAGCCCCTACAGTGGGCTTAATTTACAAAAATTGAACTAATTTGGTAATTGTTACTGTATGACTCTAATATTTTTTAAAGTACAAAAAATCATATTCCATATGACATTCTTTTGCAAGACTTGTTCCTTATTAGCAACAATGTCGATCGGTGCAATGATACAGGAAGTTGTATTTTTTACAAAATCAAGTGGTTTGATTCCCGGGTAAAGTAAAAGATTTTACACAAATTCGAGCTCATGACTCCTGTGAACACTTTTCGCTGTTTCTCATAGTTTAGGATTTGGCGATACAGTTCCATCTCAAAAACTCACCTGTGTATTTTAGTATCTAGGAACTGAAGCGCAGACAATGAATCTATTTGACTTCTTGATTGCTAATTACAGTTCTCCGATAACGAACAAACTGTAGGTACTATTTCGGAGAGTATATGGTACTTATCTGTCTGTCCATCACATGTGGATAAATGACAAACTACTGCTAAGGAAAATTTCAAAATATGTAAGATATTACCCTCAATTCAGCCATTGAATTTTGAGATCAGTCAATGAAAAAAGCATAAGGTCAAATATATTTTGTCACAATTTAGCTGTAACTACTAAGTTCCGTGATGTACCAGCGAGTGGTGTGATGGATAATTTTTAGTCCTCACCATACCATCATAATGTCACAATTGTATGTCGCTTTGATCTATGTCTTAATGAAAAAAAATCGCATTCATAGATGTAAAGATTGACATGTGACAATGCAATAAATAAATAAATAATTAAATAAATAAAAAGTTTAGTGTCAGGTAATAGATTTTTTTTAAATGTAATTACTGCAATTTCTTTTATGTATGTCTATAGATAATATCAGCAACAAAAAAAATTATAATATTGTCTTTTTAAATAACGACTGATCTACCAAAAAAAATGTTTGGGCTATCACGTATCATGGTTCGAATCCGGGCATGTACCAATGAGGTTTTCTGACTTAAGTACATAACTATCACTGAATCCGTGCCTCGGAGAGCACGTTAAGCAGTCGGGCCCGGGTTCTGTCAATAGATGGCGGTCGTTACAATCCCCAACCCGTTGGATGTGACGATTAGTTTTTACCAAATTAAAAAACCACAAATAAACTGAATACTGATTCCAAAAGTGACATTTTGCATAAAGTGTTCAAGAGTTAAAGTTAAAATTAAAAGTTAAAGGTAAAAGTTTTCAAGTATTCCAGATACTAAAAAAAAATGGCGAAGTGATGATAAGATATGCAAGCGAGGAAGAAAGTTTTCCAAGAATATGAAGACTTTTAAATCTCACATGCTTCATATTTATAAAAAATGATTTAGTAAATTCGCCGAATTTTATTTTAAAATACCGAATTTTGAGTTTACTTCGTTTCTAAAGAATTCTTAGCACCACCGCATCGATGATAGTATGTCAGCTTTTCAGGACTATACTTAGTCTTGAATATTCTCAAAATGGCGTTCCTCGGTGTTTGCTCGTAAAACCATTTTTAACACATAGCCAGTGGTGTGATAGGGAACAAAACTGTCGTTCGCCATGACGCCATCACATAACTGTTTAGTGCTGTCCTTATCGAATGTATTCATTAAGTAATTTCTGATATGACATTTTAAATACCAAGCCTCCATTTGTACAAAAACAATATGCTTGTATCAAATACCCTGGTAATCTGCTAAAAGAAAATCTTAAAATTTCTATGAAACATTATTCTTGCCCTCATTTTAACTCCTCATCTATATTAACGCCATCAAATACTGAAAAATTCGCCTCAATATCTTTTTTGAAGATTTCCTTACTTGCTTTAAGAAAACTTATATATTCTTACAAAAACAAGCATAACGGAAGTATTATTTTCTGTTAATTAGTTAAATTGTTTTATTTGTTTTATTAAAGAATATTAAATTTTTATGGAGGTAAGTAAATTGTTTTACTCAAAAGCGCAACACTGTTAACGCACTACGAGTTTGTGGTATGGTGGGCACATCACTTTTTTGTCTCCAAGTTTATAGATTTGCTAGATATGTGAAGTAAGATCAGTTTTTTGAAGTGAAACTTCTTATGGCACGGGGTGAGCTTAAAGCGACGCGAAAATGCATCACGCTAAATAATATAAGTGGGGAAAATATAAGTAACAATCGGCTTTCACACGAGAAGCCGGTTGTTCCCTATATCCCCACTACTAACTGCTAAGTGTGGGGAGTAAGGTTAGAGCGTTACTCAGTTTCGTGTCGCTGGCAGCTGCGTCATATATCCCCACTAACTGCTGAGTGTGGGGAGTAAGCCAGAGCGTTACTCAGTTTCGTGTCGCTGGCAGCTGCGTCATTGCTCAGAGTGTCAATAGATGTGAATACCATGGAAACCAGATTGATGTTGGTAATTGTAATAACATTATGAAAATTCAAATTTTAATACTAAAAGTCTTAAGTTCTGTCGGCAGTTCCTATAACTGCCAATCAGTTTTTTTTTTTTAATTATGGGTTATTTTAAAAAACTAATTTCTATATTTTACTTATCTATTTAAATAAATACTTATTGCAAATTATAGATAGACGCCATCACACGGTGGGCTTTTTTAAGAATCGATTACGTTCGTTTACCTCCAAAAAAAGTAAAGCAAATGTCATTCTAAATGTTATTAACGTCTGCGCTTGTTGCTGAACTATTACATTATTATTTTTTATATAAAACGTGATTTGGATTTAAATTAGCCTATCTTTTATTGTCACAAGAACAAATGGAGTTTTTGGATTAGTACCTAATTGTAAATATTTCACATAATTCAAAAACCATAGAAGTCACAAAGCCCTCATTATGCAAAACTTGTCTCGCACTTTGTTTTCCTCTGAATATGAATTAGCCGATATTTTAAATTTTATTGGCAAACAAAACGCAGAACCTGCAAGTTACCAATTTATATCACTTTACTGTAAGTATTTCCTGGAGAAGAAGCGTTGTACTAGTTTTTTTCTAGTCAATTATTGTAAAAAAAATTCAATATGAGAGCGTCAAAAGCACAAGCTCTGAACTTATATTTTTAGTCTGCTCTGGATGCCGTCTGACATATTTTTATTACCAGGGTTTTCACGCTTCCACTGCTGAGTACAGCCCTACCTCAAAATTGAGACAAGGAGTTTAAACCTTAACTCATCACGCAACCTGATACGGTCCGGGTTGGATTATTACCATGATATAATTTTATTAATCAATCTAATATTATTCTTTTATAGGAAATCGTTTAAAAAATACATACAAAAGCAAACAACTTTCAGAATTATGGATATCAAAAATGTGGCATGATAATTTAATACTTTGCCCAGAACATATAAATAATTTTAAATTTTGTCTATGTCTTTCATTTTCTTTTCATTTTTCAGAAAATTATGTATATTAGCAACCACGGGAATGGAATCATAGAAGATTCGTCGTGAAAAGAAGCCCAAAACAACTATTGGTCACTGCACAGGACTAGTGAAATCTTTATACTCTTGTGCGTGTTCTAATAGTTATTGTGGGTTCTTCATATTCAACGGCCTAGAAGACACCACCGCAAGAATTCATCGCTAAGAAGAACATTTTTAAATTTATTAAATTTGAAATTGAAGATATTGTAATTTTTGTTTTATTTTCGTTAATATTTTTTTTTATTACATCTTACCGACAATACTCAATATTACTACAAATTAATATTATTTTTATAAAGCGAGGTTCACAAATAATACAAACTATAAGTTGTTGCAACTTTTATTAAATTCCTATGAGAATTTTTCATGATGACAATTGTTTTACATCTGCTAGAAAAGGCTTTTCAAAAAACATACTGCTCAACATTGAACAAAAAACATCCTTGCATTAATCTTTGGTTACGGACTGTTGTTGGTTCTACTACTTTGTACCACCTGTGAATCAATCGACATCCAGTCAATCAATCGAGTACCATTTTGAAGTATTCATGTCTCCAATGCTTAATATAGATGGGACTCTTAGGATTTGTGAATACTTTTGCCTGCACTCTAAATGTCACTGGTATAATTATCAAACACATTGATGTCATTGTTATATCAATATGTAGTAAATAGGAGTAAAATATTAGGGACCTATTAATTTGATTGCGAATATTTACGAGAATAGAGGCAAAGTTACGTTCATGGAGAAAAAACGTGGAAGTTTTAATGTGTAACGGTTTTCAATTTTATAAATACATAGTTTACATCATAACTAGCTGATTAAATAAAAATAAAATTTTTATTAATTAAATAATGATTCTAATCTGTTAATTTAAATATTAATTTTTTCTACAAAAAACTTATAAAATAATATAAAATCATCTCCCGAGATGGGTCTGCAGAGGCCTCTACAAAATAACTTTGATTCTATCAATATCCATCCAGCCGTTTTAACGCTAGATAGGAACATAATACAAACATTCAAGATCACACCTTATATCATCACTACATATTGATCGGTTGTCACCATTGCTTGGTAGGTAAGGGAAACATTTCAATCAAAAACAAAAACACTATGAAAAAGACTGTCACGACTATGACGTTGTGTGAAGATTCGTAGCAAAAATTATAGACCATGTGCAACTATTGTGATGCTGATACATCAATACCATCGGCAAGTAAAAATCATACAAGACATGGTACTATAAATATTAAAACATCTAAATCTATTATTCCTTCAATTACTGTACTCATCAAAGTCATTGTATACAAAATTTATAAAAAAAATATATTGATTTATAATTAAAGAGGTTATGGTTATAAGTCAGTAGGGTCACGAGCGCAAATATTTACTCTTTAAAACTAAAATCATTGGCTTCACCACCACGAAGGAAACAGTATTTAAAAATCCTACTGAACGCACTAGTTGTACCAAGCAGTAAAAGCCAACAGTCCGTAACGGATTTTTTTAATCGAACAGAACTTATCGTATTATTAGGTTTTATATTTTAGGCGGATTCTAAACTGAATGAGCAAAACGTCATTTTAGAAAATTAAGATAATATTCACAAAAACGTTTCAGGTTTTATATCCCATTACGATCCTTATATTAAAACATTGAATTTTACCGTAATATTACCATTAACTTTTGTCTATAAGTAAACAAATAAAATTTATCCATTAATCCACCCCTCGTCACCCCCGACGCAAAAGTGCCCTTGATGTTCATCGCATTGCCGCGCTGAACCATAGATTAATGGATTCAGTTAGGTTAATACATTTTTTTTTAATTTCAATAGTCTATCAAGTCAACAGCAGCATTGACTTTACGCTACTGGAAGAAAATCTAACTTATGTGTATAGAAGGTTGAAATTGACTCACTTTATAAAATATTCAAATATAAATAAATTAAACAATGTATAAATACTAAAACAATATGTACTTTATCTTATTCTAAATATTCTTATAATAGAATAATAATTAATCAGTTCAATTGCATAGTCTCAATATTTACTTTACTGTAACATTTATACCATAGAGTTTAAGCATGAGTTTGTCATAACTAATTCAACTTATATATTTTATTACCTCCTTTGTCATTTTCACGTAACCACATTAAACACATGGTGGCGTGCATACAAGCTTTAGCCGGCAAATACTTGTCGTCGAAGGATAGAGCGTATCTATACATCCATATTGCTTGCTCGTGTTCACCCTGGAAATTAAAAAAAAAAATGTCAAAACAAAGAAGCTGACGTATAGATGGGCAATGCTAAGTCGGAAAATTATCGTAAACCTTAACGCGTCCGGAAATAATTACTCACTAATAATTATGCGTTTATTTACATATCAATCATTCGAAGACATTGTGCGCTAACCAGAAAACAGGACAATTAAAGCAAAATAAATAGCCAAAACATTTCATTGTAAAGTTCCTTTCATTCGCATCAAATAACAGTCACAAATGACACTTTGCCAGTTTTCGTTCACGTGTGGCGATTTAGCTGTCAGTGTCATACGTTTCAGACGCATCTTTTTGGGTGTTTGTAGACTTTGTAACTGCTATGTTAAACCCACCCAGGCAGGTGAGTCGTTCGTGTTCACATCGAGTTTTGACATTTCTTAAAACAGTTTTGACATTTAATACCGTTCCGGACGTAATTTACGTGTTAGTGGCTTTGTTAGTAAATCAATCAATCAATCGTTAGTAACAGATTAGAGCGTAAGAAACGAAATTTTTTAGCGTTCGCAGCGGTGTCGTTCGTTGTTATTGAATCTGAATGGAACATAGCAGTATATAGGCGGCGACTGACGACGAACAGGTCGTGCCGTTAGTACCAGACACAAATATGAATACGTCCGTGTGCAAACGAGATAGAGATCATATCGGGTTATTCACAAAAATAACGTAAGTGGTAATTAGGTTTTGGTTTTATTTTACCAAAAGTATAATTTTAACGAAATAAATCAAATAGGTCCCCAACTGATAGAAAATCAATATATCTATTTGTATGATTTTATGCAACTTAAGTCCACTTTGTAGCCTAAAATTTCATATAAAGTGTTTTAAAAGGATATGTTTGTTTTTTTTTTGTATGTATACGAAATAAACGTGAACGCGTTTTAAAAATAGCCAACAGACGAAGAAAAATCCATACTTAGATTCCCTAAACGCATACTATCAGTCTACACTAATGTCACTTCAACTTCGACTAAAGCATTTTAAGATGGATAGAAGAAATTTACTAGACTCGTTATTTTTGTACAAATTATCCAGGAATCATATAAACTGTCCCGAGTTTCTTTGTAAATTTCAACTAAGAGTTCCACGTAGACCCCCTCGCTATCCATTCGAGTTATTACATGCTCCTTTTTCTCGAACAAATCTACGCAAACATAACGCTATTCATCGTTTGTCACGCTGTTACAATTCTTTCGGACAGGCCGTGGACATGTTTAGGAACTCTCTCTTTAAATATCGAGAAAATATACTAGAGTTGATCAGAGACACAAGATGTGATTAATGCTTGTATTTGAATTTGCATATGGAGGATTTCAGTCATGTTCTAAGTTTAATTTTTGTTATAAGTTATATAGTTTCAATTAATGTTTAAGATAGTAAGTAATAAGAATCACCTTTGTTTGCACTTAGAATAATAGTTACGCATGCCGTGGCAACCTGAAATGGAGTGTGCATTTGTCATTTTGTTATAGACAAGTGTTGTCTTATTTGGATGTATTATTATATCACACACTCGTTGTCTTTAAATAAATAAATATCACAGAGCAGAGACGATTCTGGCCATAATGCTGACAACTGTATACTTAGAGCGACGACCTTTTTCACCTTCGACGTATATAACAGGGTTGTCACCAAAAAAAAAACAGGAATTAAATCAACATATTTTATTTATTACAGGCCAAACAGATAAACGAGTTTATTGTAAAAAAAAATTAAAAATTATATAACCAAAATTAATAAAATTATGTTATCATGTAATTACGCATCTTCAAACATCCCTGTTCTCCCTAGAACAGCGGGACTGGTCCCAGAGTAAGATGACCTAATTATTTATTACTTGTATATGCGTCATATATCCGATAGAGTCATTAAAAATATAATTTAAAAAATATGAATAATGCTTTTTAGACCGCGTTTTAATACAGTTCTTATTAGAAAGGCGTTTGTTTCGTTAAATAAACGAGCCTGAGCCCAAACTCAACTGGATGTAGGAGATAATCTCCGAAACTACTGATCTAAATGTAAAAATTGTTTCACCAATATTTAGAATTAACCTTCAGGATGGATGTAGGTTATATAATCGCCTGTATGTTTGTTTGTCCGGACTAATCTCCGAAACGGCTGTACCGATTTTAGTGGGACTTTCATCGGCAGATAGAGGACTCTTCGCTGAGTAATCTAGTTTACCTTTTATCTATACATAAAAATAAGGAGATAAGGAAAGAAAAAATGAAAAATATAAGGACGAAAAGAAATGAACCTCCTCCTTACCCTATTAAGAATTAAGTTTCACGATATATACAAACATATAGACCATGCGGGCGAAGCCGCAAGCGGTCGCTATTGAAGCAGCTCATAATTTCCAAACGAACCTATGAGCTGAATACAGCGTAAGTGTAACATTATAGCATAGCATTAAAATTATAGTCGTCTCTTTTACTGTGTGTGCTATCACATCGGAGTCGATGGTTCGGGTGATGTGATAAAGTTGTACCGTGCGTTGACCGCGACAATTTTCTTGTTCGTATTAGCGAGTTCAATGGTAAGGGCAACGACAAAATTAATCAAAAACGTTTTCGAGAAAATTGCCAATAAAGAAAAATTAAAATTTGTAACTGTACGTGAACACGAAAGACAAAAAAAAAATTGGTTTCAAGATGACTACTTACGATCACTCGATTTGGACGACATTTAAATGGTTTGATCGAAATATGACACCTCGTGGGCGGGGTGTATGTCACATGCGTGGCTGAGGGTCGCGCTATATTCAATTAAATATTTATACTTATAATACTTTGACAGACCGTTTGCCGAGTAGTTAGAGATCCTAACTGCGGAGCCAAGGGTTACGGGTTCAATTCTCGCCCGGAACAAATAGTTGTGTGCGTGAACATGTCTATTTGTTCCGAGACCGGGTGTAAAAGTATCTACATATGTATATATTATTAAAAAACAACAATATTTAAGTACGTATATTAGTTCTCTAGTACCCCATAATACAAGCATAATACTTGCTTACTTTGGGATTTGATGGCACCGTGTGAAATGTCCCAGATATTATTATTATAATTACTCATTGACCACATATTTACAAAATTATACATACTGAGAACCTACATAATCTGGCACGAAACCTAAGCCTTGCGCCTACCTAATCGTTCACACATTCAACGAACAACCGGTTTTCGCTGACTGAAACTGTTACCCAGGCGCATGAAGCCGTTCTTAAGAAAGATATTATTCCCATTTTGAATTTAGCTTTAAAGGTGCACTGAAACTAAACGTCAAAATTAACTATTCAACCAATTAAAATATACATAACTCTCCTTATTATATAAGCTGCGTGCATTCTCCGTCTGGGTAAGTTTTAGATATAACATGAAATTAGCATATTAATGTTTGCTGCATTAATCCATGTACCTACCTGCCGTTGCGTATTTTGTGTTTAATGCTTATTTTTAGAATTGCTTGATTTTGTTTGCAACTAAAATTGTAGCTTCAATTATGTACTTGTTTCCTTGCGCAAATCCGTGCCGATTTAGCCTGCATACCCCATAACACTTAACATGGTACCTAAAATGCCTAACATCATGCTAGCTATTTGGCGCTTAGCTCAATCGGCACTCTATTTAGAATTTACTAAGATCTACGAAAATATATTCCAGGGAATTAGAAAACGACCTCACTGCCGGGTAGTTCCTGGCGCAATCTGCAGACTCAGCAGTCCAACCCTTGAGACGGACCGGGAGCCGAATCGAGCGTCCCACCTCGTATAGCTAAGGCCAGTACCTTGAGCTGAAGCACAAGCTGAAGGGATACTCTAATTTATTAACAGTTTTAACCGACGATTTTATGACGACCGCTTAGCCTAGTGGGTAGCGACCCTGCCTACGGGGCTAGAGGTCCCGGGTTCGAATCCCAGGTCGGGTCAGTATTAATATGATGAATATTGATACTGGTACCGGGTCTTGGTTGTTATATATATAAAAAAAAAATATTTATATAAGTATATATTATAAAGAATATTTAAGTATGTATATCAGTTGTCTAGTAACCCATAACACAAGCATAATACTTGCTTACTTTGGGACTAGATGGCGCTGTGTGGGAAGTCCCATGTATTATTATTATTATTATTATTATTATTATTATTATTATTATTATTATTATTATTATTATTATTATTATTATTATTATTATTATTAACCCCTACCCTCTGTGCAGCTGTAGTCGTTTAGCCCTACACTCACGATAAACGGTAACATGAGCCAATGACGTATATCATTTTGAATTCGGATGTTGTCTAAATTGAGTGATCATCAGTGGCCGGCTTTGCAAAAGAAAGATTCGGTTGCGTAAGAACTCCAACTATGTTGTTTTATAAACTTGTGTGACTACTTGTAAAGTTTAATTTGAAATTCTTTTTGTTCTTTTTCCTCATGAAACCTTATCGTACAAATTCACGTTGCATTTTAATTTTATAAGGGACTCGGGTTGTAGTAAGCATTATATACATTATATACTATATATGTAGTAAGCATATATATAGATCTATACCTATGTTTACTTTAAAGTCAGACAAAAAAAAAATAAGGAATACCCTCTACACTGAACTATATACTAGAAAAACTGACCGCGCGAACAAAATCTGTGTGCACGGCACTATCACCTTCTTTCTACCTCATTGATTTTTATACCTAGTATAATACACTGTATTATACATGTTTCCTACATGTTATTCTTGGTTAGATTTCAGTAGACGACACAGTATTACAAGTATTATACAAGTATTTAGTAGGTATTATACGTGTCGTGTAATTACTTGTAGTTAAAAGAAGTATGGCGGCGACAGTAGAAAATAATGTAAAAATTAGTTTTGGATAGTTTTAGTTTTTTTTTTTTTTGAATTGTCGACGATAAGTTACGTCATTATCTTTTTTCTACACAGTTGATTGACTTTTACACGTTTTTAACAACCACATCGACATTTTTGAATTGTTGTTTAATCACGTTTTTGGCACGGGGTCGCGATGAGCATAGTTGGGTGACTGAATGAGTTGTTGCCGGTGGGCAACAAGGCTTGGCGCAAACGTTTGGTTCTCGGTGTCATCTCTATACGCCAGTAATATTAGTTCGATGACCCTCTATTCCCTAATTGTTTTATAATGGACATTTTCATCAAAAATTTCATGAAGGGCCTGTGGTTCCACCGATTAGATCTACTGGTAGGACCATGGTATACCCTTATGTACCCGTGGTCTTACTGCGCTTAAAACTGAGCATAAAATTATTTTGAACGTGTTCGACTTCATAGTGAATTTAAATTTAAACGAAGGAAAAATTTTAGTTTTAATTATTTATTTAATAAAAATACAGATAAATATCGATACTATTTAATCGTTCCTAGTCCAGTAGGACCACGGTACGCAGTGGTATACCGTGGTTCCAGTAGGTGAAATTGGTGGGACCACGGGCCCTTTACCAAAATTTTCATCGTATGTTTCAGTAAGACTACATAAAGGATAACAATATAACATGTGCAAATCAATTATTGAATTAACTTAAGTATTAAATAAAGGTAATAATTTTACACGATGTAGGTAGAGAATCTATGAAAGAATAAAACAGAAATACTAAAAAAAATTGGAAGAATGGTATGAAATTTTAATCAATATTTTAGTCTATATAAATAGACTAAAATTACTACTCGACGTCAGTCAGCCAAGAAAATGTTGTTAAAATCGAGAAAATTGTATTGAGCGATCGAAGAGTTACCACATGTTACTTAGTTCAAGAAACGGGCATTTCATATGGAAGTATTCAATCCATATTGAAACAATATTTGAATATGAAAAAAGTCTCCGCAAGATGGATGCCAAGAATGTTAACAGACAGTCAGACACAAAATCGACTACATTTCGACTTTCTTCATTGTTGGACAAGTTTCAAGAAGATTCTGAAAACTTTTTGTCTCGTTTCGTAACAATGGACTAAACATGGGTTCATCATTTTGATGCCGAGACAAAACAGCAATCTTCACAACGGAAACGGCCATCATCTCCGACTCCGAAGAATTTCGTGCCGTGGCATCGACTGGCAAGATTATGGCTTTAATATTTTGGGACTCAGAAGAGATATTGTTGATTGATTACCTGGAGCGTGGAAACATTATTACAGACCAATATTATGCAGCATTCATTGCCAAACTGAAGAATACCATCAAAGAGAAAAAGAGAGGGAAACTTCGAAGGGGCGTGCTATTTTATCACATCATCATCGCACCCGCGCACAGCTCGGCAGTTGCGATGGCTGCCATTCAACAAGCTGACTTCGAATTGGTTGACTACCCCCTTATTCACCAGATCTGGCGCCTAGCGATTTTCATCTGTTCCCCAAATTGAAAGAATACTTACGGGGAAATAGGTACGAAAACGATAGCGAGGTGATGGATGCCGTGGAGAGCTTTTTGCAGGACCAAGACAAAACTTTTTTTTTTGAAAGGGACTGAAGCCTTGGAAAAGCGCTGGACTCGGTGTGTAGAGAGACTCGGAGACTATGTAGAAAAATAAATTATTACGTTTTCAATAGTCATTATATTCTATCTCACTTTTTGATTTCTCCTCATAGTATAAGGAGCACAATAAAACTAGTTCATCAAACCTTAACATTGTCAATTTTGTTTTATTACAAATATAAAGCCAGGGAAAAGAAAATGCAACCCATTTTATATATTTTCATGAACTAATTTTGTGATAGTTACTTTTACTTAAAGATATGTCATGCTATAACGTACCAAATACGAATGTGAAACAGCAACCAAGAATGATTCGAGTTTACTCTTCGGTGACATGTAGAACAACAGGTATGCAACATCTTTAGCGTCTTGCAATTTGGATTGTCTGAAAAATTTAATTTTTTTCTTATTACAGTGTAAAAGCCATATTATCATACAGATGATTATTTCATCATTTTCCAAATTATAACATTATTTTAATATTATATCTTTGGTGAAAATAATAAAATGCTGCTTTTTAACGTTGCCACCATCACCAAGTCGTCGTTTTAGCGTGGGAATGCGGGGGCGACTAACGATTGTGTCGTTTCGCAGCTGCTGGAAGGTACTCCTCTCCGCTACACCCACGGTCGCACTCGTACCGATAATTCGGTGTGACCACTTTTTTAACATAACGCTTTTATGTTTTCTATCGAAAATGAAATATCGAAATTGTTTTTTTAACTTAAAAAAGTATAGTTATTCAGTTAGTAGTTTTTCAAATGGCGCATGTGGAGGACGCCAAAAGTAGGTCATCCACATGCTCCATTTCGAAAAAAACTCCTAGCCAAGCAAATGTCAATCATTCGCACAGAATCTATTTCAACTCTACATTTTATATGAAACCGTAAATATGTCGTCATTTCCAGAAAAAAAATCATATTTTCAAAAATAGTTCAAAAAGGAGCGTTAAAATTTGTAATCAATGCACAGCTCAAACATTTGAGTTTACAAATTTCAAATTTTGCACAAATATCTGCTAATGTAATTGAAAGACCCACTAAAAAAGTTTTATAAATATAAATAAAAATAGTCTAAAGAACAGATGTGAATGGATATATAAAAAGAATAAAAAGCCCGCAAATTTAGATGCAGTGTTTCGCATTACGTATCACCTTAGAGCAGACTTTCACAATACTTCTGGATCCCTTTGTTTGTATATTCCGGACGACTACCTATGTCAAAGAATCGTCCGAAGATTCATAATTAAGTAAAAAATTGTATTAAGTATATTCTTGTGAAGGTTGACTAGTGAACAGCATATTAACACCACGTGTATTTTCAAGAACTGTTCGTTTTAAACAGTGAGTTGTAACTTGAACTTGTTTAGTCACCCATTCATCAGCTAACGCAAGATGGATTTGTTTCTTTACCAATTTTTGTTTAATTTAAAATTACTTTTAATATATAACCACCGACTTATATGTAACTAGGGTACTAGACTGTACGTAGCACAGTATGAAACTCGCACGAAAATTCTGATCGGAGTGGTCTTTGAAATAGTCGCAAGTGGACCGTCTGTTAGTGTACCCGATTGAGATTATTTTGTATTATGGAAAACTATCTAAGAAAAATGCCGAGTTGTGGCTTTTAAAAAGTGCATAAACAACACACAGAACTCTAAAAAGGCGGATGGGATTACTTATTACACATGACTTCATAATGGTTCATTAATTTAGTTTTTACGAATTTAATTTTGGACAATTACAAATTTCACGGTTGCAGATAAATTGAATTAGTTGATAAGCATAACGATAATACTCATTTCATCTCTTTTCAATCTATTACATTGCTCTGTACACCTACCCTTTACGCTATTTCGTTCAGCGCAGCGGTTCAGACACAAATTTCGAAAGATCAAAGGAAGCAAGGGGGTTATTCTCGGACCACGTGACTTTATGTCTCATAAGACATTGTCGATGTAATTCAATATTTTTAACGAAAACGTAATTCTGTATTCTCAAAAGCCTTATAAAACATTGCAATTTTCGAGAATCATACGAGATATACAACTCTCATGATACAAAATGACGTTTGGACAATAAACAAAACATGTTTCATTGAAATTGTCTCATGAGACTAAAAGTCAAGCGGTATGAGAATCACCCCCACAACATTACAATCGACTATCTTCGGACGCGTTCGGCCATTCTCGTTTGCGTTACGTGCGCCGTACAATTTACAGGGATCTTCGCGTCTAGTACCCTAGGTACATATAAGTCGGTATATATAACTACACAAAATAATTAAAATACTCTACAAGAGTTACTGGTCATTTGACTACATCTCCAAAGGTGGCATACATTACAAATAAGTTTTACTAATTAGAATTAATCATAATTTTGAATAAAGATTAATTAAGGTGTTTATTAACCAATAGACAGGTATGGATAACTTGTGTATTTACGTAATAAATAACAAAAATAATATAAATATGTGCAGAGTGCAGTACACCTACCTATGAAGTATCGCAGCGAGAGAGAGCAACGGGACATGGCGCCGATGCGGCGGAGAGAGCACGTACGCGGCGAGCATGCAACGAGCACAGCACGCACCGTGACCGCCGGCACCGCACCACCACGCTGCGCCCAATAAACCCAGCCAGGAAGTGGGATGCTGTGGAGTAGCGATGGCAGCTAAATAACTAACTATACATAATCGCTGCGAATTGTTTAGCCACAGCCAAGCTATCTCGTGTTTGGCTAAATGGCTAAGTATATGATTGTGAACAGATAGTGCGTTGCCGAAGTAGCCAGCCAACATGTGGCGGCTAGTGGTTGCGGTCTAGCCTTAACATAACCTAACCAACATAACCAACCAATCAATGTTAAACGAAAAAGCCAATAGCCCGAAATAGACACTCAACTAATGCGCTGGCTGTTCTGTGCTTTCATATCATTGTTACCAATAATAATAATAGTAATACCATCTGTAATTTCATATTTAGGTATTTAAATCCCATATTTTCAATTATTAAATCATGCCATCTTGTCAGCTGACGAAGTAAATCGGTCGACATGTGAATGATAATGCGACATTTCCAAATCTAATAGCACGGCTTGTAACTATAGAAGGCAGTGCTCTAATACATTTTCCTTATTAAAATGTTGCTAGAGCATAAGACAAAAATGGATAAGTGCTTCTTACACCACAACTTCATGTTTGTGATGAACTAGTTTGTAATCAATAACGAAATGTTTAAATTCACCAGTGAATTCCAAAAAACCAATTTTATACTATATAGATCTATCGTATAACAAACTAAAAAAAAATTACTCCGATGGCTGCAGTTATTTTAGTTACTACAGTAACTTCAGGTGAATATAAGTGTGAGATAAGTATATGTATATTTGACTTACGGTATCAACATATTGAGCAATCTTAGATCCAAGCAGTCCAAAATTGAAGACATCAAACATTTCAGCAATTTGGTGCATTACACTCAAACTCGCTTCCCACCCTTCCAGATCTAATTTGGTAAATTTCTCCGTGAAAAAATCTTGTGGTAGGTCTCTTAATAAATTGCATTCAGGTATTTTTTTATTAGACGGACTTATATCTGTTATTTTAGACGGAAGCCTGGAATGGAAGTATGTATTTACATTATTTAATAGAATCAATTAAATTTTCATCAACATTCAAAATCAATACAAATATCCAAATGGGACAATTATGCTATTTGCGATTTCAAAGCAAAATAACTTTTTTAGAGTTGTTGTTTGTCCAGAATAGGCTCAGAAGCGGCTGCATGAATTTTAATTTTATTTTCAATTACCACTTTGTGTCATCTTGTTATCTTAGATGGTTCATAGTATTACGGTTTTATTTTAAATCACGCTTTTGCTAGTTTTTTGTTTTTGTGATTTAATACATTTATGGGATTGAGGAGAAAGTCTTTTCGTATCTTGTTTGTATGAAGCTGTAATCCAATCTCTTTGGTTGTACTGTTTAGAACTGGCTGGTTATAATACCATTAACACCAAAGGTGACATTTGGAAAAAAAAAACTGTTTACCGCCATTGTTCAACAGTTTTTCTAACGAGGAACTTAGATATATTACGGATAAATTTGATGTTATTTACGATAAAGTTGAGTGGGATCGGCATGTTGTAGTTACGACATTGCTGAAGAACGGGGCATTGACCATAAAACAGTTTTGACTCATTTGAAAAACACATTGACAAATGATCTGGAGGACAATGACGAGGAAAATTATAAATTGCTTTCGCAAGGTGGCGGTTCGTCGCTAGGATCTAATTATCTATCAATATTGTAGCTTTTCACGAACTTCATAGTAAAATCTATCGACAAAATCCAATTTGTAAAAGAATTACCACAATACAGGCTCGGCCTAGTTTGGGACTAGACGGCCACATGTGATTTAATTACCGTGCGATAAAATAAGATTTTTCTCCTTTTGATAATTTTTTAATTATAAAAGGATAGTAAGAACAATTTTTTTTTAATAGTATTTACATCCGATCACAATAAATACACGATATGCTGGTATTGAGAATGACAATTTTCCAAGTAATAACAAGGTACCAGCGATAACAACGACATCTGAACAAAACTTTGCTTTCTCCACCACATTCTCAATTTCCGTTGACAACAAAAAATATCCAATTAGAACGATTTTATTTATTCTCAGTGTAAAATCACTTGACAATAATGATTGTCAAACGAACGACACTCGACATGCATCGCATGTTTCTGCACCATACTACTTCAAATGTCACGTGAAATCATAATGAACTGTGTCTAGAAATAGAAGTCGGTTGACTTCAGTTGGCTTTTAAAGCAATTCCCCTATATTCTGGAAAATATGATGGCAATTTATGCTGATCTTGGATTTTCAAATATCATTGGTTTCCTTAAGGAGCAGAAAATTGAATAATATTGAGAAGGCGAAGAATCTCATCGACTTTCCATCATTTCATAAATTGAATGAACACAGGTTTCATAATTACTTAATAATTTAATAATGATTCACACAACGGCAACGGTAATTTTTCACGATAGTACAATACAACGATCGATTCACGGCAGAGGCAAGTAGTCTGTGTCAGAAGCCCGAAATTGTGCCTGTGTTCCGCATTGAGTTATTTCACCACTCCACAATCAAAATTTAAGTAACTTTGTGGAAAAAATTTCTTATAACGGTTAATGCACTCACATTTAATTTGTTCCATAATAAATCAACAAAATAATAATTATACATTACTCCAATTTCTCTCAATCGAAAGGCAAACAAAGTAATTCTTTGAATTTGTAAATTGTTTATTATTAAATGGAACATTAGCCAAAACAGTTCTTTTTCTTCTTCTTAATTATGGCGTTTTCTGCATGAAAGCAATTTCGCCAGTTTCGAGTTTAATTATTACTTAACCTAAAACAGGTGAAACTATTTTTATTCGAAAATAAAAAAAGGCAACTCTATACAGTTAATATAGATACTACGGAGTCTATTAGCATTAGCATCAGAAACTACGATGCTAACACTTATGCCATTTTGAAGAAATTCTCTTAAGTCAAAACCCTGTTAATTACTAAGCACGTAATTTTTGCAAGTCACACGACAATTATTCTCACCAAATATCGTTGGACAAATTTCTCATACTGAAACTGTCAAATAAAACGAGAATCGGGCTCCTGCATTTTTTCAAATATTTTAACAAAATTTTGTATGTAAATCGTAATTTTAATGGAAGCGATATTTTTCCCGTTAACACTTTATATTAGTCATTAGACAAGAACATTTTTGCAATTTAATTTACAATATAAATGTTAACTTCTGGATTTTTAACCGCCATGCGCTCCTCAGTCACAAATGGAACCTCTCAGGGGTAGAACGTGTGTTACCGTGATCCGTTTTAAATATCGTAATAAAAAAAGAGTTCGACAAATACTGGGTATTTAATGCCAACAAATAAATAAATAAATAAAATTTAAATTATCACTCGTATAACAGATTCATACTATTCTATTGAACAATTAGTTTAAGTGGTTGAAGGCCCTAAATGTAAAAGAGTTCAATCCCCACCTACGACAAAAATGTACGTGTTTGTGGGGTGTCAAATTAAAAAAAAATCTCAAAAACTCGATTCTGTATTTAATATTAAAAATTGCGCGATCTTCAAAATTTTCTACTCACATTTATACCTAGGTGGCCAATTTCTCAAGGTTTTTTTTTTCCTTAATAACGCTAATTTAAAATCATAATTGAAAAGGGCTATTCTGAAAATCTTCAAATGGCATTTGTACCTAACTGCGTGGGGTGTTATTTTCAGACGATTTAGTCTCAAAAGCCATTTAAAGATTTTAGAGTACTTAAGACAAAATTCGTCTGAAAACAACACCTCACAAGTTTGTACAAAGGTACAACTGCCACTTGCACATTTAGAAAATGGCGGCTATTTTTGTAATTTTCCTCTTGATCTCGATAATGAAAATAAAATACTACACAATAAAGCTATATTTATGCTGTAATATTAGCATGTATAACAGCAAACAAATTCATTTGTTGAAATCATACTAAATTTAACTTACTTTAATCGCGCTTCAGTTAATATCTGTTTCAGACTTATCAAGGGCATCCAGTATCCCCGTTGGAGGTACTGATAAGTACATTCATCTTCTTTTGAAGCTATATCCTGTTGAAAGCCTAAAACCACATTCACACAATAATATGTCACGCAGAATACTAATAGAATAAATCTCCATTCATCTGATTATTTTCTAATACACAGATGGTAACATTAAAGTTGTATCAATGTGAGTTCCAGGACATGCAGAAACGAAAACACGGATATAATGAAAAAATAATAATAATAATCAACCATCTATGTGGTCCTTAACTAATTTTCAGGTAGTAATCTAACACTGAAACAAGATTACAAGATCACACAAGGGTCTTCACTTACAAACAATTAAAAAATAAACCAAAAAACAGATATTTAAAAAAACGGGTAAACAATTTAGCTACTTTATTTCTAAAATCACCGAGGTTGGAGAGGAAATAACAATGATTGCTACTAGGGAAGTTTGGTCACAAAATGCAGTGGGAGAACATAACAGACTTAATAGATTGTATCTGAATTTGCATATCTGATATGAACTCATAGTGCCTATGTTAGTGTCTCATGGACATGTTTCACATTGGCAATAAACTTATAAGACAATAGCATGATAATTATATAAGTGTTGAATGGCTGGCAAGTTTTCAAGTAAAACCGCATTTTAACAAGCTAGTCAGCCATTTTTATAAAGATCGTAAAAGATATATTTTAATAGAATGTATAGCAAACATACATAACTGATGAATCTTAAATATGTTACAGAGTGAATTTTATAACCCGTATCCAAAATAATTGTTTAACTGAAATAGTTATCCATATTCAAAATTTATCTTGCGTTTTATTTAAGATTGATGAACACTTTTCACATATTTATGGTCTTCCGGGAGTGTAAAGCCTACCACAAAAATAATAAGTTTGTGAATGTTTTACACACAGCTACATATTTCTAAAACTCTCATTTTATAAGTGTATAAGTACTTATGCATCCCTGAGGTCCGCAGTCTTTGAGCAAGGTCTCCATATTTAATCGCATCTGTTCATAGTTTTTCTTTTGTTCACTCCGATCTGTTATATCTAGTTTATCCTCCTTCAATTGTTCTAAAATTTCTTCAGCAATGTTTCCTGCTCCTGAATCTTCATCATGAAGTTCCAGAAGACCAATTAAAGTACTGCCTTCTGCAATAACAAACATTAATTTAATTCTCTAAACTGATCACTTCTATTATTATAATAATGTGTTTATGTTTTATTACAGATTTAATAAAACTTTGACAAGCTTGCTAATTTATTTCAATCTGCAATAAATTGTATTTGTACAGTAAGAACAACAAATGCACACAATTTCCATGCCATATTAGGCTACTGAAAAATCTTGTATTATTCTGCCCACGTGGATCTTAGGGTTCCGTGTATATCCAAAACAAAATAAGGATAATGAAGGATTATTCTGGTCTCCATCTCTCTGTTGATTTTTCTATCACAGCTTATTTTCTACAAATCTACTGGACGAAAAAAGTTGAAATTCGGCACATAAACAGGATTTGGGGACCCAGTTACGGAAGTATAGCGTATATAAACAAACTCTCATTTTCGGATTTAATTTTGAGGGCAAATTTCAAAATCTTAGAAAACGTTCTTTGGGGTATCGGTATATTAAATGAAAGTGCCTGTTTTGAGAAATGCAAATATTTTTAAAATTCATAGTTTATTAGGTATTAAAGAAAATATACGCAAATGGACTATTGCCCCCTTTATCTCCGAAATTATTGCGCCTGAAATCCAGAACTCATAATTTAAAGGAAAACCTAGACGAAAATGTAATGTCTTTAAATTACTTGGGGAAATGGATATATTCATAAACATAAAATGCGTATTCAATGTATGTAAGCAAATACTTTATCAACTTATCAATCAATATAATAAGGAAGCAATTTTTCTAAGTATAGTAACCCTGGCGCTAATAAAATCAACAGCGAGTATATCGGCATAGTTCAGCACATGGCCGCCGACACTCGGCCACTTCATAGCCACTTCTCTAGGAGCCTTGCTCTTGGCACAACGTATACATCCTTGTCTAGATTATTCGATCATTTATTCATTTTAGTTAAATAGTTGACAGATGCTTCGTCAATTTACTCATAGAAATACGGTACTACATATCAGAGTACTACATAGTAGTACTCATAGTAGGGACCCAGACCAAGTAGTTATTTTGTATTATAACTATTTATTTTATAATAATAAAATATATACGATATAATAGAATAAGTATTCATCTATAACTTTCTATAAAATCTCATACTGGTTAAAGATTTTAAGGAAATTTTTCAAATTTTGTTCAATTGTAACATTTGTATGCCAGTTTGATATAATATTAGGTCTTAACCTATGAAGTTGCCGTTTTGTATGAAATAAGTATTTTTTTTTCAAACAACTTTATTTCTGCTATTCAAAGTAATCACCCGTGCAATCAATGCAACTTTGCCAATGCAGTGGCAGTTTATTGATGCCCTTCTTGTAAAAATCAACCAGACGAGAGGCAACAAACTCTTAAAAGGCATTGTGTACTGTCTCTAGGGAATTGAATTTTTTTTCCGTTAAAAAGTTGTGCAAATTTTGAAAAAAAAAGTAATAGTCGGTAGATGCAAAGTCTGGTGAGTATGGCGGATGAGGGAGAACTTCCAACCCCAACTCTGCAGCTCGGAGACTATTTGTTGTGCAGTATGGGGTCGCGCGTTGTCATGAAGGAGCAGCGGGGACGACCGATTGACCAAAGCTGGTCGCAGACGTGCGAGCTTCTCCATCATTGTCTTCAGTTCTTCACAGTACACATCTGCAGTAATGTTCATGCCATTTCGTAAAAAGCAGTGATGAATCACACCGGCACTAGACCACTAAACAGTGACCATCATTTTTTTAGGGGTTCAAAACGCCTTTATTTCTGTGCCTGTTGAGCAACGCGAGGCAGGTCTCGACACGTACGTTGCGCTGGCGATCGTTTAGTTCGTGGGTTACCCATCTTTCACGCTTTCTTACTTTGCCAATTTGTCGCTAATGGTCCAATATTGTTATAATGCTAACGTCAAAAGCTACTGCTAGTTCAGCTGTAGTTTGAGTATCATCAGCTTCCACAATCGCCTTCAATTTATCATTGTTGACCAAAGTGCCCGGACGACCACGAGGTTCATTATTCAAGTCATAATTTCCAGAACGGAAGCGGGCAAACCAATAACGGGTTGTGCGTAAGTTCTCTCAGTAAACGTTGTTGATGTTACGTGCCGTTTGTGCCGCATTAGTGCCACGACGGAATCCATATTCCATAATTACACGAATTTTTAAAGTGTCCATTATGACGAAAAATTTTCAAATGTAATGAAAACACAACTCTAATCAATAAACAAAAGACTGACTTTGTAAAAAAGAATGTCATGTTTTTAAAACAAAATTTATTTGAATTTAGAATTCACAGCCAATCAAATTTATTTTTTTTGAAATGGCCAGTACTGAAGAACGGCAACTTCATAGGTTAAGACTTAATATATTTTTTTTAATTCATTATTTCCTAATAGCGTGCATTTAATTAATCCACTAATTTAATAGGTATTTGTTTTTCACATTTAAATTGCGAATCATTTAATTATTATTCATAGAGCAATCAGCTAGATTTCATTTAATAGACAGAATAGGATCATATTATACTGACCAGATTTTGATCGACTACTAAAGCAGTGTATGTTGGTTAGATGGCAATTCGAGCCATCCTTCTCGCACACCAAGCTCATTCCTGGCTCCATCTGTGCACAAACCTCGCCATCTAGTAGATCTGCTGTAATGGTGGGAAAAAGATGTTTCAACTGTAGGTAGTTTAATAATTATTTATCACGACAATCAGCTAAATAAAACTAGATCAATTTTAAGTCGGATTTGCGTGATAATGGTTTCTTTTGTCATCAAAATCATTTATTAGTAATTTTTATTTTTCAATACATTTACTATTAATACAGTCTTTATGGCATCAAAACTTGTATCGTAATGTTGTATTTTACAGTACTAAGCCTTTTTACTTTACACGAATCAGAAACGAGTATTCTGTTTGTAACACATGCGTAAACTGCGAAAAGCAACCCGCTCGTGCCCTTGGCTCCCGCCATTATAACATTTAAAGTATCTACCTAATTTTAATCGCAAATGTATTGAAAATCGTCGTATGATGCTCGTACTCAGGAAGCTGGCTATTATAGTCATCAGTTTATTATAAGCACTCGACTTTGCCTATAAACACCTCGACTATAATATGCAGCTTGCCATACTTGCATTACAATGTACTATTATTATACTAAAAAGTATATTTTAGAGACCCTAAATAATTAAGTGCAGACAAACAAGGTTCCGCTTTTGTCTATTACGGGGTATTTATATAAGCACTGTATGTTTTCCGAATAAAATAAAATAAAATAAAATAAAATAAAATAAAATAAAATAAAATAAAATAAAATAAATTTATTACGTGTAAAACGACAAGTAAATCATTTATGTTTAAGTTTATTGCCATTTCACCATCTGGTAAGTTTAATATTTTTTTTACAGTTAGTCATTATTTGCATTATGAGATAAGTACACATCTAATTATTTATACCGCGAGATACTACCAAGCCGGCAGATCTACAAAAATACCGAAATTGCCAATGTATATTCCATTTATCATAACAAAGAGGGCAGTGTTTCATAAATAGACAATGCCTATATTTTTAGCAGTATTAATAATAATTTAGTAGATAATATATACTTCACCCATGTCTTTTTGTGTGTCAACCAGGGTACACGAGATGGCGTCTAACAGGGTACGAGCCAAACCGCCCATGAACGAAGGCTCCACGCGTATCACTTGCTTCAAGTGAAACTGCTGTGTCTTCCAATTTTTACGCGCCATGTTTAGCTGTGCTAACACGAAATTCGTAGCAGGCTAGAAATAATTGTATAATTAAATAAAAAAGTACATTGTTAACAACATTATACTTATTCAATAAAATTATTAATCTGATAAAAATTCAATTACAACGTAAATTATAGGACATCGGGCACTGCCCATTTATTGTTGGTTCAAAAGAGTTCTGTAGCCAAATCTAGGGTTAACAATAGCTAGACCATGTGGAAACCTCAAATTGTAATGATAGCCTTGACACTGAACTTTTCCTTAGCTGTTAATGAAATTACAAAATAAATGTAATAAACATTATTAAATGGAATGATCAGAATTGAATTGCCATGAAGCAATAGTATGGTAGCACAATACACGACAGCTGAACACGGTGCAGTCAACCAGAGCGCACCACGCTGCGCCTGTATCAGCGATGGTAAACAAACATTGGTCCGGAACGTGTGTCAAGTTCATAGTATGGTTTGAGGTTTTCCATACGGCCCGGCAATTTAAAATCATTCTATGTTTGGCTGAGCAACTTTTTTAGGGACCAGAACACCTAATGTCTTTGAAAAGATAGAAAAATACATTTTATTTCCGAAGTCTGCAACCAAAAGGTGTTACTGATAATATGAAATACCTACGTTTATTAAGCTGATAAGATATTGTCTTGCATGGCTCTAGAAATTAATTTAAACACAAAGGTCACTTCATAAATAAATATATAATACCTAAAGGTGCATGCACATTGAACCGTAAAAGAAATTACCTCATATAAACTTAAATGAAAAGCCTCTTCAGCTGCCGCAAAAGCTTCATCTACAAATCCCATTTCCAAATAGACCGATGCCAGCGATGTGAGCACTAAATCTTTGTGTCTTTTCGGTACTGTTCTATTTGCAGTCAATAAACAATTTAGTGCGTTTGCATTGTTGCTTCTTATTCGCCAGTACAGTGATGATAGTACGTACAACAACCATTTCGGTGCAACCTCCTAAACACAGAAACCAAATGCATATCATATGTTAAAATAGGGTTCTCTCAATAGTTCCGCTACATGTTTTCACACCAAACTATTTTCAAAAAATTTTTGTTACTTTAGAGTTACAATTACGTTTATTTAAACTCTGTTATTATTGACTGCTAAATAAACTAATTATTTCACACAAATAAAATATATATTTTTTTAATCTTAGTGTAATTAGAGACGATAAAGCTGCAAAAATTTTGTCAACCCATATAAAACACGAAATTCTATATATTTTGAAATTTTACTATAAAAAACGAAAAAATGCGACACAAGTCGACGTTCCTGAAGAATTGAGCATTGACAAATCAGTTTTGACTCATATGAAAAAGTCTGGGTGTACAATAAAGCTCGATGTTTGGGTGCCACACAAGCTCAGTGAAAGAAACCCAATGTATTGCATACTCATTTTGGACTCTCTCATCATCATCATCATCAGCCCGTGTCTCTCCATTGCAGGATATAGGCCTCTCTCAAGGCTCGCCACCACACACGGTCCTCCGCCTTTCGCATCCAACTACCCCCGGTATGGTGCTTCAGGTCATCTGTCCACCAGGCCGGGGCCGTCAAACGCTTCGCTTTTCGGTACGTGGCCTCCACTCGAGAACTCCGCTACCCCATCGCTTATCAGTTCTACGGCAAATGTGACTGGCCCTTTGCCACTTCAGCTAGCTGATCGCTTCGGCTATGTCGACAACTTTGGTTCTTTGACGGATTTCAGTGTTTCTGATTTTATCCACCAAAGAAACACCGAGCATAGCCCACTCCATAGCACGCTGAGCGGCTTTAAATTTGTAAATCAGTCCTGCCGTGAGAGTCCATGTTTCGGCACCGTACGTCATTGTAGGTAGGATGCATTGGTTGAAGACCTTGGCCTTTAGACATTGTGGTAGTGGCGACGAGAACAGATGACGAAGCTTCCCGAAAGCAGCCCAGCCCAGCTGAATTCTTTGGTCGGCCTCTTTGTTGAAGTTGTGTTTGCCTAACTGGACAGTCTGTCCTAAATAGACATAGTCTTGCACAACTTCAAGAGTCGCACCCTTTACGGTTACCGGTTACGGTTAATATGACTTTCGTCTTGTCCAAGTTTATCCCGAGTCCCACCCGCCGAGAGGCGACATTGAGGCCGTTAACCATTCCGCTATGCTCCTCCGGCAACTCTGCCCTGATGACTATGTCGTCAGCAAAACGGAGGTGGGAGATGTATTCGCCGTTGACATCAATGCCGCAATATTTCCAGTCCAGCGTCTTGAAAACATCTTCCAATGCGTTTGATGAACAGTTTCGGGGATGTAACATCCCTCTGTCGTACTCCTCTTCGCAATTGGATAGGTTCCGTTCGCTGGTCCTGGTCCTGGACAGTCATTGTCGCGGTTTCGTATAGACACCTCAACACCTCAATGTAACGACAGTCGATTCAGCATCGCTGCAAGGATTCCAGAACAGCCCAAGTCTCGACGGAGTCGAAGGCTTTCTCGTAGTCCACAAAGGCTAGGCGCAGAGGTTGACTATACTCTTCTGTTTTCTGTATAATCTGTCTCAGCGTATGTATGTGGTGCACGGTGCTGTAGCCTTTTCGAAACCCGGCCTGCTCAAGGGGCTGAAATTTGTCAAATCTTTGGGCGAGGCGATTCGTGATGACTCTCGAAAACAGCTTGTACACGTGGCTGAGGAGTGAGATCGGAAGAAGCGTTTTGTCTCATTTTTTGAAGAATAGGGTGACCGTACTCTCACTCCAAGCACTCGGCGCAACACCACTATGTATGACAGAGTTGAATAACTTCTGAAGCTCTTTCAGGACTGGTGTCCCGCCTGCTTTCAGAAGCTCTGTCGTGATGCCATCGGCGCCGGGTACTTTGTCATTTTTTAGCTGCCTGAGAGCTAATTTGACCTCGCCCAAGCTGACGTCGGGAATGTCATCTGTGAGTCAGTGGAAATCTTCGATTGCTGTTGTCTCGGGCTGCAGGACTCTATATTAAAAGTTAATAAAAGCGCGCCATTTTTTTAAAGATTGATCACTAGTGAATAAAAGTGGATCATTTTCGATAAGAACATACATAAAAAATTAAAGTGAAAGTGTGGCCAAGCTCCACATACTGTGGCAAAGCCCGTACTAACGCGCAATAAAGTGATGTTGGGTGTATGATAGGATTGGAAGGGCATCGTTCAATATGAGCTTTTACCGCCGGGGACAGTCACCGGTTCGGATGTTTACTACCAACAGCTGGTGAGACTTAAGCATTCAATTGAGAACAAACGACCGGAATCGACCAATAGAAAGGGTGTAGTCTTTCATCATGATAATGCTAGACCATACACATTTTTAGCCACTGAGGAAAAATTGAGATAGTTTGGCTGGGAAGTGTTAATATGTTCAACATATAGCCTTGATCTTGCACCTTCAGATTTCCACTTGTTTTAGTCTTTTTAGAATTCTTTAGGTAGTGCAAGGTTAACATCAAGAGAAGACTGTCACAAGCACATTCTTTTAATCACAAAACGCAAAATTTCTACAGCAACAGATCGTCTCACTACCAATAATGGCAACAGGTTATTGAACAAAACGGCACATATATACGTTAGTTAAATGTAAGTAAATAAACTATGAAAAAATAGCCTTGAATTTGTATTTAAAATACAAGTAGACTTTCTTCCCAACCTAATACAATCAGGCCAACCACTTATCCTGAAAAAGTGCTATATGTTAAACTGTGAGAACAGTCTTACTGGTAAACGCAAAATATCACGATGACGAAAATAGAAAATCTTTGTACAAATAAATTGTCCAAACATAATTTTATATACTAGTAGCAAGAAAATGAGGATGTTATTGACAGTACAGACAGATTATTATTTGTATAAGTTGAAAATAAAGCTACCATTTCCAAAGCAGTGTGTATTCGCTGTCCTATTTCTGCATCCTGCATATTACGTGCTGTCTCTAAGTCACCATCACCAACATACATTAGGAACTTTTGTTTCATGTGTTCCAGGAGATTTTCATTTAATGTTTGTGATCTACAAACAAAACTTGAAATGTTTACTAAGCACATGAAATAACCACATATATGTTAAAAATACCAACCCTAAGGAAAAAATATTTTAGTGTAGCAATACTAACATTAAAACAGGAATTTAATAATATTCAGTTTGATGAGTACTTGATGAGGGCTATTATTTAGTTAAACAAAAATGCCTCTTTTGTGAAAAAAAAAATAAAGTAGCACTCAAAATTCAAAAAGTTTTTATTCAACATAGGATGTTTACACACACTTATTGAAAGTCGAAATGAATTGATTAGGTACCATTCATGTTTTATTTTTACTGTTGTACCGTTTTAATTTTCCTTCTACCTCTTTGACGAGTGATACTTTATTTTTCTCAAATATGCTAGGTTGAACAACCATATCTTGCACAACCTTCTTTGGGATAAATCATACTTGAAGTACCGGACCAGAAAGTGTCCCGCAATTTTTTAGCAGGCGTGCTCGAGCGGTCAAATATGTAATTTATAATGTAACTAACTGGATAATTAAATAATTAAACCCCAACATTGATAACTAAAGATATAACTCGTCTAAGTTTTAATTAAATTTTGAACTGACACGACAAAAAGAATGCGCCATTAGAAAAATTTAAAAAAGTAAAAGAAATAATTCGACATTGCAACGCGGCGAATTGACGGCAAAATTACCTAAACTATTTTAATTATAATACAGTTGTCAATATAATTAGTTTATGTTAACTTTACCTACTATAATTATTCAAAATGAGTTCTACAGGTGATGAAGACATTTTAACACCACCGGAAATACAAGAAGCAGCAAAAGCTAATATTGAAAATAACCACCAAAATCGAAGGACAGATACATGAAAACGTGTGAAAATTTTATTAATTTACACGCATCTTTGAGAAAAGTACTATGCAAGCCTTGGCCACAACTGTGCATAATCGGACTATGTGATGCGTGCCCTGGCTGCGCCTCGGCCCGCATACCCATGATCGCCCGGTTACGTTGCACTTGCGGGCCGCGGCAGTAATCTACTAGAACAGGTTTCGTTGTGTATTTTGGACAAATATATTTACACAATGTAACTTTTAGCTCAGTAACCATATTTCATTGTATTAAACATGCCCTAACTTTAATAATGTACTACTAATTGAAAAGGATGATGGATTGTCATGTCATCAGCCCACTATACCCCACTTCAGGGGCTAAGGCCTCCCCCCAGGAGGGGGAGAGGGGGGCTTGGCGCTTATATCCTCCACGCTGCTCCAATGCGGGTTGGCGGATTGTACCGACCGCCATCTATTGACAGCGACCGGGACTGACTGCTTAACGTGCTATCCGAAGCACGGAATCAGTGATAGTGTTATGTAATTAAGTCAGGAAAACTCATTGGTACACGCCCGGATTCGAACCACGGCCACATGGCCCTGTAAATTTGAAACAAGTTGGCTGCGCTCAGATACAGGTAGAGGATGATAGATTACCAACTAAAAAATACAAAAAAAAATTATGAAAAAACATTAAAATAGACAAAAAGGGTATGATTTTTTTAATAACGACGTTTATCTAAGTATGTTTTTTTTTACGGCGGCGATCACTGCGTGGCTCTAATGGACGCAATAATCTAGGCACTTATTTACCACCAATTATTTATTAACGCATGGAATACAAGTTTTTTTAATAAAATAGGTGATTCTATTCCAATTTTTTTGCTGTTTACATTGCTGGTTTTTAATAATAACTTTTGGTAATAACTTTTCTAGCCAGCATTAATGTCCAGTATATATGGATAGTAGTTACTTAAGCACAAAAGTTTAAAGTTTATACAACATTTTCTTATCTATCAATAAGTGCTATAATCATGGAATGATATCTGAATGTACAAGATATTATTGGGAAATTTATTTTTAGTAGATTAATTCTTGAAGTGAATATACACATTTTAATATTTATATATATTCATCTATGTTTTTGTGTTTATGCTTAAACAAACATTATTGTTTAACAATATAATGATAAATAAAAGAATAGGCTCTCAAAAGGAGTCAAAAAAGTACTACAAAACAAAAGGCCAATTTTCATCTTAATTTATTTTCAGTCTGAACCAAAGATTCATTTCTTTAAATACCTACTTACTTTGGTTTTTTCTGTCCTGCTCCAGCCGGCATGTCCTTGTCCTGTGGGCAAATCGGTGGGTGCCATGGAAGTTCATGTTCACTATGTGCTGGTAAACCTATCTTATCTGTTAATAGATATTTGAGCCTGAAAAGTATTGTATAATATTAACTATGAACATTTTATATGTTATATATAATTAATAAAACTTTAATAAGGTATATAATTTAAAAAGAATCACTAACAATATTCCTTTATTTTCGAATGGTAAAAAAACTGGATATATCCTTTCCAAATTAGAAGGGAATGTCTTAGATTTCCCACTACAATACTCTTTGGTAGGCCAGTTCGGGTCCTTATCAAAATCTTCTGTATTTCTACTAACTTTTAAAGTAGGTGGATAGCTAAAAGAACAGATAAGTGTGTGATATAAATATAAAAATAAATAATTATATTACTCATGCCCACACAAAATCTTTGATACGCACATAACAATGCCACCTTCGTATTCGAAGAAATTTTCTTCAATATGATTATTTGACTTATTTTTTTCAGTCGTAGTCTGTTCTTTTGTTTTAGGTTTAATAAGCGGCTCATCTGAGGCTGAAACCATACAATCCAAAATTTTAGAATAATAATATGTAATTAATAATAAAACCTAATTTTGTTTGCAAATTAAAATACCTTACAATATAATCTGTATTATGCAATAGGTGAAGGCATATATTATGAAAGATGTTAGAGATATAGTCAAATCCATCTACACTCAAAAATTTAAACACAATCAGACTCAGCACCTTATACCTAAGGACATCAAGATCACATGGAATGGCATGGCATAGTCAGATAAGAATCCAATGACTACTTGGCATCGTGAAATGTGACAAGTGCATAAAGGCATGGTATTATCACATACTGTGACAAACTTTCACATAAAAATTATACTTTTATTCTTCACCTATTTGTGTGGTTTGTGACGTTATTATCCTTGGGTCGGGTTTTCAATGTAACAAGTCAAAACACTACAACTACAATAACTACTTTACTGTAATTATTAATCCTTCCCATAACTAGAATTTTCAGTTTGTTTTACTTACTTATTAAATTTGCCAAATCAGCTAAAGAAGTGATTTCTCGTGTAATTTTTCCATCGGAGGGTCGCAAATTATCAGTTTTTGTGACATAATCAGTTATAAGATTAGCATGTTTCTCGATGTGTTGGACTAATTTTTGTAAACTGTATGCTGACTCAACAGCGTGTACACCTTTTTCCTGAAGCCAATTTTCGTTGTACATAGGACTCTCAAGAAAATACTGAATGAGTGAATTCTTGTCACCTTCTTTTTTTAATTCTTTTATGTTGAGACCTGTCAGTTCACCCATCTTCTTACAATTTTTCTCCACATTTGTGAAATCTGAAACAGGTGACTTAATTGTAATTTAGCAATAAGAAAATTAGAAGAAAGTCATAAATATGAATAAGGTGTTTACCAAAGTTTTCAGCATGTTTCATTGTTTTCAAAAAAGAAGCTTGAGATTTTAACCAATGAGCTTCTATTTGACTGTATTCTAGTAACTGAGCTCGTAGTTGTTTAAGGGACCTACATATGGCATAAATTGTTAATGACATTAATAAGATTTTAAAAGTTCATTAAAAAAGTAAAATACACTCAGCATATCTTTTGTGTTAGATTATATTGATACATACTGTCTAACAAGTAAAAAATATTGTATAAATTAACGTTTATAAAAAAAATTACAATATTTTTTAGAACTTAACGTTTATAAAAAAAAAAAATGACAGTATCTTTTCAAAATAACGACTATATCGGTGGACGCTGACAAGGCGGTAATTACACTAATCTAGATCAAATTCATCGATCGCATTGACATACTTTATTGTGCTAGTCACCGCACTGCTGGCGTTCACCCGCCGCCGTACAGACAGTATTAATCAATAAATAGTCATTATTTTGAATACAAACCACATCGATTTTCATTTGTTTTGTATTATTTTTTTATTATTAAAATATTCTAGTATCAATTTGGTGTAACATGAAAAACACAGTGTGTATAGAAAATTATTTAAAAATTTATTTCTAAACAATGAAGCAGTTACAAAATACACAAATTAAAAGTAACTATTACATAACAAAGATTAGTTAGTACATAACTTCAACCATAAAAGTATTGGTGACTTACTCTTTAACGCTAAGCATCTTTTTCAAGAATGTGCTGTGACATAAAACACCATATCTATGTTTTTCAACCATTTCTATAGGTGGACTGAATTTCATACAATAATCATAATGTTTCATAGAATTATTATAATCTCCTAAAACAGCATAAGCATTAGCCAGAACAAAATGGTTCACTGAGTAATGTGGGTCATGATCAACTGCAGCACTTAGAACTATTGCAGCATCATCAGTTTTTTTAGATCTATGAAATATAGTCCCCATACTTAGAAGGGCAACATCTTTGTATTCCCTGAAACACACATATGCACACACAATTTACTCATTTAAAAGATATACTGATATTTACTGTTAAAAAGGCTTAGCTATTTTCTTTTACAAAATATATTAAATCAATAAAAACCTTGGGGCATAATGTACAGCACGTCGACTACACTCCATCGCTTTATGTGCATTCCCTTGCACTCTCCAGTACAATGAAGCCATATTATAATGAAGCCAAGAAGAGCTATTTTTCTTTAAGATATTAGCAATCCAGTGACCAAATTGATCTACAGTCATAATAGGAGCAATTTGTTCTGGTAGGGACATTTCTGGGTCTGCCGATAAATTTTGACGGTTCATCATAGCCTGGAATTAGTATTCATTTTTTAAAGTAACACCGAACAAAGAATTTTAAAAAAATTAAATTAGTTTTTATTTTACCTCCAAATGCTCAAAAGCAAACATACTAAAAGTAAGTGATGATATTTTCTTACAGTCAGGAACATCTTTGTCATCATCATAAGAGTTTACAAGTAAATAGTCCTCACGAGGCACATTTTTTGCACTGCCATCTTCCATTGAAGAAGCATACCAGTCAAGCAAATTTAAAGGGCCCGCTCTCAAGCAATTGTTATCATAAGAAAGCTGAGTATTAATGTCTGTTGCGATTCCTAATTCTGCCCATATCTTTTTAAGCCTAGTCTTTCGCTGGTTCAAATCATGATATAACTGTTTTATATTCTCCCACCTGGTATCTTGATTTAAAAATGCCAAAAGGTCATAAGACCGAGTCATTTCAAATGGTGAATCAACCTAAAAACAAGAAATAATGGTAAAAAAAATTTGTTATGGAGAAAAAGCTAAGGCGAAGAACATATTGTTGGACAACACCATGTGGCAAGTCATTGTTAGGTAATGTAGAAATAATCATACCCTAGGTTGAATCAGACCATTTTCCGTGACCATCCAATGGGTTGAGCATTGTACTTTAAATATTAACAGACAATAACAAAAAAATTGAACTATTTCTTTCATTTTTAAACAAATATAGTCCCAAAACATTAACTCTAATAACTGTTATGTCAAATAATTGTATAAATCGTGAAACGTTATTTGTTTTCAATTAAAACACCAACGACACTATAGAAATTTTAACTGTTTACAGTAAATGCCGGTAGTAAATAAATAATAACATTAACACATAATCATTTTCTCATTTTCTTCCATGCCTTCCATTTACAACACTTATCAACCCGATCAATTATTTGTCAATCAAAAGTCGACGTTATGTCACTGTCAATATCAATTGCAATATGGTTTTTTTAGGGTTCCTAGCCTATTGCAAAAAAGGAACCCTGAAAGTTTTAGTCAGTCATCGGAGGCGCCTGAACCTCAGAACAATTACTGACTAATGTCACTGAGAAGGGGGTACAAGCAGGTTGAAGCAAACCGTCATATATACTTACGTCTTTTTTACTCACACTGAAATTTACCACGTGGGAAATATGTGGAAAATAAAACAAATATATGTAAATACAAGAGTGCCTTCTATAACTTTAGTAATTGTACTGAGGTCTAAACAGACCAATCGTGCGGTGCGACGGGGGAGACGTATGTACCGAACGGCATACTGTGACGATGTTAGTGGTTCGGTACCTACTACAGCTCCAATCAACCTTTATGGCGGATGTGAACATAGGCACAAGTCGCGTCACAGTTACCAGTTTTTTGGTGCAGCGGGACGCAGTGGAGCGAGGGGCATATGACTGAACCTGCGCACGCATGCATATAGCGTTGTATTCTGATCCGCCATAAAGTTTGAATGGAACAATACCTTCGGTCGATTATAAAATTTTAAAAATAGTACGTACCACTTGTGCGATGATAAACTGTGGATCATCTTCGTATATAAACAAGGAATTGGAGTTTCACCAATTTCCACGGTCGGAAGAACGGTAAGATGTTTAATGTTTTGTATTTTCAATATTATTTCTAATTCGAATATTTTCGTGATGGACGACGCAACAAAATGGCGGCCGCGCCTTGTTTGTAATTCTTAGATATTGGTATTACGTCTGAGGTTTTTGAGTATGCTCATTACGATTTTGATGTAATTTTTAAAGTTCAAAATGGCGGCCGCGGTCTGTTTGAAATTTTTCGATATTGGTGTCAGGTAAGTTAATGAATATAGCTCAGAAAATATTTTAAAACCCGTCAAGTGCAAGAAATATATTTATACAATAATTCTTAAATTACATAATAATAACGATTAATGGTTAACTTGAATTAAATTAAAAGTTAAATTAAAGTTCGATTACATAGCGCTCGTTTTTTATATTTTATGGTACCTAGTACGGAACCCTTCGTGTGCGATTACGATTCGCACTTGGCCGGTTTTTTTTTTTTTCAAAAGTAGGTACGAAAAGAAAAAGCTTGGACAAATCAGGCGAAATTGCTATAAACAGAGAGCGCCATTAACTAAAAAGAAGAAGATAAGTAATCAACACGGAGTTTCTTCAAAATGGCACTTGCACGTGTAGCCTAAGAAAATTGTCTTTTTAAAGTGAAATCCGTCATAACCAGCTGAAAATTTGCATACGTACTCAGAATACTACCTAATATAATATATTAAAACTCCCCATCACTGCGACAGATATAGCCCCGCGCATGCGCTCACTGCGCTTCGTGATATAGTTCGCCTCAAACTTTATGGTTCATCGCAATACAAACTATAAGCGTGCTTGCACAGGTACAGTCATATACCCCTCACTCCACTGCGTCCTGCTACACCTAAAACCGGTTACTGCGACGCGACTTGAGCCTACGTTCGCATCCGCCATAATGTTTGATTGGAACTGTACACGGCGCTAGTGCGCGCAGTAGGCCGTGGGCTTAATTCATATGTGACCTTTTAACGCCACGCAGCTTTCATCTAGTGATCCCGAGGCTCGCTACAAGTAAATATAAGTTAGTAAACAAGTGTTTACGCAGCATGACGTATTGTTTGAATTATGAAAAATTCAGCATAACAGCATTTGACGGTTACAGAGGAGAGAGAGCACAAAAATTGAGGAACAGAAATGCCGATCTGCAGGTATGTCGAAATTAACTTACCAATTGTGATGGGAAGAGATGAATTTGTTTGTAATTCTCAAAACAAAGCACAATTTATTGATTTACTGACACAAAAACTGCAGGCTAATCAAATGGTCGTACACTAAGCGGAAGCAGTCGCAGATACTCTGAGCGCTGAAACAGCGATTAGTTTGTCTTTAAATAATACATCCGTTACGGTTGTCGCTGCAGATATCTACTGATATTTTAACAATATTGATAGCAAGATCCGATGATGAAAATCAAAGAATGGAAATGCTGGAAAATTTAAAATGCTAAAACCTGGAAGTCATCTGAAGCCCAGTAAATACTATGATATTGCAGAAATTCGCCAAAAAATGAGTCCTTTAAAAGATGTATTACTTTTTGCACATGCAATGTCAGGTTGTTATACAACATCGGCTTGTTCAGGAAAGGAAAAGTAAAAACTTAAGACTGTTTAAGTGATGTAGAGTTGAGGAAAACCGTTTCGGTATTCAACGATCCTCGAGCCGAACGTGACGACATCGCAAAAGCTGGGGAAGCATTCATTTTGAAAATTTAGAAAAAAAACTGACCTCAAACTGGATTTAAATGAACTAAGGTTCTATTTATATAAACAAACAGTTGCCAAGCAATCCATAAACGATAACTTAAACTGTCGACACTGCCACCTACTAAAGACGGAACTCGACAACACTCGTCTCGCGTTTATTTACAAGTGCAGCGCTGGTTGGGAAACCATGTGTCACCCTATGAATGGGGTAGGAAAAAGCGTGGCCAAACATTAGTTCCAGTTGTAAAAAAGGGTGTGAACGTTGGTGCGAGTGCTCTTTCGAAAAGCAGATCTGATGTGTTCGGCAATGGGTAGCCAATGTCTTGGCCAATCATGTGAAAATGTTCCTGAACCAATGGAACATGACGACGATTGTTTATTTTTTTGTTAATATATGTTTTCTCGTTTTTTCACCTTTTTTATTTATTTAAATTCCTCTAAAGTGTGCTTATTTATAAAAGAGTTTTCAATTTTGTTGCCCCCTTACACCCTGTATATCTCAGAACGCATGCGGTGGAGGAAGGGGGAGTTTCATATAGTTATTGATATATATCTACAGATACACCATACCGAATTTCAGCTGGTTATGTTAAATTTCAGTTATTTGCAAAGATTTTCTCTAATTTTTCAATTTTTTCCATTTTCCCTTACATCCTGTATATATCAGGACGCAAGCGGCAGAGGAATGGGAAGTTTCACATAGATATTGGTGTATATCTACAGATTCACCATTCCGAATTTCAGCTGGTTATGTTACATTAAATTTCAGTTATTTGCAAAGATTTTTTCCATTTTTTTTTCTATTTTTCCCTTACACCCTGTATATCTCAGGACGGAAGCGGCGGAGGAATGGGGAGTTTCACATAGTTATTGGTGTATGCATACAGAGTCACCTTACCAAATTCCAGCTGGTTATGTTACATTTCACTTATTTGCCAAAATTTTGTCTAATTTTCTTAGACTAGTGTTGGAATCGTAGGTAACCTAATTTCTGACGTACTACTATAACTGCACAACGTTACCTTTTTTATTACCTATTTTTGAATAAAAATAGTTTTAACGTGAAGAACTGAAAACTTACGAATCTTTTACGAATAGTTAGCGAAAAATGTGATTAATAAATGAAGGACATGCAACCGGTCTGTGCGGCTCTGAAGTGCGATATGCAATGCATGCCCGAATGCGCAGGCCCGCCTCACTTTCCGCCACAACGCTTCTATCATAAAATTATGGCACTGCGACGTTTTTGACAAACTTTAGAACCACCCAAATCGGTTGCAAGTACCTAAATAGGTAGGTAGGTACCTACTGTATACAGCTTTACCTCGCTGGCCGGGGCATTCACAGTTCAGCTTTTCACGATAACGTTCGGTTCTCATCGTAGGGATAAACCTCTTCCGACTTGCATCAACCAACACCCGTTGACGTTTATGGTTTGCTTCGCTCTTTTGGGTCGTAGCAACATCGTGGCAGATCAAAAGAAGGGCTATGCATCTTTTTTCGCACCCCTTTAGTACTTCATGCCAAAATGGAAGGTTTTAGATAAGGAATGTCTATTTGAAAAAGAACAGAAATAAAAACAGTCTAGTACTAATCGGACTCGGGTGGAGAGAGTTCCGTATTATAACTAATTTCACTAGTACCTATGCTCCTTTAAATCTGCCCCAAAAGAGAATTCTCGACTACTTCGTATAGGTAAGTAGGCTACGATACATGTAGTAACCACTAGACCAATGAAGAAGAACTGAAATGTGGACCAAAACTAATAACACAGTTAAAGTTTTTTTTCAAATCCGTCAATAAATGACTGAGAAATAAATTATTTAAATTTATGTATTTTCGCGCGGTTTGACTGGTGGCCTCTTACTGCCCGTGACGTCATATTGCCTACTCGATCGAGTGTCGCGTCGTCTCACTGCACCACAATTTATACCGTCGTCCTCGCTAATGTTATTATGTTACAAATTAAGTTCCTATATTTCATTTAAGTCTATAACATCTTATGTTTTTTATGTAATACGAGTAGGTAGTTAAATTTTATTTGATTATAATGGAACAAGTTTTTGTAAAAGGACAAAGTGATAATTGGCCTAAAATTAATATTTTCACTGTGATGGACTTTTTTCTTCAAATCCGTCTTATGTTAGTGCTGAAATAAAGGTTTTAAATTTTTCAAGTAAGACGCGGCGGGGGACTTTATAATATGTAGTGAAGTCCCTCGCCGCATTTGTCTGTCTGTCTGTCTGAATGTGATAAACTCAAAAACTACCGAACGGATTTGCATATGGTTGACGCCAATGGACGGAGTGATTCAAGAGGAAGGTTTATGGGCATGATTTATCAATGTTTTGTGCAAGTTGTGTTTGTTGAAAAATAACGATTATTATTGAAGACGACGACGTCGGAAAAAATAAAGCCGACTGGGATCTTTCATCGAAAACGCTGCTTAACCCCTTTGAGATATAACAAAACAATGTACGGAGGAATTTTTTCTCTTTTATAGAACTAAAAAAAGTCCGCGACGGGATATATCTATCTTTTATGGATCGCTTACTATACCTATTTTTATGTTTAAAAAAATTATTTCATAATTGAAAAGTAATTGTTTCTATGTTTAACATTAATGTATCATATTATGAGAAAAAGAAATAAAGGAATATTATAATTATATTATTATTATTATTCATTTGATACCCATATATGGGTATATATCAACATGTACTATGAACAAACTAATGATTTTGGTTCAGGATAAAAGTTACAGAACTTTATAAAAATGTATTAAATATTCAGCTCTAGTACGCTTAAAGCACGAAATCGATAAGAAACAAAAGCGTGGGATCCTCGACAGAAGTAAATCTTCATGGGAAATTCTCGTTTTTCAACAAAGATCGGTACTTTGCGGTCAGACGATATTTTAGTTATCTTCTTATGGCACGTTCTCGGTTTTTTTTTATCAAAAATTAATGTTTTTAAAGATATACGATTACGATTTAAACATACTTTGGGAACAACGACCTTTGATTTCAGATTCCAGTTTTTAAGGAAACTGATTCGAAAATGACACCCCATTCGCTTTTGGCACAAATGTCATTTGCAGATTTTTCAAATGACGGCCCAAAGAAGTTTCGTAGGTAGGTGGAGGCTCCCCAACTATATTGCAACTATAATTAGCGACGGGTTCTCTTTAGGTATATAAGATACCCTTGGAGTAAAATTCGTAAAATAATACGTATTTTTCCGAAAAAAAATACACGTTACGTAATGGTTACGTATTACCATGTTTAAAAACTTATAATTTTTGTTAGTTTAATAATTACAATTAATTCAATAAAGCTCTTGTAATAGATCTATTTGTTGTAAAAGATAATAATGACTACCTGGTTAGATAACGCCAACTGTGGTAAAGTATAGCAACGAATTCGATTATACAGATTAATTCGCTGCGTACATTGGATGGTTGATATATTCCATCGCTTTTCACTGCACAGAAAATCAGAAAATCAAAATTAAATGTATTTTCGCATAACTTTATTTTTTATATTAATTGTTTAAGGGACAGTCTTTTGATTTTTAAACAAATAAACAATAGGTAATGCGAGTCAATACTGAATTTTCTTCTTTGAGTGGGATCTGCCACTCAGTTTGTTTAGATTTACCTACAGTTTACATGTACTATGTTAGAGAAACACATCAACTGCAGCGCCCTTTGGTAGCCTTCTTTTATAGTATACATTCGTGTTTTCTAAGGCTAATCTTATGTTTTTAAAAACAAAAAGTTTCATCATAATCGGACCAGTCTTGCGTGATGCTCGAACAAACAGACAAACAGTTACAGTTTAATATCAGTAGAGATATAAATAGATACTATTAAACACCTACCGTATTAATAGTAGTTAGAAGCTTATTACATAGAGAAAAAATCATATTACACGTATAACATTTTAATAATTTTTTTTTGTTTCATTTTGTTATTTCCTTTTATCAAATTGAACAATTTAAATGTTTACCAACGAAACACATAAGATCTTTAATGATTCGTAAAATGTATTGAGTGATAACTCATTCATCATCTATTAATTATTAACATCGGAAGTTTTATGAACAGCTTTTGACATAAGCTTTATATAAAGCTAAAGTTCTCAAAGTCAAGCCGCCCTACGAGGCGTCGCGTAGCGTCGCTCATCGGTATATTGCGATCTCTAATGCGCAAGTCCAAATAACCTCGCTGTCTCCAGGCGTCTAGTGACGCGTGCAGTGTACACCTTACTGACGTTAATATTATCACTGGATTCATTAATATTTACGCCCTGATAGCTATATTCAGTGTTAACACAAGACGTGAACCAATAATTTATAGATTTCTAAGTGTTGTCAAAAATCTCTAACTAGGATCTGTGTAAATGAATATACTTCTATGTGAATGATTTCAGTCATGATTTCAATAGAATAATTAAGGTCAACATTGTTAAACAAATGTGCGGGTCATCGTCGATGTTTAGTATCAGGTAAAACATGGTAATCGACCGAAATGTGTCTGCCAAATCTAATGAAAATGATGAGAGGAGGAAAAGCAAATCGTCCTTGACAAAAGATGTGTACACTGGCGCCGAAATAGTTAAATTAGAGGTGGTGGATTGTATAAGTCAATTATTGTAAAATTAGAACATATTTTTGACATTCTCCTGGCCTTCGTTTCAGAGCGTGCTTTGGAGGTGCGGATTAAGAGATATCTGTCTGACAGCACTGTGGCTTCCGTTAGGTACTTTAATATTTTGTTATGTGACAGCATCTATTTTTCAACCAGACGATATACACGAGACACATTGTAGGGTGAGTATTTTAATTATTCACGTATTCCGCTTTCATTTGTTTCAATTAATTAATGGACTAATTAAACCTTTACGGGCACTGAATATCGAGTTACGATTTTCAGAATAAATTAAAATTTAATTAAAAAAACAAAAATGCCTACTAATTAAAAATACTGTGTAAAAAATGATAAACGAGAAAATTTAGCTTTAATTCATTTATTAATAATTGAAAACATAGTGCATATAAGAAAAAATCGTTTCAATAGTGTTAATTTTGTAATTATATAACTATAACTCAATACTATACTGTAGAGACTTGAAGAGTCATATAGACATTGGTTACCATTTTTAAAATGATTTATAATATATATTGGAAAATTCCTTTATTAATTTCAAAATAATACTTTTATTAATATACATTACTAGTACAAGTGAACGAATATAACAGCGTACACAAGGTGTAGTATTTCGCTTCTGCCAAATTAATACATATAAAAGTTCAATAGGAGAACATACATCTGACGGCATTTTCCATTCATTCTGTTGAAAACCAACCCTATTTTTTGTTGATTTTATTAAATATCCAAATTTTTCTTTTCATCACATGCAACCGCATCATATCGACGCTACGCAATACTTACGTTAACACAAGGTTACTGACCGCGAAACGCATTTGGTAACACCTCGAATGGCGATGAAAACGGGTAAATTTTACAAAAACAAAAATAAATTTATATAATTTTACAGCGTGTTTTTTTTTATTTAATTGTATTTGGGCTCAAGAAGCTGATACTTAGTCACCTACATCAAACTAGCAGGAGGTTTAAAACTCACCCGGTATATATATCTGGTTAAAACTTCGTATATTGCAATAAAAATTTTATGACAGAAAGAAAAGGAATATACTTCGGAATATGTAGAGTCAAAATTATGTAGGGTAAAAAATACGATGTTATTTTCTTTATTAAAAAGTTGAATACGTTTTCAGGTATACAATGTGGTACCATCTATAAGTGCCATCACAGGTATAAGTCCCCAGAGGTACATTTGGAGGATCTCTATTGCATTTCATTTAGGACCAAGACTGTTAATAGGGTCTCTGTACTATAATTACCATAAGGAACGTGCTTCCCGCATCACAGACTTGAAAGTGAGATTTTCTTTTAATTTCTACTTCCATCCGAACGAAAGAGTAGTCATGGGATGCTGTGATGATTGAGATGATGCGATGTCTGTTTTCGAAAATAAATTTAGAAACTAGCTGTAGACTTTAAGTTTCTTTTGAGGATTCCGTACATATGAAAAACGGGACCCTTATAAGATCACTCTGGTGTCACTCTATTCGCCTGTTACACCCTATTTTCTCCGATTTTAATGAACGAAAAAAATATTTGAGACATATACAGAGTTAAGTGGCCCGATCACGCATGTGTAGCGTAAACTTATGATTTTCATTACGATCACTTTTATTTTATATGTTACGTGAAACGAATCAAAAAGTTTTTTTTTTTTACTAATCAATTTCAATCAGCAGAGCAAAGACCGAACACTTGTTCTGCGATTTCGGTGGTGCGTCCAGTTTTTCGCACATAGCCTTAACTGGTATATACCTCCCAGTCTGCTCCGACTTAAGGTATCTCGGATCATTAATACAAAATGACGGCGACATTGATCGGGACGTGAAGAACAGGATAAATGCGGGATGGATAAAATGGAGACAGGTCTCATCAACCACATGTGATCCGCGAATGCCACTTAGGTTGAAAGGGAAGATCTATAAGACGATCATAAGACCTGTCGTGCTGTATGGTTCGGAGTGTTGGGCAACAAAGGAGACGGATGAAAGAAGAGTGCATGTGGCAGAGATGAGAATGTTAAGATGGATGTGTGGTGTAACTAGAATGGACAAGATTAGGAATGAGTATATAAGAGGAAGTCTGAAAGTAGCGCCGGTCATAGAGAGACTGAGAAGCAATAGGTTGGAGTGGTATGGGCATGTGATGAGAAGGAATGAAAGGCATATTACAAGGAAAGTTATGCGTATGAATGTGGAGGGATGTAGGGGTAGGGGACGACCCAAGAAGGTATGGATGGATTGCGTGAGAAAGGATATGTGTGTGAAAGGTGTGAGTACTGAGATGACGACTGTCAGAGATGAATGGAAGAAGAACACATGTTGTGCCGACCCCACTTAGAGTGGGATAAGGGCAGGAGGATGATGATATTTACTAATTTATTCCCCAAAAATGAAATTTAATTTACTACCGGAGTTATCTTATGAAATAAAAATGAGGCCCTATATTTTGTAATTTCTTTTCAAAATTTTAAACCTAGCTGTTTCGACACAGAAGGATTGCTCGACTTTCGTACATTTTCATTTATATCCTTTAAACTATGCTTTTCAAATTTATATAAATGTTTATATATGTTCAATAGTGTTTCTCATAATGAGTGTTTATCAAGTCACTTATGTACTTAATAAATTTAAAGATAATTGGTTTGTTTGTTGTTTGTTAATTGACTGACCTGCTGGCCGAGTGGTTAGAGACCCTAACTGCGGAGCCGAGGGTAGCGGGTTCGATTCCCGCCCGCGGGACAAATATTTGTGTGCATGACTATATCTATTTGTTCCGTGTGTGGGTGTAAAAGTATCTATATATGTATACATTATAAACAAGGATATTTAAGTATATATCAGTTGCCTAGTACCCCATAATACAAGCATAATACTTGCTTACTTTGGGACTAGATGGAGCTGTGTGGGATGTCCCAGATATTATTATTATTGGTTTAGCGTTCGCTATGGCAGCCTACTTATATAAAGGAAAATAAGATTGTAGAAGTACATGATTAAAATGATGATTGATGATGTACGGAACCACTCCGCGCGAGTCCGACTCACACTTGACCAGTTATTGTTTTTCATGATTATATAAATGATTTTAGACAATTCTACCTTTCAACAGTAAAGTCATGTTTGATTTGTAAAACTGACAGTTTTTCTGAAATTATAACAGGTAGCCGAGTGCAGGTACCCACTTAATAAATTCTTTTTTATTTACAGACTCGTGTAGAGGCAACAAAATTAAGTCTAGCGTGTTACTGGTTAAATTTAATTGAAATATTCGCGCTGACCGGCGTAACCTATGTGTCCAACAGAGAAAATTATTGTAAGTAAAATTACAACAATCCTTACGATGTCACTCGTACAATAGACAATAGAATTTTAAATAAAAACATTGTGTTTGTACATAAGTACGCGTGTAGGAAGTTATACTTCTTTGCCAAACTGTCGATAAACGACATCAAATACGGCGTGTTTGGCTAAACGTATCTAAATTTACAGAGTGTGTAGAGCTCAGATCAGTGAGTAGAGCTACACGAACTAAACAAAAGTTTCAAAATAAATAAGATAAGTGATAAAAAAATGAAGCTTTGAACATGTTTTTCTCGGTAACAATTAGTTTACGCCATCTGCATATAATATAATATATAAAATATATAATAATATAGTATAATAACGTATACATCACAACAATGTCTATGCCCCAAACTAAGCATTAGCTTGTGGTTTGGGTACCATATAAAACCTTTTTGTTTATTTCGGCAAGTTCTACACGCTATATAATTTTTATAATTTTGGACTATATATATATATAGGTATTGTACACGGTGTATATTTCAATTACCTATATTTAACAAATATTTATACTATATGTATACCATTTAAAAAACGTTAAAATCATTCATAAATAAAATCAATAAACCGGCTTAACCTGATTTGATCAATAATAGTTTTTTTAAATATTTACGTATTTAAATTTCATACAAATATTAATAATATTTAAATGTAAATAAAATCTAATTAGAAACTAAAATTAATTACCTATAAAAATAACTAATAACTTCCGATAGAAAAAAACTAACCTTTAAAGGGTGTGAAATAATACAAGTTTGTTCTTTGTCTAATTATTTTTGATCCTTAAAGGCGTCTGGGACCGCTAATCATTAGGTATTTTAAGTTTACTTAGCGGTCCCAGACGCCTTTACCTATGGCTATAGCTATACATATTACATAGGTATTTTACAGACCATATCACTAAAAGTAACAGATATCAGATAATTTATGATTGCTTATAAACAATTTATTTATGATATTCAAAAACTTGATGCCAAAATTTGCACTTAAAGATTTTAAAAAATGTTTTACAAAATTTTTTTTTTGCCAAATTTAAAATTATTTATCTATGCAAAGTCAAGATTTTATCTGATGTGTACCTACTAATTTCTGTGTCATTAAAAAATATAATTTTACTCTTACAAAATAACACATAAATATCACATCAAATCTTGATACACGGAGTGTATATTAAATTTCATAACAAAAAAATTATGTAAAAAAATGTTTTATTAATATTATATAAATAATGATTATATAAATTAACTCTAATAGAAATTAACTTTGTGGTATGTTACATTGACGTACGCAACACCCGCTACATGCTGAAAATTGCGTGCCAAAAGAGACATAACATCAAAAATACAGGCTGCTCTCTTCATTCCCTAGTTGTGGGTGTGATGGATTTAACCATAGATATTCCTTGATAATAAATTTCTTCTTGGAATCACCATATCAAAATTTCCATAAAAGTATAAAATGTGACTAAATAATATTTTGTAAAACAGAAAAAAGTTTCATGAGTATGACCAAAATATATATTTCGGAAACATAAATCCCATCAAAAACATTCTTGTAAAATATTAGCCCGGTCTCGCAACAAAGTTAAGCATCTATAGCGGAACTGATCAACTAAAATTTCTGAATTTAGAATTTCACATTCCTGTAAAAATTAGACTTTGCTTATTTCACAGGATTTTTTTTTTTCATGGGAATCTTATTTCCTTTTGTAAGCAATTCTTTTTTTCTTCTTTTATGACTATATCGTAAATATGACTGATCAGTGACGAGTTCCCCAATTATATCATAACTATAATCAGCGACGGGTTCCCCGACTATTTCTTATTATTATTATAAGAATTAAATGTAGGACAAAAAAAGTTTCAATTCAAGAAAGGTTCATGATTTTAGACTTTTCACCCGACTGCGGAGGATGATGTGTTAATTAGTCTATACCGGGTGTTCGGCTGAACGTAGTCCTAACTTATAGAGCGGGTAGAGCTTACCAAATTAAACAAAAAGTAGTGATCGATCAAATCGATGGCGCCTTCTTGGATTTTAAAATCACTATTAAATTTTTATTTAGACCTCTAAAGTTTGTCGAAAGCGAGCATAATGGCCATTTTGCCATTATGATCGATACCGCTACATTGGATTTCTAAATCGCTGTTAAATGAATTCAGACCCCTAAAGTTAGTCAGAGATGTGTATATTGATGTGCAAAGTTCAAAATGGCGGCCACTTTTTTTCAATTTTGATCACAGATACGTGTTTGGAGTCCACGCGGACCGTTAGATATCGATTTTTTAAAATAATCGGTCCAGTAACTAAAAAATTCAAAATGGCGGCCTTTTTCAAATTTTGATCACAGATTCGTGCTCGGAGCCCACGCGGACCGTTAGATATCGATTTTGAAAGCAATCAGTCCACTAACTAAAAAGTTCAAAATTGCGGTGACTTTTTTTCAATTTTGATCACAGATTCGTGTTCGGAGTCCACGCGGACTCTTAGATATCGATTTTGGAAGCAATCAGTCCACTAACTAAAAAGTTCAAAATTGCGATGACTTTTTTCACTTTTTAATCACAAAGTCATGATCGGAGTCAGGACTCTTTATATCGTTTTTGAAAGCAATAAATTAGTATATGTAATTTTTGTAATTTTCATACTTGTGAAGTACTTTTCATACTTGTGAAGTTTCATTAAAATATATTCAGCCGTTTTGGAGATTATCTCGAATAGACAGACAGAAGTACATATAGACAAAAAATAGCATATATCATGGGCACATTATAGAGAATTAAAGCGGTATATCTGGAAAAAAATTCTATACATAATAATTTTATAGTTTCTGATGCGGAACCGTGTTTATACGACTCGGACTTGCATTTGACCGGTTTTCTACTATGAGAAGATTATTAGGCCGAATTGGTACATTAATAAGATCTCGATATAAAATATCGATAAAAACCACGGTGCCAATCTCTATAACAAAAGTAAATATGAAATTGAATTGTTTTTTACTTCTTTTAAGCTGTTTTATCACAGTTTAGTAATTTTAATATTTTCAGTGTAATGTAGGCTATTGTTTAAAAATGTGCGATAATAAAATTGTTCATTTCTTAGTGTTTAAAAGTAAAATGGTAATTGTGTACATTTACGTGTAAAAATGGCATTTGGTACTTACCAATGCAACGAAATTGTTTCGTTTTCTGTTGATTTTGAGAAACTGCCACTGTGGGCATTTATTGCAACACAAGCCATTTTTGTGGCGAATTTATTTCACACAAATTTATTTAATAATTTACTCCTATATTATCAAAATTTAAAATAATTTGATGCAAACGTCCGTTTGACTAGTCATCCTAATGTCACTGAGAAGGAGGTAACATGCAGGTTGAAGCAAACCGTCATATATACTTACATCTTTTTCACTCACACTGAAACTTACCACGTGGACAACATGTGGTAAATAAAACAAATATATGTAAATACAAGAATGCCTTCTATAACTAGTGATTGTTCTGAGCCTCACACACTCTAGTCCGTCAAAGTTGGCCAGTCAATTTTTTGACGTTGTATTGCGACGTTTTCTCTATGCGTTATTTCTCTAAGGGTTAATACTTAGATATAAGATAGCACATAAGTTCTTAACAATAACTAAAAAGTTACAAATAAAGAAAGGAAAATTGATCGAACTAAATCTAGGTACTTAAATTATTTACACGTCAAGCACAATATCCACTAATGTAACTTTCAGGTTTAATATACATTTGTGACAGAGATATAGAAAGTTTAAAAGTGTATCGAGTTGCTTCTAGAAAAAAGTTACCGTTCGTTAAACTTGACAGAGCCGTACTGTGATCCCTGATGTCATTTATATTTATTTATATTCAACTCCGCACAGTAATAACCTGAAAACACTTTAAAAATCAGTCATAACACGATGCTATATTGTATGCTAATTTTTTTAAGAACGAAACTCTTATTTTTAAACATTTTTTTCAGTCGTACACGAAAAAATATTCATAGTGTTCATGGTGGCATCTCTTTTGCACATGCTGTGCCGTGCAAAGGTAGGCTGCGCAGGCGTCGACTTACCGCCCGTACGTACCAATCGTTTAGTATGGATATTGTTCTACGTCGCCATTGCTGCCACAGTGGGACTTATTGTGTTCTTCCTGAGGCATCGGCTCTTTTGTCGACCGCTAGGTAAATATTCCTTGATATTGAGCCTTAGGCAAATATTATTTATATAGACACTTCGATTACCAAACATTAGTTTCAAAGTGCTAATGAAATGTTCCTCTTGTAATTTTTAAGTAAATCACCAAAAACCTGCGTTTATACAGTGGTGGTCATATAATTAAGAACGATTTGTAGTTCCAGAAATATTTGAAGAAAATCCTGAGATAATAACATGTTGCGTTTTTTCTTAGAAATGATTAGTTATGATATGAAATTGCCACATAGGTACCACTTAGATAAAGGAAACAAAATAGTTGTATTGGTTTTGTAGTAATTAAAAAATCATCGTATATTAACGCGAGAGGTACCAAACGATAGGTCTTAAAAAATGATATGTAGGCTTTAAACATTTTTTTTATTTAAGTCAACAGTTGTTGAGATAAGCACTCCTAAAGTCCTAATTTTTGTTAGAGTTATGTGTCGTCGTCCCCCCTCTACCAGCTAAACCGTTGTTTTTGGGTATGTGGACAAAAGTTATGACGGAGTATATATAACGTAGTTAAAAGAAAAACTATCACAGCTAACTAGACTATATTATTTAACGAGTATTAACTTTAATAAGTAAAAATTTTGTAAAAATTCCATAGAAAATGACAGCGTTTAGCCAATAAGCGAACACTAGCTGCATTATATCTTTATGATGTTATTGTAAAAGATAATTTAAAAAAAAACATTTTATGATGAAAACCACATTGTATTAACTACGTACTATAAATTTACGCTTTCCTTTGCAGATCTTATTCTCTTCACAATTGATACTAAAAGTCAAAAGTTCACTGCAATAAAATAAGTAATAAAAATTGTCTCTAGCTATCTCTACACTAATGTTATTCGTGTGCGAGTCCGACTTGCACTTGGCGGGTTATTTTTATTTAAATCTTTTCAAAATATAATATTAATAATTACAATATATTCAACCAGTGCGCGAATTAAAGAATCTGAACAACAAGAGGATTAAAAAAATATAGGTTTTAAAACTAATATCCGTTTTTTATTTTCAGCTTTTACGTGGTTTTCGGTGTGTGAATACATTTTAGCGACGACGAATATGGCTTTTCATGCACTAGTCGTGCGCGACTTGTCAAGGCATCAGCTCTATGTGGTGCAACTACAATACAAAGATGATTGAAAGTCAAAACCATCAGAAGACGAAGAACTCGACCAAGTCCAGCGAAACAAAAGGACGTTTTTAATTTGAACTTAGGTCATTCATTAAACTAAGCACTTTATTATAGGGCACAATTTATTTGATTGCTTAATTTTGATGTAACATATCATTAAAAATAAAATAAGGCTTTAGGATTCTGAGGCTTTAAGTAAAGTTCATTTGTAGCAGTTAAACAGAGTAAGTAGGATTTCAAAGGCGACCAACGTCTATACAAAATAATACAACGTTAATTTTTATTCTGCACCGGCACTTTTAATATACTTATACGAGGTACGAGGCAATATTTTTAGTTTATTTATACTTAACAAAATGGTCACTGTTAATATTTATTAATGCGATGTTTCAAGAAAAATGTGGTAAATCGATTCTAACGACAATACTGACGGACACGTATTGATTTTGTCGATAAATGAAAATTCGCGTTGTATAAAAGATGCAATTATAATACTGTTACGTAATTAAATAATAATATCATAAACATCCAAATTTATATTTTTTTTGGCGATTGTACTTATTTTTAGAAAACTCATATGATAAACATAAGTTTAAATCGGGTGTCGATGTGTGGCCCCCCTCAATTTCTAGTCTTTTTGTTGAGCCCTCAGACTTTCAGATCTTCCTACATATACCTACGAGTACAATATGTCTTGCAGTGTTAGAATTAAACTGTTAGAAACCTCGCTGAGGCGAACCTATTTATTTATTTTATTTTTCCGTTTATATGTACTATGACTCACATTTTTATATAATTTTTAAGTTTGTAGTATCTCGTACCAATCAGGATATAAAATGTTATTCGTAGCAGAAATTGACTTAAATTAATATAAAAAGTCAATTTAAACCCTGTTGCGTGGGTGGACAATTCAATTTTTCCACCGCACGGCATATACAAATATCATACATGAATAATAACTAATACCACAAATATGAAATTTAAAAAAAATCTATTATCTAATTAGAAAACTAAACATTTGAATTTCTGAGATTTACAAATAAATATGCGTTGTGTACGTTATCCTGTCTCCTATTAAATATTAAGTTGTTGTTTTTTTTCAAAAGTTGAATGTGACGATGATTGGGAGATGATCCTCGTTTAGATGTGTAAAGAAATGAAAATAGATCGATTGTGATGTAACAAATGGTGTTCATTAAGAAATTACCAAAACTTGGCACTGCCAGGGGACGCCATTATAGCAAACTTGTAATTTATTATTATAAACTTAATCTCATAATAACATCTTATTAAAAAATATTAATTTCAAAAACATATTCCTGAAAATAAATTAAAATATTTCTTTATTTAATATCTAACACATTGACAATTTCGATAGGAAACCAAGTATTTATTTTTCATTTTAATTTAAAACTTAAAACGAATAAAAAAAATTTTTATTTGTCAATATTCTTCAAATTTCATGTGCTTTTCAAACTTCTGAAACAAACGATAGATTGATTGAAATTGGAAAAGGATATAGGTATAATATTACATTTATTACCTTGAATCATTTGGACCGATTAGGTACAATTACTGTTTTAATTAAATTAATTAAACGTGATATTAAAAATTATTTCAGTTTTAAAATATTTAAGAATATGCGTGTGTGTATTTTTTTGGTATTAAACCACATACTAGCGCTTCATTTGCCATAAACGTTGCCTCTAATAAAATTATGTCAATTATACCGAAAATTTAATAAAAACAGAAACTGTTGATAGAATTTAAGAAATATAGACTCAATAAAAAAGGTGTAAGATAATCTTTCACTCTTCACCACGCTCTACCTTGCTTATAACGTACCTATATGAAATTTCATCATGACATTTAATATATACCACATAGAAATTTTGTGGGGATTACTTACGTCCTGAAATTAAATTCACCTAAAAACAGAATTATGAAACTCATGGCGCCGAGCTACCGGACCAGCAGGTCCATGTGTTTTCAATGCGTCTCTATGGATTTGTGGAACAAATGACAAATATAATTATAAGACTGTGCAAACCTGTTATTAGACAGAGTCTGGTGCGTTTACTGTTTGCGCTCAATTTTAAACGTGATGATTTGCATAAGATAATGAGGTGTTCGACAACTTCCTGTGAATTCTTTCTATTTAGATTTTACGAAAAGAAAGTATTTTCTTAAATATTTCCAGCTTTTCCTTTATAAGGATTAGTCTATTTGGCATTCCTTCAACGTGAAAAGAATGATACCAAAGTTTAAAGTTGTACAATAAAACTTTATAAATAAAATCGCGTATGTCATAAATATTTTTCTATTATAATCATTTTATTGAAAACTCCATTTTAAAAACATTTATTGTATCTATATGTTTACAACTCGAAAACTCCTCCAGCTGTGCTTAAACTCGAGAATAAACCCAATTTTTTATCCGACATACACTCCAGTATAGCCACAGAGTTAGTGTTAAAATAGCTTTCGAAATATCAAAATTAGAAATTGAGTTAAAAAAATAAACATTTAGTCTACTCGATTTGCTTGTGATTGGGGTTTAGTAACATTTAAGTAAATAATATCCTAAAACAATTTCGTTATAAGTACAAAACAAACGACTTTAAATTAAAAATATCAATTTAATATGAAATAGGTCGGTGTTCCACCTTATTATATTTAATGCTATTTTTTCGTTGTAAGTGCATTATCATAAAAAAAATATTTAGCAAAAAAACAACAAAAGCAATTGTTTTTATTTATTAAAAGGTTTTTTCATTTTGTTCCGCTTCAAAATTTTATACGTAACTACGTTCGTCCCGAGTTATTTTCAGTCAATAATCTATGAAAAATACGTTATGCAGGTCATATTAAAATACTAGGAAAACTATACTAAACTATTTAGAGTAATTTATTTAGCTTTAGAGTTTAGTATATTAAAAGTTCAAATGTATCATATTACAATTCGAAATGACATCAACCGTAGATTATACCTAGGTTAGGGTAATATAGTTGTGATAACAGACAAAATAATAGCTAGCGGTAGGTTTATTAAAGAAAATTCTGGGTGCGATTTTAATTCATAATTGGCCAGATTTTTTTTATAAATCCGATAATTATATTCTTATAATTGAGCACTGTTATTAATTCTGAGCACTGAGCTATTATGAAAATTGCTGTTCGATCGAGAAAAGATTAATTTCTATCTAGCATTAAATTGTTCCGCTATACTGATTGAAAATACCACTTTTAGAAGTGTATTTTAATTTTTCACTAAAATACTACATAATTATTACTTCATATAAAGTATGAAATACTATTTAATTTTTTTGGATGTAAATTTAAAAGTAATTAAAATAGAACGTAGTGCAATTGTAGGTAAGGCATTTTAATTGATTAATAAAATTAATATGATTCCCAAAGGTGAACATCAAATGGTGACCTTTCATCACAACTGAAATATATACATAATTTGCCTACGCATAAAATTGTACTAAGCGCCTTATATAAAATTTTAAGATGTGTTGTAAAGGTTGACGAACCCAATGATATCAGTTTCAAAATGCGTTATTGTAAAATAAGTAGCTGTAAACTCGAGTAGGTAAAACAAAAAACGAAGAGTTTAAAAATTCTTAATTATTATTAAGATAGTCATTTATATTGAAAAAGTTTAGAAAACCTATGCATACCTACATTGAAAGCTGTAGAAGTAATGTTGGTAAATAGATTTCAATTAAATACAGTAAGAGAAATTGAATTGTTATATTTATTCGTTAATAGCGATTATTAGAATAACTAGGTATTGACTAGTTTTATTTTTGGTTGGTGATATAAATACCTATAATAAAAATTTGACTGATTTATGTGAGTAACGTCGTGTTCCCTACAGATTCATTGTTTAAGTAGTCGCTAATTGATAGGAGAGTCTCATTCGTGTTTTACTTATATCAAGATTCACTTGAACAAATGTAATCTGATATGTTAAATAAAAATTATAAACATAACTGTTTCATTTTCATCGTTATAGATCGTACTATTACAGTGTGATGGGCAATTACAATATATGTATATTATTATGTATATATGAATGTCAAAAAGTATACTTACATAATTTAGCGATGCCCTCTATCAGCCCTTTTTATACCCTACTGTAGAGGCTTAGGCCTCCCCTCGAGATGAGGGGGCTTGGAGCTTAAATCCACCACGCTGCTGCGGATTGTAACAACCGCCATCTATTCACAGCAACCGCTCCAGCAATGCTACCCGAACGATTTTATTTTTGGACATTTTACTATTTCCAATATTTCAGGCTTGACAGCATCCATCCACCCGCCGTACAAAGCTAATGTTAACCTTAAATTTAATAGTCATTAACTAGAAGAAAATCACTGGATTGTTTTCCTTTTATTATTATTATTTTTTAAATATTTTATTGTTAATTTTTTTCTTATACATGCTAGTTGATATTGTATTATCTGTGCAAGAAGAACATCAATTTGGTTTTGTAAGAAAGATACAACGTGTATCTAGACAGAAAGTTCAGGAAAACTCACGAAAGTTTAAAAAAGCATTAGAACCATGGTATTGTGTATAAAGACACTGCATCGTGGCCACACAAGTGTTAGCGAAAAAATATACACCATTTGATGTTCTGATATAAGTAGCACTTCGAAGTTGCAGCATTCAGCGTGATGCATATGTGAAATCCCAGCAAACAGCAAACAGAATTCAGCCAAATATGTAAATTACTAGCAAAACTCGAAAAACTCTCGGCAATTATAGAAATGTTAATATAAAACGTGGAAAGTTCTACGTCTAAGTTATAGGTAAATCAATATTAGTACAGGAATAGTTCTAGAGAGCCGGGAAAGTCACTAAAATTCTAGAAATAAAAAAGTTCAACTTATGGTCCAAACTTATGGAGCGTGTAGAGCTTACCGAACTAAACAAAAAGTTTCAAAAAATAAATAAGTATGATAGGTATGTACCTAAATGACTAAAAAAATTAAACTTCAAACATATTTTTCTCGGTAACCGTTAGTTTAAGCCATCTGCTCACTTGAAACTTTTTGTTTAGTTCTGTTAGCTCTACACGCTTTATATGTTTGAACTAAGTTCAGGCGAACACGTACCTATTGTAGAAGTCATGTTATATATACGGCGTGTTCGGCTGAAGTTTCAAGTGAGCAGATGGCGTAACTAACGGTCACCGAGATAAACCATACTTCGAAGCGATGGAAAATGTGAGCAAAATGTCAGACTCAGTGACTAGAGACAGACCATGGTACGTCCATATAATTTCACAATCTTTATTTTCTTTTCCAATACCTACGAATTTGACATATTTTATGAATCACACAAAATTCTGCTTCACAGCGAATCTTTCAAAACATCACCTGATTTATATTGGTCTACGGCGTATAATTTTAGTTCACATTCTTATTGTCACTACGCAGTATCTAAGTGAACATCCATGATTCCTAGTCAAATCCCAGTCCCAAAAATCTAAAAATGTGTTCAGACATCCAAATGCTAACATGAAATGAAGACTGACCATGCTGCAGGCATACTTGACATGAATAATACGAGAACTAACACCTATAGACATTCAACTGTGCCAGTTGCTATAGGTACTTAATTATCAACTTCTGACAATCGAATAGAGCAGTTATGACGTGGTTATGACATGAGTTATGACTAAGAATTTTCTGACCAAAATTGAACGTAAATAAGTTGGTAACATTATGAGAAAGATTAGCTCCGCGTGCTATGAAAATCTATGAGAAAATGGTGAAAGTCTGGAAAATGTTAGATAGCAAAATAAAACGAGTCAATAGAGAGAACGTGTTAGGTACATTAAAGTTATACCTACTATTATTTTGCTGTTCGCAGCATAGTACCTACTGGCCGGTCGGTAGTCTTACTATGGTGTGAGTGTATTCAAGTTGACGCGTGCATACATAGCCAGCTGACTTACTAAGGGTGATTGGTAGTTAGCTCGCAATGCTACGTTCAGATATTCCTAGGTTTATGGCTGACAAAATTTTGTGACTCTAATATCATTGGTGACTCAATGTCAACCTGATGTCAACTCTATGTTCGGAACGAACTACTTGGCATAGAAAGATGAGGCACCGCAAGGAACTAGTAAAAAAATGATGACAGTTATTTATAGACAGTTCTTAAAAAATGATCCAATTGATGATTTGATCATAGATTATTGATGATATACTGAGCTGAACTATAGTAATCTGTGGCTATCTATGATGTTAAACAACGATTACCAACACATCAAAAATCTCTCAGCACCCCATCTGCTGTATAAATCATATTTCGGTGAATTGTCGCTAGATGGCACTACTTTGCACGTAAACGAATAGGCGCGAGACGCTTAATCTCCCCTCGTAACAAAGATGGCGGCCACACGATGCGATGGGATCTAGGCAGGTATCAAGTTTAGATGTGTGCGTTTGTACGCATACGAAATTTCATGTTTGACCACTCTGGACACAAACACACGTAAAGCAAACCGGGTGTGCGCGGGGCGAAGAGCGAGGGACGTCATGTCCGTGAAGTTGTGTCAGCATATGCGCAAACGAGGTGCGCATTTGTCGCGTGCGTTGTCCGGATTCTTTGTGCCATTCTTCGCATACCAATAAGAGTATATTCTTTAAATTTACTCTGAAATCGACTTCTAATCAAAATTCGGCCCTACATTTCATCGTCAGACATCGTTCTAGGTGAGTAGAAACTTTTTTTTGTGCCGTTTTCATACAACTGTGCTCGTATTATGTCGATTTTTCTCGGGAATGTCAACAATGCGATCGCAATCCTGCAATATTTTACATAGTTGTCGTGTTTGCTTCGGTTCGACTTCCGGTCGCTCGGGTGTCGGCATTTCGCGATGTAAACAATGTCTAGTTTTGTGATGTTCCGATATTTGGGCGCGTGGCTGATGCAAAGTGCGGCGGGGGCGCTTTGTGCGCTTTGTGTCGTTAATTTCGCTCGAGTGTGCCGTGGTTACCGGGTGGCGCAATTTTCGAAAGACGCGGTATGGCGGCCCGCGCTGAGCTTGCGGACCTTGCGCTACACTTCAGTCGCGTCGATGGCTGCATGCGATTTGACGTTCCGCGCGTGCTGATGCTGACGTTCACGCGGTGCCACATCGGACGAGTGTCGTTCCGTCTCCGAGTGCCCTATTGACTGTGAAACGTTACCTCGCACATTATGTGAATGTGGGCTCGAGTGAATGATAAAGTTTGACAGTGAATATTGATATTGATGCCGTGAATTTTTTTTTCACCCGAAATGGACTGTTATTATTCTAAATTTTATCCCAGGCGTAAGTAAATTATAGAATGAATATTTTTCAATATAATTACAAGAATTTTCAGACGTTCTATAAATTGGAATAAACTTTAAGAGCTCATACATAAAATACAATAAAATTATTTAATGAACTCTTAAAAGTACCTACAAACAAATAATACCTATGCAATAGAAATCGTCTAATCTATAATGAATAAATCTTTTAGATGTCTACTTGCGAGTTAGCTAAGACCACAAAAAACGAAGTCAGTTAAAAATACTACAATAGATATTTATGACATTAAAGGTTAACAAAATACTCGTATTACCTAAATAACCTTTTACTCACCCATTATACTTATATTCACAACTTTGACTCATAACGGAGCTAACTTGAAATCGAATTGGGCACTAGAAAGTGTACAATTTTAAACTTGAAACATAAAATTTTTTGTGAAAAGTTTTGACATAGTTTTGACATCCCGACGGGATGTTTGAGAAGTTAAATTCTTCACAACCAACTCAACGTACACAATGCATACACATTTTATTTTTACTTACACTAATACGTATAAAAGTACAATAAACGGCACGAGTTAAGAATATTGGCCTTCACACGAGCTATGGTTTATTTGCACCCGTCATGCTTTATGAAGTAAATTCATAATAAACTAATAACGTCATGACAATTGTTCTTCTGCGCGTTAATTCTCAATTCTACTCAATTCCTCAATTCCTACTGCCAAACAGAAACTAAATAATCACCTGCACGTGCGAAGGCCAACAATCTTAATTCGTGCCGCTAATTGTACACTATAATATTTAAGTATATGTACGGTAGATCAATGACTATATCATCATCATCATCATCAGCCCATTTTTACCCCACTGCAGGGGCTTAGGCCTCCCCCAGGGTGACTATATGTAAATGATACATAGGTACCTACCTACTTTGGTATATCGATGTTAATAAATAGATCTGTAAGTCGATGAAGATCTGAAAAATATTATATAGGTAGGTACACTAATTAGATATTTTCAAAATTGCGACCATAAAATAATAAAAAAAATTAAATGTTTTAATTTAACAAGCATGACTAACCATATAATGTTATAATATAAATACCAACTACCTGTTGTTGAACATACAAACTTGCTCATGTGTCCATGGTCATTATCTGTCGTAGATTTCGTAGAAATAAAATTATTGGTGAACCATCGTTCCACGTTAACTGACTCACGGTACCAAAATAACTAGTTAATGCCATTATGTTAACCGTAGTCAGCATAATTTTTTTTTCTTGAATTTCATTTGAAATTGAGTAAATCACTTTAAAATTAGGTACGGGAAATGTATCACAATGTACCTACCTAATAAATAGATACTTATAGAAATAAAAATACTAAAGAACTAATTTACAAATAAAAGAAAATAAAGCGTAGTAAATAAGTAATTTTTGACTAATTCGCATAGAAATATTTGTGATTACTTATTCAAAAACATCTAAAGACTGTTATTGGCAGACATAATCTAGCATTTTTTTATCAAGATTCTGATATAAATGTCTCTGGCGTTGTTATCGTTTTTCTAACATATCAGGCTATATATCACCCGTAGGTAATTTTATGCAGTAGGTGCTACCGCGTCACACCATTATTATCAACAAAGATTCGATTACTATCACTTGTCAATATTTAGTATCACTTTGGTCACTTGAATACTTACATTTAAAAATCATAGAGTCATAAATACAAAAAAAAATACATGCTTACAGGGTAAAAAATACACTCATATGATTCAGTCCATCCTCAGGATGTATCTAGAACCTATTACTACTTATCCAATTTGAAAAACTATGCTAAAACGGAACCATATATTGTCCCATGTTGGGTTTAAGTTGGATAATTAAGAAAAATTAAGCCAAGTAGCAAGTAGCCAATAGCACATTTAATATAATAAGCCTTTATTTATTTTCCATTCACTTACATTTTTTTTTTGTTAGTTAGTTAGTTAGTTAATAGTTTGCATTTGTTGATTAAGTAATTAGTTTAGTAGTAGTTAGTTTAAGTAAATTATTTATTTATTTAAATGGATCCCTCTTGGGTGAAGGCCTCCTCCAGTCTCTTCCATTCCTTTCTATTCTTTCCCTTTTCTATCCAGTCATTTCCTCCAAGTTCCATAATGTCATCGGACCACCTTTTGTATGGTCTTCCCACATTCCTTTGCCCCGTAGGTCCTTTCCATGTGGTAGTGAGTAAGGTCCATCTCTTGTCTATAGTGCGTGATACGTGGCCGGCCCACTGCCATTTTAGTTTTAGAGCTTGTGATAATGCATCTTTTAGTTTAGTTTTCTCTCTAATGGTTTTGTTTTTTACTTTGTGTATTCTTTTTAATTTCAGCATGCTTCTTTCCATCCCTCTTTGACATGTTTCAATCGAAGCTTTCACTTTATTTGTGTAGGTCCAGGTTTGGCAAGCGTATAGTAGGCTGGGATAGACACAAGTCTCCATTACTGTTTTCTTTAAATCAGATTTGTAACTTCCTTTGAATATTTCTTTTTGGGACCAGTATTTTTTCCATGCAATATTTATTCGCCTGTTTACTTCTTCAACGTTACTATTTTTCTTAAATGTTATTAGTTTTCCGAGATATATGTATTCCTCAACAAAGTCTAACTTTTGTGTACCTGCTAATATGTTATAATGTGTCGATCCATTAGTCATAATCTTTGTTTTACTAAAATTCATTTCTAGTCCTACTTTGATGCTTTCTTGATTTAGTTGGTTCAGCATTGTTTCTAGTTCCTCGGGACTCTCGTTAAAGATAGCAATGTCGTCCGCGAATCTCAGGTGGCTTAGATAGTTGTTGTTAATTTTGATACCTTTATTCCTCCAATTAATACTTTTAAACACTTCCTCTAGGACCGCTATGAATAATTTAGGAGAGAGAGGATCTCCTTGCCTGACTCCTCTTTTGATTTTAATATCGTCTCCTTTTCTTTCTAGTTTAATATTGCTCACACTGTTTGTATATATGTTCTTTATTATGTTTATGTATTTATTGTTAATATTCAGTCTATTGAGTGCTTTCCAGATCGCATTGTGACTTATGGTATCAAATGCCTTGCTGTAATCTATGAAGGCTATATATAACGTTTTGTTAAATTCTTTGTATTTTCCAATGATCTGTTCTATTGAATGTATGTGGTCTATCGTTGAAAAAGTAGACCTAAAACCTGCTTGTTCAATAGGTTGTGCATCGTCTATTGATTTTGAAACAATAATAAAATTACATACAACCATGGACACCCAATTCCAAGCGTTTTATGATAAAATAATTGTAGAATTGAACATGCAAACGAAAGAAATATTAAGTCAAATTGATGAAAAATTAAAACCCATAACTCAAGAAATAGAAGAAATAAAGAGGGAAAACTGCATTTTAAAAAGTAAACTGCTTAAATTTGAGAGAAATGAAAGAAAGAATAATATATTACTCTTTGGGATCAGAGAAACAGAAAAGTCTCAAAACCAACTATTAGAGCTTATATTACAAAAATTAAACAACGACTTACAAAACATAATGTTAACAAACAGAGACATAGATAATATTTTTCGCATTGGAAAAAAAGAGGAGACAGGAAAGCCTAGACCTTTACTGATTTCATTCACAAATTATTGGATAAGAAACGCAATTCTAAAAAACCAAAAGAAACTTAAGGAAGCATACGCAACGGAAGACTTCCCGAAAGAAATATTAGCTAGAAGGAAGGAACTACAGGAAAAAATGTTGGAAGAAAGGAAGAAGGGTAATTACGCAATAATAAAATACGACAAGTTGATAGTCAAAGAAAACAACACTAAAAATAACAACGAGAAACGCAAACGTAAAGAATCAGAATCGCCAGAAACCATGCTGCAAACTCGTAAACAACAAGCCCAAGCAAGTAACTCCACCGTTGCCAAATCACACCGCATCAACGCTTTCGATATGATGCGTGGAAGATCAAACTCCTTTTCATCTCACACCTCCAGTTACAATACCCCAGACAAGAGGAGCTAGGAAAAAGTCATCGGCCACCGCACCCACACTGATACAGTAAGACAAACAAACCATATTAACTTTTCAAAAACATTCCCCAATCCGAGTGGTCTTCGTGGGGAATCAGACCATCACCCTCCAGCCAATCAACAAAACTCAAAACTTAAAACTACTTTGAAAATTTGTACCTATAACGTCAGATCTCTCTCATCAATCGAAAAATATCTTGAGCTGTCCTATGCACTAAAAGACATAAATTTCGACATAATCGGATTGTCAGAAGTTAGAAGAAACAACTGCAATATCGAAGAATATAACAATTACATTTTCTGTTATATGGGGGAAACCAAAGGTTTATATGGCGTCGGATTCCTCGTTAGAAAACATTATAAAAATGCCATTATTAACTTCAAGGGAATTTCTGAGAGAGTGGCTTTACTACAACTAAAATTAGAAAACCAATCGATATCAATTATTCAAGTTTATGCACCGACAGAAAATTCGTCCGAAAATGAGATTGATAAATTTTACGATGACATCGGGAAAGCACACGATCTATCAGAAGGAATATTACTCGTCATCGGCGATTTTAACGCTAAAATAGGGAATCCTAAAAAACACGAAAATCTAATAATGGGAAAGTATGGATATGGCAAGAGGAATGAAAGAGGAGAAAAACTTATAAAATATGCATGCGAATTCAAGCTCTCTATAATGAATACGTTTTTTAAGAAAAAAGAAAGTAGAAGATGGACTTGGATCTCTCCTGACCATCGTACAAAAAATGAAATTGATTTCGTTTTATGTAACAACCCGTTACTAATAACAAACATAGAGGTTATTTCAAATATAAAATTTGCTTCGGATCACAGACCAGTACGAGCAACACTTAGACTAGACCTACCGAAAAGAACCAGAATTTTTTTTTCTACTAGTCTTAAACACCCTTCAACGCCAGATGCAGTTGATTTTTTTATCAAACAGCTTGAAAATTACATTTCACCTGACGAAAAAGCATGCGAAAATATCCAAAATTTACAAAATTATTACAATAACATAGAAAAAGCCATAATTAAAGGACTAAATACAAAAATAAACAACACAAAATACAATACAATTTTAAGTGAAAATACTAAAACACTAATTAAAAAACGTTATGAACTGATAAGACAGAAACCTAAAAACAACGAAGTAAGAAAAGAACTTAGCAATATATTCAAAACAACTAACAAAGCAATCAAAAAAGACTATGAGAGACATAGAAAGAAAATAATCGAACAAAATTTAATCAAATTTAGAAGTATAAAACGTGCCAATAAAGATCTAGGAACCCACAAAAAGTGGATACAGAAACTTGAAAATGGAACAAAAGAAACAAAAACTAGAATTGAAATAATAGAACAGGCAACGTCTTTTTACAGGGACCTTTACAAAAAAGTAGATACAATCATTGACGATGCAATCGAAATAAATACAAAAAATATGGAAATCGGTGTCAGTGAAATCGAAGAAAGGGAAGTAGCAACAAATATTAAAAAACTAAAATCCAATAAGTGTCCCGGACCCGACGGGGTGACAAATGAAGCTATTAAACTTGGAGCTCCAATTTTAATACCTCACCTGACTAAACTATTTAATCTTATTCTAGACACAGAGACCATACCTTACCAGTGGACCCGCTCGGACATAATATTACTCTACAAAAAAGGGAATCCTCTAGACATAAAAAACTATAGACCCATCAACCTTATGCCTTGTCTGTATAAACTTTTTGCTACAATATTACTAAGTCGAATCACATTTAATATAACTCATCAAAACGCTGTCTTTAGACCCATGCAGCAGAAAAACTGATACCAAGCAAAAGTGTGCAAGGATGGTAAACCGTTCGAATTGGGTCTGCGGTAGAAGTAACAAGTCATTGTCGTCATAATCGACTCCTGTATCTAATATTGAATGTTCATGGAACAAAATTAAGGAACCATAAAGGGCTTCTTAATTCTCCCCTGTGATTATGTTTTACAGGAGGTTTCTTATATCTTGTTAGTGAAGGCAGTCCTTCCATTGTAAATCCCAAACTATTCTTTGGCCTACCAGGTCAAAAGGCCTACCTACCTCTGTCTACCAGAGAGTAGGTATTAATTCTTTAAAATCTTTAAAACATTCGCCTTTATTAAGTTCGCAGGTTTATCAGTTTGTAGATAATATAGTGCAACGGTGGAGCGAGAGGCGGTAAAGTGCTTCAATTACAAATTTACCGGTGTGCGCGGCGGTTGCCAAGAGTTATTTTGGTCAATACGGTTGATGTTTTTATTGCGCGTCGCGACGCTGCCGCCCGCGAACGGAGAGCGAAGCGGCCGCGACAGGCAATAAGACGTGTAAACTGCTGACACCCAGCTCCCGGCCCTCGCGACTCCTAATGGCCGTTACGGAACGATTTATCACGTATTCTGTCCCGGGGAAATTGAATTTCGCCCCATTTGTTCTTTTTCGACGGGCGACGGACACGGACGCTGGTGCTGCGACCGAAACTCTAATCGAAATCGATCTTTTAATAGTATACAGGGAAGTGTTTATTAATCCACTTGTTGCCGTCTGGTTTACCACCTGTCGAGATGCCTAACATTATATGATTTGCAATGCCATTGTTCGTCATAACTCTATCTGATAATTCATTAATTATTGTCTTTTTTGTGACGTTTTTTTGATTTCGTCAACTGTACCGAGTCGCTTTTCTGTTTTCATTTTCTTAGTATTTGAACTAGTGTTGCCGCTGGCGTGCGAGCTCACTGCGGAATTGACCGTCTCGTCGGTTTATTGCTTTGTATTTGTAACTCTTCCACTCTTCCTTTTATTTATTTAAACTCCCACGCTACTCCTTTACCTCGTCTATTCTTCTACGCCCACAATAAACGACACCAACTCCAATGTATTGCAATATGAACCTAGGGACAAAGACAGTCTTCCTTTAGCTCACAGTAAATTGTTTGCCCTTAAGGAATTGGCGGATGCTGTAACACATCCACATTGAGTTCCCTCCATTTACTAATTTATTTTTTGGAATCTACATACTTACTATTCATACATATATATATACATACCTGTTATTCGATAAATGTGCGGAGTTCATCCGATAGATGATGTGTGAGTCACTTGGAATCCATCTAACTTTCAAATCAGCTCGCCTTGAAGACCCTATTGAAGTCCGGTCGATTGATAAATACCTGAACGCTATTTAGATATTTTATGTTTTAATCAACTAGTTGACATGTGAATGATTAGAGCAAATAGCCTATGTGGTCGTTTTTTAAAGTTGTATTAATTCAATGAATATTCAAAAACTAATCAAAAACAAATTAATTGTAGAGTGAAATTATGAATTATAATTTTATCACAATGTATAGACAGGTACAAGAAATTAAAACTTTATTCAGGGTTACTGGTTGCTTTTAATATACACAATTACAATCCATCGATGTTTAAATACTGCATTTTTAACCCACGACGTAAAAAGAGGAGCGTTATAAGTTTGACGTGTGTATCTGGGTATCTGTCCGTGGCATTGTAGCTCCCAAACGGATGAACCAATTTCGATTTTGTTTTTTTGTTTTGAAAGGTGAATTAGTCGGGAATGTTCCTATGTTTGATAAAAATCAGTCCAAGATGGCCGCCCCCACAAAGTGGCGGATATCGTATTTTTTCCCTACTCCATCAATATGAGTATGAAATTAAAGGGCTTGACTAGTTGAATACTATACACTACGAAAATTTTTAAATCCAAGATGGCCGTCACCACAAAATGGCGATTCACATTTTTTTTTTCACGAGTCTCTCAATTTGAGTATCCAATTAAAGGGCTTGATTGAAAGAGAATGAGGAATATTAAGTAACGAAATGAAAAACCAAAAACTTGAAAATTATTTTTTTGTCTAATCATGTATGAATTAGTTTACTTAAATAAATACCCAAGTTTAACAATTTTGAAATAAAATATTAATTAAAAATTTTAAAAACATTTGTTTTTATTTTATAATCATTTATTCTTTAATCTCCGTTTAGAACATTTTTTTACATATTGAGTAGGTATACTTAATCTGAAACATCTACGCGACCTCTGTGTTTACTACCTGCTCCGCTTCTTGCGTTTAAGCCCCGACCGACTCCCGGCGCCACGATTTGGTTGTTAATCCTTTGTCCTATAATATTTTAGAGCAAAAGGAACTGATTCTGTGCTTTTTATAGTGAAGTTATCACCGGTGTTTTGGAATTGGGTACTATTTTGACACGTCGACTTCATGCAATCAAATTCGCCTCAATTCTAATTGATGAGGGGATTGAATAAATTGTTTTAATAATATTAATATAAACGTGTTACAAACAAACAACTAGTACGTTCCATTCCATTCCACCAGCCCATTATGTCTCATTGCACGGGCTTAGGCCTCCCCTCAGGGTGAGGGATTTGGAGCTTAATCCATCTAGTACTAGTACGTTGCAATACCATTATTAACTACAAAGGCAATGGCGGTCGTGAAGCATAGCAAAGAACCCGCCACAGCCTTCTAACTACTAACCGAACCGAGTCCGATTTAGATTTGCCTAAAGCCTAACTACCAGTTAGAAAACTATTGCACATTACAATCCTACATTACATTTGTAAAGCAACAAATATTACTAGTATTGATTTAAATTTTAACTACAATAATACAAACAATTACCTATATATTTTTTTAATAAAATTGCAATTTCACTTATCTTGAAAATTGTATTGCGACGTATAAAATTATAAAGATCAAAAAATCACATATCAAAACGTATATAAAACCATTATTAAAACTAACTGTTCTGGAGATACGCGAGGAAAGAGTGTCCAGTAGCCTCGCTCTATTCTCGGATACCTATTTGTGGATAACCACTCTCACGAACACCACCCGTTCGGTCTATTTGAACTGAACTCTATCGCTTTGTTTTTAGGGTTGTTTTTTATTCTACTTTATTAGCTTTTCGACCGTCTACTGCGTCAAATGAATAAAAGCAGTTGAGGACCCGTACTCATTTCGATATGTTTTATTTTAATTCCGTAAAGAAGTGACAAATTATTATTGTGTATTCAAGAGATTGGTGTGAAACGAATCACATTGGATCATTTTCCAGAGCTAGACGTTCTTTGATCATTCGAAGGATGGCGGCTTGGCAACCGGCACGGGCGGTTTCTCAATATCAACAGTTCCTAATTTTTGTTGATAGTGACGCATTAATCATGTAATGTAATTAATTCAAATAACGTGTGACATATGTAATATTCATTTCATGTACAGTTACAATCAAACTTTATGGCGAATCCGAAAGTAGGCCCAAGTCGTGTCGCAGTAACCAGTTTTAGGTGTAGTGGGACACAGTGGAGCGAGGGGCATATGACTGAACCTGCGCAAGTACGCTTAAAGCGTTGTATTCAGATCCGCCATAAAGTTTGATTGGAACTATATGAGAATGAAACTAGGTTACGTCTCACCCAGTGCGAGCCATACCCGGGTAGGTACGAAAGGTCCCGTGCCTGCCTTAAAATTTACAACCAAGTTTCAAAAAATACATTACAAATTCGTAAACTCAGCAGTCCACAATAAAAACAATAAATAGGATGCCGGTTCTAAAAACCTAAACAGCATGATTGCATTAAAAAAAAAATCATGAATTATTCAGGAAAGTTATCTTATACTCGTAGGTAGACTCCGCGCCACCAAAGAAGTCCTGTAGACGCGGCGCTGTCTGCACATTACATACACCCTTTCACCTTGAAAATTATTTTTCGAGTCGCACTTCGTAGCACTTTAGGCATCTTAAACCACTTGTTAAACCTTAATATAGTTAACATCACATTCGACGAAATTCTCATACGCTCAAACACAGAGAACCAACCACTTTAAATTTAGTTCATTTTTTTGCCGCGGAACTTCTTTGGTGGCGCGTACTCTATGTTACACATATGTTACATTTATTGAATTCATTAACATTGTAAATGTCATATATTAGTGTTCAAATGTTTAAACCCTATTCTTTATTGTTTATTTCTAACTAAAAAGAAAAATAAGGGACACGTATTTTTTTCGATATAGTACCTAATATTTTCAATTTGCTTTAGCCCATTTCAAAGTTGCTTATTCGAAAAGGTCATATCTGCCAAATGACGTCAGTCGTTTTGCTTAGTTTTTGTCTTTGCTCTGTGCAAAAAGAAATAGTTCGACGTTTTATTAGTTGACATTTGGTTGACATTATAATACTTTAATAATATTTTATAAAACTTTCATGTTATCTAGCGAGCTTGGATAGGACACAAATTGTTGTAAATGAAAGAACATAAGTTGTTTTAATATAAGACTAACTAATACCACTTAGCGAGATGTCTGTGTAATCAACTTGTCTGTGGTATGCTTTTGTATTTTGGTCTGTCAAAATTGTACGACGTGTCGACCGGTCTCTTGATTTCTGTTTTTCATTTAAATCACTATTAGTAAAACTAATTAAAAATTAAATTATAAAGTCGTATTAATTACTGTACAAATGACTGCATTACCCTTTTTACGAATAAACTGTTAAAATTTTATTATGATTTTAATAATATATAACATATTTCCGAGCAGCTTCAAAAATGCAACTAACGGTTTTTGTTTTTAATTTTCCTCTGTTAGAAAATATAAAAGTACGAATTGGCTAAAAGCCCTCTTCTGGATTTACTGTCTAACCATTTATATTATAGCTAGCTGGTGTAAAGTCCCCGCGCGCCGATCTACACCCGCGTGAAATCCCCGCGCGCCGGTATTCAACCCTCGCAAAATTGTGTAACTTCGATGCTGTGAAGTGACATTTATGACTATTAAAACCAAACGCTGCTGACAAATTAATTTACTCTATGTATTATTATATAACTACTGGCTATAACACGACTATGTCGGCAAGAGTGCCCAAATAGTTTTGTACGATGTTTTATGTTTGGGCGACTAAAACTACCCTAGATGGGGCCAAGTCTTTGATTATATAATGTCTGTATAGAGTCGTCAAAAAACGTAGATAAAAATATATCACCTAACTATTCGGTTATGATTCACAACACAAAAACGGTTTGCACATGGTTAGTATAGAGACGGTTTATACATGGTTAATATGGCGTAGCGAGAGTATGTAGTCTGTTGAGTCACACACACAAGTAAGTTAAAGTTGACTTGTCATTTTTGTTGACATTGTATTACGAGGGTACATCCAGTCATTATACGTGTATAATCAAAGGACCAAGCAAAGAATATTATCGTTACCATTGGATGACGAGTTTTTGCTACTTGGGAAGGTTCAATGTTAAGTAGTACTTTATTAATTAACATAACATAACATACGTATACATCTCAACAACATCTAGGCCCCAAACTAAGCATTAGCTTGTGTTTTGGGTACCAAGCGAAGACAACACATACATATAACAACCAAGACCCGGTACCAGTATTAATATTCATCATACAAATACTGACCCGACCTGGGACTCGAACCCGGGACCTCCAGCTTCGTGGGCTGGGTCGCTACCTACTAGGCTAAGCGGTCCTCGATTGTGTAATTAAGTATGTAATTGTGTAAATTGTGTAATGTACCTTTTTAGTTATAATACATTTATATCGAAAGTAAAAATTTTATATCACGGTTTTATTTAATAGTAATTAACATTACTTTATTACTACACTTCAGTTGTTGTTTACGGTTAACACTTCATCTGCCATTGAATACGAATCGACAGTCTCACACGAGCGATTGCACAAATGTTATTTTGTCGAAAACGGTTTAGATTAAAACTAATAGTTTGATTAAATCATTTCGGTTGACGGCGTCGATATAAAGTTCCCTTGGGTAACAACTACTCTACTATCAAAGTCGTGAATGTCCGAATTGTTGTTCAGTATATGTCTCTCTTCACGATTTAATTAAATACTAGGTAGCACGTTTCGTTCGATCCCGGCTAGCATGAACTTTGATTGTTCGACTCGTTCGTTTTGGTTCGGTCGTTAACAGCTATTTCGGTGCGAGTGCGTTTTATATTATTACGTACTGCAAAATCGACAGCTGAATTTCCATATCTACCCCTTGACTTTTAATATAGCAGCAGGAACTTTGTACGTTGTACTACGCAGATAAAATCGATATCGATCGATACGTGTTATTATGCCAAAACGATCAACGAATTTTAATCGAATGACTGATTAATTATCGATCAAGAGACATAGCCGATTGATCAATTAAATTATTCGATTTTGCTTCAGCGCGTGTTAAACTCACAAGCACAAAGTCGATCTAATGTCTCTGGCTGTGTGTAGATAATCCTAGAGCCTAGAAAATTAACAAAATTATTAGTTGCAATAAAAAAAACACTAACCCAGGTATTACACATTAACCCATTTGGGTTAGATCCAAGGTCAAGAACCATTTGATTGATAGAGACAATTGATTGATAATGAGTTCATAGGTTAATTTAAAGGGTACATATACAGATTTGTATAAATAGCACATTTAAAGTCAATTAGACCTACATAATCGACGTTCTTTAAATTAGTATTTAATTTATCATTACTATTCTGCACGTCGTATTTTGTGGGGTAATTATTGGAAATATAACGAGTGCTTGAATAACTGCTTTCACTGACCCATCATTGTGGCATATTAAATGAAAACTCTTAAGGATAAACCATATATACGATAATTACTCTACCCGTACTTATTATTATACCTCATTAGGAGAGTAATGTATGAATGAGGATAGTATGGAATTGGAATAAATATGTAAATTACTTCTAAGTTGAGGATAATCGAAACTAATCTCAGAAATTCTATACAGCGCACCCATTCGATACGTAATTTTGCACTTTTATCTGAGTTTTTTTTTTCGTAACAATTTCATTTATCACCTCTAAACGAGAACAAGGAATTCGTAAAGTTTCAGGAGGTTGAAAAGAAGAAACGGCGAGTTTATTTGCAATTTTTTTTTCGAACGCTAATAGAAAGATCGGTCTGCAAAAGACATTTTAGTCGAAGTAAACAGTTAGAAGTTTATTTGTCGCTTCATTAGCAACGAACTCGAACGACGACTGTAGATGTTCTCACTGCTATATTTGTTGTGCTGAATAGTAATTATTTCTTCTAAATATTACATTATAATATTACTTACTTATTACTTATAAAGATATGAATTAATATTTATAAAGATTGATTTTCCTCTCAAATTATCTAGACTTCACAATAAAATTTGATAATCAAAAACAAGTAATTCAACCCTGTCTTATTGTAAGAAAAATATTGTTCGTTGTTCGGCAATACAAAAAAGGTATGCAACTGTACAAACATACTATTATAAATTACTCATTGGCAATAAATTAAAAAAAATATTCACAGAAGAAATTCGTATTATATGTATAGACGATATCAACCACATTTACAAAATTGTGCTTGCGAACAATGAACCCGTTTATATCTTTTTTAAGGACATTGGGAATGCTACAAAATAAAATAATATTTTCTACTTAAATATAGAACGCAAGCTTTATTAAAAGGGATGTGATTTGCTATTCAATAGTTCAATAATTCGTTTGTCCAATTTCCCTCAGGCTCAGACATTGAAACTTAACCCATTTTAATAACCATTTTCGGTAAGGATTCGTAATCTCATAATGAAGTGTAATGATGCGATATGTATATATATTGACTGTAATGCCCAATCACAGAGGTTTGTTAAAAAAAACACTTTCTGCAACTTCACAGGAATATGAATTTTTATAGCCTCAAGCTCAAAGCACTTCCTGTTTAAAGAGCTATTAAAGAGTTTGACGAACATCTAAAATTCAGGTCTGTCTGCGCTAAGAAAAGTATATGTTGCCACCATGTGATTAAATCAGCCATACAACTAACTGTACGGCTAGCCTGTACATTACACATGCCGGGATTCAATTGACGCCTAAGCCGATCGTTGAATGAATTAAGGTAGCGCAATATTCAACTTGTTGGCTGATTGAATGTTATCCCTTTGGAAACGGCTAAGCCAAAGGCTGCCGGGTCATTAAAATTTCGGTTTCTTTTTGCCACAACGGCGCTAGTAGTCTGTTTTAGTAATAAATAAAACAAATGATAACGTGTGCGTCGTTTTGTGTGGAAATGCTTTGATTTAGTGAAAACGGAAAGTAGGTATAATAAAAGGAAATGAAAATTATGAATGTCATGAATTTATTAAATATAAAAAATCAATTTAAATGTAAGTTGCGAGTCGATGACAATTTTTTTTTTTTAATTACTATGTATTTTATTTTTAACCCATATCTAAGGACACTGATTACTCTTTAACAATATGGTTTTCCTTCTGTCAACAGAACTATATAACATTTTATTTCACACTTTTCATGGTTTCACTGTCACTCAAAAAAGATATAATAATTTCATTTACCTAACAAGTCGCTATATATAAGTCATTTTCAGCTCTTTCGATAAACCTTGCATCAGCCATTTAATTAAATGTCGCATTTGTAGAAATTGCCAGCCGTCTAATCAACAGGCTGATTTAAGCATTTGACGGCGACATAACGTAACCAAATACAGCGATCTCAAATAGTTTTAAATTGAAGTTTTTATTTTTATTGCGCTCTATAATTCGGTTAGACGCTATAGGTAATTTTATTACTCGCACATTATTATTTTATAAAAAAGCGCTGTTTCTAACTGGTAACAGGACTTAACACTAAATAAACATTTCATCATCATCATCAGCCTTTTTTTTTACCCCACTGCAGGGGCTTAGGCCTCCCCAGGGTGAGGAGGGGGGGGGGTTCGGCGCTTAGGTCCACCATGCTGCTCCACTGCGGGTTGGGAACTGTAACGACCGCCATCTATTGACAGCGTCCGGGACCGACTGCTTAACGTGCCCTCCGAAGCACGGTGTCAGTTATATTGTGTACTTAAGTGAGAAAAACTCATTGGTACACGCCCGGATTCGAACCATGGCCTTATGGGGCCTTATAATATATTATTATAATATATTATAAATAAACATTTAACCAATCGAATTCAAATCGTGTAATTGAATAGGTACTTAATATGTTATTATTGATAATAAAATGTACCTACGATACGAGTAAGTTATCGGTGTAATTAATTGACACAAATCGTTTACCCCCGCATGACTGTTGGATAACTTATTACTATATATACAAATATACCTATATACAGGTATATTTGTATGTATAGTAATATGTATATATATACAACTATTAGTGCTACATATTACTATATGTATATAGGTATATTTACACCACAGTAAAAATCTCACACAATTTAAATACAAATTCTGTTTTTAATATATCTACAAAAACACAACAAAGTAGAGAAATGAAGAATTTTTTGTATATAGGTCGCCATACATGTAACTGAAGTACGAAAAAAAAATTCATCGTATATTAACGCGAAAGGTACCAACAGATAGGTATTAAAAAATTATATCAAGGTTTCAAACCATTTTTTTTATTTAAGTCAACAGTTCTTGAGATATGCACTTCTAAAGTTCTAATTTTTGTTCGTCATCTGTCCCCCCTTCTACCAGCTAAACCGTTGTTTTTGGATATGTGGAAAAAATTTATAACAGGATTATATGTACAGTGGTTAAAATGAAAACTATCACAGCTAACTAGACTGTATTATTTAACGAGTAATAGATTAACTTATAAAATGTACTCATTATTATGTAACACACACGAGCGCGACGTTAATTGAATTTAACCATTAGTCACTATTATGTAATTTAAGAATTACATAATAAGTTTTTTTTATATTGTGTGGTGGTACGGAACCTTTCGTGTGCGAGTCCGATTCGCACTTGACCGGTTTTTTAAATATCGTTTACCTAAAGTTTTCTTTGTCGTGGGTTAGTAAAATTTATAATTTTCCTTTTTTAAAAACTTAGTATGAAGTGGTAGCTATGTAATACAAGAAAACTCGCATCAAAATCCCACCTGTTTTAGAGAAACACATTTACTGCAGCGCCCCCGTCAATAATATACATCGTTATAAAAATATTACTTGAATGTTATAATATATTGTTTGATTATTTCATTTACATTCTGTAGATTATATAGGTTGTTTTTCTTTTTTCAGTTAATTATTTTTTATGCAGTCAGGTTTTTTTTATTTACTTATGTTACTTTATTTTAAACTAAAAAATAAAGTTCTCTAATATTTTTACTCGATTATTTATGCGAGTTAATGTCCACGACGGATTTTAATCAAGTGTTTTTTTTTATTTTGTAGTTTGTGTCAAAATGGTAAGCATAAATGTGTCGTAATAAATATATTTGCAACCAATTGGAACTGACTAATTATTAACTTTCATTTGATATGCATGCATGATATAATTCTAATAACAATTTTTTTTATTCCCCCTCTCTTTTTAATTTACAGACGCTATATTTAAATATTTTATACCTTATGCTACTCCCAGAATCAAGACGAACGTAACGACACCTTTTAAATTGAAATTTATCAAGGTGTTTATGCTAGAGAGCGTGCCAAAGAAACAGACACTCAAAAAACATTACCCTCCGCAGTAGGGTAAAAAGAGGGTTATGTCTAATTTTTCTCTGTTGTTTATGAACTGTAACTTGCGAATTCACTAGAAAAAATTTAAAGAACGACTCTATATTTTGTTTATCGCAAATTTTAGACATGCCGAAACAAGAAGCGTGTAAAATTAAGTATTTGCGTCAGTGATGGCCTTAAAAGAACGAAATATTATTAAAATCCGATTTATAAAAAAGTTGCAAAATTTTATTGTTCTTGTAATATCAGACATTTATTTCTAAATTTTGTTTTAGGGGATATATGGGATAAAACGTCAGATTTATACTTTATATTGTAAAATGAATAGATTGACTTATGTTTATTTGGAACAGATGTGATATAAAATAATTAAAATTGCAATAAACATTATGAAGGACATTAAATGTTAACTAAAACTGCTACGAACGACAACGTGCTCGGGTGTTTTTAGCCTATTCTTATGGTTTTAGTCCGTGTCTGCAGTCTGAGCTCAGAAGATTGATGTCACGTCGCTGCCGACGCTCCTAGACGTTCGCCTGCACGGCTGTCGCACGATAAATTAAACGCAACTTGCGATCAAAGCAAAGACGACGTATATATACTTCTCCTTGTCACTCTCAATTTCTTAATAACCTGCGAGAAAAGGACAAACAACGTTCACAAGGCCCGAACCACCTTTTTTCGTTTGTTTTTGTAGCTGTTAACCGTAACTTTGTTCCTTTAATGACTACATCTTAAACAGGATACTTGAGGATACAGTCTCTGTGCTCTTGCCAGTTTATATCACCAGATATCACTGCACCGTTTTTATTGCGAAAACAAAATCTGTTTACTTATAAAAAACTCGATTTTTTCTTGTTATGATTATATATTTTATTGTATTTGTGTAATTAGAATGGTAGCTGCAATCGAAATGAAATCACGCCTTACATTTCATACAATAAGAGAAAGGAAAACTTACCATTACCATAAATTACGTTGACATAGATGTGAATTTTTATTTTTGCATAATCATTATGTAAATGTACTAGGAAACGTTTTTTTTTTTCCTGTTATTTGCCTCGACCTGTGTGCTACATGGCGTCACAGTATTTCAATCATCACTGAACTGAAAATTCTTTTTAAAACAATAATAAATAACCGCTGGCAGCAAACAGACGGATGCAGATTTACAAGATATCGTTTTTCTGTACATTGCAGTCACTAAAATTCACATCGACTGAGTGCAATGCATTTCCATGATAAACATTCGCATTTTAGATCTATACGTGTGAGTGACAAGACATTCAGAGCCTGTGACACTTTTTATTTTTGGTGTGATAGGTTGCTGTCTGTCCGTACGTTGTTCGCTCTCTACCTTTATTTCCAACGGATATTTTTGAAACTTCACACCGAACTAGATAATTAATAACATGATAATTCATCGAAGTTGGTGTTTTCCAGTTACGAATTAGAGATCACGCACACGATTAACGTATACATATTTGGTTTAGCATTGTATGGTAAGCCACGCGAGCGGCGCTAAATGACCAGATAACTCGGTCGGCCATGGCGTATCTGGCCATGCGATCGGTAAATGGTTACTTTGAGCGCTATGCCGAGTATTCTTATGGAATGTCACCATCGCTATTCTGTACTTGTACATGCTCGAGTGGTCTGAATTTTTTCTTATCGCTGTTGCATTTTCTGCAAGTTTTCGCTGCGACAGAGGTCGATTCGCGGCTTGTACGTAGGTACGAGATACCATTCTCTGACCGTAGCGACATCTTTTTATAAAGTTACCTCGGGACTCGGCACTCGAAGGTTTCGATTGCATAAAATTTATTATATTAGTTTTTATTTAAACCACATGAGCAACTTTGCCTGTTGAATCTTTCTGTGGCATTCTTTGTGCCACATTTACATTGGTAATTTCCTGAAATTTCAACATTTAGTTTTTAAGTTATCCGGTGTCACTTTACAAAATAAAATTTGAATATTTCTTTTTTAAAACGGATTTTTTAATTTGTCACTTGTTTCGGATTTCAAACTTAGTTATATAAGGATGTCAAGAAATATTGGTACTAGGAACTATCAAAGTCTATTGACCTATATTATTGTTTCCTCTGACCTATATAGACTGTCATAATTTGTCTATAGAGCAATAGTTTTTACGATAGGTTTATTAACCACCTAGTAATTTATTTGTCCACTGGTCATTTTTGCCTCTTTATATCTAGCCATTATCCTCTATTCCACAATTTTATTTAACTATTCATTGAAACTACAGGTGTGCACAACTACGATATATTACCAACGGTATGGATTTAGACTTAGATAAAATTCGGATGGTGCCATAATTTTAAGGTCGCTAAATATAAAGGGTATTAATACCACAAAAAAAGAATAACTGAAAACTGACAACAGCCTAAAAAGATATTTCATTATATCTGAGGAAACCGACACATGGATAGGAACTACCTTAAACAGACTAGGCTTTCACGCCTCCACTGCTGGAGTTGATGTCAGCGGACATAAGTGTTCTTTATTTGATTCAAGTTTTTATAAATGAAAACTTATTGGTCGATATGCTTATAGCAGGGATCAAACTCCACGACCGTTGTTTCAAACACAATTGGTCACGGCTCTCGAAAAAAAATGTTAAAAATGGTGAATTGTTTTTTATTAATTAATTTTAGTGTAACAACATTTTCGTTCAATACTCTTTCAATCCTAATATAATATAATAAAATATTTGTAATAAAAGTAAAGAAACTGTCGAATCGAGGTGAATGGCGACTTAGAGGACAGATACACGCGGAGAGATACTCACCAGTGAATCAATTAAATCTACAATTATTTTTTATAATTACTAATAACATTAGGGTCGCTCTTCCATATTTAAACATATTTTTAATTAAAAAAATACGAAATCCCCACTACAATTATTCCAAAAGCTTTTTTACATAAAAAAAAATATTATATAGCTACTTCTACTTTAAATGAATATTGTTACATTTGCAGTCCCACAACCGACAATATTTTTTGCTCATAACATGTTGATAGTGATCTATCTCTACATGTGCCTAACGACATCGTGGTGCGATATGGATCCTCGCTAATAACCCGTGGAGCTCCCTAGTCCCGGGCAATCCATCACGGACACTGCAATCGTCCGCCTGTCAGTTCTATTCCGAGATGCGACGCGCCGTTTTCGCTAATGATTGTCGGAGTCACCACGCCGACGATGACGGCTCTCTCCGCTACGACATTTGCAGCGACCGATTGCGCTCCGTTCCCGACGAATCGCTTGTTAATTTTCTACGGCTCGGACACGATGGCAGCTACGGAGCGACATCGAACAATAGTTGACAAGATACTTGGTTTGAGTACGTTCTGAAAGATTAGTTTTTCATTTTGTTTTTTCGTTTATTCGACGCTTTAGAACTAGAGGTGTCATAAACATGTATAATAAGTGCCTGCACAAGGTCGCGCATGTTTATTAGAGGGGTAGATCTACACTTAGTACAGTCCTTACATATCTCTTCAGCTTCTTCAACGTTCATCAGTAGTTTCATAACACTGGACTATCTATTTGGATTGCATAAAACACATCAAAAAACTGTAAACGTATAAGACCGATAAATAAGCTTGTTTTTTTTTGTCGTTTTACCTGACGACACATGCGATGGAGGATAACATTTTTAACACGCTTATGTATATAAGTATGTACCAACGAAATATGTGTGTTTCTTTGTTGTCTCGTAACATGTTTAATTTTATAGAATTCTATGAATCTAATATCAAAAGATTCCTTGTTATGTCACAATTACCAAAGAGAGTAATTTTATACAAAAATCTGCATGGTGGATAGTAACAAGAAGACTCATTAATTAGCTGTCTTCTGATTCGTCTTAATCGTAAAATATTCGTGTGTTTTTAGCAAACGTTTATTTTTATTCCCGAAACCATTGAAGGTCATTGTATGAACAACTCAAATGAAATAAGTGTATTAAATAGGTCTGAAAAAATACTCTTAACTGTCCATAAAATGAATTTATTCCACTGTACCGTAGAAAAAGTCGACGTTGAAGAAGAAGAAGAAATTGTCGACATAGCCGAAGCGATCAGCAAGCTGAAGTGGCAATGGGCCGGTCAAATTTGCCGTAGAACTGATAACTCATGGAGTAGACGAGTTCTCGAATGGAGGCCACGTACCGGAAAGCAGCATTGAACGCCCCCCGGCCAGGTGGACAGATGACCTGAAGCACCATACCGGGGGTAGTTGGATGCGAAAGGCGGAGGACCGTGTGTGGTGGCGAGCCTTGGGAGAGGCCTATATCATGCAGTGGAGAGACACGGGCTGATGATGATGATGATGATGATGATGACCGTAGAAGAAGGACTACATCCTATCATGTACAATGTATTGCGACCAAAACGTATAAGTTGTCTCAATTCACTAAGCATATCGCAATCGGAAATGGTTCAGATCAATAAATGATGTTTTATAGTTATTGGGTTGTACTACTTTCGAATAACGGTTTTCAACCGAATCCAGCTACATTATTGATAGTCTGGAAATTAAAGAACAAAGACTGTTTACGTTTAATGTTATATGCTGCGAGTACAATAGTACAACCACACAACGTTCAGCGATAGTTTTCGGGCGACAATTTTCCCACAGGGGCGGTACGAGTCAAACGAGGCTCGGCCGCCCTTTACGTGGTTTTTTGCGGCGGCGGCACAAAACGCTACGTTGGAAAACATTCAGTGATAACTGGCAACAATCGCAGCCGGCGGATGCTACGGGCCATTCCGCACATTCCTGCCACAAAGCCAGAGCGCTGCTTTTTCATGCAGCCAGCGAACGCCGCTTCGGCCGCTCTTGAGACTTCAGATATTAATCTCCATTAATTGGACGAAATAGTTTATAAATTTAAAACCGGTTATTAAATATATACAATAAACTAAGAGACTGAATACACTGACGATATAGTCTTATTAAGTTTTATGTTATATATACTAGACGAGGTAGCGAATCAAAAACTAAAAATTTTCAGTTTTTGTAGGGCTAAGATATATAAATCATGATTTTTTTATTTATAATTAGTGCAACTTTTTTTAAATAACATGTTGAGCGTTACATAATTTCTATAACATATCTCGTAATTACATAAATACAACTTGAACGACTGATGGCTTAATTTCGTACTATTTATACGTGGAAACAAAAGAACACGCATTTTTTAAATAAAAAATAGATATTTGCGTATTTACTCTGAAATACAAAATACGCTGAAGAAATTTTATTAAAATGATTGTTTTGTGCTTTAGAAGATACAGTAAAATTAAGGCATAAATAATAGAGAACGACCGATGTTATTTGTTTATGGCGTATACATTACTGTATACGTCGTATATTAATAATATCCAGAATTCTGTTCTCCATGCTCACGAGAACTATTACGAAGTTTAAATACTTCAGTAGTTCCAATTTCTTTTTTCTATGTCAATTTACTCAGACTATAATGTAAGTAGTGAAATATTATCAAGAGTTGTGACGCGCGCTGGTTCATTAAACGCTCGCTGCTTGCTCGTTTTTTGTTTTTCTTGCGTTGTTTCGTTCGCTCGTTGTTCTGTTCTGTGCTCGCCTCTGTTATACTGAGCGCCTGGCACCTGGACTCTGCTACCGACGCAATTTAAACAGTATACTTGAAAATATTCTTTTGGCTTTTTTTTTATTTCGCGCCTACAAAACTGCCTACTGTTAATAATTGCACCCTATTTGATCAAACGATAAGTTTCCATTAAAAGTATAAACTTTTAAGTGAATGCGGGGGCACGGCGCCGGTGGTGCCTATTGCTTTCTCGCTTAAAAAGCGTACTCGACAGATCCGAAATACGATATCGCCTATCGCTCCGTCGATCACCTTCAGTCGCTACGAGTGAGATCTGCGTTTCGGTAACCCATTGGTCGCCGGTATTTTTAAGCGTTGGCTCTAATAAATTACGGATTAAAAAAAACAAACGATCAAAGTTCAGTTTAATACGCAACGACGCGACCGTGCTATGACTCAACGCAAAGCGTGAAAGCGAAACTTTTCGTTTTCATCGTTCATTATATGATCGTAAGCCTCTGTAGTGTGCACAAGGATGACCATTAATTATAGACAAACGCGCGTATTCACTTTTAAGCTTTACACGGCACTCGTGTAATTCGTCGAGGCAGTTGCGGCAGCGCAAATCTCACGCTGTATGTATGCTTGCTCCACTTTACTGGCAATAAATCGTGTGTTTAGTGACGCGGCGACTTGTATAATTAACAATGCTCGTATTATGTACGATTTCCAAACTCGACGACACACCGTCAGTCGTTTGTCACGAGGCGAATTACTATTTATGAAGATTATCTATACACAAAACGCCGTGCTGTTCATTGCTTATCTAAACACGTGACAGATTTTTTATTTTCGTTTTAAATAATTTACTGTTGATGGTCTTTCATAAGAATAACTTTTACTTATTACACTTATGCGTAGCTTTTCGCTATGGTACCAACAGTGGTAATAATATATTTTTTTAAAGTATTTGATTACCGTTGACCTTGACCACGGTCGGTTTGAATACGAATAAAAAAGAGGCAAATAATCGATATATCGATAATAAGACGACCGCTTAGCCTAGTGGATAGCGACCCTGCCTCCGAAGCTGGAGGTCCCGGGTTCGAATCCCAGGTCGGGTCAGTATTAATATGATGAATATTGATACTGGTACCGGGTCTTGGTTGTTATAGGTATGTGTGTGATGTCTTCGTAAAAATATTTATATATGTATATATTATAAAGAATATTTAAGTATGTATATCAGTTGTCTAGTAACCCACAACACAAGCATAATACTACTTTGGGACTAGATGACGCAGTGTGGGAAGTCCCCATGTATTATTATTATTATCTAAGGCGCCGTCGAATTCTTTCCGAAAATACTTACTAAAAAATATTACGTTAAAATAGGTTGCTTGAATAAAAATATTGAATCAGTGAAGTTTTTAAGCAATATATAGAATGTAGAATTTCTTAATTTAGGCAAAATAAAACAATATTTAGCAAATACCTATTTATTTCTTAAAAGGATATTTCAAGGGCTGAAATATCTTGGTAAAACATGTTTTGAAATCGACTAGGCCATTTAAAAATCCTATCGATAGGAACCTATGTTTTTCGTGTCTGTAGTTATATGGATTTTTCAGTTTTGTTCATTAAAAAAGAGTTAAACTTTTTAACTGAATCACTTGCTTTGAACCACCTAAGGCTATTTTCCTTTGCACTTATCTATAAGTGACACAGCCTTAAACGAGTCGAGTACTGCGTACGGATTCGCTGTCGCTGCATGTTGAAAATATAGGCATCCACCCTCCGTGAAAGTCTTTGCTCATAAACAAGGAATCCTAGTTAAGGCCAATATGTCAAGCGTTATTATTATTATTATTAAAATATTATTGAATTCCACAAATTATTCGATTCATTCCACATTGACGTCATATCCGACAGCAATTCAAGCCCGAAATGCGACCGGTATTCCATATCTGTAACACTTGGTATCGCAACATAGGAGTTTGCTTCGTGTCCACTGCATTCGAAGGCATTCAGATTCCCCGGGCCTGGCCACGTGTGCATACCGGCCCGGGTATGCCCGGCTGGCTGAGTGTGGTAGCTACGTGCTGCTCTGTCGTGGATATCAGATCATAAGCGGAATGTTTGTATCCAATCACATCATTTATTTAAATACATGGGCCCTGAATCAATAATTAAAAATTCGATGGTCGTTTCTGAAAATGGCACTGAATTAAGCATCCATAAACTAGACCTTTTTTTTTATTAATACGTCATATATAATTAAGTAACAGAATATTCAAATAATAGCTGCAGGTATTGATATCAGTCAGTGACGGCTTCGGGATATATTTTGTAGTGGAGCAACATTGAGCGGCGACTGTAATTTTTTTCTTCTTTAATTTACGATTGATAAAGTGAAAGAAAGAAAAAAAGAAAAAATATTTATTTTGCACACTTACAATAACACTAGCAATAAAAATATAACACGGTAAAAATAGAAATATAAAAATAAAGTAAATTAACAATACAACACTATTGAAGACAACTCATTGCTAGACTCAGCTCAGTTCAACGAGCTGCGGTCGCCAAGGATCAGAACGTAGTGTTTACTTAAACCTAAAATTACTATCACGTGATACTAATTGCAAAATTTGTAGTTGTTTATATAGAATTAATAATAGGTAATTACTGTAAAATATAAGCTCAAAAATACACTTATATAAAAAACAGCATGTGGTTGTTGTTGTTAAACTTATTTAGTTGATTCCTTCGGTGTTGTCCTACCCAACGCAGCACAATCTGCGCGGTAGGTCGCCGTCGGGTGCTTGTATTGTTTATATATAGATTCGGCCCTCAAAAAAAAAAACTTGTATCACTGGCAAAGCCCCTACTGATTGATATATTTTATAGAACTATGAAATATTTACTGTTTCTTATTATACGAGTATTGTTGTTTTAAAATAATGTGATAAGTCAATAAGGATGTATTTGTATTATTAAGAAATATAGATGTTGATAGATAGGTAGTTTTATTTTGTCCTTGAAAATGACTATCAAATCCATTTCACGGGAGACGCATTTTTGGTCATAACTCCGAGGGTATGAAGTCTAGCCAAGATTTTAAGGTCTCTAAAGATCAAGAATTCAGTTGCGCATCGTATGACATCAAAATTTTGGAAATCGGTTTGGTAGTTTTTGAAAAAAAATTGGAAAATGTAAAAAATCTGGATTTTTTCGGATTTTTTTTACTAAATTCAAAATATTTCGAGAACGGGGACCGATATCGAAAATTAAAAAAAATTGTAGCTCAGCCATTAACGTAGCTACGGTTTGAGACCAAGTTTTTGGAAATCTGTTGGTAATTGTAAGAGAAATTATTTCCGAAAGATGAGATTTTTTGGTCGATCGCTGGTGTTTGCGGATATAAGTTACTATATTTCAGAAAGTATTCGTCGGATTATACAAAAGGTTAGAAGGCGTCGGTAGCTACAGTTTGAGACCAAATTTTTGGAAATCGGTTGGAAATCGAACAAGAAATTTGACATCACATATTAGATTTTATGGACGATCGGCAACTTGTTAACATTACGCTCATCGCCTTTCGGCCTGTATTCGTTCGAATGTTTCTTTATCGAGTTCAAAACGTTTAAGGATATACGTTAAACAAACGAAAATATTTTTTTTCGTTGATTTATTTCCGAGTTTAAAGAGTTGAAAAGAATAGTGCCACGTATTCGTGGCAAAACCACGATTACGTGGCAATGCCACGATTTCGTAGCAATAAAATAAAATAATCTGTGAAAATCGGATTTGGGTAGGTTCATTTTCAATGAAACCGATGGTTGCGGAGACTGCAAGATCTGTGGATTTTTTGCTTTCCTTTATTCAAATAAGATAGCAGCCGATGATTTGATATTTATAAATTAAAACATACCTAGTTTCACCTTTTTTTTCTATATACGACGTATTATTGATTTTTTTCCATTCTATATATACTTTCTTTTAATTTTTAATTATTTTCCGTTTTTTGTTTAATTTACACTTTTTGTTTATTATAGGTAAGTGACAAATGGAAACATCATACCGGTGATCGTATGCGATGCATCCGGCCGGGTACTACGCGAATCTCGGTAAGACTTGATCGAGGCGTCTTTAAAATCGCGCTTGTTTTACAAATCCATTGATTTTAACTATCATTTAATAGCGTGTATAAATTTAAACAGATAAAATTATGTATATAGACAGATATATTGATATATTTTATTAAATTGTAAATTGATTCCACTAATTGGTGTTTCGGTGTTGGTACAATTTGAGCGCAAATTTATTAAATTCACATATTATAAGCAATAATCATTCAAGGGCATTCGAGTGGCTATCTAGATTCTAGAACATTACAAACATTATAAAAGAACATTCAAAACTTTATTTCTAAATATAAAAAATACAGAAGTTATTGATAATCTGTAACGAGTTAATCCACGAGGAGAGTCAGCAGCACAAGAAATGCGCGGGTGAAATTTTTAATTGAGCTAAGTAGGATAGATAGAAGCTTTATCTATGTCAAAAATATTCAGTTATTAAGAAAGTTTATAGTTTTTACTTAACTTCTAATAATTACACATTAACGAACATGGACAATAGCTTTAATTTTGAAAATATTAACAGTTTATGGAAATACGTCATTGAAATCATGGTATGTATAATATTATTTTACTAAAATATTTATTCCGAATTTGTAAATAGCTTTTTTATTAAGCTTAAGCTACTATATTTCACCTAGGAAAGGATCATAAGTAGTATTGGAACAAATTACGAATTACAAGACGTTGTAAGACAGCAATGTCATTTCTTTACAACTTTGAGTTCTAAAATTTGAAGCCAATTGCACTCATGTAAACATTTTCACAATATTTATAACTCGCGACTGCACGCGGGTCCGCCCGCATGGATTACATGTTCGTATATATCGTAATTCAACTCATTCACTTTATACCTAGGGTAAAGGGAAGATCCAACTCTTTTCGTTCTCTATTTTATTTATCATTTTCTTCTCCGTTGTTCGCTTGTCATTTCAAAACTGAAGTGAGAACCCCGCGATAAATATGCTCAAACGCTTTATTTTGAAATCAACGACAAGCACTTTAATTTTATTTATATCTGTAGATTAAAAGTAATTTAGATTACTCACCGAAATGTCCCCAGTCTGCCAATGAAAGTTACATCAAATCGATTTAGCCGTTCAATCATATAGACCAGTGAACGTATATATAGACAGACAGACAGACACGATAATGTATAAACCTATATCTATATCCTGAAGGCCAGTCCTAAATATTCATGAAAAATATTTTGAAATTGGACGAGTACTTTCAGATATTACCTTCTACATTTTTTACCAATATATATGTAATATTAGTATAAATAATAAATTTACATTCACTGGACGTCATTACATTTTTCCTAATTAGGAAGTTCTTTTTTAGGGAATACAGCCTGGATTTGTTTTACGATGGGTACGGAAAACCAGGAGTATTTATTTGATAACAGAGTTTAACTAAATCATCCGTACAAATACAATATTATAATAATATATACCGAGAAAAAATATAAACACTTTTAATTATTTGTAGCAAAATAAATAAAACATGGTACTTAGTCATTTTCAAAAATGTACCTACATGTGTATACGAACATAATTCATAAATATCACATAATAAATAAATTTGACAGCAGTGTTTGAGTGAACCGAACGTAATTGTATTTTATGATAAATATATAATGATTTATTGCATAAGCCGACAGTATAGGTATACCTACGCGTCAAGAATCAAACATTTTTTTTTTAATAATGTCGAGTTGCGTATTCTTTTATATTATAACTCTATCGTAAAAGTATAATTTTCCATTCAATATTTGATGCGTTTGATTTATGAAACCTTAATGCTGATGATAATATACTTACGTGTATTTGTATAGATTTTTTTAATACACTATAATTATATTATAAGTTACGCTGTATTCGAACCGCCAATTTCCTTATCGAAATGTTTGTTCGCAAAAACGGGTGACTAATAATAATATCTTACTTTGAAGGTCATACGCGGTTTTGTTGCCTTGCATATAGATAACGAATATTTGAATTAATACAAAATAAAAATAATAAATGTATTCTGAAAATGATAATAAATTTTGTTAAATTTAGACGAAACTACTAAAACTCGACAACACGCATGATTAAAAATACGAAAATAATCTTCTTACATTCGGAAATAATCATTTTATATTTAGTCGACGGCCGCTTAACCTAGTAGGTGGCGACCCTGCCTACGAAACTGGAGGTTCCGGGTTCGAATCCCAGGTCGGGTCAGTATTTATATGATGAATATTGTGGTACCGGGTCATGGTTGTTATATGTATGTGGTGTCTTCGTTTGATACCCGAAACACAAGCTTAGTTTGGGGCCTAGACGTTGTTGTGATGTATACGTTATTATTATTATATTATGAGAATATTTATTTAATAATTTATTGTAATAATTGACAAAAGTTATTATCTCGAGTATCAGACTGAACGTAGCCGAGAAAACCGACCGAGAAAAAGAAGTTTAAATATTCATTTTTATAATAATTAATAATTTAAATTTTTGTTAAGTTCGACTACGTTCAGCCGAACACCAGGTATATAAACAGAAAGCAAAACAACTTGTTGGTTCGTATGCCAAGAATTCAGATTATTGTTTAAGTTTAGAATTTTTTAGAAAAAATCCTCATTTTTTATCCAGTTCATTCTGTCTATATTTTAATTATTAATTTTTAACCCATCTTTCTGGCTACCATTTTGAATTGATAAGACGTAAATAATGCAAAATATACATATTTTTTAAAATCCTAATCTTTACTAGAATTCCAACCCACCCCCAACAACATACCGGTCTTAAGTTTAAACGATCGCTGTGAAGTTCAGCTTCACTGAAACTAAATATACGAACCAGCTGTACAATTTTCACAATGATTTCACGGCCATTTACAAACTCTTAACTACTCTCGGGAAACGTACAAATCGTTCATTAGCCGGCTAGAGGTTAATTGCGCTGCTCATTGGCTCCCTGAGGCGAGAGTCGGGAATTGATAGGACAATTATAGATCGAATCTATTCGGCTTCGCCCTACAATTGTTGCCTTTGCCCGCCTAGACGTTAACTCGCTGTGAGCTTTGAATTACACCATTTATTAGACGTATTGCAGTTTGGATCACGTGCATGCAACGTAACTAGAAATAATGAAAAATGACCGCAAATAACAAATTGTCTCGGAGTTGTGAACAAATTAGTAAGCGATGGATCTTGAAGTCAATTTAAAATATTATCTATTTAATGCGAAATATTCAAGATACTTATTATTATTATGTATAGTTTGTGTTTTAAATTGATTCTGAATTTAAAAAAATAAATTGTTTGATCGCTGTTGCCTTGGAACACTTAATACTATATAATTTTTTTATTGAATAATTTGTACTGCAAGTAGAACTAACTACAGTAACACCTAACCGTCCAATTCGGGAAGGTTTATTTTGATGCAGTTTATTGCAAACATATTTTGTCCTTGATTGAAGGATTGAAGAAAAGAGATAAAATATATTTTGACTAAATTCTGGGACATATTGATTCCTGCTCTGCCCTCTATTAAGATGTCGTAGTAGGTATATCTAACCAACTCAGTTATATTCTATGTCCTTCGGTGAAAATTGTGTTGGTATAGATTGAACGTTCTCGAGTTTGTCAATCAAATGAAAGCTATAGTAGCCTATTCCAAGTATATTATAACAATTCTATGCTACAATTATGATATAAACTTAAAAACAAGACAGTGCATTAAATCTTTGTTGGGCTGTAACCAAAACAAAAGTAAACTTTTCAATTTTATGAATTGTAACAATTCATAAAACTGAAAATTTTGAAACAAATTAAATTATTTAAAATAAAACAAAAAACCGGACTGCAGTATAATCTGAAAAGGTAAAAACAAGTTATATTCTAAAGAAATTGGTTTGAAAGCATAGATTGCACCATGTAATGTTTTTTTTGTCCGATATAATTGCTGGCGGGGTCACGCAAACCAATAACCGAAAATGTTTGGTGGTGGTCTTTGTGTGAAGATATTTTTACAAATATAAATAATACCCGCCTGCAATGCCATATTTACCATTCAAGTCATATTTATATGATAGTATATTTTAGTATCTGCTGAAGTAGGTATGTAACGGACAAAAAACATTGTATGGTCTATTCTATGTTCTTCGAATCTGTTGAAAATTCTATAGAATATATCTTGTATTTCTCTTTTCACTTAATAACTTTTTTTTCTTTTCAGTTGTGTGGTTTTGCCATCGAGTTTATTGTTTTTATTAATTTATTTCTTTATATATATAATTCATACTAAATTAACTTTTTAACAAACCTAAATCATACTTCATAAATTGATTATTATTAGAAGTTTCTGATAAAGTAAAAAGAGTTTTTTAAACGTGTACCTACTTATAATATTTAGGTTTTTTTAAACACTTTGTTTTGTAAGCATAAGCTGACAAACTGTTCCACAGATGTTTGAAATATTTTTTTATAAATTTCTTTGAAATTGTTACATGCCTTAGGATCTCGTTTGAACGTTATAAGTTCGTAAGTAGTACGTGAACGTGTATTGGCTAAAGTTGTGGTCTCCGCCAATACTTGACTTACGCCAAACGCTAGAGCCGTCGCCTTTATCGTTACGAATAGCCATAAAAGCATGATTTATACCCGTCGCGTAGCCATCGTCTCACGTAATAAAAACCGTCATTTCGCTGCTAAATAACGCCGTTGCTGCCGAACTCCTAAATATGACGACGAAGCGTACAACGTTGCCTGTTCCTTTTTCCTGAAATTCATTAAACGCTAAAATGCTTTTTTTGTCATAAATAATTATAATTAATCAATATACTGTCGTGATAGCCCAAAGCGCAACGAACCTGTCTCAAATTTATAAGGCTTCATAAGGCCATGGTTCGAATCCGGGCGTGTACCAATGAGTTTTTCTGACTTAAGTACATAACTATCACTGACTCCGTGCTTCGGAGAACACGTTATGCAGTCGGTCCCGGACGCTGTCAATAGATGGCGGTCGTTACAATCCCCAACCCGCAGTGGAGCAGTGTGGTGGATTTAAGCTCCAAGCCCCCTCCTCACCCTGGGGGAGGCCTAAGCCCCTGCAGTGGGGTAAAATGGGCTGATGATGATGATGATGAATCAATATACTTATGTAATATATAAAATCGAAATACGATTCACTTAGTCATATTCAACGCTGAGCCGAAACCGCTAAAGCGAACCACACGAAATTTGGACATTACCTTGAGAAAAGCGTTCAACATCAGTCGAGCAATAGGTGACCCCATAATAAAAAAACGAGGGACATAAAGAGGAAAAAAATATGCGTCAGCGAAAATTATGGTTCCTGTAATGTAATTATGATGTGGCGTAATTTTTTTTTTACACTCGTTTTCCTCGTAGTCGTGATGATCTCGATCATCAATCGCTCTATTGATAGTGAAACCATCATAATAAAATCTGAATTCACTATAGTACTTTTCTCAGTGTAAGTTTTTTTTGTGGCATAAGCCTCTACTAAGAATTTTTTTAAGATCAATAAGAGATGTAAGTTTATATGGAAATCTGTCATTTTCAAATACGAAAATTTGTCTTTGGGTAGAAACTAAATTAATACCCTTAATAGAGTAAAATAATGTGAGTTCATATTAGACTGCCCTCATTCTTAAAGTAGAAGCTATGAAATTTATTTTTTGTTTTTATGGTTAAAAGTTGAGAAAGACGTGTTTCAGGATTTACGAAAATTTAACCCTCGTGGGGGTTTACTTCCTAGGGGATGAAAGTTTGTACGGGAATTCCGTCACTTAAGGTTGAAACCATGAAAATTGGTATTAACCCTTTGGTTAAAAATTTAAATGACGTGTTTTAATGTTTTTGTAAAACCTATGCTTTATAAATGCTATTCACACGTGCTATCCAAGCGCACAATGCCGCTGGCGGCTGCTAGTATATAATACAGGAACCGCTGATTCTAAAAAGTAAAACTCCAGTCAGATCATACGTGATTATAACTACCGTTTAGTACAAATCATGAAAGACCGGTCAAGTGCGAGTCGTACTCGCTTGGAGAGGGTTCAGTAATGTAAATCATTGCATTACGGCTAGATACTATGTCTTTTTAATCTGACACAGATTCTAGTATTTAAACCTGATTCCTTCGTGTATGTAGGCTATACAGTATACCTACTCATAACCACTAGACCAATTAAACTTATTAGCCCTCGATAAAATAAGTAAAATCAGTGAAAACAGTGAAATGAAACAACACATTTTATGCGCATTTTCTCGCCGCGAATATGTTTAGGTTTTCCTATAAACTAAGAGTGAAAAGTTAAAGTTCTGTATTATTTTTTTAAGCATTCTGTGTTTTATCAAAAATTTTAGCCGTAGAAATTTCGGAGATAAGGAGGAATGCTCGATTTTTATAATATATTTTTAGTATATTTTGATGTTCGTATTTTAAAATTACAAAATATATTTTTCTGTGCACTATGGTTCAAGCCCTATTTTCCCTATTTTTTAAAAATTTGTTCTGGTAGTATCGGAGATACGGAAGAAGGATGATCTATTTTCGTATATATTTTTAATATCTTTTAAACTATACATCATAAAATTGTAAAAAAAAATACGTTCGTGTTTCTCATAACGAACCCTTTCATTTGATAAGTAATATGATGCAGTTTACAATATTTTCTTTTATCAACTGCATCATATCATTTTGTAGTTCTAATGAACCTCTCAAAATAAGAATTCATTTATTTCCGATATACGTCCGTGATTGAATCACCTCTGTATATGTACCAAATTTTAACTATTTATTGTTTATTAAATTCGGAGAAAATAGTCTGTGGCAGACGGACACGAGAGTCATCCTATAAGGGTCCTGTTTTTTCATCAGGTTTACGGATTAAAGAAACGAACATAAAGGTTCTACACATATTACGCGAATAAAAATAGAAACGGAAATGGAAAAGAAACAGGCAGTAGAGTGGACCCAGAAGAATATGTTGTTATACCAATGTTATTGTAATACGTTGTACGGAACCTTCACAGCGAGCTACATGAAGACGAGAGCTTCTTTACTACAAATAATCATTTAGTTTACAGAGCAATAATCAGACACAGGAATTCATAAAGTGTTTTATTTTATGCACCTGCACCTGAGATTGTGAGTAAGACCATAATTGTATAATATATATTATGACAAATACTGGCGCTTTGCTATTGATAGGGCATAATGAGCGTAGCGGGAATTGAGTCGGTGCAGCGTGAAGATGCAGCCCGACGGACGCCCACGGCGAGATCGCCCCGCCCACGCTCTCCTCGCGCCTCACCCCCGCCGCTCACTAGAGCGAGACGCTGCATCCCTCCGTCGAAGCCTTCGATGCCTCCGACCCGCACTGTTTCTACGAAAAGCCAACTGTTATTATCCGCCGTAGATTGTTCTCGACCTCTCGCCGAGTCGTTTATTTTGTTTCTGCTCGCTCATGAATGAACCGCGAGCGAGGCCCGCAGGTGCGCTCTCCACACGATATTTGGACGGTAATTGCCCTCTCCGGATTTCGTACACGTGCATTGTAATTTCCAGCACGTCAGACGATAATTTTTGTGACTAGACGGCACCGAATTCGCTTTTGTTCCATTTTGTGGCTGACCCGGGCGGAAGTTACACGATTTATTAAATTGGCCACACTTTCCCTTTGTTTTTGGCAGCACCACAGAAGAGCCGAGTACGTCTATCGTTTTATAGACATAATTCGATACACCCACTCCACTCCGTTAATGCAAATGAGCGATGAACCGCCAGCCGTCGATCACCGTCATTGGCACGGCTCATTGCGAACGATTATTCCCAATGTGTAGGAAGATTTAAGATTGTTGCCAAATGATTGAACTGTCATTACTACGATAAACTTCCAATTAAACGGTCGTATATGTTTAGTCACAGAGAAAAATAAAGAACATTCCTAATTAATACCGATTTCAAAAGTATTAGGTAATCTTTTCATTTTAGAATGTGTTCGATTACTCCAATGTTTTATTTGGACTAAGACTAACGCCGTAAAATATTTTCGCTACTATTTCACTCGATCAGTAATTTCATCGGAATAAAAATACAAACGATACATAAAATTAATTTGAAGGTTTAAAAATAAACAACAAATTAACTACCTATCTAGTTTAATTTATTATAATGTTTAAACCAATGTTAATCTGATGAGATGTCAATTATAATATATTAAGATGTGAACGGAGAAAGTAACAGTGGCAACGTAGCGCAAAACTCATTATAAATAGTAAATAGGATACCGTAGTATCCTCTCTCCAAAGGAAACCATCTTATTAGGTAAATCGAGTAAAGTAAAAGCGCTCTTAATGTACCGGAAAAAAACATTATTGCTGTCAACGAAACATATAGTCGATAACATTGCAATGTAGTTATCGCAGGCGAGCATTTGTGCGTGTTTTACGTTGTTAGAAGAAGTTACGTTACTGGACTCTATAAAGTGCACGACTGCACTCTTTGGACTGGTGCACTGTGGGATATTTACGTTAAAATGCCGACCAAAATTACTGCATAGACATAGACTATAAATACTCTTATTATTTCGTAGCAACATTAATGCAATGATTTTATAAAACTGAAGTACAAATGAATTATAAATATATTTATTCATACGTAATTTCACCAGGACTATTACGATTTCACTCGCTGCGCTGTTTAAATATTAGCTGGAAGAAGCAAGTTCACAGTTACTTTTAGGAATAGTTTTGATTTTTCTAGTTGTAGACTGATTTGGAAAACTCTTTTTGTTTGATTGAAAGGGTGGTCCCATTCCATAGTAACAAAGTCAGGATCTGATGTTGAGATCACAAGAAAATTAAAAGAATTGATGAAAATTTATTAACATTTTAGCATTTTAACAGCTGTATTATGCCGTCAGTCAGTAGTTTGCATCTGGGAGTGATCATCTAATGCTGCTGAACTGATGATGTAAGTCACAGAACTTTTGAAGAGCCAGGAGTTAAGGGATGATACTGCGATTTATCGACGTTTCTTTGAAACGGCGCTGTATCTCATAAGAGCAACGCGTTTCGAAAGCCTACCTTTATTAAATATTATAAAAGATTATTTAAGTATTTATATCAGTTGTCTGGTAACCATAGTACAAGCTTTGCTTAGTTTGTTACTAGATAGCGCTGTGTGGGATGTCCGAGGTATTATTATCATTATCTTTGCTATTATTATTACTAACCACCGAAAAGCGGAAATTAAACAATTTTTCCCAAAAAAAAAACCTGCTTGAAAACTTTGCCCATATACATATAAAAATTTAACTAAAACGATAAAATAATATTTTTATTTCAAATAAAAAAAACATTAATGGGCGGCTTGTAATCGTAGTTTATGAATTCGGTGCCAACTCAGACACTAATTGGGTACTTACCAGGTAATAATAATTGTTGCTGGCAACATGAAATTTATCTTTTTTCTAATTGTTTTGTCATTTCTGTCAATATAAAAGAAATAATAGAAAAAATATATTGTTCTTGTTGTACTCTCGGACGATCGATGCAATAATTATGTGATTGAGCTATTCCTGGAATAAATTCTGTCTATCTGTGCAATTGTGTTGTCATTGTGCACCGGCCCAAGTGTTACAGTCCGCTCCAAGATCCTAACAATAATAATTACAACAATGATATTATTTATAACCGACCGACGTCATAAATTATATGCCGCTAATGAATTGTCTTGTCTTGAAAGTAAAAATAATATTTTTAGTTTACGTTTAAGTTCGTATAAATGGACAACATTATCAAATTAGTTTTTTTCTAATACTTGTTTGTAATGGATCAGATTGCAGCACTTGTTAGGTACATTATAAATCTTGCAGTTAATATATCCACGAATATCCACGTTAAGTACTGTATGTAAAACTCAAAAGGGAATTGTCTATTCTATACTTACATAAATATAAAAAATTTAAAAGGGCAAGTCTGAAAACAACTAAAATCCATAATAATGTATATAAATAAAAAAATTTAATATCTTTATAATTCGTAATTATTAATATGTATATATTATTCTATCACAAATTATAACCGACGTGGCCGTCCTGTTTTTCTCGCTATTTCATTATTTTTATTGAAGCGACATCGAAACCGAAATTTTAAGCCAATTTTTAATGTAAATACTCCTCAGTGCGGTGTTAAAGCACTGGTGAGACCGGTTACAGTCTGTCGTAATAACAGTAGCCTTTTACGATTGTTGGCCCACGATAAATATAACTCGTTCGACTACACGACCGTGCCTATCTGTCTCCTACCACTTATCGGATTGTAAACTACATTATAACGCGATTTTAATTGTTATCCGATTCGCCTATTGTTATAGCACTGTTATAGCATTGTTATAGTGCGGTTCGATAGATCAATAATATTTTACATAGAAAATAATTAGAACCAAGATGGCATTGAAAAAAGCACGTTACAAAAAATACCTTTCAAAACTGGCATTTCCATGAATAAAAAAATAACACGTCTTTCGAATAAATATATGGTGATACCGATATAAAATCTAATGTCAACAAATAAGTTGCTAGTGCGTCGAATATTCATCGCACGCTAGATACGTACAGATTCGCATATTTTCCTGGGGCAACTCTGCGTGACGTCAATTTCACAATGCTCCGCGTGCGAAAAGCGGAAAACGCTGCCTTTGCTAAATAAACGAACACTATTCCGCTGATCTTAGGTTATACGCTGATTATAGGACATATAGGTAGGTACCATTGTGAAGTGTGATTATAGGCTTATATTGAAAAACGGAAATGGAATAATAAATTAGAGGGAATATTATGAAACTTAATAATTAGTAAGAATAATATAAAGCCACGTCGAATTATATAAACTATGGATTAATTATATACGTAAGTGAAAATGTATTGAAATCGTATTGCGAAGAGTCACTTGTTTTTTAAGTGATTTAAGAACGAAATTGTTATTTAGTATTTCTAAAGCTGTTGTTGGTACCATTTTGGTTTTAGTCCATCCCCTTGTGTTATCATCCGGTGCTTCTTTAATTTTACCACTTTGTATATTTAGAGAGTCGCATTTAGTGTACGTATATTTAGCAATAAAGAGAAATGTACAGAAAAAAAATTATAGCACAATTCGATATACATACGTAAAGTAATAAAAACAAGATTTTTTCACATGCTACTGTTTTAAGTAAAAAACCATTGAATGCATCATCTTATAAAATGCAATTGAAAATTGATTTTTAACGCTTTTATTCTGAAATATGATTTTTGCGTCGTAGCCTCATAGGCATAGTTTGTCCCTTCACTAGGGTCTCGCCAAGCGATGAACACGAAAACTTGTAAAAAGTATAAAAGTAGAGCTTAGTGAGTATTTTAATAAAAAATATTAAGATTACGTTACATTTAACTTTGGAAATATAAGAGAAAAGCCGTTGGTCAATCATTCTACGCTTTTTTATACCCGACTGTCTGACAGCAAAGACAGGGACAACTGCAATTATTTGTCATATTTGATTGAATAATTTTTAGAGATTCCACGGCTTTATTTGTCATCTTTTAATTGGCAGGCTAAAGACAGATAGTAATATTGAAAAAGGATTTCCATCGCTTTATACGCAGGCGGTTTTTTTGTTTCGTGTTCATGATTTTAAATCGGTAGGTGTTCTTAACAATATTGACGTACGGCACCCTCCCCTTGTAAACACGGTGTGCACTTTGTCATTTTCTTCTAAAACAGTCCACCGATATAATTTATGTAGTGGTTTACACTATCTTCATTAGGCTCTCGCTCGTGTGGTTTTGCGCGGGTAGCGGTACCGCAAAAACAACTAACGATTCTCGGAGAGATGATTTCCATCGGCTCGGAAAATTCCTGTTTATCGGCGGCTGTTCGAAAACTTTCTTCAGCAACGACCGCCGGCAACGTCAGCTAAAAACTACTAATTACAACACGCGAACACGACACGCTATGGCTGCCCGATGTATTTATTACTTGTTTCTGCATTTTGTTTAATCAGCGTTATTTATACAGTACATGCTAATCCTATTAGCAGCATTATATGTATTAATATGTCAATAAAACACCCAATAAACATTTTTTTCATATTATCATTTATACATATTTCTCACTAACTGATTAAATAAATGCACTTCTATTTAAAAAAAAAAACCGATCATGCGGGAGTTAAATTTACATACAGAAGTTCCGTATAGCAACGTCCTATTTATCGAAAAGATTCCCATTGCCTAATTTTTTTTTTCATAAATTATATAAAATTGACGAAATATATTTGTTTATTATGTTTTTAATTGCAATTATTTCAAAAGTAGTGATATATAGTTTAATTGTACCAAAAGAAAAACTTATTCAGTCTTAGTCTTATTTATTAGTAATTTTTTTTTTCCTTTTAGTACCAACAATTTCCTAAACTATATGATAACATTGGCTATATTTTTAAATGAATTTATTATATCTTCTGCGCCTTTTGTATGTATTGTTATTTCAACAAATACCACCGACGACGTCCTAGAGCGTATTAGTTAGAGTATATTCCTTATCAGTCCAAGATAAAGTGGACTAACAAACCAGGTGATGACATCATACCAGACTCAACTCTTGTAATCTCACTTATGTCATGATAAAGAAAGTTCTCAGTAGGTAACCTTTGCGATAAGATAACGTCAGTATAGTAAATAAAATAACATTTTGGAAGTATTAATTTGATTATAACGATGGTAAACCGATTACCAAGTCAACTTGAACCATTAAAGATTAATTACATTGATTCGACTAAAAAACAAACCAGTTACAGACAGTGTAGGTATCTAAGTCTACAAAAAAAAAAAAATTATATATTCAGGTGTAAAGACGTATACTTAATAGAGTTCTAACTCTTTTAATACCATCGATAAGAATGATCGAAAACAATAAATAAAACTAAGAACAGCTTGCTACTTCCCTCGTGGACGCGGTATGGGAGAACGGGACGGACGGCTCCATTCGGCCGGAGCTTGGCTGACTTGGCACAGGAGCATATCGGATCGAAACTCGAAATCTTAAACCGGTTGTTGACTACGCTCTTACCTTTTCACGCTAGTTCAATTTCGTATAGTATATCTCGTTCTATGAGTCACAGTTTGTACTTATCACTAGCCGCACTACGTAGCCCATGGTCACCGGCGGCGTTCAACCGTCACGCGCAATGACTGGACAAGTATGTGACAATAAATCAATACTTAATTCACGAGATACAATAAATAAACATTTATTTTATCGATTAAAACACATATTTTATCGATTGTTCTCTCACGATCTATTGGTGGATTTTCTAATAGAAAAGTGAAGTTTTTTTAATCTGCTTATTGTACACTATGTCAAATACGTTTTATAAACCACATAATCTAAACGCAATATTTGAAGATTATTTATAGACATCAAAGTAGGTAACGAATTTATTTACTTCCTTTGATGTTTTCGTTCCGTGTCTGGGTGTAAAAGTATCTATATATAAATATCATCATCAGCCCATTTTACCCCACTGCAGGGGCTTAGGCCTCCCCCACGGTGAGGAGGTGGTTTGGAGCTTAAATCCACCACGCTGCTCCACTGCGGGTTGGGGATTGTAACGACAGCCATCTATTGACAGCGTCCGGGACCGACTGCTTAACGTGCTCTCCGAGGCACGGAGTCAGTGATAGTTAATGTACTTAAGTCAGAAAAACTCAATGGTACACGCCCGGATTCGAACCATGGCCCTATGGCCTTATATATATATATATATATATAAATATATATTATATATATGTACATAATACAAGCATAATACTTGCTTGCTTTGAAACTAGATGGCGCTGTGTGGGATGTTCCAGATATCATTATTATTGTGTTTGGTCGTGAAGAAAGATAATTTAAACTTTTCGTTTGTCATCTTGCTTATGGCTGATTTTTTTTTTTAATTTATAGCGTTTTAAGCGTTTACATTCCATTTGGCGAGAACTCATGTAAACATCCCGGCGATCTCCAGTATGGGTGTTATTTTAAACTTTCCAGTGGAGAATGTTCGACAGAGTTTTATTTCACATTTAATTTTGTTTAGGTTTGTTTAGCTTATTCCATTTTAAAAGTCGAGCAATGGAAAATTTTGTCGTTTTTATGTTTTTTCCGCAAAACTTTTATAATTCGTGTCGTAATTACGTGACTAAAAAGTCTTGACGGATAATGTCGTCTTCGGTTGTTAATAATTGTTTGTTGATGCAACGCAGCCGAACGACACGGCGGCGGCGGCGCCTCGCGGCGAGCGGCGCGGCGCTCCGCTCCAAGGTGTAGAAAGAGAAAGGGAACTTATTCAAAAGTAGGTAATGTTTTTGCCGTTCTTGTTGTGGTGTGCTGGCGGTGATTCATCGGTCGCCGCGTGGGCTGTCACGGCCCCCTCTGCCCCACACCTAGCCCCCATTGTCTCAACGACACCAGCTAACTGCACCGACATCCACTTTTACAACAATACAACTCGTAGATAGTAAAAAGTACTTACGTACCTAGGTACCTACTGTGTCTTATGAATATGATATAAAACTGTGTGTTATCAACGATCATAGTTAACATTGAGTAAATCTCGAGCACCGACGACCTAAACTCAATGTCCAACTTAGGTACCTACCTACATACGCACGGTAAGTAGGTAAATGTTTAGGGTTTAGGGTTTAATTTCCCTAGCTGAAAAAGTATTGTTTCAACGACTCTTCCTGTTTCGCAACTCATTCTCTATGCAAGTTGGGAAACTCTATCATTTATTGATGTACCTATATACTATATTGTCTACTATTAATCAATCGATGATGCTAACTTCAAAATATAACATTCGTAACGGCAAATTTGTTTTCGTTAAAACCTTGTGCGTATTTCGTGCACCCATAAACTACACAAAATTATAATTATAGTTTGCCCGATGTTCTGTTCGAGTCATTATAGAATCGAGAAAAATAATCGGAGGCATGTCTGAAATCGTTCGTTCGATAATTTATATTTTCTCTGACCTCCTTTTTTTCATAGTCTTAGCTTCGCCTGATTGACGCTAGAACCGGTTCTGTGTGCATAAAAATAGTTAACTTTTGAGTTAGGAAAAGTTTGTTAAACGCCACGCCAGCATTGTCCTTTTACTGACGCTGAGTCGTTAGTGTAGTATTGTTAACTATTGTTTACCATTCTCATTTTAGAACGAATGTTTCCCTCATATTGTTGCGGTGGCCCGCAACGTAAATAGGTATATCCAGACGATGTATTTACAAAGCTGCTTTATTGTTCACATTATATTATTTCTGTTTATACAGAAATAAATATTTAAGTATATTTTTTTAATTATCTTCTCAAGGTAAGTTAGAAATATTTCCTTATTTAGTTTTCATTTTTGATATAAAATATTTAATCATAGTTTATCCCAATTTAAATATATCTATTTAGTGGCATTAAATAAAATAAATCCAATATATTTAAAAATAAAATACTTGTCCTTAAAAGCAAAATCGCCTGCGAAGGTTGTTGGGTCAAGTTTGGTCTGTGTGCGGGTGAATTATCGTGTTGAGGCAGTCCGCCAGTAATGACATTTTATCTGTTAGGGTTACATACACTATCCACTTTTTGACTGTATAATTTGGATATAATTTATAGCAAGTCACTTGTTGATTTTCTCGTTTCTTCTATAATGCATCATTAAGAAACGAATTTAATGTTTTCATAAAATTGTTACAATAAAGAAAAGCAAAAAATTTTAACATTTTAAACATGTTTGTAATTTAGATTTTAGAAATGTTTTTGAGTACACGTACTAAATATTCATAATTCGATTTTCCTTACAGCAGCAAATATAATTTATGTTACCTGTTGTCGTACCTTACATAAATCAGTGGTACAGAGCTCGTGGTGCAGTGACCTTTGTAGATCGATCCACATCATTTAAATTTTGCTTTAGCTAATGTCGTAAACGTTGAGCATTCAAATTCACGATTCAAGCTTTCTCGATCTGGCATTGTAATGGAACCGTTCACTTTGACGAGAGGTTTGCGTCATTTTGTAACTTTGTCAGTCTTGTATGAAGAAAATTTTCCTTCGTGTAATTTGTGAATCAAAATTAATAAATTTGAATTCAATTCGACCTAGCTCTAAAATATTTACAACAAATATAGTTTATTTTTCAAGTTTTAGTTATGAGTAACTATAATTAATTATTAGTATTTAGTGTAAATAGGGCTTCTAAACGCGCTGCTTAATGACAGCGCCATGAGGAGAAAACTGTCGACAAATCTCAGTATTATCCCCTTACTCCTAACCGTCAATGAGTGTTGTAACTTCCATCATCAACTTAGCAGCATGAGATGAGGACTCCCAGACGCAAACACCTGAATAACTTAAAAATAGCGCTCCAACACACTATACGTGTCTATAAGATGAGGGTAACCCTCGTTTTTCCTAGGATTTCATCACCAGATTCTGACTTAGTGTCATTAGGACTATACCCTCATTAGTATACCCTTTTAATTAAAATAATTAAATTTTTCTGATCGGTCTACAATCGGCGAAGATGTCGGTGGACATACATTAAAAAAACATAGATACAGACGAACATAGAACCTCCTCCGTTTTGAAATTCTTTAAAAAATACATTGTTTACAGAAACACGTTGCCGCGCCACCGCACCGGCGGCGTAGTACAAGAATATGCGAAAACTAAATCTACGCCGAATATGGCGTACATTCTGCAGAGAAATTTAAAATTTTGAGGGGTGGTTCCATACATTAAACTGAAAGTGAACTTTTTTCCACGCACCCCATCGTGTTGTGTATCGTTGAACAGATCTTTGAAAATTTCATGAAAATTAAATCTCAAGTGGCCTTTTTATTTACTTATATGATATTTCGCGTTAAAGTTATTAACAATGTTTGTGTCCCCATCGAACTTTGTAAGTATATCATTCAAAAATTTAAAGAAAAAAACGTTAAGGAAGGAGTAGCACTTAACGAATACTTTCGACGGAAATTGTTTACAAGTGATATGTTTACAAGTTTTTGAGATAACTGCAATTTTCAGTTACGAACAAATTTATTTTGTGTAATTGGCAATTTGCTTGTAGTACATTCTACGAAATTTAAATTGATACGTACCCGACACGCACTTCGTCGGTTTTTTATGAGGGCTAAACTTAGGCCATGAATGCTAGAAAAATTAAAAAGAAATTCCCGCTTAAACCTTTGCATTCAGGGCGAAATTAAAAAAACGTATAATTTTCCAAAGATACAGTTACATCATTGCAAAATATTGAACTGCATCACATTAAAAAAAGTAATACTTCAATAGAATTCATAGTATAAAAATCTCAGTATTTTTAGTCAGCAAAATCGAAATTCTGCAAGAACTTGGAAGCTATTACTACTTTTCAAAACCAAATTTTATACACTTGAAAATACAATGTTTCATCTCCCTAAAGAAGGTTACACATACAAACTGGTGGGATTACTTTAACCGCAAACAGGCTGTCTGTCTCGGATATTACCGTTACACGACAGGTCCTATGCGGATACGGACAACCCAGTTAGATGTTGCATCAATAAAAACATATTAACCTCTTCTAACATTTTTAAATATAATTAAATTATCATTCTATATTCTATTCTGACAGTGATTATATATCATAAGGTTTAAGGAATAACGAGAACAGGAACTACTGACACCCACTCCTTCCAAAAAGGATCAGTCTTCCAAAAAGGTCAGTTTAAGTTCTGTGCTGGTTTTCAGAGTTTAGAATAAGACTACCGATTGTTCTGACAGATGTCATGGAGAAACTTACAAACTCAAAGTATCCTTAAAGAGCCATAATATAGTGATGTTGCAGCGCAGGACCGGATATTGGTCATATTTAGAGTGGTGTCTGGTTGGATTAAAAGCGACCGGAAGTGAAACTGGCTCTTCGGTGATCTCGCCATTCCGTTCGCCTCGCTTTAATTTCACAGGCTCATAGGTGCACTTCTACTATAATGGATTTCCATTTCGATGAGCTTTTAGGTAATGAACTTAAAGTTTGCTCGAGTAAGCCATGTATTAAATTTTTTTTTTGTTAGATTTGTTCGATTTCTGCTTACTAAATTAATATAATTTTTTAATAGAGTCTACTCAATAAATGTTGAGTCACTATTACAAGGGTTTAGGCCATATAGATTTAAGTCTTATACTTCTAAGCTCTCTAAATAAACGTGATAACACATGATGAGAACGTCTTCTGATCTTGACAAGCGTGTTGCAATGCATGTGAATTAATTTGTATTAAAATAGCATTATTTTACGCAACTTTGACCTTATACCGGTTTTCGTAATACACGAACAATGCCGGTACACCTGTGCATGAAGTCGATGGCGTTCGATCGCAGCCCAAAATCAGTTTCGTCACGAAGCAAGACACAAAGCGAGGGGTGGAGCGCGGGCGGGTGCATGCATTATTCAAGGCTCATTTCTATTCAACGACGACAGGCCGCCGATAAAAAAGTTCTCGTCTGACAACTTGAACGCCTGCACCCTTTGTACTTAAGTCGTGTTCCCCACTCGAGTGCAGTGCTAACTCGTTAAAATTATTTGTCACTATGTTTATTTATGAGTTTTTAAAGACCCCACGTATACGGGAAGAAGTTTTATACGAAGGGAGCTCAGGTCACCGGTCACGTCGAGTTTTGTTCTCGGTCATGACGCTAAACTAAACGATTTACGAGTTTTATAAAGAAGAAAAAAAACGTTTCTGTGCTAAAAGGCGGTGCATCCATATATCTTTTTTATTCCGAATTATTTTACGGTACCTAAACTTTGAGGTTTCAGAACTTGCGAACGAGCGAGTAGCTTTTCAGGAAATTCGTAAAAATTTTACTTCAAACCAGTACAACCCATACCTAGATTATTGCGGGGTCATAAACTGTCATATTTCATATCTGTTGGTTAAGTGAAAACATCTAGCCCGCCTTCTTCAACAAAATTATGTATTATACTCTATTTCGCCGATTATTACCAGAGATATAACAAAAGTTTGTGTGTTTAATCGTGACGACACGTGATGACGACAAATGACTCACGTTAGCTAATGTAATCGAATGACGTCATAGCACGATTGATTTTAAAAATTTGTACCTTCCGCATTTTTGTAGATAGCAGTTAATTTCTTTTACTATTCGTTTATATTTATTATTAGTTTTAAAAAAACAAATCACTTATAAAAAAACCAAAAATCACAAGACGCGCTCATTAACAATATAAATGATCCAGATATTTTGCAGTAAACACGAGTAGCCATTTATGCATACGTAAACCAGTTTTTTAAATGGTCAAGTTTAATTGGTCGTGGGCCGTTATCCAGAAGCGGCTGTAGCGATAGGTGAAAAGATCAAATCTTTCAACGGTCGATTATACCCGGGCCAAAGGCGCAACACTCCAATCAATTCATGATCGATTCGACCCACTTCTTCGAGAGATAGCTTCATTGTAATATGCTGTTTAAATTCTTACCCACAAGCACTGTAATAAGTTTCAAAAACTCCCTAAATCTTACCTTGTATGTACTTAAGTTTAAATAACCAAATTTATTCCTAATTATTTAGCCATCCAAGCAATCCAGTTTTTTTGTAAGATCCAGCGTACATACCTACATACATAGATAAATACATAACAGAGAAATAGTCATCAGAGATTTCCACTTGATTAATCCTTACATAGGTATTATACTATAACATCAGGTTTAGGCGAACTCCAAATTCAGTAGCAATATTAATCCATAAGCTTGTATTTTATAGAAATATATATTAAACTTTCACCATTATATAACATGTGTTGTTTCTGTTTACTGCTTAAAAACACTATGCCATAAATCAACGTGTCGTTTTCTTTTGTATATACACTCAACTATCAAATATTGTAATATGAACTTGTTATGTTTATTCGCATCTTAAATGTCATTTGTTATATATGTTATTTATTAGAAAAAAAAAATCATAAACGGCAGCCGAGTTGTGCGGAAGTTCGATACGTGTGTATGACAGCGTCCTCGGCCGCTGGCACAGTGCCCGCTCTGCCCGTGACCAGTGACTGCCCACGCCTTTACAGTTACACCACTATTCGAGTCGGTCGCCTTTCGCTCGTTATATGTTATTTTTTTCTTTAACTACCTATATCGTTTTTACATTTCCGCGAACGAAATAAATCATTTCAATACTAACATGGAAGTTAACGAACAAGGCGTTCGTTATGTGTTTCTGAAAACTAGAAAACCGGCCAATTAAACTGAGAAATTACTTTCATTCGCACACAGTCCGTACTTTCTTAAGGATACGGACTCCTGTACGGTATTTTTTTTTTTACCCTTGCGACGGAAAGGCGGATAAAACTGCTGAGCTTCCGCGCGCCCGGGCACGCGGGATATGTGGGAGTTGCACCCACTAAACAACCGCCTGAAGCAGAATAGGGACGCGGTTCCTGTACGGTAATTCCTGAATTACGTAATATATAATATTCCAATCAAACAATAACAATTCGTGTTCTTTTCCACCACCACCACCAATGGCTGATCACCATCATCTTGTGCTTTGAGTTACTGTGTAGTACAAGTTATCCGAAATGATATTTGCTCATTGCCAATTGCGCGTTATCAGGATTCCGCGATTGGAAGAAAATAATGGCTGATACAGGAGAAAGCAACAATAGGTGTTACAAATGACTCTTCATTCCCATTTACAGTTTTTTTTCCCTGGAATGGGATCTTTGATATATTATTACATGGATGCGGGCATCATTATAATTGTACATCGTCCGGTAATTTTTGACGATATCTCCGTAGTCCTAGTTGTCTCGTTCATAACCTTTCTCTGTTTTTTGTTTGATATTTGGCCCATACTCTAGCTATGGTGACAACTGCTCTATATTTAGTCATATATAATTTGGGGAGATTTGATATAGCAAGAGCAAATATTGTCGGAATGGAAATTGCAGAAACAAAATTTAATATAATTAAAAACGTACCTATTCTTTTGTTAGCAAATTGTAAACGAAAGTTCAAAAGCTATTGATCATAATTCAGAAACATTATGACATTAACTTTTTTTCTTGACATACTCAAGAAACGAAACTTTCTCTTCATAGAGCAACTTTTAGTCTTATGGAGTAGGTTCGCAATATGAGTTGCCCGTATTGGAGTTGCAGTGTTGCAATCGGCTCTATCCGTGCGGCGCAGTTCATTCTGTCATTTTCTAATTATCGCCACTATACCCATTAACTAAGTCGTCAGTCGTACGTGTCGTGACAAACATCGCTCGAGACACTAATGTCGTCAAATTACTCGACTACTTTCGATTCAGTAATTATTCTTCAACTATGGACAAAATAACGTGCGACAAATTTATTTTTTATTTGTTCGATTCTGGGGTAACACTAACTTTCATGTCATTTATTATAGGTGCATTTTGCAAGTGCGAGGCCCCCACGACACCTTCCTCGCGGAAAAAAAAAGGTGTGGCCATAAGGATTTTTGGAAATTTCAACTTTACGGAGGGGTTATGAGGAGAGAGCTTTATATGAAAGTCTTTGTTGTTTGAAGTATGAAACATGAAATTTTAAATTACAACTACTGAGCATAAATAAATAATGATGTATTTCAGGGTTTTTGGATTTTCACATTTTAAGGAGGGAACGGGGGGGGGGTAAAATTTTGTATGGGAGCATCGGCTCTTTTAAAGGTGGGAACTACTTACATAATTTTAATTGTAGCTACTCATCATAATAAATGACGATATATTCGAAAATAGATATGTTGTAATTTAAGATTTTTGAAATTTTAACCCTGAGCAAAATACGGGATAAACTTTTGTATGGGAGTTATGTCAATTTCGAAGTTAAATAATGTATGAAAATTGATATTTAAATTTTGGGTTACAAAGTATGCCGCATGTCAAGATTTTTGAGAACTTGATTCTTAAGGAATTGAAATAAGAGGTGAAATTCATGAAGTTTGTTAATTGGCTTTCCTGTCAGAATTTAAAAGATACGTGTTTCAGAATTTATAGAGAGTTGATCCTTATGGGACTAAAGTGAGGGATGAATGTTTGTATGACAATTGGATTTAAACTTTTAGGTCAGAAAGTGAATATAAACTTGAAACAAGTATATATACTTGAAACAAAATTTAGAACAAACAAAACAAACAAACTTGTTTCAAGTAGGTATATATACCTACTATACGAGTAATACACGCAAGCGAAGCCACGGGCGACCGCTATTTTCATATATGTTTTCAATCACTTTTTTATATTTTAGCTTGAATAGTTGTTACGTTAAAAAGGGGAGAAGGTTTCCGTGTGGTATATTATCACGTTAAAAAGGAATTAGGTTTACCTTTAAATGTGGTGTAAGTCTAGCGTAACAATAAAATGCATGCTCTAGTCGTTGTGAGGCGATGCTAACCTCGTTGCTTGCTCGGATAGGTATCAGCAGCGGAGCTCAGACCTTTGGTTCAAGGACCGTGCTGTCGGGAAGGTAACTCGCCGTCGCAAATGAAACACCGCAATACAACGAAAGGATGTTTACTATATCTAGATCAAATATGAGAACAAATAATAAATCTAATTACAAAGAGGCGCCGCGCCTTCGATGGTCTCGTCGTCATTATGTTTGCGCGGGCGTTCAAATTATGCTAATTTACATCAAATTAAATACTTTACTCTGAGATTGAATCTACGTTATATGCGCATATAAAACAAAAAAGAAACAGGCCTTTTACGTTTCGGCGTGAAGGGGCGGAGGTACATTTCGCTCCTGCCGTCCAGTGTCGAATTCGGTTTCGCCGCAGGGGCGGCGGGGCTGGCGTTTCGACTGGCGTAGGCCGGCTGCGACGTCCCGCTCCTGGGCTGCTCCGTCTCCTCCTGGTCTTCGGGCGGCGACTTTCTTTCGGCCCTCCTCCCAGGCCGTGGGTATTTGGATAAAACAGTTACCGAAGATACAAATGTCGAAAGAATAGGAAGCCTCTTCAGTAGACGGCCGCGACGTCGAGAACGAGACCTTTCCCGACCATCCTGAAGGATGTTCGGGTACTTGGGGCGCGGTGTAATATACTAATTTTACTTGACTACATTATAAATCTGTTGGTGTTCGTGGGGCGATCGTCCACGTCACTTCGGTGCGCCTCTGCGTTCTGCCTTGCGATTGTGGTCTGCCAACAGGTGGCGCCCGCGACCTATTTTGCCGGGCTATGGATTTTATGTAACATAGTTTTAAAGAGCTTTTGCTCTGTCAAAAATTTACAAACCCAAACGGCGATATTAATAAGAATTCGATCGTAGTTCTACGGGAACTTGTGACCCAACTTTCAACGAATAACGCAACGAGGCCATGATGGTTGGTTACTGGTACTTATTTGTGTCGCAGCAACCTTGTTTTTTCGCCATTTATATGTCCTATTTCGGAGTAGGAATTCAGTTGAACGCTGCGTGCGGCATTTCGCGCGTGCCTCGGACTTCGTTGTTGCAGTAATGACTGTAATTTTGCCACAACTAGGCCCCTTGACTCAGCGTCACACCATAAAGCGCAGGCTTGCTTGCTACCGTCATAACAGAGTTAACGTAAACTTGCCTTGTCACGACTTCCCAGGTTTCAATATACCTAGTATTAAGTTTTTTTATTTCTATGTCATAACTGGATCTCGTCCTCTGTATTCTGTCACTTTTTTGCAATAATTTTTTAATAATTTTAGCTTTCAAGATTGGAGCTCTTAACATAAAAACAACTTCTTCACTTCACTTCATCAGCCCATTTTACCCCACTGCAGGGGCTTAGGCCTCCCCCAGGGTGAGGAGGGGGCTTGGAGCTTAAATCCACCACGCTGCTCCACTGCGGGTTGGGGACTGTAACGACCGCCATCTATTGACAGCGTCCAGGACCGACTGCTTAACGTGCTCTCCGAGGCACGTAGTCAGTGATAGCTATGTACTTAAGTCAGAAAAACTCATTGGTACACGCCCGGATTCGAACCATGGTCCTATGGGGCCTTATAAATTTGAGATAGGTTCGTTGTGCTTTGGGCTATCACGACGATAAAAACAACAAGTGCAAAAATTGTGTGCAAACACACTGATTATGCACCAACTTTCTAATATACCTGTCATGCGTGACACATTTTCGTATGTTATTGATTTATTAGCAGTACCCGATACAGATGTTTGTCAAGTGTGTCTCTAGTAATTACAGTACCACGAAAAATCATAAGTAAAGTACGATTTTTAGCGATAATGTTGTTATGTACTTTTTTCAAGACAATATTGAATGAATTTTAAAAACGAATACTATACATTATTCGGTTGAATACTTAAACCTTTAATTATTTATTTATATGCAGACTGTCCATATTTAGTAACAATCTAAGTTTTGACTTAGTATAACTAAACATATCGAAATATTCCTCCCTAAAATCATATATCAATTATGAAAAGTTACACTTAGGTAATTTCAGGTGTTATCTTTGCGAGCAGAGGCCTCGTTATAAATCACCAAACCCGCGTCCGCCGACCGCCGCCGCAATCTATGCAAATCGCGCGTTCAAACTTATTGCTCTCGCCTCTACTCCTTTCCAAATGCATACTAAACAGTTCGCCGGCGTCTTTTGTACACCACTTAACTGACCGTTTATTTGTGAATGAACGTGGTTACACTATATTTATATAGGGTGTGAAATGACCGAAAATTCGACAAAAGGGCACTAATATCTAACCGGAGATATGCATAGGATAATTAGTAATATTGTATCAGAAATGACAGGATGGAAAAATAACTTTTGTATACCGTTGGAAAGGACTAAGGCCGTAGTATAAGTGCTAAAGATTGTAACGATTTTTACTGTTTCTATTCGATTACACCGAATAATTTAAGTTTCCCCATAACACCGAATAATTTAAGTTTCCCCATAACGTAGCCGGAACGTAGGTAACCTACATGTCGGCTTAGCTGACAATGGCTATCAATATATGAATTAGGGAAGATGCCTGTTTGTTAATAAAAATCGCCGCTAAAAGTGTACAAAAATACAATCCTATCTCTATTTATTTATACTGCTACGAAAGAATGAACGAATACCTATGTTTTATTTACAGTCTTTGTTAAACAACATAGCACGAAAATAGTGCTATCGAGCGTCTTATTTTATAGACACTTTTGGCGTGACGGACTATGCGAGCTTCTTCCCTAAAAATTTATTTAACGATGACATTGGCACATAAGTAGGTTTTCAGTATGGCATTTGTGCGAAGGACAGAGGGGCAACGGCGACGCGTTAAGTTGTTTACCCATAAAAACGGCGTATTTCATTTGAATTCATTCTACACCTAGTTTAGTCTCATAACAAACGATCATGTGAGTTAAGTATTTACACCATTTAACAAATACAGCGCTATTTGCTCTAGTACAGTCATTTTCATTGTTTAAACTATACATTACGTTAGTATCTGAGTCATAGTGAGTGCACGTTTTCTGCTACCTGTACTCTTGAACATATCAAGTATGAATCGGCTTCGTAAGTTGTTTTAATGAAATCGGAAAAATATTTTCACTAGAATACTCTATGTTTACGTTCGCTATTTATATTTACTTCCGTTATTCATTGTGTGGAAGACGCGCTCTATTATTGTAGAATGTAAGTATATGTTTTATTTTGATTCGACGTCAACCTACTGTTGCATTCGTTTCACCTTCAATGAATGTTTATTTACAATGCCAAGTATCTAAAAGATATGTCGTGTTAATTCATTTCTACGATTGTTCCCATGGTGTTCTTGTTAGTGCGAATGGAACGTACAATGTAACAAGATATGTCGTCTCCCTTCCGCATTGTAACGTCTTGCATTGCGAACCAATTATACCTGATACTGACTCCAAGTATTATAACAGTTACTACTTATACCCAGATAATTAATCTGAGAATCTTAGACGGCATTAATACATAAATGGTGCAAGAGATCATACTTCATTCTAAACGTCAATGTTTATCTGTTGATATTGCAGACATTGCAGTGGCTTATAATAATATCTGTGATAACTCACACACGGTCAAACCTATACTGTGGGTACTAGACATCTCATACTTAAATATATATTTGTATATATTTTAAATAACACATACATATTTAGAATATTTAGATATTTTACTCCTGGCCACGAAACAAACCGACAGGTTCATGCACACTAATATTTGTCCCGGGCGATGTTCGAATCCGCGACCTAAATCACATAGAGTAAATTAATTTGACAACAGCATTTGGTTTTAATACAGTCAAGAATGTCTCCATACTGAAATCGGACTAAAACTTGTCAAAGATACGCCAGCTAACCAGAAGAAGAGTGGTTAGACAGTAAGCACAAGAGAGTGCTTCTAGTCAATTCGTACTTTCATGAAATCACCGATTCGTTTAAAGCAAACCGAAATATATTAGTATTTTTATTATGTTTGAACATGAACTGGTGAATGTTAACACATAACGTGACTATTTCGTGAATATATATGAATTGATTAATTAAAACGAATTGATTACTTTTAAATGAATTAGAAGGCTTATAGACGGTTCGATGGGGAGTAAAGGGATAAGGTAATTAACATCTCTACCATCCCAAAAGTCAACCTCACCTGCACGCGCCGGATGGCGGCGGAAGACAATCGACTTCCGTGGTACTCCCTGCTGAATTACCAACGAGGCTGTGGCGACCGAATAAGTGGCGGTATAACCACTCACCTACTTAATGTAGATGAGGCTACAGCAACCTAGAGGTCCAAATAACCTCTAAAAGTACTGGAGCAGAAGGCAACGGGAAACCACTACTACTATTTTTCCCATGCAAGTTAGGGAAAAGTCTAAAAATCAGACCATCCATGAGCACGTCCACTCCGTCAGGAGTGTACGACTGAGAAGAAGAAGAAGATGGTTCGTTGCTCCCCATGACTTTCCTCCTCACATTGACTTAAACAAACCGAACTTACTTTAGAAATTGTGCATCATTGATCTATTTCGGTCAAATTTCAAATTGATCAAAAAACTTCTGGGTACTTGGTCACTCACTTCATTTCTCACATTTACAAAATGAAACCTAACCTAAACTACTAAATTAAAGGATATTATTTTTTTAAGACCAATTACGTCGTGTGTATCTTAATATTCTGTGATGTAAGGCCCAAATGGCCTTTCACCAACATGTTCGATTAATGTCAACATGAAACAATGTTGCTTAAGATACGCAGCATTTCTGACATTTTCAGTAACATACACATTATGATGGCACAGCTCATATAGTTATTACAAAAATATACATACAAATCTAGCGTTTAAGAAATATAATATGTAGCCCTGTCACATTAAGATCTGTCAGAACTTGTAAAGTAATTCTTTTAACTGTTATTGCATGTTATTATAAGACGTCCTGCCTCGGGCTTAATGATTGTTATATGGTCTAGTTAGAACAATATCTTTATTTTATGGTTCTATGACGTTCAAGTGAAGTTAAACATGATGCAAATTTTAACTACACATTTCTAATCTTGTAAAAAGAAAAAAGTGTCGCAATTTTTCTTTCGCTTGCGTAATCCTTCTGCGATTAGAACAGGCTTAAAAGTTGCGTAGATTTGCTAGTGCGAGTACTGGTCGTTGAACTTCAGCGAATTGGCTGCAGCTGCACAGACCGCCGACTGCACTTAGCGCGATGCTAATTGATCAGTTTTACTATTTCATCTCGTGATTCTGCTAAATATTTAAATAATTAGTAATTTTCTAAAAAAAAGCATACTATATTACATTATTACTCGTCATCTTCGTAATGATCATCGGCTTTTTTCGGTTCACTGCTGGTTAGGCCGTCGCCTACTCCGCCTTTCCAATACAACCAGCTGACTGAAAGTCCATCCAGATGCTTCAGGTCATCTGTCTACTTAGCTGGGAGTAGAAGGTTTACAACCCTACGCTTTGTTCTCTGAGCCATGGTCTCCATTCAAGAAGTCGTCTAGTCTACCGCATCGGTCAGTTGTTTGACAAATGTGGCCGACCCACACGTATACATCAAAATATTTTAACAAATTCCATTTCAAAAGTTGTAATAAACTACACATGAGATTCGAAAGTGCAAGTTTATTCAGTTACCAACAATTAACTGTAGTCAGAACCAACGGAGTGTTGAGCTTTAACTGGCGTAGTATATGAAAATTATAGTAAAACTCTTGAAGCGCTAGCTTGTTGTTAATTGGTCGAACGAGCGAGCCGTGTTCTGATAACCGAGTTAAGGTTAGCTCGACGCCTACATTGCCTCCAACACGGTTCAGATTGATTCAATTATCTAAGCACGTTGACGGCGTTAGTGCTTTAGTTCCCTCGGTTACAGGTAAGCGTTTGGGTTCAGACCCTTCTTAACTGGTTATACGAAGACTTTACGTAATAAGTAACAATACATATTAACACTCCTGTATGACGAGAAGCTAATAAAGCTCTAATTTGGCATATTATTAGTGTACATGACGATAAATGAAAAATATACCGTTCCCGTGTATGTAGGAACGGTAATCAGCGTCAAGTAAATTACTTGAATGCCCGTTTAATATTCAATCGGCGACGTTTGAAGCTCACGCGCTCCGCACATGAAGTATTGGAAGTCGGTTGGTCGTGAATTCATTGTCTGGAGCTGTGACGCAAATAGCTGACTGCTTGGTATATTTTATTAACCACCAAAGGACCTCGGGTCACGTTTCAAGTTTGACACAACTAAGAATGTAGATACTATTTTAAAACATCGTTTTGTGATAATGTTCATTCGTAGTTTTACGGCAAGAATTTTTAAATATTTTATTTAAGTAGGTAATTGTTCCAAAATATAACTTTGTGTTTAAGAAAATATTAATGTTTGTCCGTCACATTATGATTCGTGAAATGTTTAAGAGACCCTAACTGCAGAACGAATCGTCGCGCGTTCGATTCCCGCCCGCGACCAATATTTGTATGCGTGAACATATCTGATTGTTTTTCGTGTGAGTGTAAAATATTTATACATATGTATGTATTATAAAAAAATATCTAAATATGTATATCATACTAAAAAAATATATCTATTGACCGTGTGTGTAATGTCTCCGGTATCGTATTATTATTTTAAAAAATACTTCACATCACTTCATACCAGGAACCTGTAAGATATACGAAAAAAAACTAGAGCGAGAGATCGAAGAAACAACCATCTGTCTCGAGAGCGGTTGAGAATGAAAGTATAATATAGGGAGAAGGGTAAAATAAAGCCAGTTAAGAAAGAGGTCATTATGTTTAAAAAAAAAACTTTAAATTCATAGGTACCCCACGCAAAATCGTAACGAACTATTAGTTAAAAATAAATGTGTAGGTAACATTACGTTAATACATCTCAGTTTTCGCAATGCAATTACTACATATCGCGGCAGTAACTTGTATCGATTAAGTGAGAAGAGTGTGAGTGCATCGGACCACATAGCCGCTGTAGTGTGTCCGTTGTTCAGCTATCGTATCGGTTACGTCAGTGCACACGTCGACTACCTGTCCCTACTACAAAATGAACATGCCTGTACTGTATTAAACTCCGGCCGCTCTTGCCGCCGCGCCTCCAGGATTCTATTGTAAAGTCCGTGATGTAACCTTTCTTGTGTAATGTAATGCATCCTCTATAAGTGCGATTATTTTTACAACTTCCATTTCTAGGATTAGATAATATGTGATGTGTTTGGATTATTGTAAAAAAATAAAGCTTCACAGAACGTAATGTAACAATATTTCAACTACCAAAATGTTTTTCATCGAAAGGTATAGATTTTAAATCTTTTAAAGAGATAGAAAAAAGGCGGCTTGTAAGCACTCGTAGGTGAATTCAGTTCCTACGCAAGTAGCGTTTTACGAGCCGAATTGCACTGTATTGCGTCGCGACGCTATTTATTTAAATGTTTTTGCAAAGATAATCTCCTGTACGTGTACTGTTATATATTCTGTGACCCAGGTCAATATTATTATTAAACAATAACAAATCTGATACGATTATGGCCGTGTATGATGTAATATTAAAAATGATCGCCCTTAAAAGAATCAATGGGTGATATTTACAAGTGCTTGTTAGCCAACGCTACAGTCGGCTTCTAGCCTTTTGAACAAAAAGTTCCCAATAACTACGGAACCGTAAAAAGCTTTACAAAAAAAAAACGGTACTTTTGCGAGAGACGACCATTTTATCTGCTACAAAATAAACATTCTTGTACACTTCGCTTTGTCTGCTTGTGGCATTAAAATGCTGTTGTAAATCTTGTTTCTTTTGACTGTCTTTAAAACAAAGTCAAATGAAATTTATCTTTTCATATCCATTCAAATGTGACGTTGATGCATAAATTTAATATAAAATTCGTCAATCAATCAAATATTTGTATTTCGTAGTTATGTAACATAATCTTCTTAATCTTCATAATCACTGCGTATACATACTTATTCTGTGAAAACAATTTATCTATAAACTTTCAGTTTATCAATAGCTCCTCGCCTTATTTGTTTTTGAGATGTTTCGTTTTTATGAACTTTAGACATTGACCGTATCTACTTAACAATATTATCTATAAGAAGTTCAATATATTGTTTTTACTTACCGCATCCATTCGAAATAAGACTCAAAGCATCGTAGTTACTTCCCATTCATTTATTGCACACTTCGCTGTTATCTTGATGTTTGCGACAGCGCGGTTCCGCGCTAACGCCGACGTTTTTTATCACTTTATGAAGTCTATATGCACTATTTACAAGTAAAATCGGTAGATGTTTTGTATTTAGTCGACAGTCGAAATGAAAAAAATCGACTTAGTGTCGCACCGAGTCCTGAAATACGCAAAGTCTTTGAGGTCTCCCTTTAGTTATAACTAAACTATTGTGCTATCTCTTCTAGTATCAGCATTATTAAAATTTCTTTCCTCAAAACATTAAAAACTTTATGAAATCGGTCGTTTGTCCGTCTGTCTATATACATATTTTATACAGGGCTCACAGGTATTTATCTGACTTCTACTTTCTTATCATATCATAAAGTTGTAACTAAGCACAAGGACATAGACCCAGTTCTTATGAACCGAAAAATGACACTCCCTGGGAGTCGAGATCGAGGCAACGGTTAATAAACATATTTTTTTTTGTGTCACAAAATCTCGTTATGTAAATTAGAAATGTATTTTTGATTTTAAACACCTAATCGTACATTTAAGTAGGAAGTATATAAAACGAGGCGTCTCAGCGATAAGCGTTTTTTTTCAGCCTTGGAGTTTTCAGCACATGATCGTCTAATTGTGGATAATAATAAACGAATCGAAATATTATCGAGAATCCATGGTTTGTCCACTGTACTAAGAAGAGGTTTTCCTTTGTCAATATTTCATATTCCATATTCTTTTAATATCATATGATTTTGATTTTTCATATTTATCGGACGTTCTGTAGCGGCTCATACTTTTTGGTTTTTCTTTTGATTTTTTTTACATATGATCTACTAATCTACTAATATCCTTTGATTATAGGTGTAGAGTTTCGACATTAAAAACATAAATAAAAATATCACCTTACTCTTCGGTTATAAATGAAGCAGACGCACAACAGATACGGTTATTAAACGGTTAACACGGCGTAGCGTGTCGTTTATGTTTAGTCGCACACAAGTAAATATATAAAAATTGACCTATTTTTCGTTGTCATCTGAGTTCTATCTGAACATGTAAATAAAGTTGATAGCTTAAGGAACTGTTCTTAAATCATGCTTAATTGAACCGACAGTACTGGCCACTAGCACTCATGGGCAATAATTCGTAGAGGTTAGCGTGTAGTTAGGGGTATCGGCATTCGATCGCGGCAATATTCGCCGATATATCACTTTATATTCAGACGATGGCGTCGGGTCGACATACGACATTATTTACATACACGCGCCTTGTTCCTACCCCGGCCCATTCATGGCCCAGCCTCGCCGGCTCGTGCCTGATTTATCGCCTTAATTTCATAAGTATCTCTTTGTTAAACGCCTCTAAATTATATTCCCGTAATATCCAGCCTATAATTCAGGATACGAGCAGTGCATCGGCTAGCGACGTTATTGAAATCTATTTTGAAAAGCGTATTGATAAGCCCTCATATATTTCTTTATTACCAAACTCGAGCATAATTTTATATATAATAATCACCAGATTGTAAATAATCTTTATGTGTAGGTATCATTGAAGTGTTAATGTTTTATGTATAACTAGCTTTTAGTAAAACCTATTTTCGAGCTGTCACTTTTTGTAATTGCGTCCTTAAGATCAATAACTCATAACCTTGGTTAGGTATTACTATATCTAGCCTAATACTTAATTGAATATTTGTTCAATATACTATAAATATTATGCACTTAAACGTGAAAAGCCGCTTCGCTCGTATCGTTTACACATTGGTGTCATTTCTGCTTTAACTCAGGTAGTGATTACCCACCCCACCCCACCCACCCACTTCACTCATATAAAGCCGTGTATTATTTCGGCTTTCCTATAAACCATATTAAGGTATACTTATAGGTATCTAAAGCTAGTTTTCGTTGGTGTATTATTTCTTTATCCTTTTCTTCCTCTGATCCTTTCTTAATTTTTAATCATTGTGCTCCTTACCGCCCACCTACACTCTAGTTTTCCAGAAATAAAGTGGGTAATGCGTAATAAATCGCAAATTTTTTTACTATTAGTAGAGTTATAAGCACAGTTCCTAAAATGTAAGATGCCACTGCAGCAGATTGCATAACCGTCAATGCATAAACATTGTAATTGTCTATTATATTATTTTGCCTATAGCTTGAAATGCTTAAAAACAGCAATAAGTCTCTTCCAATGCCTAATATGGCAATTTGTTTGGAAACTCTTTTGTTGTAACTCGATTACACTATAAATAAAGATCTACGAACACATTCATATATATAAAAAAAATACATATAAATTATTACTAGATAACACTTGAAAAAGAAAAAGCAACGCTGACGATTATCTTAATGAATCCACTTTTCGTTACACGTAATTTATCGTTTTATTGTTTTCACCTCAAAAAAGTTGCACTTTTTTTTAAAGTTACACAGGTTTACTTTTAATGACTTAATGATGTTTACTTTTAATGACTAATAATGACCAGTAGGTTAAAACATGAATTTCATATTTAGACCCCTGTTATTTAAAGTAATCAAATTGACAATTGTCATACAGCCAACATTATACTCACCATATATTTTAGGTAATATGCATCTGAATATTTATAGGCACGATTCAATCTGCTTCTTAGGCATCTAGTGTTTATATTCACAATACAATGTAAGGAATCTGCTTCTTGGTCAATTGCCGTGTTAGGTATTACTGCAGCAGTGGCATCTTTTCAGACACTCCAGTATTTGTAGTTTAACAATTTTGTATACACCTGTAGACCGAGCACTTTCCATCAAAGTTATAAAATTATTATTCCGTCCCGCAAGTTCTGTGATGATTCGTAATCAAAAATTACACCTTTATGGGTTTCCGGTTTCTGAATAGGGTTTATATTTAAAACTGGGAACACTCTTTTCCACCCTCTTGGGGATTTAATTTCGAAAATGTGTAAAATATAGTACATTTTTAATTATTAGTTTTATACCTACTAGTATTGTGCATCATTAGTTTAAGTTTTCATGTTGTTCCGCTTCTGATACTTTATCCATACAATTTTAGTTGATTCAATCACTTGAAGATTTCTTAATTTTTTGCACACCTATGTGGCCCTAATCATTCCAATCTGCCTCGTCTTATCTGAGATTAGTGCTCAACAAACGCATTTTGAGCTAAAAATATTAAGAGCATAATTTATCGAAACAGTTGACTGACCGATTGACCGAGTGGTTAGAGATCCTAACTAGAGAACCAAAGATCACGGATTCCATTTCCGCCCGAGTCAAATAATTGTGTGCGTGAATATGTCTATTTGTTCCGTGTCTGGATGTAAAATATAAAATTTAAGTATGTATGTCAGTGGTTTAGTATCCATAATACTAACTGCTTAGTTTGGAACTAGATGGCGTTGTGTGGGATGTCCCAGGTATTATTAATATTAGTTTTCCATTTTCCAAACTTATTAAACGCTGATTTATAAAAACGCTAAAACATGTAATTTCATATTCCAACCAAAAGGCAGAATTTGAGTTCGAGTAAAAAGAAATAAAAAATTATTTTTAACCGCACCGTTTAATCAATTTCGAAAAATAAGAAGAAAAAAATAATAGGGTAAAATCTAGCTGCTCAATTTAAAATGTAATTCACAGCTTCTTTTTCACAATGTAAGATGTGTAGATTTTCTTAATTTCTTCAAAATACTATAACATTTAACACATATGTATTTGTAGAAAGTGTATTTTAAGGGATAACTTTGTAGTTTTATTTAGTCCAGAAAATCTTGGTAAAACTCGTTTTGGAATCGGTCAGATTTTCTAAAACCACAATCAATACCATATAAATTTTTTCGCCATGGCAAGGTTCAGGGAATGATGTGACTTTTTTATTTAAAACAGATCAATTTATAGTTGTCAGCTTCTTAAAAGATGATTTCTTTGATGATGAAATTTATAATAGAAATACTTAATGTAAGTAATTTTCTAAATAATATTGTATTTAAAAGTTCACCTATCATAATTCATCTTGAAGTCTTATGGTAGTTAATTTTATTTTAATGACTGTTAGTTAATCAGTAATAGCTGTTATGTAGTTACCGTTCTTCGAAATTCTAGAAATTCATTTGTACCGCACAATAATAGTTGCGCAACATAGCGCCTATAATCGGCAATCGGTGATCATTCAAATTCGCCGCCCACGTTGAATTGAAGCCTCGCTATTAATACGAACATTTCTCGCAGCTTTCGATCGTAAGATGATCCGTGACATTTGTCGAAGGATATTGCAATCTGTGTCTTATTTTACAGCTGCCAAGTCGATACACCGCGAGTACGATATTTTCAATTTATTTTAATTCTTATTCGTATAGTAGCGAAGTTTATATTCGTATGTACGGTGTAGATTTGGCACCTCGCCGTGTGACTCAGCTTTGATAGTGTTCTCGCAAATGACCCGACCCCTCCTCACTAACTAACGTAGAGTGCTGGAGAAAATCTAAAACACTGACTTGTTGGTCCAATGGTCGCAGTTGCCGGCTGCAGACTCAAAGGACGCGAGTTCGATTCCCGCCCGGGACAATTATTTGTGTCCATAGACATGTCTATTTGTTCTATATCTGGGTGTCTATATATGCATGTATTATAAACATATTTAAGTTTGTATTTTAGTTTTCTAGTACCCATAGCATAGTGCGTTGTTTGACCTCAGGTCTGGGACTAGATGACCGTGTGTGAGAAGTTCCAGATATTATTATCGTATTGCGGGTAAGCTGGAAGATGTCGATGGAATTGTTTTGAATAAGGCTCGTAAATGGCACTCAAGTTCTGTTGTGTACCTTAAATCGATCGTTTATATGAAAGCCATGTTGGAATTGAGGTATTTGAAATAATGTATTCAAAACTTTGCACATATCTCTCTGTGTATTATTCATGGCTGATTCATAGTCAAGAATAGAGCGCCGAGCGGTTTGTCATATAATGCCTGCCTTGTATTTCGTACCTTATGGAATGGTTCATCAAATATACAATTACGTTTCCTCTTATATTCTGTCCTGTCTTAAATCTCGTCAAAATGCTAACATTTGTACTATAAACTAAAAAAGTACCTAAATTGTGAATGTATATGAAACGCGAACAAATCTATAATACGTTATTTAGTTATGTAAATATGTATCAGGAGTAAATTTCGTAAGAAGCATTTGAAGCGTTTTTTCCGCAGGTAGTACTTACCTACTCATAGGTGGCCGGCCACGTGCACATGCGCACCACGCGGTGCTCTATACACCACGCACGTTCAACGCGATTTGTAAACATCCACGCCGCGCGATAAACATCTTTGTGCGCAAATTGATTATGCACCGTACGTAAATAACACAACATTCTATATCTTTACGCTCCCCAAACAAACGTTTAATAATAAATATAAAATGTCGACCGAATTTATAGAAAATAAAATGAAAATCCTTGCCCCGTTTCCCGCAAATAATAAAGCGAGAGGCGGGTTGTCTGTATTGAATAATTAATAAGACAGAACGATGAAATTCATTCAAGCCGCAACCGGGCATTCGGCCTATTGATTCGATAACGAGTTCCAGAACCGGCGTCGACACTCGACACTATTCACGGTTCATATTTTATCGATAGTCCCGTCCAGACAAAATTACTTACGCATTAATAATTTGGATCCCCAACGCTACCCGCCTACTTATTTAATATACATGCGTCACTTTAAAATCAGGTTTAAGTTATAAATCTCACCTCCAACTGTAATAATTTGAAAATCGGTATGATAGATTAAAAGTGATAGCAAACACGTAACTTTGGCATATTTCCGATGCCAGCTCGTCGAACATTCAACAGGACGTGGGCCTTTTGGGTCCGAAAACAAACGTGAAAACCACAGAAGCGGCCGATTTGCGTTCACCCGTAAAGCACGGGATGGTCAACCGAAAATTAATTAACATACTTTGGCGCGCAACCCTCGCCTCGCTCCTGCACAGGTGGGGTGGGTACTCGCAGGAGGTCCTCTTTCCTTCCCGCCCTATCGCCGCATTTGATCGCTTGATTGTAGCCCTGCGTGGTTTTAATAATAAGCCCTGATTGCAATAATTACTTTTGATCTATATTACTCATACGTACAATACGATAAACGACTCGAGATTAAATTATTAGTAGACATAAATCAATATTTTGTCTTTATAATGTTGTGATATTTATACTATGAAATTTTATAGAAGAATAACCATTGTTTCACCCCTAAGTGAAGATTTCTTAAAATAACTTAAATTTTCGTTTCTCTCGGTTATCATATAGTACTGATTAAAAATTTTTATCTTATCAATATCCTCCTCTTCAACTATCCTCTTTCGAGTGAAAGAGGAAGATAAAAATCTTAATCAGCACTATTGATAACCGAGAGAAACGAAAATTTAAGTTATTTTAAGAAATCTTCACTTAGGGGTGAAACAATGGTTATTCTTCTACAAAATTTCATAGTATAAATATCACAACATTATAAAGACAAAATATTGATTTATGTCTGTAATCGTATATGTTTACTGAAATTATAATTAAAACCTTTCATTTCAACACTAAGTAATATAACGTTATTTATTTATTTGTTTATTTATAATATTTACCTGGAGAAAATGCTTATGTCTGAAATGAATAGAATAACGTATCATAAATACGTACAACGAAGTGCGTCATATTAAACAGCCACAGCCAAACAAACAGCGTAGGTTTTGTGAACCCCTCAGTGGAAGGGTCCCATTTATTACCAACACTTGTCATATCAGCACAATGAGTGGCAAGGGTACCGCAAATAATGCTTTATTATTTTAATTATTGCATGTCCTCGAAGCGCTCTTTGCAAAAGGCGAGATGCGAGGGTTGACACGCATGGTTACTGACAGCCCACATTTTTAAGTACAGGCAAAGTTTAAATTTAACAATTTCAATATATGTTTTCTAATTATTACAAATATTAATTTCCTTTTTACGAAGGTTTAAATTTCAAAAATCCGCAAAGCGTGTAGAAAATTAACACGATATACACATTCTACATTTACACAAGGTAATTAAAAATGTATTCTAATTGTATATATTATAATCTATCTCTTTTGATATTTTTTAACTTATATTAAAAAAAGTTTAGATAGAGCTTTCCAAAACGTCCTTTCTAAAGGTATTAATAATAATATGTGGGTGGGCGAGTGGACAATAAAAAAATCGTGATATACGTGCTTGCTATGAACGTGTTTTTAGATTAAAACACTTGAATTTTAATTTGAGATGATTGATTTAAACAAACTAAACTAATCTATCAATTTCGAAATGGATTTCTATCAATATGAATCTGTTTTGGCCAAATTTTAAATGGCTCAAAAAGCTTCTGGGAGGCTCGTCGTATTCTTCTAATTAGTAAACTTAAACATTAGATCTATACAAAAGGGTTACTTATAGAATAGTTGGAATAGTGGGAATAGTTAAAAGGGTAATTTGTTTTTTGGAAAACCGACCCAAAATCGCAAGACGATAAAGATGTATAAAACAAATATACAATACATTAATGGTAATTCAAGTAACTTCAAATATTTAACAGGTCCTACGCGAAAGCTCAGACACAATATTAGTACAAATTAGGTACTTACCGAAGTAAGGACATCAAATTTTCATCATTTTTTCAGTTATTTGCTCTTTAACATAAACAAATAAAATAAATTTCAATCATACATAATAAATAAAATTCGTTATTTCACTTGTGCTATTTAAATTTTTATGGTAAATCAAAAATATATCACTCGTATTTAGGAAAATCATCTCGTTAAACATTCCCAATTTTAAAACATTGTTATCGTAAAAATCTAGTTTGAAGTCGATTTATACCGTGTGCTCGGCTGAACGCAATCCAAATTTATAAGCGTGTAGAGCTTACCGATCTAAACAAAAAGTTTTAAGTAAACAGAGGGTGTAAACCAACGGTCACCGAGAAAAACATGTTTAAAATTTCAATAAAAGATTTTTTTCTTTAGTTCGGTAAACTCTACACGCTTTATAAGTTTGAACTACGTTCAGTTGAACACCAGGTATTGTCCAGTCGATGTATACACTAAAAATTTTAATCTATAGATCTGCAATCGCATAATCTTTACATTTTTTAAATTAAATATTTTGATATTGACCCCTACGTTTCGCTTTAGCTGGACGAAACCAATTCGAAAAAAACGGAGTGCAACAGTGTTCAGTGCAATTTGACCAACCGTCCAAATAGATTCATATAAACAAAGATCCAACAATCTCACTAAAGGCATTGGATCCAATAAACACTTCACTTCACTTCATCAGCCCATTTTTACCCCACTGCAAGGGCTTAGGTCTCCCCCGGGGTGATGGGGGTTGGAGTTTAAATCCACCACGCTGCTCCACTGCGGGTTGGGGATTTAATAACCAATAAGCACAGTTTTGTGCTTTCATAAATTCAATATTATTAATTGTTATTATAATTAAGATCTATTAGTCAAACAACAGCACGTATGACATGTATAACAAACACGTGAAATACGTCATAGTTAATAATGTAAAAGCCGAATGATTAAACAGTAGCTTAGGGTGCGAGCGCGGCGACATAGCGCGACGTGTAGCGAGATGGCGACCGTAGGCGGGCGGGCGCATATTTCCCTCGCTCCGAACTCCGATCTTCATAACGAAATTCTTCGTTTTGATATTTTTATATTGTAAACGTTTTGTACCTGCATATTTCGCGCAGTAAATATGAAAATTTCCGGAATGCCTGCGACTACGGCTACCGTATCTTCAGGGAATAAAGCCCGTTCGGCATTTTCGAGTTTGAAGCGCGACTTATATATTGTTTTTATACATTTTAAAGATTCCTTATATGTGCACTTGGAATGCTTGGAATGATTTGTTGTTTTGTCCAAATTTTATAGTCAAGCTAATGCCTAATAATCGAGACTTTTTAATGCTGTCCTGTCATAAATATACCTATACCGGGGTTGACAGAAACGGAATTGCCTCATATAACCATTAAAATTACATTTTCATAACTGTTTGTAAAGTTTTTAAATATTATATTAAACACCTTGTCTATGTTTTGTTTAGCTATTTAAACCTAGTCAAGGAAGCATCTGCCTTGGCTTCGATCAAATACGCTTCACTGTCTGTTCTCTTCCCATATTTGTGCTTACCGAAACTTTACACGTTAAAAGAGTTCATTGCGTCCTTTTTCTAACTCATCTATTTTAACAATGTTCGATTTTTCAGGACGTATTTTGTCTGTATTACGACACCTTTCGTATGTGTCTATTGATTTAATATACATAAGCTTTAACATAAATAATAGATATTATTTCGACCTCGAATTTTGTGTGATATAATCGGTAAAATTCATGACATGTTTTTGATTTAGTTTCGCCAAAACAACATTCATAGTGAAATAGATCCACTAATATTCACACGTTATACTATGGCACTTACAGACAACTCCAACTCGATTTCGTGGTCTTTCTCTATCTAAATTAACGTGTCGTTTATTCAAACTGATAGATACCCCGATGAGTTTGTGGTCAGATTCGGCTTATGGTTTATGTTATATTATTATATTTTTTTAAAATGTTCATGTATATTCAAGCCCTTCCCGAAAAATACCAATTTAAATAACTTGTGTCTTGTTTTTGTCTAATAACTTTGTAACTTAACGAGAGATAACTGCCGATTATAGTCGATGTGGAGGAAATGTACGTAATAATGTATTATTGGATGCCACTTCAAAAAATTTAATGAACTTTTTAAAATTACGGACACAAATTTAAAAAAAAAAACCGTGCGCTTATTAGCGTAGCTTCTTTTTGTAAAGGGTTTTAGGACAGGTTTATTTTTAAAATATATTTAAAATTTACAGTCTTTGCCTTATAGCATGAATGCGGGTATATCGAAAATGCCATTACAACATGAAAAATTAATCGAGCTTTAAAAATTTTACACTTTTCATTCTTATAACTTCATATCCGTTTTGTGTTTTTTAAAGTCACACTAGTCATACTGGTCTGATACAGTTTTCGTTGGCTCTCAACCTATACTTAATGACATTCGGCTATCATTACAGTATATTACATTATTTTAATATCATTACAGATAGTCTTATATATGAATGTATAGTATATGTGATTAGCTTACTACAACGATGTTTTTGTTTGTTATAGCGAGCGGCGCGCTCGCGGCCGGCACCATTGCGTCCCCGTGGAGCGCGGCGGCCGGCGCGCCCGACACCAATGGCTCGGGCGGCGACGGCAAGCACCTCGACGTCGGTGACGCCAGCGACGATGAAAAGGTAACGACTCAAATAATTCCATCCACGAAGCCTGCAATTCATTACTTAAAATAAAACAGTAGAGTTGGCGATAAAGCGAGACTTTTCGGCCACGATTTTGGTTAAGTATTGCACACAAAACTTAAAACGGCCGATTACCTTAATATTAATTATAATTTATTAAAGTGAACACCAGCACTCGACCATATGGAACTAGTTTACATAAATAGAGTTGCGGTAGAGTGGTAGACTAAGATACGGTAATGCAGGAAACAACTCTTTCGCTTTGGTAGAGTTAACTGTACCGTATCGTTCTATCTGTTCTCTATTGAAAATAAGCATACTATACCAACCACGGTTACATACCAAGTTTAAGAGGCAAAACTTTTACCAGTCTTTCCACATTTTCGTGGTTTACATGAACGTTATATGCACATCTGATCTATTTTGTAAAACTCCGCTTTACATTATTGTTCTGCTTAGTTGTATGTTCCTAAAAATTGCAGTAGCATTTTAACTTAATTTCTGTCAATATGTTTACCACACAGCGCTAAAAATATTCTCACACTACTGATTGGGACGCGAGGAAGTACTTTATTATTGTAGTAGATTATTATGAATTTTAGTGAATTTAATGCGATTTTAAATCAAGTGATTACAAATTTTATCCCTACATAGATAGATCGGAGTCCGTTCCCCTACTAACATTCATTTTGAGCTGTGATTATATATCTATTTATCCTTTCGTTTCACTGCGTATCCTGCAATTATTTTACTTGTTATGTCGTAGCCTTCTGGTTACTAGTACTTAATTTACTTATCGATCCTCAAGCCGTATTTTCTAATGTTGTTACGCACGTTTTTTTCTTATCTATAACTAAGATGTTTGTTAACGAATTGCCAAGAACGTGGCGCTTGTTGAGTTATAGTTCCTATGTTTTTTTTTCTTTCACAAAAGCGGTTTCCTAGTGGCCGCGCTATGAACAGTTTCAAGGAACTGTGTGTGATTCACGTTGTTTTCGATCACGCTGCCGCCGCCGTCGAGCGAGCGAACGTTATTTTTATTTTCTTTTGAGAATAGAAGCGGAGTCCATTAATTACAATGACGCACTCGTTGCCTTGTGCCTTGTGTTTTGAGTAACACTGGACTGATCGTTGTGGCGAATACGCTACATTCATGATAATGTTTGAATCCACGTGGAAATCCCTACGTAGCGTAGATTCAAATATTATTGTTTAAGGCCAATTTTGATGGTATTGAATTATATATTTTATTATAAAATTGTAACGGATGACGTTTGTATACACGAACCGCTATAAAATTCTATAAATATGATTCAACAATTTGTCAGCAATCAAAAAACAAACATCTTCATGCTTCTATTTCTAAAAGTAAAGCAAAAACAATAAAAGTAAGGTTGTGCGGGGTTTTGGAGAATAGGTCATATTTAAAAAAAAAAAAAAACTGTTCATTTGTTTAAGTTATAAGAAAAATAATATTTAATATGAATTAAAACTGAATAATGTGATTTAGAAAACAAAGATCCATAACACAAACCTTAAAAGAAGATAAATATATCGTTATAGTAAAACGTTAAATTTCATAGAAACTTTACATTCCTTAGGAATTGGTATAGTCGGCAGTACCGTGGCACTCGCTAGTCAATGTTAAAGTAACTACAGGTTTTTTTTTAAACATCCTTAACAGGATAATATTCGGATGTTGCTCCGGTTGTGTAGGATCTGTCGGCGGCGGACGCAGAGGGCGTGTGGAGCCCGGACATTGAGCAGAGTTTTCAAGAGGCACTCGCCATCTACCCGCCATGCGGACGCCGCAAAATCATACTCTCCGACGAGGGCAAGATGTACGGTGAGTCCTAGACTTGAGTATTTGTTTGCTTATATTCTAGAATAGATGCAGACGGTGTGTAATAAAGATCCACAAAGTGTCACAATACATAACAAGACGAGAAGGCTTCAAAATTGAGCTGAGTGTCGTGTTTAGTTGCTTAGACTCTAGATGATGTGTCATAAGGGGTCATCAATTAATTATGTCACACATGAAAGAGTGGAAGAGAGACCATGAAGTGTCATAAGACGTGATCAGAGTCATATGCTTTCAGAACGTCACAAACAATCTTGACTGAAAAAATAACTTAAATAATCTATGACAGGGGATCCTATGTGCAAGGAATACTTTGTTCAGAGGATCAGTGTCGCAATACAGCGCGGCAATGCGGCAAGCATCCTTGGTACCCTGAACCCATCGTCTCTTTAAAATTTTGTCATTTATCATAATTTACATAGTATTTTTTAATTTGTAAATACTTTTAGTTTTTAATTAGATTTTAAAAATAAATTATCTATGAAATTGTAGTGTGTAAAATTAATACCATACCATATCGGCTTATTATGTTACACTGCAAGGGGCTTAGACCTCACCTCGGAATGAGGGTGCTTGCAGCTTAATCCACCACGACGTGGTTGGTTATAAAAAAATATTACACATTTGCTGTACACCTAAATCGATCGCCAGTAGGTAGTGGGTACAACTACTGATGGGCACAGAAAAATACAATAACACCTATTTTCGAAAAATGTTTAAAGCGTCAAGTGTACTTTTTCAAAAGCGGTGCTCACACCCTCTGATAACCCGTGAAATGCATAACTCATAAAACGAAACGATATTTACAACAGTCGTCTGTATATGACAAATGACCACATTCTGAACGAAATATGTGGAATCACCAAAAAGGTATCTCCGAAAGGGGTAAACATCTACCCTTAAATTATAATCCTATCAAAACCAGAATCGTATCATTTCAAACACCTTTAAATTCTCCAGGACATTTTTTTTTAAATCTCTGTTCATCTTTAAAAAGTTTCAAATTCTTTAAAAAAAGTCCTAAAAGAAACGGTTACAATTTGGCGTTTTTTTTTAAGTTAAAGTAATATATGAACATCTCAAACAAAAAAAATTCTGCAAAAGTAGCCCTTTGACTAATGCATCTTTTGATACCATTTACATTTCTCTATCTTAATAATGAGGACTCTAGCTCCTGGTCGGACTTTTCTTGAAAACGGGTAACCGGTCGAAAAAGGATTAGTATCGGAATAGGCTCAGGCCATAGCCAAGCACATTTTTTTTCCAGTATGAGTCTTCCAACTTTCCATTAAAGTTGATATTTCAATAACCATACGAACATCTTAAACTGTTTCGCAAGAAAGGGGATACTTCTTTCTGTCTACATAAAATAGGAAATACGTCATTATCGAACTTATACGTTACGTTATCGAAAGTAACTATACGATTTTAACACGATATTCATTCAGTAATTAAGTAAATTATACGATGATACGGAGGCCGCCCCACCGAAAATGAACAATAGCAGTGGCATTAACAAAGGCGTATTGATGTCGGCCGACAAAGCGGCTTGCGTAATGGGATTCCACAGAAAGACGTGAACAGACAATTATTATCTGCTCCCGATCGGTCCGATGTCGTCGATTCGAGGAAGCGCGTCGCGACACCTCGTCGCTCATTGTCTCCACAGGTTTTGCTGAATTAACTAACGAAAATAAACTTACGCAATTGATACCAGAATCGATTTTACGTGCTAAATCACGACTATCCAATATCGAATGTGTACATATTAAAGAGCGTGGTAAACTTAGTTGTTTGCGGTCGCGTAATTTATCCGAAGCTACTACATAATTTAATGGAATATAAAATATAATTTCACCAAAACTAATATTCTACAGTTTCATTGCCATCGAAATCATTAATATTCAATTTAAACAATGTTAGTTAATACAGACCTAGGGACCGATCTAGTCGACGGCTCGTATAATAATGATTTTCATACTTTTTTCGCCGTCGCCAGCAGCGAAGCTCGTTCAGGCTCGTCCGGAGTCGTTGATAAGGATTTGTTCTTACTCCTTCAAGGTCATATATCGTCTAGGCTTACGCCTGGCGTAACATTCCGGGGTGCATAAGAATAATGTATCTAAACTATGGACAGTTTTCTCAAAAACAGTACCGATAATAAAAAATAAGTTTAAAAAAATTGTGTTGATGGGAAGAAGCCTGTGAAGACGCGTAGACGAACAGAAAGAAATTATAAGGGTTCCGTTTTCGTCATTTGGCTTCGGAACTCTACAAATTTTAAAATAATAATACCTGGGACAACAGCGTCATCTAGTCCCTAACTAAGCAAAGCTTGTATTATGGGTACCAGACAACTGATCTACATACTTAAATATTCTTTATAATCTATACATACATATTAGATACTTTTTACACCCAGACACGGAACAAATAGACATGTTCATGCGAAATTGATCCCGCGACTCTTGGCTCCGAGGTGAGAGTCTCTAACCACTCGACCAATCGGTCGGCGAGTGGAGATTGAGTAGGTACAATAGCACGAAGACTAATTATATCTTTTCAGGAATTCTGTGGAAAAGACCTGAAGAATTCTACTTTAGACGGGTGGTCTTTGTACCATATTATTATGTTCTTCTAAGGTCTTCTTGTTTTCTGCTTCTTCTTAACTACACGCTAGATGCGGAACGTAAACTGAGTAGGTATTTCCGTCTAGCATTTTTTTTATCAGTGTGTGTAATATTTTCCTAAGTCAATTTGATTAAAACACAAACTCGGCCGATGAGTTGGCCGCGGGTGAGGGCGGTGGTGTGCATTTTTTCACGTTACAATGTTAAGTTAGAGAGCTCGTTAACGGCACGTGACGATTGCTACTTTGAGGAGAGTCTACCCTGCTCCGAATTAACTGCGAGAGTAAATCTTCGCCTGTACTACGACATCCGCAATTGCTGGGCGTCGTTCATTCTGCGACATTCCCGCGTTCCTTTACTCTTGAGTTTTATATTAACACTCGACAACATTACTATAATAAGTACTTTAATTTTATCCTTTATTAATACCAATACGATCTTTAAGGATATTAAAATGATCAGCTGTTTTATGTTGTTATCGATGTTTAAATTTGCACTACAAATTACATTATTAGTCCTTTTTTATTTAAATTTTTTTTAATTTTAATTGTAAAAATTTGATGATCTTTATCTCTTAATCTCACGACTTCGTCCGCGTGGTACGTATATTAGGATTTAATAGTGTAGTTTTTGGGTCATGATTATGAATAAATGGGTAAGTTACATGTGTTACGGTAGTGTGAATAGATATACATATATATATACACCGCGTCTTCGGCTGAATATAGCCAATATCAATATCGCGTGTAAAGCTTACCAAACTAAACAAAAAGTTTCAAGTGAGCAGATGGCGCAAACTGGCGGTTACTGATATTTTTTCTAATCTTTTTGTTTATTTCGGATAAGCTCTAAACGCTCTATAAGTTTGGACAAAGTTCGGCCAAACACGCTGTAGTATATTCGATGTACTTTTGCACATCTACTAAAATTATAATATAAAAATATTGTAGTATGTACATGTAGTATGCAGTCTATGATGCTGAAATCTTGCATAATTAATGTTTATATACAAGAGCTCATAGCAAGACCTGGACAAATAGGAAACTATGAGTAGCTACCCAAGACATAAATTCAATACTAAATTCGTGAATGTTATTTAGCGTTGTATAGTCGATGACCTGCCAGGTATATGACTAGAGAATATAAATCAACACTGATCACAGTCATACTGTCCTAACGTCCTAAGCAATTCTGAGCGTTTCAAGAGGTCAGAACTAATCACAAAAGAACTTCACTGAAGAAAGTGGATAACAAAACTAGTTGTGTAACAATGAAAATAGCAAAACTTTGTTTAAAAATTATTAACTGGTTACTGCTACTGCGGCTACTGGTTAGTAAGCTGGTACAACTGAGTCTTATTACTTATAGCAATAGTGTTGTCACTATTTTTAGGTAACTAGTAATCAAATTTTTTGTTACTTATCACTAAAAACTTTTTTCTGTGTTTGTTTCCTAAGAATTACCTAATACGATGCTTGATCTTTCACCTAGCTTAAGTTCTTTATAGGCACAGCAGCCTGATGTACCATCAGTTGTTTCTCTTGGACCAATTGTCCGGGTCTTGTAGTGATGTCACAACACAATTGACGTGACACAATTAAACCCGGCGGTCGCCATTACGCCGGACGCGCATTAAGTTCGCGCCGCCATTACATCCCGGTTTTAATTAAAGGACTGCCCGCCCGGATAGAATTGCTTAACAAATTCACTCGAGGACGTGTCCACTGAGACCGGCAAATAGTGATTTAAAAGGTGGAAATGAATTTAATTGCTTGAGCACCTAAGCCGAGGTGCGACTGTAAAACCAACACGAATTTTCCCAGCGAAAATATCAGATGAATCTCTCAAGTTATTGGAGAAGGAAAAACTAGAGTATTTTGTTAATTACCAGGCCGCTTTTAATATTTGAAGACTGAGGGCCAATCTCACGTTTCCATCATCTACTAAATAATCGCCAATTAATGTTAAAAAATTATATTACACGAAATATTTTGTTATTTTGGTATTCGATTATTAAAAACAAAAATTAGGTATTTGTTTTATAAACAGCTTTCGTTAGACGTGGAACAATTCAGAGGACGTCTGAAATTGTTTGTATCACTGTAGGGATTGTGTCTTTTGTCTGGAATGTGAATACGTTTGCATGTAAGGGTGCGCTATATAATAATTGCGGGCACGCCGCGTCGCGTCCGCACAATATATGACCACATTACTCGTGGACGTGTCCTCCCCGGCTTAATCTAACGCTCCTAAAGTGCGTCACCCTTGTCCGAGCGGCACCTCCCGCGCCGTTGTCGCCGCACACAATGAGGGCCGCGTGTACTCCGCCTTCACGATGCGCTATCAAATTAATACGGCCGCTTAGTCGCCTGAAAAGTTTTCTTTCTACGAGTACCTATGATTACCATGGAGTTATACGCATCGGCAGCGGCGACTGGAGCCGGGCGTGGTGGAACGCGTTGTTCGGGCGACGTTACGTGTTCGTGAGTTAAGACATTCAAAACCGCTCAATATCGTGGGAGTCTGAAAGTTTCGCCGGCGCACGGCTTCACGTGGTCCGGGCGACGGGGCGCGGGCCGGGGGGCTCACCGGGAGGGCTAAACTATGCGAAGAATGCGCAATTAGTGAGCGAGCGAGCGTGTAAGGGGCCCGGCCGCGCCGCCAGCCAGCGAACGCAGTAAGAAAATATAAAGAAGGGGCGGCGGGCCGCACCCGTTGTTTAGCGCCGCCCGCCCCGCCTGCCGCCCGCCGGACGATTGTCTTCCCCGAGCCTCCTTAGATCCGGCGACTCAACCCTTCAGCGGCGCGAGGATTCGGCTCGCATAGCTATTGTTTGGGTCAGCGTGAATTTCCAAGACGTGAAGCTCGTATTTCAACGAAAACTGTAATGTCCTGAAACTTCGAATACCTTATCGAATAAAATATACGAGGAGTGCCGGCCGCCCTCTGACGAAAAAACAATCGCGAGACGGCTCACACTCCAGGTACGGCGCTAATGTGTTTCTGATGGATCTTCGATATCCCCCTGACGAATAAATTACCTTCGGTAAATAGACAATCCGCCCAGCAATATAGAAATGAATTCCATGTACAATTATTGAACTCTGGAATATCTTAATTCTTTCTATTCCTATACTCGTCATGATGATCATCACTGCACGCAAAAGTACATTATTTTTGCATTTCTCTATATAAAACGAGTGGCACGACAAGAACTCAAAAAATGTATCGTTTCAGTTTGTGAAGCTTACACGATGGGGTGTATTGGTATACTTTCCAGTGCTTAATTATTCATGTTGCGCACGCACGATTCCATCTGCTGATGGGCGCCAGCGGCCCGCGCGAGAGCGTAGCTGGCACTGGACCAAATTAGCCATCTAACCAACTAATAAATAATGATCTTTTGTTTTTCTATTTAGTGCTGAATAGAGACGTTCCGAGTGGATCTTTGGCGGTAGTAGATATTTATAGAGAGCTCAGGCGACGCGCGACGCCAGGGTGAAGGCACTCTTAATGCTCTGCCGATAACGTACGGCGTGTTTATTCCGTTTACTAATTCCCGCTAATGGCAATTTGTTGGAGTGGTCGTGCGACTAATTTTAACTCGACGCCCGCCGTCGTGAAAACTTTACGGCGTTGCCATAATTTCGATGTAATTCCAAGAATGCTGGGCTTACAACTTCAGTTTTGTAAGTTCGTCTTACGCAACCCCAACTTTCTCCGTGTACTGAAATCCCGAAAGCAAAATGAACGCTACTGCAATAAGTATATACAAGGACGTTATAGATTAAATAATCTAGTCGTAAAAATTTCTAGATAGTTATTTACAAATAAAAACTCTGGTTTACAACTTGATTAAATGGATATACGAACAGGAATCCGCCACACAATGCTTCACAATACAGATTTTTACCTATCTCATCACAGACCCCTCACTAATCGATATACATGTGCACATCGAATGTTTCATTTATATGTAGATGCGAAGCCCTCAACGAGGCTGCAAGGGGTTAATTAAATTCGCACCAGCCGCTCTCGATGCTGGCGCATTCCCCGAATCCAATGAGATTTCAATTTACTTTAGTTCCGACGACCACTCACCCGCTCGTACTAGAGTGTGATTGCATATAAATACAACTTGATTACGCAAACAGAAATATGTCTACGAGACTGTATCTTGAGAGGAATAGATAGGCTATATTTGGCCATGATGGAATCGATTTCTGCCTATACCGTTTTGTTACCATTTACTGATATATTGTTGGCTAGCGAACGCCCGCGACTTTGTTCGCGTGATTTTCATAATTTCTACCCTTAAGTATACTCTGAATATTTCGTGTATAGTAGGGAGCTTATAATATTCTCTATAAAGGCCTTTCTATCTGTCACTGAAAGTTCCGTCAAAAGTGGTTCAGCCATTTCCGGAGATTACCCTGGACAAATAAATAGACGTATTAGGTTTTAGTTACATGCAAATAAACATCGAGCATAAGAAAACGTCTTTACCTTGAATTCACAGACGGACACATACATTTTATTTATTGGTGTAGTTAGTTTTAAATATTTGTGTAATACGAGTAGGTATTATAATTTTTATTAACACGAAAATGTAATAAAATTATGACCTTAATTACTGCATAACTGCTTTCTGACAAAAATAGGCTTGATTTGTAGAACCATAGCTATGTACATTTTAAGTTCTTTGTAGTAGATAGGTACTTCTCTTATAAACGCCTCCTTTCCAATATAAATGTTCATATTAACATTGAAAATGTTTATGTCGAAGCAGCCGACGGAACCCACTTCACGCAAGGAATAAAAGCTTTGGATTTTAATGCAATTAAATGACGTTGGTAAAATGTCTATTTAAAAAAAGAAGGAATAATGTTGAAAAAATACGGAAAAATGATGGAAGTTAAAAATATCGGAGTAATATTTGATTCTATTTCAAATTTATTTGTACGAATAATGCCATAATAAAATAACAAGTCTTTGCCAAAAGATTTAGTTTAGTCTTGTATTTTTTGGTCTATCATAAAAATATAGGATAAAATGTTTTCCGAATATACCTATGCAATAATTTTTAATGCACTAAAAATTATTAACTCATCTGCTTCATTTCTTTTTTTTTGTTATGGTGTGAACATATCTGTACAGTTTGAATAAGTAATATAGATAATGTTCGTTAATCATTGGTTTGTAGAAAATATTCCACAACTGATTGCATTTTGCCCGCCTGTACTCCCTCGCATTCCGATTCCGCTGCCGTTTAAATCGTTGAAAATAGTTATTCAAAACGTTTTGAAAATATTTTCTCATTGCCGCCGTTTGCAGTTATCGCGTTTCCAATTGGCAATATTAGTTATTCGAGCGATTTGATTTAGTGGATTCTATTTTGGTTTGTTGAGTTGTTACTTTGGAATCGTAACAAAATTTCCTATATATGTATATATTTCCGATTTTCTTAGCATGTATACTATAATAACTATTCCCAAATGTTCTGATATATTAGGTTGGGGAGAAAGTCTTTTCCTATTTTATTTACGAATTCAATGTGTTTTTTTTTTCACAGTTTTATTCCATTTAATTAAAGTAGATATATATGTGCCGTTTTGTTCGATAACTTGTTGCCTTCTTGTAAGTAGGGACATTATCCCGTTGCTGTAGAAATTTTTATAGTTTATGGTTAAAACAATGCGACAAGTAGTTTTGACAGTATTCTCTTGGAGACCTTACACTACCTAAAATATTCTTTTAAGCATTAACACTTCTCAGCCAAACTTAAAAAATTTCCTGTGTAGTTAAAGATGTGGTCTGGCGTCATCATGGTGAAAGACTACACCTTTTTTAATGATCAATTGTGACAGTTTTTTTCTAAAATTCTAACATGCTATGTTAATCTTATCATCTGTTGGATAAAATCTCATAATGAACTTCCAATCCCATACACTCTGTATCTCTTTACGTCTGCTTCAACTACTTTGTCATAAATGGCATCAACTTCATCCCTCAGCATTTCTTTACGTCGATCTCGCTTTATCTACTTTTTCATAAATGGCATCAATTTTGTCCCTAGCAGCGCAAGCAAAAAGAACTGTATCTTTAACATTAAAATTTCCTTTTTGAAAACACTTACACCAACTTTGTGCTACTCTTACGGACATTGCATTAGACGCATAAACGCCACGTTTTTTTTTCGTAGTTTGTGTCGCTTTTTTTATTTGTAAAAAAAATTAAAAAATTGAATTTCTTTGTTATTTCTTATATATATTTCTTACTCATTTTCTTGGACAGAGTTTCTTTTTGTTGTAATTTTTTCAATTTTGTAAACCATTGTAATTGTATTATTACCAGCCAGTTCCAAACAGTACAATTAAAGATATTGGTTTACAACTTCATACAAACAAAATACGAGAAGACTTTCTCTCCAACCTAATATTTAAAAAATCGCCGTAAAATTGTGATTTTTATAAATGTCTTATCTTGGAAAATCTTAAATTTGATGTAGAAAGTTATAGGACATTTTATGTATTTAGTACGATACGAAACAATACGAAAAATTTTAGTCCCATTAATAAATTTTTTTTTCTAGTCTTTTAAATATTCCCGTTTTAAACAATATACTATTGTGTATAGTAGTATAGTATATATAACAATATAGTAGTAATTGATGTGTCGTGATAGCCCAAAGCGCAACGAACCTGCCTCAAATTTATAAGGCCATAGGACCATGGTTCGAATCCGGGCGTGTACCAATGAGTTTTTCTGACTTAAGTACATAACTATCACTGACTCCGTGCCTCGGAGAGCATCTTAAGTAGTCGGTCCCGGGCGCTGTCAATAGATGGCTGTCGTTACAATCCCCAACCCGCAGTGGAGGAGCGTGGTGGATTTAAGCTCCAAACTCCCCTCACCCTGGGAGAGATCTAAGCCCTGCAGTGGGGTAAAAATGGGCTAATGAAGTGAAGCGAAATAATATAGCACCAAGTTATCCCGTGGTAACATATAATTTTTTAATCAGTAGGTACTCATATATTAATCACGTGAAAATTATTGGCTTAATGGATTTGGAACTCATGCGCCAGTGTGGGCTAGTTAGACTATTCGCTCGGTCCGTAAAACTTAAAATTAATAGATGATTTTATTAAAGACGCCTCTATCTTGGTATTTATACACACACTGATACTGTTTTGAATAAAAAATGCTATTTGACCTGAAGAAACATATTCATATTTACAGGACGTAACGAGCTGATAGCGCGCTACATAAAGCTACGCACGGGCAAGACGCGGACACGAAAACAAGTCTCTTCACACATTCAGGTGCTCGCGAGACGGAAACTACGCGAAATTCAAGCGAAACTGAAAGTGGTTAGTATCAACAAATATTTTTGTGATATGGTAAATAGAATGCGCACCTCTGTAAATGGTCAGCTGGCAGGTAGTGTGTTATATATATGTCAGGATATTATACGAAAGTCCGTAGTACACAGCAAAAATTTTTTTCAATCAGGGTTTAGTAAATAGCGCAAGTTATGAGCACTGGCTTTCACACGCGCAGTGGTTTGTCGTAGAGTCTGCTTGGCAGTAAGAAGTGAGATCGTGATAAATTTATAGCGAGATCGAGTACTTCCTGCGTCAGTCACACCTGGCATCCAACTGTCACGAAAAGACTAAGTTCATACTTTGCGCTGCTTACTAAAACCGAGTTCGAACTTTTTACGGAAACTAAGTGTATTACATTTTTCTAAATAGAAAAACAACTTCGTTTAATCTTGAAGTTGCCACACTTTGAAAGACTGAACCCAAAATGCAGATTCTTCTTTATCGCACTTTAGAACCAACCCATAATTGTTTGTGGATGAGTACATTGGTTTCCTGCAGAAATAGAACGAATGGAAGTATGTGTAAAATATAAAACGTATGAAATGACGTCTAGGACGGGAGCATGATAAAGGAGAAGACGATTCAGTCGATGAGCACACTATCGAGCGCACAAATAGTGGCTGGCTTGCCGCATCCAGCCTACCATCCTGCGGTACGCGGTTTTATAATCTGTGGGCGTGCTTTGTGTTGAAATTTACTAACTGATCGAATGAACGAGTGCACGTGCACATATATCGTTGCTTCGAAATCGCAAAGGCATGGCTATCCGCAACCAACTGCGTGCTGCGTGGCGCTTGGCATAGATTTAGCTCATCACATAATCCAATATTCCTAGTTCAATTCAGTTTACTGAACATTACTGAACTAAACACAAAATGAATGAATGACGAAAAGAACTAAACAGATAATGCACAGAACCATTGTATTTAATTGAAGGCGATACTTTTTTTCAAAACACTACCATTTAGAATAACAAACATCATATGAATAGGCATGAGATTGTTTCAAGTGTTATATAGACGCTAGAAGCGTATATATTAGGAATCCTTTTGTTTGTACACATTGGCAAACATAATATTCCTAGAAACATCGATATTATTAAGATTGTGACGCAAACAGATTTCGTCGAAGTAAGCGAGAGCTGTAAAACCAAAAACACCTGTACCGACGAGAAAATGATGAAAACAAACAATGACTCCGTAGATACTTACATCTGCAATGACACCCGACATCCATTCTAGGGACATTTCTGTTGAATAATCGTTTGTTTTGTAGAAGATGCTATTAATTATTATATTTATAATGGACAAATAATGTTTTTTTTTAGCTTTCTAACATCGGATAAAATTATCCGGCCGATGATAATGCTTGATAATCGCACTTTCGTGTTATCGTTGCGTGTTTAATGAACGAATATTAATATAATCACCTTATTATTGATTACAGCAATTCTGGCAACCCGGTTTACAAGCGGGAACGTCACAAGAGTAAGTATAAATAAAATCAATTAATCAAGACTTTGCTAGTTAGCTTAATTAAAAGCACATCAAGATTTTTTTATCAGTTATGATAATACAATCTCAAAATTATTAATGTGAATCGATGACACACAGTAATTTAAAATAACAAAGCGTTTATTTTATTTTTTTAAATAATAATTTGTTCGTTCATACAGGAAGTGGTGATTACCTTCAGATTTCTATTGAGTAACATATTATTAGATTTATGTTATTACGATTAAGGTCAACTCTTCAGCAAAGTACTACAATAACAATGACGTATTCTATAAAGCCGTAATTTAAGAAAGACCTATTAAAATATTGAAATAAATAAATAGATGAAAGTATACTTCTACTGAACTAACCAAGAAATATATTTAAACAGAACACATGCATTATATGCGTACCTAATACGTAAACATAAATGAAATATTTGTAGTAATTTATTTACACACTATATCCTAAAGTTTGTGAGTTTACTAGGGAATACAATTATCTACTAACAAAGTTGCGGTTGAGATACAGTCTTTAATATGCAGGAGATGATGTGATGAATGTATCCAATCTTCAAAAATTAATAATGCAGATTTTAAGATATTATGGTCCATGGCTCCAACGTATCACTTTTCGTTGCAGTGTGAAACCTTTCCCTGGAGCAGGGTACAAGGGCGTCGGAGGAGTAGGAGTGGGAGGAGTGACAACTGGACCTGAGGTAGCGCCTCCACCTTGGGAAGGCCGAGCCATAGCCACGCACAAACTACGTCTGGTCGAATTCTCAGCGTTCGTAGAACACCCAAGAGATCCAGACACGGTAAGCCTTGGTTCGCGGCTCCGGTCGCGTGAACGTTATGCATAACCTCCTTATAATTGTTTCCCCGTTCCCATTCCCGCAGCCATACCAATTCTCCATCTTCATTTCTTGAGCAGTTTTGGAGTTCTACTTTCACTTTTATAGGTATTCCATTTAACAAATCGAAACTTCCATCGTCCTTCATTTCAAATCTTTACTAGTTTTTTATCCCATGGAAAGCTTAATGAGAGTAACAAAGTAACAATAGCCTATACGTTACTCTCCGTATCTTCAACTATTTCCGAGCAAAGAATCACTTTCTTTATTTGCTCCGTTACGATGTGAAGAAAAGACAAACAAATCAGTTTGCTCTTATAATATTTGTTAGGATGTTAGAAAGTCGTAGGGGAGTCATCTGTCTCTGTACTTAGAAGCAGGAAAGCATTTCTATTTCTTAGTTGTGATGTGATTTTTGTAATTACATCTCTAACATATGACAACTGAAAGGCAAGATCGGTTTATCTTTATGACCAGCTTGAGAAATCGTTATTTGACTTCAGTTCAGATACAAAATCAACTGCGTGATTTCCATGAGTATCTGTGTGCGTTCGAACTGTCCGCAGAAGACTGAAAGAACGTGAAATGGTAGCACACAAGCCATCTAATGGACCCAAATTGACGCGAGCTCACCGAACATCGCGCCTTCAGTTTGCACGAACTCATATGCAGTCGACTCAGAAACAATGGAGCCGAGTACGCTTTACCGATGAATCGAAGATTACTCTTTATAGTAATGATGAAAGAAATTAAGTATACCGAAGACAATCAGAACGATTTGCTCAGTGCTGCATACAAGAGAGGGTTGCTTTTGGTGGTAGGTAATGGACAGTCTGGGGAGGAATTTCGGAAAATGCGAAAACTGAACTTGTGGTCGTTAGAGGACTACGACTTCCATCGTTAAATGGTCACAGGTGCATACCCCAGTGCTTAGAACCTCATGTGATGCCATTCGCTGTATGTATCGGCTCAAATATCGTGCATAAAAATGAAATTCCCGGATGAGTCTAGCCGTATGCGGTCTCTCGCATATGGCTGAAATCGTCCGGGAATATCTTCGACACGTGGATATCGCATCAACGTACTGGCCATCAAGAAGCCCAGATACGAGTCCAATCAAACACTTATGGGACGAGTTAAAAAGGTGTTTTCGAGCTCGCTAGCCAGCTCCACAAACGTTGCAGGAGATGGAAACTGCAATAGGAGAGGAATGGGAGACAATACCTTAGAATTTCATAGCGCGACTGATAAATTCTATGCCTAATCACATGAGGGCTGTCGTAGATGCCTTAGGAGGCAATACCTCTTATTAGTTAAACATTTTACTGTAATAAACCTTTCATTTCTTTAAAAATCCAGTACTACTCTTTGCTTTCACTTCGGTGCATACTTGATTTTTACGCTATAACTCTTTTTTTTCAGTATTCTGAATAGAAATTATAGGGAAATGACAAATCTACATAAAATTATTTAGCTCAACCAAACATTTAGTTTTAGCTAGGGGCCATTAAAACTTAAAACGCTAGGTGGGTGGTTAGATGTGTCCGGAAGTGTATTACCCACCCCAAAACTCAACCAAAATTTACTAACTAATTTATGACAACCGTTCGTAAATTAGCTAGCCCAGAGCGCAACGAACCTGTCTCAAATTTATAAAGCCCCACAGGGCCATGGTTCGAATCCGGGCGTGTACCAATGAGTTTTTCTGACTTAAGTACACAATATCACTGACACCGTGCTTCGGAGGGCACGTTAAGCAGTCGGTCCCGGACGCTGTCAATAGATGGCGGTCGTTACAGTTCCCAACCCGCAGTGGAGCAGCGTGGTGGACTTAAGCTCCAAGCCCCCCCCCTCCCCACCCTGGGGGAGGCCTAAGCCCCTGCAGTGGGGTAAAAATGGGCTGATGATGATGTTCGTAAATTCTGTACATTACCATCACACCGACGATTCGTTTATTCTTCTTTGCATTAAATTTGACTTTAGGTTCACCATCAATATTCACCTCTTCATTGTCTGTCAAGTGGCACCTTATATTAGAACTAATCATGTAACGAAATTTAATAATGTATTGTGTTTTTTTTTCAGTATCCACCAAGTACAGCGCCCGCGCAGCATCTCTTCGTTCATATAGGTGGTAGCGTTACTTATGCGGACCCGCTATTAGAGGTAGATACAATATTCTATATTTAACCTATACAATTTGTTCGGTATAATAGAAACAATACTTTGGAAGTGGATAAATGGCGATATTATAGATTATATATTTTTTAAATTTATTCAAAAAAAAAATTCCATATTTATTCAGCAACTCTGGTTTGGGTTATTTGTACGTGTACATTCACCCTCGGCGGTGTGTGGCCGAACGGGCCGATGTATTGATGTAAAATATTAGTCCCAGTAGCCAAACCACACCGCTTCAGATCAACGATTTTTTTTTTCTAGTGTACATTTTGTAAAAAATAAAAATTTATAATATGAAAAGTGTATATTAAATATTTTTTACCCCACCGAAGTATTGTTTCTATGTACCCTGACATGTTGTATTTTGATGGATTTATATCTCATCGAAACATAAACTTTGTTTCCGTCTGTGAAAATAGATATATTTTCATGCGGTCTATGGGGCTAAGTATTTTATAAAGTAATATATGATTAAGTCGGTAAGTGTACTTGTTGTTATTGCAGCAAGCATTGCTTTTTATTCATCTTACAAAATAAATGAAGTATTCAATGTGTAACATACCCAAAATAGAACAAAATTATGTATTATAGAAGCAACTTAAAAAGTTAAAACTGAATGTTAATCCATATAGCAACAACCTGTGTTTTGTTTAATTAGCTACATGACAAAATAAATTATATAATCCAATCGCAGCACAGATCACGGATGTTCCACAGGATTAATAACTAATCATGCGCGAACGGACATATGCTAAACCATATGAAATGACCTTTCGTTTAGATATCCTGTGGGTAAAACTGTGAAATTCGTATTAATATAAATGATAATTTTTTTATAATCATTGTTTACAGATTTTTTCGTTGCAAATGAATACCTAGTTACTTGGCTCGGATACATTAGAATAACTACCGCTGTTAAATGAACAACATTACTCTGTGTATACTTAACCAATAGTACATAAGTCACTATATAAGTTTTGAGATACTCGAAATTCAAAAATGGATCACATCTATATCCTATGTTTTTAAATAACAAATTTATTTAAATATCTAACGTGAGAGGCGACTTACAACAATAAATGAACATTTTTTTTTTATATTTATTCTGTCGTACTTCTTGTCTTTTCGTCTGCCATGATATTGATGGAGTTCAAGCAAGAATATATGCGTCATCATCATTCTTAAGCCCTTTTTTACCCCACTGGCGAGGCTTAGGCCTCCCCCAGGATGAGGAGGGGGGCTTGGAGCTTAAGTCCACCACGCTGCTCCACTGCGATTTGGGAACTGTAACGACCGCCATCCACTGACAGCGTCCTATCATGAGTGCTATATATATTTGCATGCTATCATGTATTAAGATTTTAAATTTGGCTTACCTGAAGTGAACGTGAACGACTTTTAGATAAATTAACGAATTTGAAATAGGTAGAACTAGCCTTGAAGATGACGATCGAAGTGGACGCCCGCCAACGGCACTGTAGAAAATGTGTGAACTGCTAAAATGCTGATGCGAGAGGAGAAGACCTACGAATCGTATATGGGAACATAGAGAGAATCTTAAACATTAATTCGCTTAGTGTGTTAATTTATACCATCTTACAAAAACTTATTCGCGTGTGAAGAATTTGTTTTCGCTGGTAACCACGTAGGCTCTCCGAACGGAAAAATAAGTTCGTGTGGTGTGGTGTCGACAAATGCGACTACTTTTCAAAAATTTGAGATGAAGGCGTGTTTCTGGAATCATTTACTGGCAACGAAACATGGACATATCAGTATGACCCGGAAAACAAGAAGCGTTCGTCGATATAGTCGTTTTCAGATGCCACGGTTCGGTTAAGTCCATGTGCGGGTACGAGAAATCATACAAATACGATTCATTTTGTTTATACTTGTTTATTTTTTGTATTCTTATATGGTTGCCGTGTAACCTGCTGTTATATGTGTTTTCAAATATCATTTATGTTAATTATATAGGAAACTCTAGATCTGTATTAAGTTTTTCTTGTATAAACATATAAGAAAAATACTGATTGTTTATAAAAAAAAATTAAAGTAACAGCCAGTTTTTCTTCACATACTGGACATCTTATGACATCAATCAATGCTACGAAACTGTAAGTCAGTTAACTCAAAATGGTACACAACAGCCGCATTGCCAAAAGTTTTCAAAGCTGTGCTGTAGAAACGATCGAAGACCAAGCTTAGGGAAATCATGCTGCACCACGACAACGATTCTTCACACACCTCCCTTAAAACAAAGGCGTTTATTCAAGAAACTGGTGTTGAAACCATGCCTTATCCACCTTATGACCCCTATTTAGGTCCCTGTGAAAATACTTTTTTGTTTGATTTCTAATTGTCAAGATTAAAGTAAAAGGAAAGTTTATTTTAAATCGCCGAAGAAGCGGTAGCTGCCTGCGAATGAGCCATTTCTGATTTGTCGAAGGAACACTGTATTAAATATTTTCAGAGCTGGTTTAGGCGGATAGAAATTTGCATAGTGAATAATGAAAAATACTTTGTTGATAAAACATAATATACAAAAATATGTTGTTCACTTTTTGCGTGTCTCAAAACTTATATAATGATCCGCGTACCCCAGTCATAACTGAAACAAAATATTTGTTTTATCCAGTCCGTAGATGTGCAGCAAATAAACGACAAGTTTCCTGAAAAGAAAGGCGGGCTGAAGGAGCTGTACGAGAAGGGGCCGCGGAACGCGTTCTTCCTCGTTAAGTTCTGGGCGGATCTCAACACCAACAATCTGGACGACCCCGGTGCCTTTTACGGGGTTACCAGCGTGTGAGTCACTGTTTCTTGGTTACGGTTTGTCCACATATTAAATATAGCAACTTTAACATTGAGCGCGTCTTGTCATTATTGCATTTTATAACAATATGTTATATTGGTTAAGAAAAACTAATCAGTGAAAGAATTTTATTGATATGTACAAAAATTCCGAACATACAAATTTTTAAAGTAAATCGTGCCATGATGTCGCTCGGTTACATTTCTATGGGCTAACGTGTACCGAGTGACGTCACGAGAGGGTCGTAAAAACACAAACTTTGATTTATTATAAAATATCTCCGGTAATAATCGATATTCAAAAATCCGAAATTCAAAAAGTACCTATAGTCATCAGTTCGTTATACTCTATATGCTATAGTATTTGTTGTTATTGACCTGACATAACTTTATTTTCAACATATTTCCAAATATCAATAGTAACAGTTTTTACTGAAATTGTTTTGTCGGATTTTTTTTTTGAAAAATATAACTTATTGTATGAAATTGTAAACAATTTTTTTTTTGCTTAACAGGTATGAAAGCAACGAGAACATGACAATAACATGCAGCACGAAAGTTTGCTCATTCGGCAAACAAGTCGTGGAGAAGGTAGAGACGGAATACGCGCGATTCGAGGGCGGGCGCTTCGTTTACCGCATCCATCGATCGCCGATGTGCGAATACATGGTCAACTTCATACATAAACTTAAACATTTACCTGAGAAGTACATGATGAACAGCGTATTAGAAAACTTCACTATACTCCAGGTTTGTAAATAATGTAAAAGCGGTATAAAATTGTTTGTGATTTGTTTTCCCTTGATCGATATAAATACTGATGGCAGATTAAAAATGGATACATTGAAAATTGACGATTTACTAGTAACGTCGCCTTTTTTTTGTGCATGCCGTAGTTCAACTAGATGCTTCGTTTGTTGTTACAGTATGTGTTTTGAAGGTGTTTTCCAAAAATCATATTTTAAAAACATTACGTATGAAGTTCTCAATATTAGTCGTAGGTACTCTTTGATTTTTACGATACACATTGATCATTTTGTGATTTCGATTTCGGTCGTCTATGTGACGACTGATGAGGACTGCTTAGCCTTGTGGGTAGCGACCCTACCTACGAAGCTGGAGGTCCCGGGTTCGAATCCTTGGTCGAGTCAGTATTTATATGATAAATATTAATACTGGTACCGGGTCTTGGTTGTTATATGTATGTGGGTCTCCGCTTGGTACCCAAAACACAAGCTAATGCTTAGTTTGGGGCTTAGACGTTGTTGTCATGTATACGTTATTATTATTACCTATCAAATCCATAACGAAGTAAGCCCTCCGGCCACTTGGCTCCCATGGCAATGCTCCTATGAGTTCCTAGGATATTTTTTTACTACACTTTTTGTCTGCCATAGGATTGTAGGCATTGACAATTTGTAGGATAATTCTTTTCGGCTAATGTTTTCCACTGTTTACTGTCACTAATAAATAAAAATAATTTATCATAAATAAGAACTTAGGAAGGTACCTTACTCAGAAAAAATTTTTTCTTACACGACAGTAATTATTTCATTAATTACGCTAAATTAAATTAATAATTTAAAAAAAAAAACAGAGAAAATTATCAAATAATGATCATACAAGTTGTAATAAATTGGTATTTAATAATGTTTTGTGATCACATTTTGATTAAATATTATTTCATAAAATATGTTTCATTTAAACTGAAATATTCGTAAAGATTGCACAAATACCATATTTCCTAGTTGATCGAATCCAGTTGAAAGATTGAATGTAACCCCGTAAAAATATAAATGCTTGTAGTTTTTTTCTTTCTCTTGTACTGGAATACACCTTATTTCATTAATGCAACCTATTTCATTCTAGTGGTAAATTTAATGAAACGAATGTGTGCAGGTGGTGTCAAACCGTGATACACAAGAGACGCTGCTGTGTGCGGCATTCGTCTTCGAGGTGTCGAACAGCGAACACGGCGCTCAACATCACATCTACAGGCTCGTCAAAGACTGAATAGAGCCTACGCGTCCCAACGCCACCCGACAATAAATGAACTCTAACGTTGTGATCCTTCATCTTTCGAATGTTCTTATTCCACATAAGTCGATATTATACATTTTTGGCTTTTTTATCTGACTAGTCCGTCGTAAACTCAAAATTCTGCAACAGAACACAACCTACTCGCAATATGAAAATATATTCGTCCAAGTAAATTATGTATACGCAAATTTTGTTATATTTTTACAGTAACGAGTAGCACTATTCCTTGAACACTATGTGAGAGTGTATTTCATACGATAATTGTTGAAAATGTGATACGGCATGCGCCAAATTACTTGTTCGCTCTGAAGTCGAAGCGAGTAGTTTCGCGGTAGGAGAAATGGGTATCAGCGGAGCGAGAACGGAACTCGTACCTGCACAATACCGCACCCTCGTCAAGTTAAGAGAGAACAAGATGTTCGGCACTATCTGTACCTTTTCAAAATTCACTGATATCATACACACATTTTATGTCTGCAGTATATATTTTTTGCGGGTTGCTGCGCTTGAATTTGCCGCAAGAGACGCTAGCGAAAAGTGTGATCAGGAAATGTCTAATTACATCAAAAAAAAAAAATAATTGTATTGACTACAGCGGAATTATTAAAATATACACGGAACAAGACATTTTAGTTTTGTGAGCACACCCCTCACAAGCGCCCCTAGCGGTGAACTTAAGCGCGGTAGCTCCCATTCAGTTTAAAACGAAGGTGAATCAAACGTTACATAAAAAGAATGTGATCTGAAATAACGCTACGAAAATATTTTTGTAACCGAATCTTTTTTGTATACTTAGCTCAATTTTATTATATAGTGGTCTGTTCATAATTTTATAGATAAAGTGAACTCTAACAATAATTCGAACATGAAATTAATAAATTATTGAGTTAGGGTCCCCTCGTAAGCTCTATGAAGAATATAGCAAATACTATTGCATAGAGAAGGTAATCTGCAAAGGCGATTATGGCTAAACATTCTAGTGTACAAGTATTGCACCAGGGTAACGTAAAGCATTTTTGAGACCTTCAAAGTAAATAATTTCTTGTGCGCGTGTGCTCACTGGTCCGCAAGTTAATACATTCGACGAAGTAAATTCGAAAACTCATTAAAACGCACTACTACTTTAATTTCTAATTTATTTTATATTAAATAGTTGAAAACAATCGATTCTCGATCTATCAAAAACGTTCAGATGTGTGTAAATACGTGGAGTATAGGGTTGAATACACGCAGTGCCTCTATAATGTTATGTTACATTAACATAAATTAAATGAGCATATTTAATCTTTTCACTGCGTTTATTGAAAAAAAAAAAAGTGAAACATATTAACTTTGTTGGCAGTGTAAAGATTAAAATTCTTAGCATAGATTAGGTACCATCAAAATAGATAGGATTTATAAATATAGAAAGATTAAGGAATGTGTCTATTTTATACCTATACAGTTTTCTTCTTATACATTTTACAGTTTTCAACTTTACTAATTTACCATAACACTTCTTTACATTTTTTTATTTTATTGCAGTAATTTTACTCTTAAATGTGGCAACTAGTGGCAATAACAAACATTGTCATAAGATTTTTTGCGTCCTTTTATATGATTATTTGATCCTTTAATATAAATAAGTTAATATTATAAGTTTAAGTTTTGCCACATGTAAATGTAAAGTTTTATATATATATTATATATTGTATATAAAACATTTTGGGATGTGCATTAAAATCATGTCCGTATTGTTGACAAAAAGTTTGGTCAGTATAATACAAGTATTATGTGTAATACAAATAAATATGACTTTATGCAGAAGTTTAAATTGAATTAAAATAAATAATAATATAATTTCAAATTTTTACATATACCTACATATAATATAATTTTGTAAAAGTGTAACGTAATGTTTGCTTAATTAACTTACAAACCTAATTTGTCCTTGGCAGCTATTTCTTATTCTTAGGCTGCATAACTTATAAATTGAAATCAAATCGTACCTACATGCAACAGCACAAATATTGTATTAGGTATATACTTTAATTTCACTTTAAATACTTATAGATACGAAAAGTGCAACATCAGGTAAATGATAATGTAAATTCAATTTAAAAATTTTCCTGCACGAGGATTAAAATTTAATAAAGTATGCAGCTTAGGCTATCTTTGTTTCCGATTTTCAAAGTACAAACGCATCGATGTTCGAAGTGTAACGCTCAGTCTGCCTATTAAACAATAAGTATTGAACGTGGCAATGATTTGATCTCTCTTTTAGTCAAATATATGTAGGCTCCCCCACGGCGCGGAGTCTCGCGCATATGACGGGGCCTTGCTCCTAGACGCTGTTAGCTGACGGCTCCACTTTACAGCCATTCCTCGGCTTGATGGTAACACGAGAGATCCAAGCTTTTTGGTCGGGGATCGAAGTGATTTATTCAGACAGAAAGTTTACACAAAAGATACGTTAGTTAATCGTGTTCAAAGAAATTAGAAACGAATACTCATTATCGACTTTAAGGCTGATAAAAAATTCTAATAAAATATCTACTATTAAATATGAGAATGACAAAGCGTTAATTTGGTGCGAAAAACAGAAAGTACCTAGATAATATAGTATGTTAGCTCGCAGCGACTAGGTGTTAGTTAGGCCCCGTAAGTTTTACACGGTGTTAAGTTTATGTGCATTCATAGTTTTAGTTACAAGACATGAGTAGGGAAATATTATCTTAGAAGATAGTAAGAGATTTTGTATTTATTTGATAGAGTTATATTAGATAAATTGTAAAGTGATTAGTTTTAAGGATGTCTTTCTCTTAAAAAAATATGGCGATGGTCGTTCAAATAGTATTTTGCGACTGTATCAAACCTGTCACAATGTACTTAAAGTGAACGGACTTAATTTTTATTTACCGGCTCTTGGTATGCTTTCGCTGAAAATCGTTTTCCCCGATATGGGAAAATATTGTTTTTTCTAAGGTACAGGAGTAATTTTCTTCACTTGTGCTTTCTGTGAGTGATCTGTTTAGATGTGATTGTTTATTTTAAAATGCCCACATTATGTACTCATATGAGATTAATCATTTATTTGACACTTGTGCTAGTTAGATTTTAAAGTGAATTTATTTCGAATTGAAAACGAGCAGCGACCGAATCGGTACAAAGTCTGCCTTGTAAATACAGTTTTAGTCCATTTTTTTTCTGAATTAGTACCCTAGGTCTTTTTCGTGTTAACGTCTCTTCATATCGACAATCTGCCATATCAAAAAGAATACCTAAAGAAGTTTTAAGTCGGCAGAAATTGGAGTTGATCATTTGCTATCGAGGGCAATATATATATATATATATATATATACATTTTATTTCATACTTTGTACATATTTACAATTTAATCAGATCGTTTTATTCTAATTTCAAGAATATAGATGCCGATTTTAAATCTTTTTTTTTTAGTTTTAGCAAATGATTATCTCCGATATAAGCTGACAGTGTACAGTATTTTTAAAGTAATACGTTAAAATTTGTATGAAAATTTAAAATATATTGTCTTCTTAAAACTGTGATTTTATTTATTTCATTTTTATGAGTTTTTGGTCCTGTTCAAATCCTAATCTTTATGCTATTTCAAGTCTTATGAACAATCTAAATTCGCTCTGCTGAAAAGTATATAAATTAACTTGAAGCGAAAGACAAATAATTTCAGCTCACCTATATAAATGAGTCAATAACCATATGGACATGCAAACACAATTATCTATATTATTTAGTTTGTTAACTTTCAATCATTTACATTTTTTAGTTACTGTTAGAGAATGTTTCGGAATAGTAGTCCTTCTTTTCTCTTATCTTTTCTTAAACACTACACAACTTTGTACATATATATTTATAATAATAACGGAGTCTCTGAACTGTGCATGTTGTATTTTTAATCAGCATAGATAGTAATGGATACGTGTGACAGAGTAGGTATTGACTAATAAGTATTCATAAAAAATATTAAACTTAGAAAAAAAATCAACGGATCTCCTGCTTTCGCACGAACTTCTTACGACATTGGAAATGGACCTAACGGAATAAAGTAAACACATATTTTGGATAAGATTTTTCGAAATATATTTTTTTTGCAATAAAAATAACAACTGTATCTGAATAAGCTTAAAACTTCGAAATATGACATTTCGATCGAACAAACGGAATTAGTACGAAATGTAACACCGACGCATATCCGACTTCCAAATAAGGGCACCCTTAACCACTACTTCCGGTTGTCCGATTCTAACAATTTTAGTCTCAATCGATCCCCCGTTTAATTACCCCGAGCCGTTTTTTTTATTTTTTTCTTATTCGGACCTAGTTCTCGAGATATCGGGCTCTCAAAATGAAAATAGGGAAAAAAAACTGCGATTTTTTTCGTTTTTTGCCGATAATTTTTTTGTTTTTGAACTTTTTTCAAATTGACTTTTGCCATCTTGTAGAGCTCGCCGAGCTGCGTCTTTTGACACCACGTTCAGCTCGATATCTCGAAAACTCTTCGTGCAATCTGCCTGTTTCACAAAACTCCCAGATGATCCCTTATACTCCAACGAAATGAAAGTCATTTTCAATGACATTTGCAATGACAAAACTATTTACTTAAACGGATATGGTTTTTATTCGAAATAACGAATATTTAAATCAAAGCAATATATTATGCAATCAGCTTTTTTTGTTTTAGATTATTGTGCTAGCTGGCCGCAAGCCGACATCCGCCTGCCTTACAGAAATAATATTAACCATAAAATAGTCGAAAAAAAAACATGGCGATTAAATTAAAACATTAATTAATATTAACACAATAATAAACCTCAAACGAAAGGGTAATATGTTGGCCGATTTGTGAAATAAAAAAGTACGGGCAAAAAAATTGAATACCTACCTAGTTTGCTTCTGAATTCTCATAATTATTGAGGCGTTTGCTGCGCACAAAAATAATTTAATCTGTCTCGTGTGTCGCGAAGAGGTAGAGAGGGGGAAGCTCACTTAGCGGTACGATATCGGTTGACGCAATAAAAGTCCAGTTAAACTGGCAATCGCTAGCTTACATGACGGCTACGGTCGGCTACACGACCTCTGACCTCATAATTAGTAAGTATCACATTTGTTTATTCGTAATATCTGACATGTTTTAATATTTTTGAAATTTTTTTTAGATGTGTATCATACAAAGTAATATACATGTTCTGATATATTTTGTTCAATTGAGTTCTGTTGTAAATAATATACACTATAATAATATTAATATACACTAGGTAACTATTAAACAGATTCTGAATAATTTGGTAAATAACATGTTTTTAATCAGAGTTTAGGCGTACAAGTAGGTAACACACTTTCTAACTTTCATTTATTTAATTTCGGATATTCAAAAAATATCCGCAATAATAAATATACCTATTCCATTTATATCGATGACCTATTATTAATATTTCAGATGAAATGATACAGGATGTTGGTGTTGTTGTGTCTGCTTACTTTATGTTGGGAATCCATTGCAGGTACTATTTACTTAAATAATTTTATATTTTATTTTATTAATAATCAATTTTTATAATTAATTTAACTTTTGTATATTTTGTTTCATTAATTCAAACTTTTGTGTATTTTATTACATTTATTTAAAATTTTATTTAATTATATATCTAGTTGTTTTGTATAATTAATTTTTAATAATTCAATTACTTTAAAATTTTACGTAGCTAGATTGTAATTTAATTTAATTTATTTTCTATCTAACTAACATTATCGATTACATTACAAATTATAGATGCATAGAGCTTATTCTGTGCGCTATGGTATACCTACGTGTCATAGCTAAATCGAACGTGCATATAGATAAAATAATAAACGCATGAATAATTCCATTTTCTAGCATACTCTATTTAAAATTTAAGTTAATTAAGTAAATTTATTCGCTTTAATGAGAATATCTTAGGATTCGTGTGATTCTAATGTTTGGCAGGCTACGTTGGCTAGCTAAACTTAAGCTATAATTCAAATCCTATACAGATTCGTAAGGTACGACCGTATGATGGACACAACTAACATTATTGTTGCGACTAAAACGGGCCAGGCTATATAAAGAGCAAGTATGCGCCGGCCGAGCACTTTCAGTGATCCAGTCTGATGTTTCCTTTGTTTTTTCCTATTTAGAACTGACAGATTATCCCAGTTAGCTTAGGCCAAAGGTGAAGCATAACTTGGGTATCTATCGGGCACTGACTTGAAGTGTGTTTACCAAGCTTTCACAATAAATGGCTTTAATTTTATAGGAGAGCCATGTGCAGCACGGAGTATCCGAGGCCAGTCAGTGGTTTGCGTCTGTAACTCCACTTACTGCGATTCCTTCATACATGAACCGCCGAGTGCAGGAAAATACGTTGCTTACACATCTTCCAAGGTATTTATTACCCATTTTACTAAGAATACTTTGCTGTCATATGACATACCTTCTTTAAATTACTTCTTCGTCTGAAATTAATTTAAAAAAATTCAAGTGGAACGACAAATCATGACCTAACTAGAAACATGTTTTTATGACGTCCGAGATTTGCGCACGAGTGCTTAGATCATAATTTATTGTTCTTACAGGCGGGACTACGTTTCAAAAAGACAACTGGTGAATTACAAATATCATCTGAAGATGCATGCGACAACAACATTACATGTGGTAAGAGTGTTGACAGAGCATTTGATTATATTTAGATAGTTGACGACCGCTTAGCCTAGTGGGCAGCGACCCTGCCTGCGAAGCTGGAGGTCCAGGGTTCGAATCCCAGGTCGGGTCAGTATTTATATGATGAATATTAATACTGGCACCGGGTCATGGTTGTTATATGTATGTGGTGTCTTCGCTTGGTACCCAAAAACACATGCTAATGCTTAGTTTGGGACCTAGACGTTGTTGTGATTGTGTGTGTTATTATTATTATATTATTAGTTCAAAATTACGTTATATTTACACCAAAATAGAAAAAAGGTGGAATTATGATTCTGTAGACATGATTTTCTGGACATATTTTGTCATACCGAACATTAGATATTATTGACTGACCGGTACGTTCGTATATACATGTACCACAGTCTCTTCTTATAAAAACAAGCAATTGTTTTTAAAAATCGTACTTTTTTACTTTTTACACAACCGCTATGGCCATACTCGCTCACAGCCTCACAGTCAGCGACATACAACAGACACAGCCAATTACATTACGACTCGTAATGTCCGATTGCCTGCTATGAATGAAACTATAAATTATTATGAAAATATATATACATAGGCGTAACGCTGGCTGACTGTACGCCGCTGCCTGCGCGTAAAATGTGGTACAGCCACATTTCTAAGAACTATCACGAAATCAGTTTTATAAGGGGTGAAGACTGTTCGATACCGGCTCTCGGACTATGAACTTGCAAGGCGAAATCCATTTAAGAGTAAGAGCCGGGAGATATTGAATATAGGTATTTAGATATCAATAGGCATTGGCTATTTTGAAATAAAAATATATCGATGTAAACTTATATTCTATCAGATAATACCTCGCTTTCAAACCACTTTGTACTATAGGTACTTACTGCAATACAGAACTTTATATGTTCAAATTTCTGTAGAGTTTAAATTTATTTTATTTTCCTACTTATCTATTCATCGATATCGTCAATAAATTTTAATGTTTACTATTGCTATAAACTAATTTTATTCAACATGCAAATTCCGAATAAATAATTTTAAATTTAAAAAAAACATGTCCGATTTACCATTTGTGTGTTTTCTGCGGATATCGTTTATGTACCTAATAATGTATTCAGCCCTGGTTTCGTGCAATAAAAAAGTAAAACTTTAATTACTTCTAGGTTCTATAAATCTGGAGCTAGATACATCCGTACAGCATCAAACCATCGAAGGTTTTGGCGGCGCGGTGACCGATTCGGCCGGAATCAATTGGAAGAAGCTCTCCAAGGCCACACAGGATCGGCTTATTCAGTAAGAAAAAAAGGATTCATAATAAACACAGAAAAGCGTGGACGTATATGAGGATTTTTTCTTGACAAATACCTACCTGGCTTAGTACATAGACTTAGCAACGAGTGCACGAGCTCGGAATTTCCGAGCTGTTTTTTTCACCTTAACCGTTACTCCTTTCTAGGACAGAGTATTCATCTTCCTTCTTCCTTTCACAATTTTTCTTAGTTATTCTTTCTAAGTTACCTGGAGGAGGAAAACTTCGAGAAAAACCCAAACATGACCGTAGGGACGAAGGAGCCATAGGCTTCGATGCGCGGACTAGACTTGCAATCCGCTACGATTAGTCCCTAGGAGCAAAGAGAGAGGCGAAGTATGGACTAGCTAGAGAGATCCACTTGTTACCTTGTACCTTGGTGTCAAGTCTATATTTATACTGCCTGTGGGAAATAGGGGTACATAAATACAAAAAAAAAATTGTGAACCATCATGGGACACCTGGCAAATGTGAAACATCGAGTTTGTACAAGTAATATACATAAAAGACAAGTTTACGACAGGAACTAAATATGGGTAAAATAAAAATTAAATATTACGAATTTTGTACAGAAAATGATGACTATTTATTTAATAAACATTTATTTTCATTAAATACAAAAATTAAAGTTGTGAGAACTCAATTCTTTTGATCTATGACTTCAGTAATAGATATAGATAGTTTATTTCACGACGGCGCCCCCCACTATAGCCCCGCGTAAGGTGCGCGGGTAAGGGGCCGTCCATTAATCACGTGAGGCTAAAAGGGGGAGGGAAGGGGGGTTGACAAAAATCACGAAATATCACAAGAGGGGAGGGGGGTGTAGTAAAGATATCACGTGTATTTATTTTTTCATTATTTTTTCAAACGCGCGGTTTTTAAATCAAAAAGCGGCGTGTAGTGTACACCATTCGTTTATTATTATTTTTCTGCCAATCAAAATCAACCTGCAACCTTTCTGTCTAGACATTTTTATCATGGTCCTTAATTTCAGAACAAAATAAGATTATACTTTATACCTGTATTTAAGATAATATTCTAAAATATTCTTAAAAATTAAAGATTTTTTGTAGATACTAAAAATACACGTGATGCTGGGTGGGGGGTGGGCGGTAGTCTTAAACCTCACTATGTATCACCAAGGGGGAGGGGGGGTTAAAAAATGCTTAGAAAAAGATCACGTGATTAATGGACGGCCCCTAAAAGGGTATGCATATGCTAACATTTAGTTATTGCCCGGCAGTCGTTTATTTGATTTTTTATTTTAAAAAATTAAAAAAAAAACAACGTAATATTTAATCATTTACTTAATTAAAAATACTTAAATAAATAAAAAATATTAATAATAGGAAATTAGGAATCGATACCCTACTCCAATGACCTAAATATATAGCGTGGCGAGGTGTCGCCACGGCATGCGTCGCCACACCAACGATCAGTTGTATACCCTCGCCAATAAATGTTTCACGTCTATTAACTTTGTAATTTCTGTTAAATTAGTATCTCAGAATCTTAATTCTTCTTAAGTACTAACAACCTTAATCTAAATATTTCATTACTGAAATTGTTCATTTGATTCTTTGCATTTCCAATGGAACAAATTTTCTACTCATTTTTCAGTAACAATTTTTTTCATCTTTATGAACCATGTATATAACATATGTACCGTCACTGTATTATGTTTTCTCGTTTCCGTTTCCGCATTCCTATGTTCTAAACCCACTACAATTCCATTTTACAACTTGAGGCATTGCTCGTGCTAGCTAAAAAACTGAAATTTTCTTTTATTTTTATTTTGTTTACTAAGTTCACTTTAATGTACGCGTAATAACCATTGTGATTTGAAACATTTTTTTTTCTCCCTAAAGTATAAAAGTTAAAACACTTTTTGCTTCGGTACTAGCTCTGCTTTTAAAATTAGCAGCGTGATGATATTATACCTTGTTTAGGTATGTATAATAAAATTGTATTTCAACATTGTATGTTGAAATACAATTTTATCTATTGAATGCAAAGTATTGTAAAAATCAGATTTGTGATTTTCTAATTTGTCGATTTTTCCGAATATTAAATAGTAATTAATAATATTAATAATAATTTCTACATATTGTTATGTAACGGTATTCGGATAACTATACCTACTGCTGTACCTACTTGTAAGAGTGTTTTACTTTTTATTCCTCAAAGGTTCATACTGTTTGTGTTAGATGCCTTTTATAGTTTTTTTTTTTCGTATGTTCGTAGTGAAAACGTTAGGAAATAGATAGCTATCTAATTTTATTAGTTTAAATTATCTGTATAATGTATTTTGTCTATTTCTGTTTGTTTTCCAAAATAATAAATAAATAATAGTAATGTAATCAATTACAGATCGTACTACGGCGATGCTGGTTTAAAGTATAACATGATGCGCGTGCCCATTGGCGGTACTGACTTCTCAACGCATGCGTACGCATATAATGAGTTGCCTATCGACGATACAAACCTGAGCAACTATACACTCGCTCCTGAAGACTATCTATATAAGGTTCAGTATACCTATATTTTAGTTTTAATTCATTATTTTTCCCTTTAGTTCTTAACGTACAATTGATAATTTAAATCACTTTTAATTTTATATGTTAAAATTAATTTCAAATTTCAATTATTATTAAATACCTATATTTCAATTCATGCCTAGAATAATTGATGAAACGCATTGCAAGTTCTTTACTTTTGTATTTTGCTAAACAAGCTGTCTAAGCTTAACGTAAAATCCACACGTCATTTTAACACTTATTGACAACTCGATTATTTCTTTTCTCAACTTTATAAACTTGACTTGTTTGTCTCAGCTCCCGATGATAAAAGCCTGCATGAAAGCTGCCAGCAGTGATATTCACATAGTAGCGACAACGTGGTCGCCGCCCGTCTGGATGAAGACCAATGGAAAAATCACCGGCTCCAGTCGACTCAAAAAAGAATACTATCAAACTTACGCCGACTATCATTTGAAGAACGTAACTCATTATGATATTCACAATTATGTTCATTTCTGCCGTTATTATATGCATGAGTCGCCCAACCACCAAATAAAATTAACCAAGTAACTACAGTACTAAGGGACATTGACAAAATTAGGCTTCAAAGATTGCATTTATTTACTAAAAACTCTGTATTGGCCTTCGCGCGCGATTTTTCAGACTGAAATAAAATAAAAAGCTAAACGTATTTCGATTGCATTCAGGCTGCCATTCACGCAGATGCAGTGAGCAAATTATCCATTGTACAAAACTCAATATTCTGATAGACTCGACAAAGGTGTAATGGTTTTTAATCTACATTTTTGTGGGCTCTTGCGCGATACGAAAGTTGAAGAATTTCATAAGAATTTACTAAAAAAAACTTCATTGCAGCTTCCTGCGCCTAAAGACAAAAAAAGAAAAGTGCCACTGGAAAACGCATGGAAAACATTTTAGTAAAAAAAATCATTACACAAACTACTTGTAGTGTAGTTATTTACTTTACGCACAGCGATGAAATGAGATTGAAGTAATTTTGCACATGAGCACTATAGCTCAAACTGAATTTTAGAATAAATAAGGTATTTAGATATCTTACTATTTTTACCGGCCGTCGACGTTCTTCTAATGTACTCGTAATAACTATTATATTGCATACGCTTAAATTAATTGTAACTTTCTTTGTCTATAGATTCCTGCAGAAATATAAGGAACAGGGAGTCCCTGTATGGGCTATCACCACTACCAATGAGCCAATCAACGGCGTGGTGCCTTTAGTTACCTTCAATTCGCTCGGCTGGACGCCTTCTACGATGGTACTGTACTAGTCACTTATATTTATACAAGTATTTTTACAAGCAAACGTATTTTTTATAATATTTAAAATTAGTTCGAATAGGAACTTGCTGTACACGAGAAGGTTGAGTTCTAAGCTTGAATGCGCGGTAGACAAATTAGAGATGCCTATTATTGGCGGTGCGGTATAGTACCTACCTACTTATTATATTATCTTTTGCGAACACAATACGTGCTTTTTCAGGTTTGTAGACAACCTATTACGGAAACCCTTATTACTAAGGCTCCGCTGTCCGTCTGACCGTTCGTCTGTCACAGGACTGTACCGTTTGAACCATGATAGAATTTTCAGATCGTATGTATTATAATGGCTGCTATAACAACAAATAATAAAAATTAAATTAAAAATTAAAGGAGGTCCTTATACAAGAAACATGTTTTGTTCGACGTTTTTGGTGATTTTATGGTTGTGGGATATACTTGAAATAAATAAATAAATGATCCTGATGTATGTACTATTATGGCCGCTCTAACAACAAAAGAATAAAAATGAAATAAAGTTATAAATTAGAAGGTAAACAAAAATGTTCCTTATATGGAGACCTTCATATAAGAAAATGGCCAAGTAAACGCTTGTCATAGCAAACAGAATGAGTATTCAAAAATTAATCATGTAACTGTATATATGTTATTCAGGCAAAATGGATAGTGGAGAATTTGGGACCTACGATTCGTAATTCAGACTTCCGCAGCACAAAGATCCTCGCATGTGACGATGTACGCTTCACTATACCTATATGGTTCAATAAGGTATAACTTTTTAATAATAACTTTATTACACATATATATATACGAATTTACTTCTATATTTAGGTTTATATTTGTTTGTCTAAATGCATAAAACTAAGAATGCCAGTCAATTCAAGATTTGTACCACCTAAATGTATTAATTTATCTATTAATCTTTATTTTAGGCTATCATATATTTGGACGACCGCTTAGCCTAGTGGGCAGCGAATCAGCGACCCTGCCTATGAAGCTGGAAGTCCCGGGTTCGAATCCCAGGTCGGGTCAGTATTTATGTGATAAGTATTAATAATGGCACCGGGTCTTGGTTGTTTTATGTATGTGGTGTCTTCGCTTGGTACCGAAAATCCGAGCTAAAGCTTAGTTTGGGATCTAGACGTTATTGTGATTGTATCTATCATTATTATTATTATTTCCATTGACTCATAACCCACATTTTTTGTTCATAATATGTGTTTGTAAATCTGCCTTTCCAAATGAATGTTGTTACAGATGGTACGGTCAAACAGTTCAGTGCTAAATTACATAGATGGCGTCGCGGTACACTTTTACTGGGACAACTTGATCCCGGTTGAAACGCTATCGTTTGTGACCGATAAATATCCCGATAAGTTTCTACTTGCTACTGAAGCTTGCGAAGGTAACGTGTACATTTTATACTTTCCTAATATTGTAATATCCATTATTTATTTAATTTAAATAACTTTCTCGTTAAAGGAGCTAAACCATGGGACACAGCTCACGTTGAATTGGGATCATGGAGCAGAGCCGAAGATTATGTTAAGGATATAATTGAGGTTATGTATACATAGACTGGTCACAATATTTGCCTTTTTTTTTAATATTAGTGTCCTTTCTAAGATGTAACTACCACACAGTTAGTTGTAGGGAAGAAGGATGAGTTTGATCGCGTGGAATAATTTAACACTATACATAGAATTATAAAATGAGGCATAAAAGGTTCCGTACCATAGTTATATGTGAATATAAAATTTAATTGATTTTTTATTAAAATAGAATCGGTACACTTATATTATGAATTTAACGATTTGCGCCCGATACTTTTACGATATTTTTGAAATCGGTGAAAATTTATAAAAAAACCTTTTCCGGATTCATGATGTTCATGTATTATTTTTTTTTGAGAATTTATGATGATAAAGCGGAAGATAGGAATATTAAAAAAATTATGTTCGTAAAAACATTTCAATTTACCCCCTAAATCAAAAATCAATTTTTTAATGAGTTTTTCTATAATTGGGCCATCACTTTTAGTCTTTGTGCCTTAATATACCTACTAAACAGCCACATCCCATACTTTGACGTGCAAACGAAAATTGTGGGGCCAGACCTAGCATTATTTCTAATAGCTTAGCCATATATAAATACTAACCTGTTGCTATGGAGCGGACAACTTAACTAAGTATATTAACTTTTGGCCGATTTAAATCATAATTACATAATTTAATATTAAAAATTATGAAAACGAACTTCATCAGTCGAAAACGCTTTTCCAGTGTCAAGTTCATAAAACAGTTAGTAGACTTTATAATTATTTGAAATAATCCCAAGTGTGGCCACGCAACTTACTTTATGGACCAGACCAAATACTTACACCAAATAGTTTCGAAAAAAATTGCGTGTGAAAGACGAGATACAGAGATAGATACAGAGGTCATGACAAACACAATACATTGTATTGGGAAAACGTTAAGAAGACACTAAAAACACAAATGCACGTAAATATAGATTTCGAATAAAATACACGTATATTTATATTTCAGGATTTAGTGTACTATATGGTCGGATGGATCGATTGGAACTTATGTTTGAATCCGATCGGTGGACCCAACTGGGTTCAAAACTACGTCGATTCGCCTATAATAGTTTTCGCCGAAAAGGACGAATTTGTCAAACAACCCATGTACTATGCACTTGGCCATTTCTCCAAGTTCATTCCACGTGGCTCTAAAAGAATACAAGTCAAGAAAAAGAGCTTCTTCTCTATTGAAAATGTTGCTGTTTTAACGCCGAATAACACTGTTGTTGTTGTACTTCATAATAGGTAAGCTGATTATGACTTATTGTTTACCAATCTCTTATTAATATTCCGAATATTGGTGGGAAAATATTACTATAAATAGTTACTGTTAAAAAAGCACTTCGGTTCATTTATAACGTTACATATTTCACAACCCATATACCTTTCCACAATTAAAATCAAACTATGACTTGCACATGATAGCCAGCTGTTGTATAAAATATATTCTTTATATACGATAGCTCTTTGTATAATTAAAAAATAATTAAATAAATTTTATATCTTAAATCACAATTATAACTTTATATCATAGCCTTTGGCAAGTCTCTTGACATAACTTCCAATTACTAATACCTACCCTAACCGAACCCTTTATTTTAAAGCTAGGTAGGTAACTAAATTATGTTTGGACAGTAGCTTGCTGTTGTGACGTAATAGGATGAGTCGTATAAATAAATAAAATAAAAAAGCAAAGTTGCTTCTAACATAACAAGGCTATTTATTCTGCGTATACTTTTTTTTTATATATACCTATGTCCAATTTTTGTGCCTTACTCCTTAAACGGTTAGCAAAATGACAGTGGTATCCTTTGATTTCATGCACAAAATTAAACTTATATAAAGATGTTATTATTCCGTTCTCAAAATCGGTCATTATTTTTGTCGGCTGCCCATTTTGTGATTACGCTAGAATAAATTTATATAATTTACAAGTGACCAGTATTTTCTTCACTGGTGTCTTATTACATGAAAATTATACAATATCCTATGCAGCAGAATAATCGTAATATTTTTAAGCTAGGTACTTTTAAAAACATATTTTCGAACTTTGTGTACATTATATTTCTATATGGTTAATAAAAAAGTAAGACTACAGGGGGGAAAAATTCCAGAAGTTCTACTGAAATAATTTTCTAACATTGTAGGACCACTGGGAACAGACGCCTTCCTCTATTGAAGTATGTGATAATATATGAACGATTCCTTAATATGCTCATTTTATACCGGGTCCTGGCGTTTTATTATGGAAATATCTTCGTTTCAATTCTACAAGAAGAAAATATTTACAAAATATATAAATAAATCAAAACGGCAAATAAATTTTATCTTCAGTCAGCCCTTGTCTGACAACGCCCAGAAAATATATTGTGTCTCCGAAGAAACTTTGAAAGAGTTGACTCAACGCGTTTATAAAATAATTTGAACTTTCCAATGAGGTTGGCATGTCACCCAGGGTATAGTGAAGCCTCCAAAAACAAGATCTAAAAAATAAAAATAAATATTATAATTCATTGCCTATTTTCCACAAATAAAAATCCGATAGCCTCTAACGCACATGCCCACTTTTCTGTAGTAATATATTCATACAAATTACATGTACTTTTTTTTTACATAAGTTTTGTTTATCTATAGGGGACACGCGAAGAAAGTGCGTCTTCAAATACAAAACAAAGTTATACAGCTGAACATGGACGCGAGCTCCGTTACAACACTCGAGTTGCGGCTTTAACATTTATATTATAAATAAATATATATTTATTAAAACACCTTTTTTTATTTAAAATAACTTTAAAGAACCATAGACTAGGTCCATGTCATTAATGGAGGTATTATCACTTAGATTTTAATAGCTAATTATTATTAATATTTTTGGTACATGTGCCCCTTACGCAGCTTGGTAAGTACTCCTACACTAGTAAGTTTGCTGTAAAAACTACTTAACGCTATAAATACATTTCATTTATTTGTTTCTTTTAACCTTATTTTGTAAGTGAACAATATGTTATTATTACAAGGTTAGGTGCAATGGACACTTGCAGCCCGAGTTTGCATCATCCCCATACGCGAACCCTATTCACAAGGGGTAGCCACCGCCCTGTTCAACCATATTTGAAGTAACAGGACGACCCGCCACTCGCACCAACGTGCATTTCATAAAACACCGTTTCATTGATGATTATTATTATCACCTAACTTACATAGTTTCTTATAAAAAGATGTGATGGAAGATATTTTGTTCTTAGTATTTACGTAAATAGAGAAAAGTCTTTTATACAAAATTATTTAAATTAAAAGAATGCAATGTGACAACTGTCAAGTTATTGTGTTATACAAACGAAATATTATTCTAACATTACATTACGTAGTGCTATATACTGCCTGAAAAAAACATATTGTAATTTACTTATAATTAGTAGGTAGTACTGGTCGGAAAGATCGGTTGTTGAATATTTATTTTTTTTATTATTATTTATTATTTATATGAATTAAAATTTAAGCACCTACAAAGTAAACATCAATCACGATAACGTTAATAAAAGACGATAATATTTGACGATAAAAACTGATTTTGCAACTTTGTAGAGTTTTTCCTTGTTATCAGATAAGTCGTTCTCTGCATCTGTACATGTGTTTTCAAGAAAAACTCAGTAAAACTTAATATTTTTTTTTTATTTTTCCTTATTAAAAATGCGAAGTATTCACTTAATATTTATGTTTATCGGCTGCTGGTCACTCACACCAAACAGTTCTGGTTAGTCATTTTCTAGACCTTTGAACAAAAAAAGAAAAACCGACTCCAAAACATCGCCTAGTATATATACAAACTTAAGGTGCCTGAGTTAGCGCACTGACTTCATAAACTATATGCCGCCTTCTCTTCTTTAAAGTTAATTCAGATATATGGTATAATTATTTATTATTTTTAACTTTGTATTTAAGTTTGTACATAAGTGATAGTATAGGCAAAGTTTTGACGTCGGCTTTTATTTTATTGTAACAATTTATTTTTAAATTTTTAGTAGTAAGTAACTATAGCATATTTGTATTTAGAGTGGATAGGCCTCCTACACACGCTGCTGTAATAAGATAGCGCGGTTTGGAAAATACGATCCCCCTAACTCTTGAACGACTATTTCGAAAATTTTGAAACAATCTACAATAATAGTAGACAGTAGAAACTTACGAGGGAAATTATCACGATTATTTTGGGGCAACGCAGATCACGAGTTATAGCCGATTAACTTTGAAGCGAAGCGTTGGACAGATGCCCTGAAGCACCATACCGGTGGTAGTTGGATGCGAAAGGTGGAGGACTGTGTGTGGTGGCGAGCCTTGGGAGAGGCCTATATCCTGCAGTGGAGTGACACGGGCTGATGGTGATGATGATGAACTTTGAACACTATCATATTGGTTTATAAGTTTTTATTGTTGACATGGACGAAACCAAACTTAATGCGTCACCCCACACGCACTTGACCCGTTTTTTTTATATTTGTTAGTTGATACTTTATCACCCACGGATCATCAAGTAGCTATATACCGGTAGCGGTCACCTCTTCAGGTCTCTCAATAAAAATACGGTGTGTAACTATATAAATGACGACCGCTTAGCCTAGTGGGTAGCGACCCTGCCTGCGAAGCTGGAGGTCCCGGGTTCGAATCCCAGGTCAGGTCAGTATTAATATGATGAATATTGATACTGGTACCGGGTCTTGGTTGTTATATGTGTGTGGTGTCTTCGCAAAAATATTTATATATGTATATATTATAAAGAATATTTAAGTATGTATATAAGTTGTCTAGTAACCCATAACACAAGCATAATACTTGCTTAATTTGGGACTAGATGACGCTGTGTGGGAAGTCCCATGTATTATTATTATTATTATAAATATATTTCCTTTTATTTTCTGATTTCATATTGCAATGACAAAGAAATAGAAGGTAACACGTATTTTAGAGAAGCCAATAACGTTTTTTTACCTAGACAGCCATATACATGAAAGTACCTACATGGAACGTAATGGATAACCTAACTACTCCGTGTGGATAACCTACTGCTGGTTTAGCCAATTATGTACTAATCATTTTATGTAATATTATTTTATTAGCCGATATACCATGCATGCCACGTGACGTGGGCATCGAAGGGCGGTCTATCGTCTGCGTTTGCAATGCTGATTACTGTGACACAATTACTCGCGAAGTTCCGGCTGCAGGCGAGTTCGTCGTGTATACCACCACCGATGTACGGCTAAGTATCCAATTATTTTCGATCTAGCGCACGTATAGAGAGAAGGGGAGAGTAGGGTAACCACGATCACCTAACCTGGAATAGGATTCAAGCATAATCAGTAGAAAAAATGTTTCACATTTAATGTTTATGATTTATTGTAACTAATCAGTCGCAAAATACCATTAACAATAAAATCTTTTAATGAAATCAAGTGTTAAGGCAAAGACAAAACCCTTTCTCCATAACTTACATACATGCTTCTCTTCACTTCATCAGCCCATTTTTACCCCACTGCAGAGGCTTAAGCCTCCCCCAGGGTGAGGAGGGAGGGCTTAGAGCTTAATTCCACCACGCTGTTCTACTACGGGTTGGGGAATGTAACTTGATAACTCGATTGTAAATTGATTACATACATACGCTGACGCCTATTTCCCAAAGAGATAGGCAGAGATTCAAACCTCTCTTTAGTGTAACCCTTACATACGTAACTTCTCATTATTATTTATTAGCGTTTCCTGCTTATTCAGTAATTCCGACAGTGTCAAATGGCAACAAGATTGGCTTCCCTGATAAACTCCCGCCTTTTACCTAACCTAACACTTTTTATATGTTAAGTCTGACGCTGTTGGACCATCCGACGTTAGTCAGCGGGTTCACCGAACCTATAGCTGGATAGCGTAGCTAGGATGGGCTACTGAACCTTCCACTACTTGCTACCCAGGGGACGCATGACGCCTTGATGTTCGGAATTATTAAAATTACATTTCAGTATCCAAATTATTTTTTTTCAATTTCAAATTTTTATTGTTTTATGAAATGTACAAACAAATGAACACGTTTCACTGTATGTAAAAATATATTGTACTTTTCTGTATTATAAACCTAATTTAATAGTTTTTTTAGGACGGAAAACGCTTCGAGAAGAGCTATGGAAGAATCGAACCTATCAACACGCCACCCTCAGATACCGCCGATATTCCAGGTGAATATAAAAAAGTTACTGTTCATTGATCAATAGAATGTGTTATCGTATATTGGCATCATCAATATTAACAAAATTGTTTTTCACTCATTTCATCGTTCACAATAATCAGTGCGACTCCATGCACGCCATGCACGTCGTACAACATTACCATATTGCTGCGTGATAATATTGTCTGCTTCATGTTAAATATGAAATATACAAAATAGGAAGAATAGTAATATATAATTACAATATAATAATATGAAATTTTATTGTTCCTGCGTGGATTGCTAATTCATATCTAAAATACAATAATTACATAATTATAGGGGTGAGTGCACAAAGGTGTTATCTGAAAAAACAAAATAAATTGACTTTTTGCATGGAATTAGATTTTAAATGATTATAAATTGACTGCGCAAATTTTGATTCGTGTAAAAAATAAAGACCTATAGCAAAGGTATTAACCTACCAACATGCATACATTTCAGGTTTGCAAATGTGGTAGGAGCAATATAAAAACATTCATAACTCATTTTGAACTTGTTGTTAACACCTTTGTCCACTCATTCCTTCAATTCTTATGCGAATCTCACAAATTATTTCAGATGACATCTGGCATCGAGTGGCAGTTAGAATCAACATTAATCGTCGATTCCAGTTTATCGAAGGCTTCGGCGGTTCCGTGACCGACGCCGCAGCTATCAACTGGCTGAAGTTGTCCCCAGCGACGCAGACGCGGTTCATAAAGTATGTGTACCTCCATGTATTCATTATTTTTTAAGTATAGCTATTAATTAACACTTCTACTTCACTAATTACCATTCTACGCGCAAGTGTGTTGTTCAAACAATGACACAAGAGTATTATATAATATGAGTATAGACTAAGTATCATATATTGTCTATGCTTAAAAAGTTATTGTAGGCTCGATTGATTCCGTAGAATACGAAATAAAAATACCTATAGCCGGCAAAACCTAGATCAGTCGGTTGCCATCATGAGGTATGAACATCGTTTTGGATGCGTTTGGATCATTCTCATTTAATTGGTTAAAAAATTTTGCGGTTCGCACGATTAATAATAAATTAATATTGAATCATTATTTTTGTAGGCACTGTTCTCTGAAGAATAATTAATTAAATTATATATATTATGTAAATACAAAAAATAATGTTAATTAATTAATTACTTTTAATAAAAAAAACTGGTCGCGGTTGCAATTTAGATAAAAACTTGATACAAACCATGTGGCATGTCGGAGGCAAATGCTTAGCACCTTATGTATGTAGGTACCTCATCACAAAACCATCATAATAATTTACAGTTCGTACTTCAGTGGAGAAGGCTTGGAATATAATATGATCAGGGTACCGATCGGCGGGGCTGACTTTTCCACTCACCCGTACACTTTGCATGACTACCCCTGGTACGACACGACGCTCAGCAATTTCTCGCTCGCCCATGAAGATATCAATTACAAGGTAAGATAGACGTTCTATAACTACATTTTTACATCAGTAGTTTTTGTGAATTACAAGCGGCGACTAAAGGTTAACCGTTTAAGATTAGCCTTTAGCGTGACAGTGGGATGTTTCACACGAAAAGCCAACGCTAATCTATTTATTATATTAGATGGAAGTTTTATAGAACGCGCTAGAACGTCCGAATCTTCGAATGTAAAAAGCAGCGACGACTCACTCAGCTTTTAAAGTCACAACCTGTCACAACAAAGGTCAGTGGAAATGGATTTATTTGACTGTGATCTGCTCTTTAGCGAAGTAAATTTCGTTTTATTTACTTCTAGCTATTGCTCATTTAGTTAGCGGTACTTTATATCTTAATCTGCTTAAAAAATATATGTAATCACGAACTCTATGTGAATGTTTATTTACACTGATTCTCGTGAATAGTTGCCATATAAAATAATAACGCATAAATCAAAACAACGTCTAGGCCCCAAACTAAGCATTAGCTTGTGTTTTGGGTACCAAGCGAAGACACCACATATATATAACAACCATGACTCGGTGCCAGTATCAATATTCCTCATATAAATACTGACTCGACCTGGGATTTGAACCCGGGACCTCCAGCTTCGTAGGCAGGGTCGCTACCCACTAGGCTAAGCGGTCGTATATATAATAATAAATATCTCTTTGTAATAATAAAACTCAAAAACGTTTTTCAATTGCAATTGCAATTTGAATTTTGAAGTTTCTAATGACGCCTTTTTTGTAACAATTTATTAGTTTAAATTTTTTGTCATTAAACGTTTAAAAAAAATTCTTATTTAGTTAAAATTTTACATAGAAAAACTTTGCACACTTTCTTCTAATGCATATTATGAAAAAAATATATTGTCATGGGATTCGTTTAAAAAAACAACACTTTGATTTAAATCTTCTAGTAGATGGTATTTTTTTTTAATATATTCAGTTGTGAATTTGGAAATGGAGGGAGAAAAAGAGGGTAATTATTATAATTAGCACTTTTTATAACTTTCTTGGCCAATTTTATTTCAAATCATAATAAATTATTATGTATTAGAAAATGGAGTTGTATATGTTTTCATGATACCGTTTTAACATCTACCAAACAACAATAAGTAAAATAAATAAAATAAATAAAAAATCATATCATAAAGCAAGACCTTATTTAGGCAGTAAGTATACGTTTAGCAGGAGAATCTCCTAATATTTACAGTTACCTATGATCAAACGTTGCCTGGAATTAGCCACGGATGAGGTGAAAATTACAGCTAGCACGTGGTCTCCTCCAGTTTGGATGAAGACAAACGAACAGATCACAGGCTTCGGTCAGCTTAGGCCAGCATACTATCAAGCTTATGCTGACTATCATATCAAGTGAGTTCTCAAAATAATGGACTATGCATTTTCACAGCCTCAAAGCCAGCTACGGGGGGGCAAAGACACGACTAGAAAGTCGGTTTGTTGCTCGACGTTCTATAATGTAATTTGATAAAGTGAATCTGCTATGTATGTTCGTGAATCAGTCATCGCGGCTAATAGGTCAATGTGACCAATAGGTTTATGTGTACCTAACAATACTCTAAGGTAACTTACTTTACACTCTCTAAACGAGCACTGTATACTGTGATCATAAAACATTACTTACGATATGATTTGATCTATTCCCCTCAAGCTGTTGCAGCGTATGTCTATATTTATGTTTATAATGGATATATGCCCAGCCGTAATGGATCATTTCCGAGGTAATTTAAAGTTAATAATAATAATAAGACATTTATTTGCTACAAAAACACATGTGCATCCTTAAATATATATTAAGTGTCGTGATAGCCCAGAGCGCAACGAACCTGTCTCAAATTTATAAGGCCCCACAGGGCCATGGTTCGAATCCGGGCGTGTACCAATGAGTTTTCTGACTTAAGTGCACAATATCACTGACACCGTGCTTCGGAGGGCACGTTAAGCAGTCGGTCCCGGACGCTGTCAATAGGTGGCGGTCGTTACAGTTCCCAACCCGCAGTGGAGCAGCGTGGTGGACTTAAGCTCCAAGCCCCCCAACTCACCCTGGGGGAGGCCTAAGCCCCTGCAGTGGGGTAAAAATGGGCTGATGATGAAATATATATTAAAAAAATAATAAACATATAAAACAAAAGGTAATTGATACATCAATGTTAGGCTCTTGACTTTTTTAATTTCAGCCAAATTTCTTAAAAAATAACATAGAATTGAACGTGCAGATCATCAAAACATCTATGTACCTATTTTCAGCTAGTTAACGAATTATGGGCTGCAATATCACAAAAAAATGACTAACGTGAAACCAGGTAGGGACTTTCGAGACAAAAATTTATAGAATCTTTGTAATCTGCTTTCAACAATGAACAAATTGTTTTAAGTATTCGTATATAACATCTAATGATCGTGAATGACTAATCTAACACACGATTGGCCAGAAAAAGGATGTATAGGCAACCTTCACATTGTAAGTCATAATTATGATTTGTAATATTAAGACGTATACTTTGTGCTTGTTATCAATATTTCGGTCAAACATCAACAGTAACTTTAAAATAGAGAAATCTGTAACACGCGTCAGATTTCGTTTAACAACTGCTGGCGCAAGGAGAAAAAACGATCCCGGGCCTGAGAATCAGAGGGGTGGCCTTATTCATGGACGATAACATCGAGCGGCTCGGCATCGCCTTCAGCTGGTCCATTGCGGGAAAGAAGAGCGTTCCGATCTCGCCCGGTCTGGCTTTACTTCTGAACCGCAGCTATTTCAAGACGGGCATGAAGCGCAGGAACCTAGATTCACAATGTCAGATAGAGATCGGAAGCGAAGAGTGCCGAATAGTCAGAATTCGACTTAAGAAAATCCTACTGTTCGACTCGGCGAAAAAAACAACTTTCGCCCAGGCATGCTCGATGCTAGCTTGTTTGGGAGGGTCGGATGAGGGCGTTGGGAGGACTCCGCGAATAATTAGCGTGGACGCAATGGTTGTCTCCTGGGAGAAAGTGGAGGTCGCGGATCTCATTGGCTGCACAAAAGCACCAGCTTGCTATGAGATTGTGATGTACGAAGGTCGAGGTGCGAACCTCAGTTTCCTCCTCACCACAACAGCGACAACCTCAGTGGATAATTGAGGACGGCCACGGGAGTCCACGCTTAGCGGCTCTGAGCGCCTTCAGCTGGAGACGGCCGGGAGAAGGAGCGCGAAGATGCACTGCGGAGGACACATAGGGAGGAAGCCGAATCGTCTGGCAGGATGGGAGCTTTCCTAAAAACGTTCGGGTCGACCACACTAATGATCCCAGAAGCGGCCGCCGACAAAATCAGGAAACTGACCAAAAAGACAGGAAACGGCGGTCGCTCGTACACAAACCATCAAAATTGCTACAGCCAAGCCCACGAGAGCGGACATGGGACAGGTGAATCCATCGGTGTCGATAACGGTGCGGGAGCCAATGGACCACGTGATCAATGCGTTCCTCGAGATCAAAGTCTTGACAGCAGCCACAAAATTCGTGAACCTCAAAACGTGCAAGGACATCCTACTCGCGTTTAGAAGGGGCAACGAAACCTTGCTGGGGGTGAGGCTCGAGGAAGCGGACGCCACCATATACAACAATGAAACATCGGAGACCCTTTGTGGAAAAACGATGACAAAACATATGAGGACATACAATTGGACAATAGGACTAGTGGATCTCGACTATGTCAATGCTCTCGACGAAGAAAAATCGCGGCGGACAGGCAAGCCCACCTACGGAACCCTTCCTGACCGCCTTGGCCCCAAATCCCATATTCCCCAAAATTGGTATTAGTGTCTAAGATTAGCATAGTAAACACAGAATTGTAATTATGAAAATAAGCTCAAAAATCGCGCACGGAAAATGCCGAACACAAAAAGTCTAAGCGCGCGGTGGCGGAGGAGTCGGGTCGCAGCATTCCCTCTAAAATGGTTGAATGAGGCGACGGCTGGCTCTCACGTGAAACTTGTGAACAGGAGCCGCGTAGGGGGACCAGGCATGATCCGTGCGTGAAAAGCATTAATCATAAGGAAACTGTAGTAAGCTCATAAGGACAGAAAAAGAAAATGTATTATCCTGATAAAGAATAAGATCCCACAACAATAGATATAATAAGAGAATAATAATAATAATTTTTTTTTTTTAATAGACATAAGTTAGGAGATAAGGCAAACTCACTATACTGGTAGGCGAAGTAATGAGTAGCGGGCAGATGAGACATTCTAAAGTATTAGAATATTAGAATAATTATATATATATAAATATAATTAAAGCTCTCTCAAAGACAGTGAACCCAGTGTCTATAGTGTGTAAAGTCATTCTAAAAAAAAAGATGTTGCCTATACGTGTTATTTTTGACCAATTAAATTTTATTGTAAATAGTCATCACGCCTTTAGATTAGTCACGATCATTAGCTATCATTTACTAACACTTGCGACTGTTTTTGTATGAACAAATTTTTCTAAGTAGTTTATTTGTTATCAAATTTTTCTGTCATATTGCAACCTATTCGAGAGTTTGATAATCAAAGTGCCGCGAATCTGTGGTGCCTCGTTGCATTGTTAGATTTACGTAGATTTTTTTTTTTGTAATCTCTAAGTTTAATTTTTATTGCAAGCTTTTTAAATCCCTTGCATCTATGTTAAATGTCTAAAAAAAAATATGAAACTAGTAAAGATACCCTATTCTTAAATGACCTCAGATAATCTTCATTTTATTATTTATATTATTGATAATTAAATATTGATAGGAACGTGCACAAAATAAATCAAATAAAAACGTATGTTTTCTCTTTCAGGTTTATGGAGGAATACGAAAAAGAAAATATCAAAATATGGGCAATCACCACAACGAACGAGCCAATCAACGGTATCGTTCCATTCGTTCGGTTTAACTCCCTTGGCTGGTTTCCCTCACAACTCGTAATTATATTTTAGAAACTAGAAAATTAAGTGTTTATATCTTATGAAACTGTAGGTACTTTTAAGCAAGTTAATAATCTAATTCCGAAACAAGTGTCTAAACGAGACCTTGAGTAAGTAGGTATGTAAGGTAACAATAAGACGTAACGTTAATCCTTCTATTACTTTACTCGTCGTAGTCTAAGCAAACGCAAGATTTTTTCCAGTCCGACTTCAAGGTACCTATTAGTGGAACTGAGTCAAAATTAAAACTTTTTATACATGCATAAGTAGCCGGGACAGTGGCCGTTTTCGAGTTCACCCCTTCCAAGCCATCAAGAAAGGATAGTACGTAGTGATCAAAACAAATAATTTGCATTTGATTTGGTAAGGGAATGAACAACTTTTTTCTTTTTTTTCCCGCGCACGCAAACCGTTCAAGTATTTTATTTTTCTGACAATAATAGTTTGGTCTGTGGTTCGGTAAGTACTAAGTACCTAATTAATTTATATGTTGCCGTCAATGTCAGATATTGGAGAATGTCAAGATACACCGGTGTATGTTATCAAACACCAATTTCGTTGGTGTAAAACCAAAATATTTTAGTAGATATTTTTATAATAATCAAATATGCTCCAGTGCATTTAACACACACTAACATGATTATTTTTATCTTACAAACAACAATTCAGAAATCATGTGAATGTTAAAAGTTCTTGTTCAGAAAGCGTAATTATATCTATGGCGTTCATTTGATTAATTTATTAATTATAACGAAATGATTAATTTTAAAATCAAAAGACTTCTGCGTGGCTCATCGCTCCGCTCCGCTTCGTTCCTCACATTGACAAATAGTAACCCAACTTTTTCCCAACCTAACCTACTAATTCAGAAACTGTACCATCAACCTATCTTCGCTGAATTTAAAATTGATTAAAAGGCTTCCTAGATGGCTTGTCACTGCGCTTCGCGTCCTCGTGTTACATAAATAAATCTGAAGTATCATGTCCATTGAAAAATAAACGAAATTTTATTCTAAGATCCATAAAGTTATCGTGGTCTTAATATATGTGGCGTAAGACCGAAATGACCTTAAACAGCAAAAGTAACGGTTTTTTACCAGCGAACTTAGTGGATATCAACATGGAGTACCTACCTATTGTATCTTAAAATTTGCAGATTTCGGACATTCACTATAATGTATGGTATAGGTAAGTAAGTACCATTTCCGTAAGATTCCGCTTAGGAAACAAATATTCACTTTTTTCGTTTTTTTTTGTCGATTTACACTGGGTCTATGCGGGAATCAAGCAACTTCATTTATTTCGTATTTATTCAAGGAATTTCTTATTCATTTAGGAAATTGTAAATTCGGAAGAGCACGAATTCCTCGCTCGATTTGTATGACAATATAGTTCAGTAGAATAATTAGTATGTACCCATGCTACTACTTCCCGAAGACTCCGCTTATAAAACATTCACTTTTCCACATTTTTTTTTTTTGTTTTTTTTTTATGTCCTTAGCTCAAAAACAGTGAGTCTCCCATTTATTACAGTCTAACAAACTTATACCTACTTGTACGTATGAGTGAGATGCTAGTGGCGATACAATCACAGATACAATCAATAGTTTCATTTATCTCCGCAAGCACAGATAAGTTTGTCAGGCTGTACAGTTCGCGTCAAATGTAATGGCGGATCAACATAAAAGACAAATATTTACGTCAGCAATAGTCAGGCCAGTGGTCAGGCAGATCAGCGCATGCTACAACGCTTTATGCGTGCTTGCGCAGGTACCGTCTTATGCCCCTCGCATCACTGCGTCCCGCTACACCTAAAAACTGGTTACTGCGGCAAGACTTGTGCCTACTTTCGCATCCACCATGAAGTTTGATTGTAACTGTACTTATCTAGGAATATGAACAAAAGTCTTGATTCTGGCTCAGCTCTACGAGTACCTAGCTACCTCGAAGTCAGACGAGCAAAATTGTTGCGTAAAAATGCATATTGCTTAGGCTTAGACTAAGTATTACTTAACAAAATAGATTCAAAAAAATGAGTAAAAATACATCGGTATCGGAATTCATAAGATGTGATATGGGTATATACGCGTCGACGTAGGATGGTCGATCGAAACACGTTTTGGAATCGACCATGTTCTTAAAAATGCGATCTTATGACTTATATACCGACACCTAGCATATACTTTTTCCTCGTCTGTAAGTTAGCTGTTGTAAGCATCTTAATCAAGCCACAACACTATCATACAGGTTTATGCGTAAATGAAGCAACTAGCCATTTCAATACACTTTTGATTTTTATTGTAAAGGTTTTAAATTGTGGAAATACGTATTAAATAGCATATAATTTTTTTTTTATTTGGTGATCATATAACATTGTCAAATATGATTCTCATTTAAGATAAATTACAGGCTCGTTGGATAGCCAACAACCTCGGACCGACATTGAGAAACTCAAGGTTTGCTGATACACTCATATTGGCAATCGACGATCAGCGATATCTCCTAAATATCTTTTTGCGAGCGGTATGTGGAAATTTTACTTTTAAAATCTATACCTCCTGATAAACTACAGGGTGTGTGTACTTGGAAGACATTGTCGATAAAATTGTAATCGACAAATTAGTCTTCCCTGAACTAAAAAAAAAACCGATTTAACCTATGCGTTAATATTATAATTAAAAACTAAATAATAATAATAATAATATTTGGGACATCCCACACAGCGCCATCTCGTCCCAAAGTAAGAAAGTATTATGCTTGTATTATGGGATACTAGACAACTGATACACATACTTCAATATTATTTTTTATAATATTATAATATATACATAAATGGATAGGGGAGTCGGGGCCAAACCTAACAAATTTTAGTTAGGAACTCATATCTCTGAAACTGATGATTATATGAAAGTGGTTATTAGTCCAAATCTTAGAAAAATTATCTGGCTATAGTTAGGTCAGGTTATGTATAGGTATAGGTTAGGTATAGGTAATGAAGTACTAGATAATAAAGGTTATGTTAATATGCCATTCAACAAAAGTATTATTTTTTTTAAAGTCCGCTGTTAATTTTAGCCCCGGTTTTGGGGTTAGAATTAACAGGAGGGGTGTGTATTAACATGATTGAATATATTTGGTTTTTTACTAAATTTAACTAAATTTAAATTTAAAAAAATTTAACTAAAAAATATTTTTTGAGCATAATAGGCATACTTACTAATCAAACATTTTAAATAAGTTGAAAAATTACTTTACAGCTTATACAACAACAGTCTTTTTAATCAGCAATAATAACCTTATGACAACTTTTTGAGTCACATTTTATATCACACATGATCAATTACTTACCTAACTATAACTTATTAATTAAATAAGTATCTGGTCCTTAAAACTATTAAATCTCTTTATAAAATCTATTATCTAATGTTAACTGAGGAATTTTCAACAATTATTTGGAAAATCAGTCAGAAAAAGGATTGGCAAAGGTTTTTTCCATAAATAAACCTTTCCCCCTACTTAAAAAATACACATAGAGACATACAAAAATAGAGAATAGACTATTCTAATCGTAGGCATGGCACTTAAATCACAGCTCAGTATTCATTTGGAATTATAAAATGACATGTAATGACTAATTCTTAAAATTAATCCTCGTAATAGTGCAAACAAAAAAAAAAGTGTCTCCTTTTACACAAGTGACATGAACCCATTTCTTGCACGCTGTGCTTTGCATCCAGGCACCACCGGTTGAATTTTCAGCAAAAGACTCACCACATGTTAAACAAAACCACTCATCATCTTCGGTTTCGCTATCTTCCATAAATATATTATTATTTCTTTTGTGTGTAGTGTGTTGTGTGTAAAAAAATAGTTATTGCTAAGTATTTTTGATTGTGCAAAACTGGTATTTGACTTTGAAAGGTAGATAGACAGATGGACAGGCAGACAAACGAAAAGACAGACAGACAAGGAAACCCCAAAAATGGACTATGTATTTCGCCGACGAAGTTATAAAATCGAGGAACTTGCTGCTGCGGGGCAAGTATTAACAAGTTAATTGTTACCCCGTCAGTTTGTTAATTTTAACCCCAAGTCATCTGTGCTTGACTCGTTGCCATCCTTCCTTCTTAGGGTGGTCGTAGCTGGGAAGACGGGATGAGTGAAATGAAAGTTCTTATCCAGTTCAACGCCACCTCGCCGCCCTTTCCCCTCGCTTTGCCTGTTTATGTGGACTGTATCGGTGTGCCTCGTATGCCCGCTCGCTGCTGTCGAGAGAATGCCGCGCGTTTTTTTTTTTTTTTTTTTTTTTTTTTTTTTTTTTTTTTTTTTTTTTTTTTTTAGTGAGGGCCGAATCTGCTTACAGACATCTGCGCGCCCGACCTACCACGCAGATAGTGCCGGGTTGGGATTTCTACACAGAAGGTGCAGCCCGACCGGCTAAACGACTCCTCAACCTATACTCCGGAGAGCGTATAGGATTTGACATGAACGACGACCGGACGCATTGAGGATGCTTCGGTGCGTTAGTGCCTATTGGCGGGCGGCGCCTTAAGGGCGCCGTCTCGTAGGCTTATGATTAAAATTACAATTAAGAATTAAAAATTCGGCAATAATGCCGCGCGTGTGACGCTTGCGCAATTTATACTTTCTCCGATCACAGGCGAACGAGGGGCGAAGGACGGTGGTGTCAATTTATTTTTCTATCTTCTATCACAAAAAAGTCTTCCCCGGCGGGTTTCTGTCTACCCTATATCTGCCGGGGTCTATTTTATCATGCCGTTATCGGGCCCTATATCTAAATATCTATATATTTTACAATTTTATAAGCATTTTTTCTACTATAATTAATTACTATTCTATTATCTATCTATTTATATGGCCGCGCGTGCTGCGAAGCGGTTGTCGCGTACATCATCATTTTTTACATTTGTATATTTATTTAAAAAAGTATTCATTTTACAGCAAATCAAACAGGCTGTTGTTGTTGTTGTTAAATAAAGAATCCATAAAATCAAAAATAATAACTTAGTTTTACAACTTTATCTAATAAATAAATCAAAAAAAATCAAGCGTAAAAAAATCCTCTCCGTGCGACGCTCACTGGTTGACATGACACAGGTCGACTGGCTACAATTCAAATGGTTTGAGTACCTATTTTGTGCACTGAAAAGTTTATAGTTTGATTGGGTGCAATTCGCTTGTTAATTGTTACCCCTGTTAAATGTAGCCCCTATCTCCCCTACTTTTACACCAAGACACGGAACAATGCACACAAATATTTATCCCGGGCGGGAATCGAATCCGCGGCCTTCGCCTCCGCAGTTAGGGTTTCTAACCACTCGGCCAACCGCTCAGTCGAAAATAAAATAATGACATTAATAGTTACCGTTCTATTTTTTTTTTTTAACGATTTGGCACCTCCGTAAAGCAGACCGATATTCTATAAAAAAATTCTACACCATTTCTACACACATAATTCGACTTTCGTTTGCAGATGGAAGCAGAAAATATGAGAGCGTTTGATTACATAAATGGTACGGCGGTGCATTACTATGGTAACTTCGCGCCTGCTTCTATACTCGATTCAGTCCAAGAAGCATACCCAAACAATATAATCCTGGCTACCGAAGCTTGTGAAGGTAAATTTTCTAGGAATTGCAGCATTAACAGCTGCCTAAAAATTAGAGACAAGCAATTACTTTTAGCTGACAGGACGTTAAAACCCTTCTGGGTCGTCCACACATTACGTTGCGTGACTCGGAGACCAAAGGAGAGAGCTCAAGAATGGTCAGAAGATCTGCATTTCTAAAATCGTACCTATTAGCACTGTATTCATTTCAAATCGGCTGAACGGATTAAAATAATATCTTGTATTTAGGATCGGATACGAAATATTTGTGCTTGCACGTTTCTACTTTTTTAAATAACAGCATCAAAATAATATGACAGACATATAGAAAGATTTCCCATTCTAACAACTATAACACCGGCATTTTCAGCCTCAATGTAAACAAAATTTTAACACCGTAGAAACGTCATTAATAATGTATATTCCAGAGAACTATTAAGTACTAGTATATTCCGAGAATAAGAAATAAAATTGGCAAAAGCTGTTTTTGTTCCGAAAATAAAAACGCGTATCTGCTGCCTCGCTCCCCGCTGTCTACTGAAGGCGCCATGGTATATAGGTAAGACTACGATAGTGCGGAAAATCCTGCTCGAACGAGGAAGACATCGAAAATCGTACTCTTCTTTTTGTTATTACGAGCCGACCATAAAGTTACATAATATATTAACTTTACGGAGCCGACTAACTAATACGGTTTAAACCGAAATTATACCAGTTTTTTACAGTAGGTACCCTGGTCCGATAAGGTGCCCTTTAAATAGTTTCTCCGAGTCCGTCTGTAGTTTTCACACATTTTAAATATTTGTAAGCGCTATGTAAGTATTAAAATCTTGAAAAAAATAAATTGGGTTTCTTGCATCGCTTTCCAGAATTAGATCCTGTTTACAAAATATTTGTCCACAGATATTCGTCTCAAAATTTGCCTTTTCGCGTAAGTTACATTTCCCCCCTCAAACTCACTGTTCTAGAAAATCTGAAAATATGTAATATTATCGCACATAGTACGAATTTAATGTAGGTGTAGCAAACTATCATGTGGCGGAAAAGCGCGCCGCGACGTGCCGCACTTCTCATATAATACATATAAAATATTTAAAGATCAATAGTGCTGTTTCGTGTTACACTGCAAAAACTATCGCGACTTTGTAGTCAACTAGTTCACAAGCTATAGTCGACCAAGTTTATGCATACCCAGGTAGTGATCTCCCGTCAACTCTAAAAAAAACTCATGATTTGGTTTCTGGTAAGTTCGTTGTTGGCATGATTATGGAAACCTTGTGACGTTACTCAAGACATGCAATTAACCGGTTTTCACCGGTTCAAAAATGCCTGTCTGGAACAAACTTACACATCAACATGTCAAACATAAGAAATTGGTAAGCAGTAATAGTATGGTCAGTTTGTAAGCAAAAATTCGACAAGTCTTAAAAACAACAAACATTAAAAACAAAAACATTTCAAAAACAAAACTTATCTAATTGACTCCAAAATGGTACTTGCAAAACTAGATGTCAAGGAGAACCTATGGTGCCATAGTTCAAAATAACCAATTGGACAATAACGCGCGAAATAAGCGCGAACGGACGGACAAACAAGTAGGTACGTATACCAAAATTATAAAGTACCAGTAATACTTTATAATAGTCAACATTGTAAATACTATGTACCTACTATTGTTAATACCTACTATTATAAAAAATCATTTGTTTGCCGTGGTACTACTAGATAGTTCCACTGATGGTACCACGGCAATTTTTTTTGCCGTGGTCCCATTGGTGGTTTTACGGCAAAATTAGTTTGCCATAGTACCATCATGTAATAAACAATATAAATACATGTGAAACACCAATATAAAAATGTAATTACCTATCTCAATACAGGAAATCCAACAATAGATGTTAAGTTTATCTTTCATTCTCTAAATAATTTATCTAATGAAATCTGATAATGCAATAATATTATTTTGTTATAGTAAAATATCATAATTAATTGTCGTCCTTCTAGGGCTGACTCTGTAGAGCTAGAACAGTGGAAATTTGTTTCACTTGAACCTTTCAAATATTTAAGCGGAACAACATCAATAAAATATCGGTGGAAGAAATGCGAAACTGACGAAAACGGAGGTGAAAAATATATTAATCTTAACTTATATATTAAAAAAAGAATGTTTCCTTTTTGTAACCGTATAATTGTTGTACCAAATAAGTACATTATATTAGTAGTGTGAGTGATTGAACCTGACTAGGCGTTGTGTATTTTTTCATGCGATAATAGAGCACTTCGTGTTCCGCGACGTGCAATGCAATGTGATCTCTTATTCATGGCAAAAAGTCCATTTTCATAACAAGCGGATTAAGAGAATTAGACTGAATCGATGTCCATGTCTCTTCGCAGACATGACGGATATATGAACTGCATTTTGCTACTAGTCTCTACTATTTATTTTCTAAATGTGGGTACTATGGATAACAAGAAAACAACATTTGCCGTGACACCACCGACTAGTGGGACCACGGCAAATAAAATTATCCATTGGCATGGCACCACCGGCTAGTGGGACCATCAGTGGGAATATCTAGTGTTACCATGGCAAAGTAACGAAATAAATAGATAGGATAAGACTAATGAGGATGTAGTCCTATTGGCTGTCATTGTAAAGATTTAAGAAATTGTACAAATACTATTCTTTAAACTATGTTTATGTTATCAAAGCTACAAAGTATTATAAAAAACTTTCAGGACCAATGCCTTGGCATTTAGAACAAGTTGAAATTGGTTCCTGGAGACGAGCACGTCGCTACGTCACGAACATTATGGAGGTAAATAGTAAAACTATGAATCAATAATCTTTTTAAGTAGGTACTTAATTATTATTAATTAAAAAGTATTGTTTAAGGACTTGAACCACCATGTGGTAGGATGGATCGACTGGAACATGTGTTTGGATCCTACTGGAGGTCCTAACTGGGCAGATAACTTTGTCGATGCCCCTATTCTTGTGTATGAGGACCAAGATGAATTCATAAAACAACCAATGTTCTACGCTATGGGTCACTTTTCTAAGTTTATACCACGTGGCTCTCAGCGCCTACATGTTGGCAGAAGAACTATTCTATCTATAGACAATGTATCTGTAATGACACCAGAAGGCAACATAGTGATTGTACTTCATAATGGGTGAATACTATTGAACACATTTTAGCAAACCTTCGATTTTGATACTATTCATAATTATTTCTTAAATAAATTGGAAAATTTCTTATTTCAGACGATCACAAGCAATCAGAGTGGAAATTCAAATAGATGCCACAAGACAAATATCAATCGTTATGGAGGCAAGATCTTTCAAAACAATTGAGATCAATCAGTAGCTACAATAGACAAAAATTCCTTATGAACAATAAAATATTGATTTTTTCCAAAATACTGAAATAATTTTGCTACGAAGGTATTAAAGAAAAATAACAATTTTTAGTGTTTGTTTAATGTGATACTTCATAAGGCCTTATAATGTGTTCATTTGGTTCTATTCCTCCTAATTAGACTTTTTTATTGTTTATTTTATTAAAGGAATTGTACAGTATTTTTTATTTAAAAACATCATATGTATACATTTAACAGATAATATTTAAAAATTCAATGTTACAAGTGTTCAATTGAAACTAACTTGTGAATACTAAAAAGTATTTATTCCCATAAAGTTTTTCACTAAAGTGGATTAACTTTATTAAATGGCCATACTCTAAGTATAGCTCTACTTCTTATCAGTCCTATGGGAACCGGCCCGTACATTCTAGAATCAGCAGAATTGCTGGCATTGTCTCCTTGTAACCAAACATGACCTCGGGGCACCAAATGAACCCTTCTAGAAAATTGTGCCTTTATACTATCACCAGGAAGTCCGATTACCCTCTTGCAAATATTCTGTTTTGGGTTTGTAGGACTCTTTGCAATAACAATATCACCACGACGTAATCGCTGCATACGCGGTGTTATATGTTCGGTTAAAAGAATATGATTAGATTCTAATGTTGGCTCCATAGATGGTCCAGAACACTGCCAAAAAAAATGAAAAAAATATAAATTTGAAGATAAACAGGTGTTCATTAATCATAGAAAGACAAAGGGTTATTTCATACCATAACAAAGTCTCCAATATATTCAAAAGTGCAATGGGTTATACAGGCATACTGCAAAATATAACCTGCAAAACCAAATAGACCTCCAACATATTTAGATACAGTCATAGTTTCATTGAGTAAACATTTTTCAATGAACAATTTATTGACATAGTTTTCATTTTATACATTTCATTTGTTAGAAACACAAACTAGTTAGAAAATTCAAAATCGAAACAAAGTGCATTTACAAAACATCACTCTACGCCACACCACCACAGAACAGAACAATACTAAAATCAATTGTTGACATGACAATTAATAGCTCATCAATAGCGTTAATGGCTATCCCTTAGAACCTCAGGTACACACGGCTCTCTTAAGTTGGCGGTCAAAAAATGTTTTATTTCATTTTTTTTACTTATTCGTTTTTTCGTCGTTTGTTCTTGATTGTTCGATCAAATTCATTGTTTGTTCATTCTTCATTTTTTTATAAACAATATTTAAAAATTCTTACTTAAGTTGGCACCCGAAAGATTTTTTTTAATATTTTTTTTTCTAATTCGTTTGTCCGTCGTTTGTTCTTGATTGTTCGATCAAATTCATTGTTTGTTCGTATTTCATTTTTTCATAAACAATATTTAAAAATTCTATCTTAGGTAATTGACGTTCCATTTTAAATTTTTTTCCCTTTTCTAGTTTGTTTGTTCTTGATTGTTCAATCAAATTCATTATTTGCTCGTTTTAAATTTTTTATACAATAGGAAGGTACTTAAAAATTTTAGACAATCAATTGTGAACCATAAAAACGATAACCAAAGTGGCTAAATTTGATATAGAATCAAGAACTAGTTGCACGTTAATGAATAACATGAAAACTGACCCAATATTTGGTTGCATTATTCGGTAATCGTCGTTCAAGGATGCTTAGTTTTAACCCAAAAAATAATAATACGATAAGCTAAGTGGCTGAATTTGATACAGGATCAAGTACTAGTTGCACGTTAATGAATGACATAAAAACCAATCAAATATTCGGTTGCGTTATTCAGCAATCCTCGTTCAAAGATGCTTTATCGTGACCAAAAAAAAAAGACCAAAGTGGCTGAATTTGATACAAAATTAAGTACTAGTTGCACAATAATGAACATAAAAACTGACCAAATATTCGTTTGCGTTATTCAGTATTCATCGTTCAAACATACTTTTTATGACGTAAAAACAATTTCGATAAGCTAAGTGGCGGAATTTGATATAGAATAAAGAACAAGTTGCATGTTAAGGGTCGGCATCAAAGGCGCGAACGAAGTTTAGGTTTTTAGCGATACTCTCACAACGATCGAGGCTCGCGCACCGCACAAGCACATATGTAGGCATGCACAGTGGGTCGTCTGACTTTGACTCTCCAACAGAACTGTAACTTTGAATTTGTTATCATATATAAAATTGTTATGTTAAATGTAAACTGCTGCCCATGACTTTGTTTGCGTGGACATGTTTTTTCATTAGACTCAGGTGGAATATTATCCCGCGGTTAAATGTGGTACATTTCGATCGATCGAAAAATTGAAAAACGAATAAGAAAAAAAATATTTAAAAAAAGTTCTTTCGGGTGCAACTTAAGTAAGAATTTTTAAATATTGTTTATAAAAAATTGAAGAACGAACAAACAATGAATTTGATCGAACAATCAAGAACAAACGACGAACAAACGAATAAGTAAAAAAATGAAATAAAAACATTTTTTGACCGCCAACATAAGAGAGCCCACATAAACTAGCGTAAGATAGGACCTGACTTTTCAATGACGCATTACCGAAATGGAAATGAGTATTTGTGCGAAATTCACACGATACTAAGTGAGTTTTAGTAATGTGAACGGAGGTATATATTTTGTATTATCGATAATACGTACTACTAACTAAATAAATAACTAATAAAAAACCACAAAATGACGTTACTAAACGTCATTTGACGCACTGCCACAGATTACTACGCACTGCTTAGTTACCAAACGCGGTTGTCAGTGCTGTTGGTTTTGGAGAGCTTTGTTTTTATAATCTACTTTTGTTTATAAACTAAAAACAAAAACGTATAAATTTATAAAAAATACTTGAAACAAACAAAATAGTTGTGTTAAAAACTTTATGGTGGCAAACAGCTGTGACGACAACCAAAGAGAATGTAGATTTCAATCCAATCAGTTGACATTGACAACCGTAATAACCTACTACGCCATCTGCTTTTAGCGCAAACCACTGAACTTATGAAACATTTACCTTATTTCGAACAAAATATGGGCAACACTGATAATGTCTCGGTTCTAAAAAGGTTTCATCTTATCTCCGCGTGCATGTATAATATAAATACGTGCTCAGTACGCTGGAGCTAAGTATTTTCGGTGTTCAAATAATTTCGAACAGAATGTTATGAAATATCCCATAATGCCATGAAAATTTACGCAATGTCATGAAATATAACTAAATGTCACGAAATATCACGGAATGTCATGAAATATCACAAAATTAAGTATGCGAAATGGTCTGGAATGTCACAAAATATCACGAAATGTAGAGAAATGTTATGAACCTTATTGACAGAAGAGCGCTAAGTAAGAAAAAGCTGACAAAAATTTATACTCCCATCCAAATGGGCCACTAGATATCCCACATCAAGAAATTATAAAAACTATATTTGAGTGTATCAGAAACGGGTGCGCAATTACAAAAATTCTGTTTGTCCGCGGAGCTGGTACTAAATATACGCTCTATCGTAAATATTATAACGTCATAATAATATCTCATAATATATATATTCCGGCTTCCAGCTCTTCAGACTTTTCCTAACAATTGCTGCCAAGCTAAATAAACCTCCCTGTATGTTTAAAAATAGTAACCGTTATCTTGCAAGTGGAACGGACGAAACTAGGTAGTACACAGTATACGATATATTAATATTTGAAAATATGGCCATATCGATACATTTTGCGCAAACCCTATGCTAAATAGTTTCTTGTAATTTTACACAATATTTTTGTATCTTACACATAATTTGTCAAAATTACTTATTAATTACAAAATAAAGTATTTACCTTATATTACTAGGTTCAGCTTTCCAAAACTACCACCCTAAACATGTTAATAAAAATTTAGGGGTTGGAAGGACGAAGACAAAAACCAACTTTCAGAATTTTCAGGAATGCAGAAATGTGAAAAAAACCAAAAATAAAAACTGAAAACTGCATACCCGTTACTACAGACATGAATTTGCTCCTTGTATTGACATATTCAAAGGATCGACTATTGAAGGAGGGAATACTTCAACATTAAAATAAATTGAAAACAGTAAATACGTTAAGAATTTGCTAATCTACCTTTAGTAACAAGTGAAAATTTGATTTGCATGGCGTTTTTTTATGTTCCTAGTGGATTGGAACCATCAATTGTTGGAACAGTAGTCAGAGTGCCCATATATTCGGTTTTATTGTATATTTTTTTTAACTAACCGAACGTACCTATTGATTGAGAAATGGCGGGAAAGCAACCTACCTTAACCGAATTTCTTTTAAACGTTCTTTTATGTACTAAATCTAAATAGTTGAGACTTATTAGAAGAGTGGCTGGCCATTTAGTGTTAGTTTCAAGTGTTTTGAGTTTGAAGGTTATCAAAAATGTCTTAGTAGCAGGTACGTATTAATCATTTTTAATTCTGCCTTTTTTCATATTTCCGCATTTCTAAAAATTCTAAAAGTGTTTTTGTTCTTTTCACCTCGCTTTCTTCTTTCTTATTATTAATACCCTTAGGGTGTAGTTTTGTAAAGCCGATCCTATTACTAATGTATTACCAAGTAAATTTAGGAATAATTTCTATCAAAATAGGTACGAAGCAATTATTATAGTGATTGTCCGCACTTACATGTAAAATGTCATTTCATTAGGGTTATTATTATTATTATTCACATCACAATCTAAAACAGAACACGACACCATTATAATTAAAGACATTTAATTTACATAATCCAAAACTACTAAGGCAAAAAATTGAAAATTAAAATGAGATCGTTTTTTGACAGGACGCCAGCGGAGTATATGTAAGTCATATGTAAGTTCAAATTTGGTTCAAATAGGTTTTGTGACAGATTATGTTGCATTTCTTTCTCGCATGTAGGATTTCCGCAAAGATTTGGATGTCACTTGCACACTGTGTTTCTCTCGATTTAAGTCTGCATTTGCAGCACTTGTCTAGTCTGTGCACTTGTCTGCCGTGCCGTGATTTGACAAATTCAATTCAGCAGAGTTCAGCAAGCAAAGCAGCAGAACGGGAACGCTCGAACGGAAATAAACAGAAAGAACGTACGATTGGCTGCGATTGGCTCAACTCAGCCATAGGTTCAACTTGACTTGCATTCTGTCAGTTCTGTGTGGTTCTGTGCTTGCGTTCGACAGTTCGACCGACACGGCAATCGCATAAAAAATCGACTGAAATCGACATTGTTTGATAGCGGATGGACAGAAATAGTTTTATTTTATTCTTCTGTTGTGAACGACTTGACGGATTCCTTTGTTTTATTTATCGTTTGTTGACACAAGTTCTTAAATTTTTTGTAATCGTATTTTAACAAGGACTCTCAAAATATTATATCAAAGTTAAATATTCCCAGGGTCTAGCTAGGCACAAGAAAGTGAAGAATTGTTTTGAAATTGCTGATACGGGGAAATGTTTATTGCCTGTGTTCGCGGAGTGCATCGTTTGTGCTTAGCCTGACCGTAGCCGAGTGGTTTGTTGGATCGATTTTGTATTTAACCTTAATTGTTATGAAATGATTGACCACATTTTAGGTGTCAGTTAATATAAATTAAAATTAGTAAAAGGCATGGTGTAGTCGTCTGACCTGACACAAATCCTGAGCCTTTAACAATCACGTAAGTCCAGTCCTTTTTTAATATTTTGACATTTTCGCTGGTTGCTTGTACATTTATCTTTGAAAGTTACCAAATGCAGTGTCATTCAGAATAAAGAAATTGTTCTGATTTATGAAGTTACAGCTTAATGCTCAATAAATTTTGTATTATTAACAAGTGTGATTTATAGAAACCATTTTTTTTAAACATGCACAAATTCATTGTTTATTTTCACAAGTCAAATCAATATAATGTGATAGGAAATATATGTATTAACTCTTTAATATAAAAAAAAACATGCAAAAACAATTAGAAAATTTAAAAAACCTCATACCAGTGTGAAAAGAGAGGGTGGCAGCTGCCCCTTTATATCCTAATACTGACCTTCATATTTAATATTAGTTTTCCAAGATGATTATTAACAGCAACTGTACTACAAGGCAATACTCATTGGATAGGTATTTATGTTGTAGAGAATGGGGAGATACACTGGCAAGAAATGTCGACTATTGTCGATGTTATGGCTGACTGGCAGCTTTTTCTTTGTTGAACTCGTAGTTGGATATGTCACCAATTCAATGGCACTGGTTGCAGACTCCTTTCACATGCTAAGTGATGTTGCTGCGCTGGTTGTAGCTTTTCTATCTGTCAAAGTGAGTATTAATGGAGTGTATGTTATGTTCAGGTAACAATAAAATTATTCAATAGTAGGTATTTAACTTATGCAAGTGTAGATATTTTTAATGTTAGGTAAATCTCTGAAACTACCAGTCGGATTTGAAAAATTCTTTTTGCCTTTGATAGCTTGATTCTAGCGGAGAGTTATAGGCTATATACATATAAACGAACTGTCTGTCTATTCGAGCAAATCGGCTTCGGCCAAAACGGCTTAACCGATTTTGATGAAACTTTACACATATAACAGGATGTAATCTTTTGACTACACCCTTTCCATGTGTGAAATACAGAACTTTTTGTATGTCTGTCTGTACGTCCATATGTCTAAACCTATTTAAATGAAACATCAATGAATATGAAAAGAAGGTCGTTAAAACTAACAAATGTTGCTTTTTGTCCGTCTGTCTGTCTGTACGTGTATCTGTCTACTTGAGCTAATCTCCAAAACGGCTAAACAGATTTTAAGGAAACTTTGCAGACGGGAAAGAAGGTTGTCAAGATATTTGACATTAGCTACTTTTTGTCCGTCTGTTTGTCTGTACGTCTATTCAATTCAATTTTATCTATTCGAGCTAATTTCCAATACGGCTGAACAGATTTTAATGAAACTTTGCAGACGTGAAAGAAGGTTGTCAAGAGTGTCATAAGCTATTTTTTGTGTTTGTCTGTCTGTCTATCTGTCTGTCGTTTGTCCTCACTGATCTAGCAACGTACAGCCGAAAGTACTAAGTCTAGGAAGCTTAAATTTGGAACATAAGTTTATTTTGTAACGTGAGCATTATAAAGTTAAGAAAGGCTTTTTTAGAAATTTCAAACTTAAGGATGGGAATGGAGGGACTTAAATAATGACGTGTTTCAGGGTTTTTAGATTTTCACATTTCAAGAGTGGGAATCGGGAGATGAAAAATTGTATCGGTTTTTTAAAGGGTGGAAGGGGATTGAAGTTTGAAAGTTTGAATGGATGTGACCAAAATTGGTTCCAGCAAAAAGTACGTATAAACCATCTCGAACGTTAATAGTACCTATAACAAGAATTTGTAGTCTACGCAAGCGAAGCTGCGGGCGGTCGCTAGTCTAAAATAAAATCATTGGTTGGATTTTGATGCGGTGTTCTTCATCATTTAGACAATTGTTGAAGCAGGCTAAGAAATATAATACATTTGTATTAATGCCCTAATAGTATATAAATCAAAATGTTTCTAATTAAAATCGTAAAAATAAACTTTCGAGGGTATTTATATGGTTGTCTTAACTTCAGAGTTACCTACGTTAATTTGATGCACTTTGAATTGTAAATCTCAAAAAGATTTACAAAAATTTGTGACAGTGTATGTTGAACCATTTTTCTCTTTAAATTAACATATTTTACCAACATAAGACTATTGATACATATTATTTTTATATGAAAATAAACTTATTAAATTGCACCTGAGTGAAGGCGAGGTGGGTCGCTAGTTCTATAGAAAAATTTAATATTTTACTTTGTGAATGTGTCAATTCCTAGCGTCAGCCGTCAGTAGTCAGTCGGTCAAAACATTGCATTAAAGTGTTGAATTTTTTTGTATTCAAGAGCTAGTCAAACATGCACATTTACTTAGGATTTGATGTCAGTGATGAAATTTTATAACATTATTTTTCTTTAATAATAACTTAAATTGCTAATTTGTTACTGAAAATTTGTATTGAACCCTTTACAGAAATTTAATTTAATATTATAAATTAAGACCCGAATCAATCATAACTAGAAACAGTTATATTGTACTTAAAAATAAACTTTTAACTTTAAACCGGTCAGTAATTGTATTAATATTATATTTCCTACAATGATCTCATCAAGGATATTGTGGTTAGTCAAGCGACAGTGATTGGAAATATATGAGTCACTAGGTACTATCATAAACACAAATTTATCCATGCTTTACTTCACACTATGCATTTTTTTCCTATACCTATTTCCATATTCTTAACGGCACATGTATATCAAGTTTTGATATACCTACTTTAATATAACTTTAATACACTAATGTTTAACGATTTTCTCTGGTTACGTAAAATTATGTTTGAAAACATAAATAATAAAGAATCTTTTATAAAATATTATATCTGATATATGCATCGTGAAAGTGATAGTATATTTTAATTTTTTAAATGGGAAAGTGTCAGTCACTTTTATCACCGGTTGTAAACAATGGATTCATTTCTATTTTGCAAAATCATATATTCAGCCCATGTTTTTGTGTTTTACTCAAGTCTACTAAAGCATTAGCCATGAAATCTTGGAATATTTATGACTCATTAAGACAAATTTTGTTTCGGTCATTATCGAGAACTGTGAAAGAAATTGTATTTTGACTTGTTACATTCTCAGGCTTTATCTGTATCATTAGGTACCATAATAATCTGATTCAATGCAATCACAAACTATATTATTAATACTTCGCTGTATTAATGAAGTTATAACTACCTATTTTAATGATCATATGAGTATGGCTAAAAAATATAATAAAATAATAATTCATATTAAAGCTTTCAAATGAAAGTACTTTGCATAGTGTTAAAAAATTACACCAAAAATCATTTTCTAACCTTCGTTAGCTGCAATTTTGTCAGTTTGGTTTTATGGTTGACATTATTTAATTTTTAAACTATAAAATATTAATGCATAATTCTATATTTTATAGTAAATTGTTTTTTTTTTTTTTTTTGTAAATGCATAGATACATATCCATGTTGAATCCATAAACGTACATCAGTATGTATAGATCAGTTGTCACCATAGCTAGGTATGGGCCAAATTTCAATAAAACAAAAACATAGGAAGACTGTCAAAAAGACTATTAGGACTACAATTATGTGATGATTCATCACAAAAATTAGTGGATCATTTGCAATTATGGTGATGCCGTATCCATGTAGTAACATATCATTTATTGAACCATGTTACTATCTATTTAAATGTGAAAGTTTCATCACAATCATTTCAGTTGTTCTTGAGTTATTTTTACATATTCAATGATATTCAAGAACAACTGAAAAGTAATGCAAAACAATTATCATTAAGCGATTATGTTTGTGGGCTTATGAAGAAACTATTTTTTAAATAAAAATTCGATTTCATAGTTTAGAAAGTGTTTATTAAAAATAACTGTATTGAAAAAGGTGTTTATAATCAAAATTTATGAAGATTATTGTTTTAATAAAGATAATATTTTGCCCAGGGTCACTCTATGTTGTTTTTTGAATTCAGTGAATTACGTCATAAGACGAACTTGGGTGCAAAAATTTATATTACTAGACGTGTTTACTTACATAATTGGATAAATTCCCTTTAAAATTTAACTAATAGATAATCGCTAATTAAAGGCAAAAATAAATCATTGACAATGATTGTAATTATTGTAATTGTTTCATCACTATAAAAAGTGTAGTTGTAATTCTTGATAATATTTCTGGTAATACTTTCCATGTACAGACTTCATTTTAGTACATAGTTTAACATAAATTATTGTCATCCAGATGTCGCCGAAGAAATGGTCAAAGAACACATTTGGATGGGCTCGTGCTGAGGTACTGGGAGCTTTAGTCAATGCGGTCTTCCTTGTCGCATTATGCTTCAGTATAGTGGTTGAAGCGATGAAACGATTCACAAAAGTTCATGAGATACATGACCCAAAATTATTGGTGGCTGTCGGCACGCTTGGACTGTTGCTGAATATTGTTGGCCTGTTCCTGTTTCATGGTGAGTTGCAATCAATTTAACTGTTCATGTGGTATACGGTTTGACCTCGAATGGTAACAAATGATGTTCTAGTAAATTGTAAATTAATGAAAACTCTTATGTTACTCTTATTCCATGCTCTCTTAGCTTAAATTGTGGAATATAAATAGTTTTTGAACATTCTTAATTGACTAGTTTTATTTATATCACATATATATTCTTAATCCAATATTAACATGATTTAATTTTACTATATGTTCTGAAATCCAACATCAACCTGTTGTGAGCTCACAAGTCACAAGCATATTTAAATATTACCTTAATAAAACCTGTAGGTTTCGGTTGCTTAATTTTTTACAAGACTCATACTGTCAAAATGTAATCAAATAAGTTGCCAATACGGTTATATGGTTTTCTCACAACAGAATTGCATTTCCATCCACCGAATCTGACTATATTAGCTGTAAAAAACCACAGTTAAGCTGGCCAATTATCTTAAAGATTGCTATTTCAATTTAGTTTTAAGTCCCTGCTGTCAAAACGAGTACATTTATAAATTTAAGAGCTATTTCTGTATGTGTATAAGTCTGTGTGTCTGTCTGTGGCTTCATAGTTTCTAAATGGAAAGACCAATTTTGATATATTTTTTTTTATTGAAAGTTTGTTTTATCAGGATGGGTTTTAGCTATTTCTGTCTCTCTGTCTGTATACATACGGCATCGTAGCTTCCAAGTGGATGACCAATCTTAAGTTTTTTTTTTTTAAATTCCTCTAAGTAATCATATACCTATATAAAGATTTATATTTAATTGTGTTGTAACATAATAAAAAGTTGGAACTTACATTGGAATATTTATTTATAATGTGGAAAAAAAATGTGCACACACCTGCATTTTTTTGGTTCGGTCACGTTAGATCACTATTCATGTAACGTGAAAAAGCAAAATATTTTTCTTTGGTATTAAGGTTAAAGCGTACAGCTAATTTTCATACAATTATTATTTAAATAAAAGGAACTACGAGTTGTTACAAGTATATTTAGTTCACCATCTTAATAAGTGAAGTAGATCTACAAAGTAAATAAATTTGACAGCAGCGTTTGGTTTTAATAAAGTCAGAAATGTCACTTCACAGTATCGAAAATGTCAAACCGCTATTTCGCGGGGGTGAAGACCGGCGCGCGGGGACCTCGCGGACTGAAACTCGTCATCTTGCACCAACTAGCTAGAGTATGAGTGGTTAAACAGTAAAAGCAGAATAGGGCTTCTAGTTAATTCGTACTTTTGTAAGTGGATCATATGACATTGTCGTTAAATTTGTGAAAATGGGTTTTTCCTAACACACAATGGTTATAATTTAGATTTTTTATGTTCACAATTTTCGATTTAGTTATGTATTCCTGAGCGAGTTTTTTGAAAGTCAAAATTAAAACAGTTTCGTATTAAAAACGACATTTTATAAATTTTACGATAGTTCTATGAGATGCTTTAATTATTAAGACGGTTGAATAAATATTACAATGTGTATTTTTTCTAGTTCTAGTTAAATAAATTTTGTATGGAAATCAAAGGTATCGTTTAACCTTAAATAACAAAAGTTATCACACGCTATTGGCATCGTAGCTCCGTGCATTCATTTACACGTATCGCTGACCTCTGCAGGCACAATTATCATTTCTTTATTCTGAGACGGCTACGTGACGTGACTCTATTTTAACGCGTGTTTGAAACGCATTTGTTTTGTTTGTTTGCTTGCTTGTTTGCACATTAGACCTGTGACTGGGCAGTCTTGTCCGCGCATGCCTGAGTACATACAGCTTTCCTGTCCAATTCGGAAATCTTAAATATGTTTTGTCTGTTTCTTTGATTCTGGTACTTTGATTTATTTTGATGTATTTATTTTAATGAAACTAGGTTAAATAAACGTTTCATAAGAGCATTGTGTACTTGCGAATTTGCATACAAATCGCGTTAACGATTGTACCCCATTAAACTTTACCATATTTGTCTGCAAAAAAAATGGTCTGTTTTTACTACAAGCTTTTAATTTGCATTGTTTGTATGTATGTCTTCCGGTTCCAAATTTGGACTCTTTTTTTAGAACTCTTTGCTAGCATCCGGTTGAGCTAAAATTTGGCATACTTATAAGTTCCATAGTAGTACCATAGAGCTTGATGATTGACAAGGAAAATAGCCATAGGAACTTCTAAAATACACATGGTAAACCTGTCGTGTTTGAGCTCGATCAATTTGTCTTCACGGACACTTTTCATAGCACATGCCGGGAGGAAGTTCTCCTGATGGAGCTAGATAGTGGTCATAGGAATTCCTCAATTAAACAACATAGTCCCGTCGTCTTTGGGCTCGTTAGATTTGTCTTCACGAGCATTTTCCATAGCACATGTTGACGAGTGTTTGATGATGGATGGATGGCAGAAGGTTACCGTTGGAACCCTCAACTTACAAAATTGCCATGTCTTGTTTTGTGCTCGGTGAATTTGTTTTGACTCAAGCTTTTATCAATATTCAATGGACGACAATAATCAAATGTTTAAAAACTCTTCATATTCAAGTTTTTTAAGATTAAGTAGGTATACATTTTTGAAATTATTAAATTGTACGGGTCGGATCAGCCAGGTTAGCTCGGTGGACGACCTTGTACCGATGCTGGTTGCGGCTGGACTCGATTCAAAACACCAATATCACTTTTCAGGCATAGCTTCCCGCCAATTAGCTAGTAGTAGCTCTTCATGACCTGTTTCAGACGTCTGACTATGTAGAACTTGAAATTAGAAATGCCGATATGACGGATCGTTCGTCCTTTTATACTCTATTTTTACATAATTTCTATTTACTGACTACAATTTTCCCGCGTTTTCAGCGATTTTTTGCGGTCTTTTCAGGGCTTTCCAGACAAAATTCGGCACCCTCTGAGAGCAATACTTTATAGAAAAGCCCTTCTTGGTCGCTAGGCACGTTTTCGCGACAATACTGTCTAGAGAGCGGCCGTCTATTGATAGTGCAAACTTTCCCTATTTTCTCTATTTTATGGCAAGTACCCACTAGTTTGAAGTGAAGAAAATGGTCAAAAGGCCCATCTTTATTCATTTCTTACAAATTGGACCTTACAAACTATAGATTATGAGTATAAAATGATTTACAAATTTCGAACTATGCTAACAAGATTTCTATAGTTCTATTTCACTCTAAATCGAAATAGTTTACGTTTTACCCAATTGCGGAGGGTAATTTACAAGATTTTTATAATGAAATGAAAAGCAATTTTACAATAAACTGAACGTATTTAAACTTAGTTTTCAGCATACCAAATCAGACAATTTCATATAAAAGTTTAGTAGTAGTAAAATGTTAACGCCATGTGACTTTTAGCGAATTAAAATTAATTATACACTGGAAAACTGCAACTGTTTTTTTCGCACGAGCGGCTTATGGCGTGCCGTGCGTTGAGAATGGTCGAGATAGCAAATATGTATTGAAGTACGTACTGAGGTTACTGCACAATCCTCTTAATATTAATCGAACAGTACGAGATTGAGAAAGTCCCATTCACAACGCTATATCATAATTTTTTCGCCTGACGCAGACACCAAGTGACTGTACATAAGGGGCCGTCCATTAATCACGTGATCTTTTTTTAAGCATTTTTAACCCCCCCTCCCCCTTGGTGATACATGGTGAGGCTTAAGACTACCCCCCACCCCCCACCCAACATCACGTGTATTATTAGTATCTACAAAAATTCTTAAATTTTTTAGAATATTTTAGAATATTATCTTAAATACGGGTATAAAGTATAATCTTATTTTATTCTGAAATTAAGGACCATGATAAAAATGTCTAGATAGAAAAGTTGCAGGTTGTTTTTGATTGGTATAAAAATAATAAACGAATGGTGTACACTACATGCTGCTTTTCGATTTAAAAATAGCGCGTTTGAAAAAATAAATACACGTGATATCTTACTACACCTCCCTCCCCCTTTGTGACATTTCGTGATTTTTGTCAAACCCCTGCCCCCCCCCTTTTCAAGCCTCACGTGATTAATGGACGGCCCCTAAGCCTGTTAAAATGAGTTTTGAAAAAAAAAGTTACTTTTCTTCGTGTAATCGTACTTGAATTTCTATCACAAAAATAAACAGCTAACGCGACTGTTATTTGATCAGTCTTGGACAAGTCGGTCCATACATACGCTCATATGTAGGTACATAGACAAGCATTAGAGATTACTTATTTAGAAATTCTTTTTTTCCAAGTCGAGTTTTTTATTCAATGATAATTTCAAATTCCTCCAATTTTCAAATCAGTTTACCAGCAATTAAATTCGATACAAAATTATGAAAAAGAAATGTATATTCTTCTTCAATTTATATATTACGTAACTTCATCACCGCGAATTTCAAACACATTGGTGATCGGTTTAAACCACCAACCAGCCATAATATTAAGAAGGTGATCGACCAGCAAGTTACCGCGGTTTTATGACTCATTGGCATAGAAGTAAGAATAATATTATAACAATAAGACTAGAACAAGCGCCTATTCGACTGGACTTTCTGCTTGTTCTGGTCTTACTATTATATATTATTCCGACTTCTATGCCGATGAGCCATAAAACCGCGGTAAAACTCGTTGATCGATCACCCCCTTTATGTAATGAAAAATATGTTATTATAAAAGTCATATCATTGGGTCGTCACATAAAACCTAATAACTACCCAGATCAAAGTGTTTAGAACGCGCGGCCGCGAATAAGTAAGACATCTCCCTACTAGCACCGTTTCACTAAAATTTTTTCAAGACGTGTGCAGGGATGTAGACATCGAATAGCTACGAACAAATATCTCTCTACCGCGGGAGCGTGTGAGCCGCTTGACGTGCTAACAATAGTGATAACACTGTCTGCTCCGCCGGAGCTCGCTATAGTGATCGACGGCAAGCCTCCTCTGTCCCACCGCATCGCTTCTTTCCACTGGTGTCGCCTATTTATCGCGAAGATGTTCTTCTTCTGAAGAATCCTAACCTACTTTGCCTAGATATATTGTAATGAAATAAAACTATGATTTTTTGATGTCACGCGTCTATACGACATTTCGTGTCCTACTAGCCTTTATCGTTCTTCTTCGTTCATCTTTCGTTCCAGGTATAAATAAGCATAAATCGCCTGAAGGGACCTGGTCTTAAAAAAAATCAGGTAATAAGAACTGTCAAAAAGGAATTTATAGGTTGAATTCCCTTAGACAGCTTTTACTGTCTGTATTGTCTTAACTATTAATAAAAAACACGGCTTCGAAAATTACATTATTCAAGTAATGTCTAATTCTCGTTTATGGATGCGAGCAATAGTGTACGTAATCATCCTCTAAGGGAAACGGGGGCCATATACCGCGAGTCCAGCTCGAAGATTTCCGAGACCCTGCCCTGATCCACAGTTTCAATGGCCTGACCTGATCTGCTGACCTGAGGGCTGGCCTGATCACATTAAATATTTAGGTACCTAAATACTTAAAATTTTATGTTGATTCTATTTGTCACTTTATTATTGATCAATTCGTATAATTAATATATCAGTAATATTTCTTGACTACCACATTTCCATTCAAACAAAGCGCGCCGAACAAAGCATCGTCAAGTGTCCTTTGCGACATAGCACGTGGAAAGATAGATACCTCTATCTTATTAGGTCATTATTTGTTAACGTTGCGGATAATTGTATGCCACTAAAATGCTACAGTAGGAAATAATTTATCATCATAATGTATTAATAACTGGTCACCCTTGATAAAGACCTCAAGAATCTAATTTGCTTTGAACTGATTCGAGGTCCTTATAGCTTCTAAGAGAACGTATGATCGAATTGAGATTAAAGGTCGTACCACTATGCTAATAAGTAATATACGATATTAAAATCGGCACAAAATCATTCCTTGGGGTTCGAATCAAAATATCGCGTACCATTATCTCCTTCTTTGATATTGAAAAAATTTCACCCAAACAGATTTCTAAAGAGAAAAATTTAGTTCTTTTGATTAATTTGCGTTCATTCGACATACGCAGCCGAGGCGATATTTAAATGTTTAATCTCCACGATTTATGCACTTATTGGGTCAGGGCAAAAGTTTCTTCGCATTTTATATGAAAATGCAAGACATTTTTTTTTTCAAAGTGTATTACATTTAATTACAATACATATGTGCCATTTTTTGTTCGATGACTGTCTGCCATTTTGTAGGTAGTGACATGATCCCGTTGCTATACAAATTTTGGGACTTCTGATCAAAAAAATGCGACAAGTAGTTTTGGCAGTCCTCTCTTGATGTTAACCTGATACTGTCTAAAGAATTCTGAAGGAACCGAAACAGGTGGAAATCTGAAGGTGCTAGGTCAGGGCTATATGGCGGATGCATTATCACCTCCCAGCCAAACTCTCAATTTTTTCTGAGTGACTAAAGATGTGTGAGGTCTAGCGTTATCGTGGTGAAAGACCACCACCCTTTCTATTGATGAATTCCGGCCGCTTTCTCTCAATTTCTTGCTTTAATCTCATCAGTTGTTCGCAGTAGAGATCCGAATCGATGGTTCTGTCCGGCGATATAAGTTCATAATGAACAATACGTCTCCAAGAAAATCGCTCTACATTTATTCAATTTCATTTATTTTTTATTTCGATCAAATATTTTATGGTGGCCGAATAAAATCCCTGAGATACAACTTTGTATTAAAAATATGTTTAAAAACCGACATTGCATAAATGACACTCTCTGTACTAAGTGCCGTCGTTCTCAAGGTGTAGAAGTATTTTTATTTTACGAATATTGTAAGCCCAATCACTGACACTGAAAGTCAATTGAAAACTAGTCAAGTGCGTGTCAGGTCACGCATAAGGTAGATTCTGTAACTATGTCCACAATGAAAACTAATAAATCAAAAGATTTAGTTTGTTCAGAGTTGATTTTTTCCTTCGCATTTACTTGGTCGCATATGACTGGTGTCGTGAAAAAGTTGTTCCTAGTCATATTTTTGTTTTAGTTTGTATTATGTGCTAGTAAGTACTATAGTTTTGTTCAGATTTTTCGGAACAATAGCTCAAAAAATTCACTTTAGAGTCCAGTGTTGCTTAAAGAGGAAATATTTTGAAATTTGTGACAGGTTCTAATTTTGAAGAACCGTCACAGAACCTCATAATTATTTAAAAATAGCTATTCAAAGAGACCCCTTTCGAAGGGTATGTGCACATTTTTTTTCATGCTAAACCATGTGTGAGAGACCCATTAGTAATTTCTTTTGTATTTTAATACACACTTATGTAACAGTTACGAATAACTATGCTTTATAGCACTAATAGTGTGAACATGGAAAAACTGAAAGGATTCTGTGTCGGGCTACGGATCCATAATTACTTAGATATACTTTGAAAGCATTGAAAATAAAACTATCTATACTCAGATTATAGCCAATGATATTGAACGAAAGGGTTGTCTCATTGACAAATCTGCTCCAGTTCGCGAAATGTGTAGAAATTGTGCATAAAATCAATTTCACCCTTCAAATCACCGTTCTTTATTTTGAAAGCGACACATGTTTGATTAACAACGTTTATGTACTTGACTGCATTTAACTACGAGTATATATACAAATCGATAGCGCATTGAAATATTTTTTTTTTTCGCCTTACACTTGTTGAAAAAGAAATACTGTACCTAGACTATTATGATTCAGTCTAGACTCTATATAGTATACTATTTTTGCAACTGTTTCTTTTTCCCACATCGTAAATATCCTAGTTTTAAAAAATATATAATTACGTGGGACATAATATTATTATTATGAATTCTTTAACAATAACTAAAGAATAGATAGGCTTCAGTTTGTGGTATAATGCTGTCATGCTGCGAATTATTATTGATCATCTGGTCGCCAAAGATAAAAGCTAAAGTGATAATAATCATACCTGGGACTTCTCATACAGCGTCATCTAGTCCCAAAGTAAGCAAGTGTTATGCTTGTGTTATGGGTTACTAGACACCTGATATACATACTTCAATATTCTTTATAATATATACATATATAAATATTTTTGCGAAGACACCACACATAACAACCAAGACCCGGTATCAGTATCAATATTCATCATATTAATACTGACCCGACCTGGGATTCGAACCCGGGACCTACAGCCCCGTAGGCAGGGTCGCTACCCATTAGGCTAAGCGGTCGTCTAAATATAATATTAGCATTGATTTTTTTCTTTATTTTTTATACTTTATATGATTACTCAGCTCGGTTCTATAGAATAGACCAGTTTTGAATATAAAAGAAAAAAATAATGTAGCGATTTTTGATGATAATGTACTTAAAACTAATGTATTTATTTACTTGTCTAAAATCAATTAAACGTTTTTTAGATCACGGCAGCAGTCACACTCACTCACACGGCGGCCATTTAACAGTTCCGCCGCCGGCGAACGTGCGTCACCTTTCGGAGCTTGTTAACAGTAATGTGAATATAGCGCTGGGCCACAACGCAACTGACACTGAAGAAACTGATGAGATGGTACCCCCTAAAGGCGCAAAGGTTCCCAGCAATCAGACGCCACGCCGGCCAACCACGGATCCAGGCCATTTGAATATGAAAGGCGTTTTCTTACATGTGCTGTCAGATGCTTTGGGTAAGATATTTTCAGCTGTTTCTGGTGAATTAAAAGCACTAAATTTGTTTCTAAACTCTTGTTTGGCTTATTTCAAAAAATCAGTCATATAGTAGATAAACGTGAAAGAACAGTTTTGAAACCAGTGTATGTATACACTTGTCAATTTCGATATATAAATCTAGGTGACATTACGGATCCTTGCTGAAACTGTGATGTGGTAGGTGACTTGTGTCAAATGACAAAACGAATTTTTTTATGTGGTATCAACTACAGTTCTATGTATATGTACTTGTAAATAAACTGCTGGTGCTGTCACATGGAAGCCACATTTATAACTTTTTCAATACATATTTTTTCGTAAATTGAGCCATGCGTGATTGTATAAAAGTTATAGTCAATCAGGGTAAATGGAAACAGGGGTGATTGGAAACGGTACTAATATTTCCTATGGTATGGCGATTTTGATCGTGTGTTCATCATACCAAAAAATCACCATACCGTCAGAAATATTAGTACCGTTTCCAATTACCCCTGTTTCCATTTACCCTGATTAACTATACATTATCAACTTGGTCATTGAACATGAAGTCAGTGAAATTTATCAATTTCTTAGTCTTTATCTTTGTTATCCATCTCAACACTACTTACATTATTACTATTATTGTAATTTTGGTTTCCTTCCAATTTTATTGTTTACATCGTTGTTCCATTCTCGTATATTCGCGGCCGTACTGCTTATAGACAGCTACGATAGCCACAAGTCGAAAAGTGCAATGATATAGTTGAGTAAACAACTACAAGACAATGACTTTCGCCACTAAGATTCGTCTCGCTAAAAAGAGTATTTTTTAAATCTTGTCAATTTATTCGCATTTTATGAGCGTCATTACTGATGATTTTTAATGTATTTGAAAGTGATGTTAAATATACATTATCAACTACACATGACGCAACAAAATTCCAGGGGTTTTGAAGTAAATTGAAATCTATTTATACATTCAATCATCTACATCTTATGCTTGTTGTTAAAAAATAAAGGTAATAATTGACTCGTTTCATCGACCAGCTTAACGTGTGGGTTTAAAATCCTATTACAAATAACCTTTTAAATATTTGGCACACCATTTGCTCGCTTTAGAGCCTACAGGGTATATCTCTTTATTTTATAAATCATAACTCCATACTTACGCTTTGTGCGATATATCAGCCATACGAGCTTTCACAATTTTCAATTGCGGTTGGTTTTGATGCCCTCTATTGCCCAACCGATGTTTTCAATTATAACACTACCATAATTATATATTAAACTTTCTAGCAGGAAACAATTTTTACGCTGCTAAAATGTGACAAATTGACACAGATACATTTTCCATTGTCATTGAACCAAATAAAATTGGGAACGTTCCGACTGAGTTAGTCGCGATATGGTCTCAATGGAATTAGTTTTGACAGCGATTAGTAACGCAGCGTGTTTCGTATGTATACCAACAAAATCCTCATACATCACACACAAGTCATACATGAATATAGGTGTGTGGTACGGCTTTTTCCTTTAAGGACAGATTCAGTTTCGGACAGATTCCCTTTTAGACAGATTTTGTACAGGCAAGAGAAAAAGTTTCGATTTGTTCCGTTAAGGACAGACACGTTTTTAACCAACGTCCTTTAATTACGCGTTTACGAATAAGAGACTTGTTTATAAGTTATTATTATCATTATAATTAAATTTTGGAAAACTCCTTTCAATTTCTGCTGATATGATACTATGCTCATGCCATGCAGAATTTTGATACCTATGCGTATTCATAGCGCGTTGGTTGGTAGTTGCTGAATATTTCATTGATAGATAATTAAGTACCCAGTCTAAACAGGAAAAGCCCATTTTTACCCCACTGCAAGGGCTTAGGCTTCCCCCAAGGTGAAGAGGGGGTTTGGAGCTTGAATCCAGCACGCTCCTCCACTGCGGGTTGGGGATTGTAACGACCGCCATCTATTTACAGCGTCCGGGACCGACTGCTTAACGTGCTCTCCGAGGCACGGAGTCAGTGATAGTTATGTAATTTATAAAGATACTAGCTTTCTGCCCGCGGCTTCGCTCGCGTGTTCTATACAGTTGTACACTGATTTTAAAAATTCTTTCACCTATAGAAAGCTACATTGTCAGCGAGTAACATAAGCAATATTTTATTTTCAAACTAGCTTTCCGAGGTGAGGTGAGGGAAGAAGTCGCTCATCATTGAGTGCGCGACCCGAACGCCGACAGACGTGCCAAGGCAGGCGTCGTTAACGGTTGTGTCCGTTTTTCGAATTTTCAAGGCACTGGCAATTTGTTGAAAAGGCACTGTACCTGTGTTAACGTAATAGATAGGTATATTAAAAAAGAACTTTTTCGGGAGTATAGAAGGCGGGTTGATAGGGGAGAGGTAGGGTAAGGGGTTAAGAGGGCAGTGAAGAGTAAGTGGATGGAAAGGAGAAGGGGTGGTGGAGGGAATGGTAAGGGTCCACCCGGGCGGAGCCGGGTATGACCGCGAGTAGTCAAATAATTTAACCACTTGCGAATGCGCTATCAAATATAATTTGAATTAATAACACTCACGACAAGAATTATTAATATCAAACGTTTAAATACATAATTGTTAAAAAATCGCAATGTTAATCGTCGATTAGTATTTATCCTGATCGCGTCACATTTATTTTGTCATTGAAAGGTATTATTAACATCTATTTGTGCGCTTTTATTAACAATTTTGAAATTTCATTATGAATGTATTAGTTAGTTCGGGTCACCTACTTCCCTCAGGAGGGAGCAGGTTCGGGTATAGGGTTCCCCCTGTTCCCGGAAATCTTCTCGTCGAGGACACGGCCCCGACGGTCGATAGATGGTTAATGCTGCCTAGTCTCGTCGGGCAGGCAACGCGTCGCCCTGTGATGTGCTGGGTGACGTCAGTAGTTCGCGTGGGAGCGGGCGCCCGTTCGGCAACCGCTTGCGATACGGAGCTATGTTGTGGAGGTGAGTGAAGGAGCTGTTGTCGGCGCGGTCGAACATACGATTCGCCAATCTGTGCACGAACTCCTCCACCGATAGACCGATAGACACCGATAGCCGGGCGGTACGTCATTTCTGAAGTACCGCCCGGCTCCCACGATCACACGCAGGGCGACGTTCTATTGCTGCTGCAATCCTTGACAGGACGTTGCCGAGCACAGCGCATACCATGCCGGTGCTGCGTAGGTCAGTCGTGAGCGGTTGTTCGTCTTGTAGACGCCGAGTTTAGCGCGCAGCGAGAGGCGCGAAGCCATTACGGGCCGCAAAAGGCGAATGACGTGCTCCACCTGCCCGCCCATGCACAGCGCGTGGTCGATCTCGCACCCAAGATAGCGCACTCGTCGAGTACTCGCTGCATTTTTTCAGCAGCCAATTTCGCCCGACGAGATGAGGCGAAGAAGGCACTGTCGTCTGCGAATAGTGCAAGCGTGACGTCATCCTCGCCATCCCTAAGCCGCCCGCTCAGGGTGGGAATGTCGTTCGTGTATACCGCGTACAGCAGCGGCGAAAGACAGCTGCCTTGGGGTACTCCGGCTTTGATAGGGTGATGTGAAGACATTGCGTCCTCGACGGCCACGTAGAAGCTCAGCCGCTCATGAATGACGCTATCACCCGGCACGAGTGCCGGCGGAGTGCTCGTTCCGAGCAGTTTGAAGAGCAGTCCGCGGTGCCATACGCGGTCGAATGCCTTCTCGATATCGAGGAAGACGCCGACGGTGCGCCGGCCGCGGTTCTGCTCGGACACGAGTATGTGCAGAACTCTGGTGAGCTACAGCGTCATGGAGTGCTGCACACAGAAGCCAAACTGCTCGTCCCTTAAAGACAAGCAGGGGCGCAGCCTCCGCAGCAGCAATCGCTCGAACAGCTTTGCTATTTGGGGCAATGGCGTGATGGGCCGATAGCTCGATGCATGTCGGGGATACTTCCCTGGCTTAGGCAGCACGATCACTTTCCCGGCCTTCCAGGCATTAGGAAAGTGACCTGTCTGGAGGACACCGTTTAAAAGCCGGGTCACCGCGACCCAGGCCCTTCGTGGCAGCCGGACCAGTGCCGTGGTGGTCATCCCGTCGACTCCTGGCGCCTTCCGCTTGGGCAGGCCGAGTATCGCCTTGCGCAGCTCGGCCGAGATGAAATTGTCACCGGCCAGCGGCGCGGATGGGGCCGACAGGAACTCTCATACGCGGTGTACCACGCGTTCGCGGTGCTCCGCGATCGACGGTGGCAAGGTGGCGGCGGCAGGGTGGGGGGCTGTTTTGATTTGATCAGTAAATATTCCAGTTTCTAATGACTGATTGGCCATAAGTGTAAGTGGAGGGATCAATTCAATGGACGGTATTTTTATTAAATTGGGCGAAAGTTTCCACAGATCACCTTAACTATTTGGTTTGATGGAGTTGAAAACCGTTGTTACTTTTTGTTCTTGAACACGATAAAAGTCAGCTAGCTACCTATAAAGCTCTGTCAATATATAACTTCAGATAATCTAAATATTTTTCTATATTAAAATTAAAATTTATGGCGACGACGTTTTGACTCACACTATTATAATAATTATGAAGGTGATTTGGAACAACATATTTAACATTCAGTACTATATTATCCGTAATTCTCAGTGCTATAGTATTATTTGTAGTCATTATTTCTGCCATGGAGCTTTTATCTTTTGCTTTGAGTTTATTACTTTATTTCTCAAATACAATTTCTTAGCATTGTTCTATATTTCCTAATATATAATTTAAATTTTTCGTTATTACAATGTTGTAGCATATTGTAATAAAGACAATTATTTCTCTTCATGTTAAAGGCACCTTTTGGCGCCCACTTACTAATACCTACTACCTGGTTGGTTATTGAACTCAACATTCTTTAGTAGGCTTATAAATTTTCAAAAGAAATTTTGGTACTCACAATTCTTTGACAAGTTATTCCTAATAATCAATTTTAATTCATTAATGTAACCGTTTGCTTTAGAGTAGCCAATTTAGGTGTTGGACATCAATGTTTACACAAGAGATAAGAACGCTCAAAACTGCATTAGTCTATTTATTACCTCAATCACAGACATTATATATTTTTTTTACATGTGAATCCGTTTTAACCTCGTCCCACATCGCTTTTGATATGGTCCTTATCAGAATGCTAAATTAAGCAATTATTGACATATCGTTTTGAAACGTATTCAAGGTTGTAAATGTTACAATGATTAGTATAGTTTGTTGTGTACTTATATCTGTCTTATTTGTATATGGAATATAATAAATAGGTACATTAATATATTTGTATGATAAATGTTTCTTATAAATTTCTACGTTATAAATAAAGCACGCAGTTTTGTTTTAGGGCAAGCTTTAGACAATCAGATGTATTTGTTAATATAAGGCGATTGGACACATGCAGAATATTAACATTTGTATTAATTATTTTTAGGGTTCTGTACCTCTAAAGGTAAAAAAAGGAACCCTATTAGGATCACTTTGTCGTCTGTCTGTGTGTAAACACTCTTCGTCTCAGAAAAAAAATTAAAACTAATATAAAATACGAAAAACGCGGCCCCATAGTCCTGTGAAAAATTCAAGTTTCTAAGTAAATGCCATGAAAAGGTATTGCTTTCAGCCGTGTATTTTGACGTGTCATCAATTCATATGGTGTACTTCTTGTTCACCTAGAATCTTAATTTCTGCCGTAAGATCAGGTTTCGTAGCATAAGTAAGAGAAAAAAAATTATAATTTTCCGATTTGTTAATTTAGGTAAATTTTTATGGTACTTATTTTTATGTGCATTCTGATGCCATCAGGTGGTGATACATTCGTTAGATACCTACTATATTATGTTAGAGCACGAGTAGACTCGCTCTTGGCTGATTTTTATCTTCAATTGACCCTTCCCAAATTTTTAAATTAAAGTCCATTATAAACATTGAAATTATTTTTTTACACTCTTATTGATAGTTCTAAGACTGACATTGTTTTTATAAGTATACAACGACAATGGCTAAACGTATAAGTCCACCCGGTGACGTCACGCTATAAGAATTTTCAATAAAATATATCTACGTAAATGCCGATCCAAAAAAAAATTTGATTTGTTTATTAATATTGCCTAGACATTAGTTAAAAAAATTTGCGAATGGTCAATTAGCAGTCGGGAATCAAGACTCTCAAGTTAGATCCATAGGTTTCAGTGTCACCTGATTGATGTACTTTTAAGAGCGGGACGAACGCGTCAGAAATCTGCAAGTTGGATTTTGGATACCTATATCTTTCTAGTTTCTCGTCGAGGAGTATTTCACCCACAATAGGTACAATTGGCAGCAATACTGACATATCTCCGGATGCCGATTATACACTCTTTAAAAAAAATATAAATGCTATCTATAACGCACTAATACCATGATTTATAACTTTTAAAATATCACCAGGGTAATAATATCTCCATTGTTGGGGCAAAGATATCCTGCTCTCATTTCTGAGTGAAGTTAATTTAAAATATTATGTTTCGATTTCAAATGACACTGAGTCTCATATGTTCAACACTCTTTTCACCAGAATGTAACCCAAATGTATGCAAATTAGAAGCTTATTACTTGAAATATATTCGTTTGTACCGTATATTATACTTTTCATTTTTTTTTACCAGTTTAATGTGATTTCTCAAAACATACATACATAAAATGTAATTCCCTCTGGTAGTGTAATTCCCCTGGACTTAAAATTCTACTTAATTATAAAAAAGAATATTTGGCACATTTGATAGGTATATTGACATAACAGAATTATTGTAAAATTAGTAAAAGTTCATTGACATTGACAAACTGTGTGATACAGTCTTGGCACTGCACGTATGCAAGAACACCTCATTATCAAATATTGACCCATTAATTAAAACCCTTTAACTGTTTGGTAAAAATTTTGCTATGAGAATGTTCCTGAGGAGATGAAATTTTAGTGAGGCAAAAATTTGCCTATGTTACTCTCTGTCCATTTATCATGTCCATTCAGAAATTCATGTTGTTGTGTCGTACCATTACTGTGACACGAAAAAATGCCAAACAAAAACAATTTTGCATTTATAATGTAAATTAGGATTTCTAAACATTGCGAACTTTTCATCAAAATACATCAAAAATTATGGTATTTTTGTGTTAAATAACATTATTTTTTTAGGTTCAGTGATAGTGGTGTGTTCAGCGCTGATAGTGTGGCTAACCGATTGGCAGTATAGATTCTACATAGACCCTGCATTGAGTATTGTACTCGTGATGTTGATACTGCATTCCGTGTGGCCTCTTCTGAGGGAGTCTGCGCTCATTTTGCTCCAGACTGTACCCACACATATACAGGTTTGTATGTTTTTGTTCTCAACATTTTTTATAAAAAATCCGCAATGTAATTAGTATTCATTACTAAAATAGAATTTGCTTTTCATCTTATTATTATGTAATCCAATGATGATTACATGTATTTAAAAATTAAATAAAAAAATTAAAAAAAAAACCCCAACAAAAAAAAACTAACATTTAAAAAGTCTGAAATAATACAGGTTTGTTCATTTTCAAGTTATTTTTGTTCCTTAAAGGTGTCTGGGACCGCTAATTTTTAGGTATTTTAAGTTTACTTAGCGGTCCCCGACGCCTTTAAGGATAGATAGTTATTTAGTTAACTAAATCATACATAACCAGACAAAAAAATAATTTTCAATTTTGGTTTTTCATTTCGTTACCTAGTTAATATTCTTCATTCCCTCTCAATATAGTGTACATTATTCTATTGGTCCCGCCCTTTCATTTCATATCCATATTGATGGAGTAGGGAAGAAATATGATACCCGTCATTTTGTGGCGGCGGCCATCTTGGACTGATTTTCATCAAACATAGCTAAGATCACTCCCGATTAATTCACCTTTCAAAACAAAAAAACAAAATTGAAATCGGTTCATCCGTTTGGGAGCTACAATGCCACAAATGTCGCACTAGTGCGCAAAAAGTCATTCAAAATATTGTTGATTTAGACTAAATTTATTGATTTTGTACGGTTTTGTTTTTTGAAATTTATATGTGGTGTTTAGTTTTTCTACATTCTTTGTTAGTTTGCTATCTATAAGTACCTACCTCGGAAATGTGAAATACCATACACATGTGTGAAATTTTCACACGAAACCGTTATCATGGGAGATAAGAATGGTTTACATGTACTTTGAAAATAAACAGTTTTTAGCTAGATATAATTGAAATGTATGACAACTTTCACCAATTTATTTATTGAGTTTTCTGCATATTTACATGTTAAAACATTCAAAAAATTGGTTTATTATATATATTATTGATATATTTGAAAGTATGGTCGTAAATATTACTGTTTCTGTCTGAGTCTCAATACTCATTTAGATAATTTGTATAAATATGTTATATCAAATACTGAAATGCCAAACTATACAAGAGTTTTGTTGTTCAAAAAGACAAAATATTCTTGGAAATTGCCATTGGGTTGGCACCTAACTATGCGTTAAGCGAAAAATATTAACATAATCTATGGAAGTCAAATTGTATGAAACAGAAGTCCACAGACGAACACACATTTTTTTCCAAACAACTACATTTCAGGAGTAACAAATTCTTACTTTCTCTCTAACACGATTATTGAACCTAACTTCCATCTGTCGGATTATGGAAGTAAAAATATCAATGTTTATCTAAATTTTGCTTTAAGACCATATTTTTGTTACGACGGGATCTGTGTGAGCGTTCAGCGAAACATGCAGCGAGTTGTTTTCTCGTTTGTTTCGGATCAGCACATACCTTTTACATGCAGTGACAGTTCATTTATTTCTTATCTAAACTTGACCGTTACTATGTTGTCTTCACTCATCTCGAACTATCGTTTCGACTGCACTTGACATTCTAACGGCTATCAGTGTGTCTTGTGTATTCGAGGGTTCTAAACGTTCTAGCGCGGCATAAAACTAAAGTAATAGGCGCTTGTTTTTGACTTATTTTTTGCACTAGTGATATTTGTTGGATGTACATCTTGATTATTTAAAAATGAATGAAAACTAATGATTACACGATTATTTAACATTGTAGGTGGATGCTATTCAAAGGAGGTTGTTGGAAAAAGTGGACGGTGTCCTAGCAGTACACGAATTCCACGTGTGGCAGTTGGCGGGAGATCGCATTATAGCCTCAGCGCATATTAGGTACCTATTACTCATCGATTTTTTTTAAATAGGGCTATATATTATTAGTCAGAGAGCCGACCGTATAATAGTGTTATGGTTCAGATACATAAACAATTTTTGGCGTTCACACGCCACTACGGAAATACTACGTGAGTAGTATTTCCGTAGTGACGCCTCTGAAATAGTTTTCTTTGAGTGAGTACAAATTGATTAACGGCAACTTTTACCTCCACTCCATGTAATATGCTAGATAAAATTTTATGGACAGAGAATGTTGATAAGATTTTCATATGGCTGGCTCACCGACTATATATCAAACCTATGGGATCTATCTATTATGTACATAGGAGGTCGAATTTATGGACAAATGGTGTTGTTCTCTTTTAGCGGCCACTGAAATAGTTATTATTTTTTTTTTCCCTATTTTAAGTAAACATACTTAGCTGGTGGGGGAAACGTCGCTCTAAATAACATCGAAACAGATATTTGGTTTTTAATTGCGGCAATTTCAAGGCAAAATATGATAGATTTTTTGAAAATATTAAGGCAACTGTATCTTGGCTTGGATACAATGTATTTATTTCAATGAGTAACATAGATATATATATTTTTTTCAATATTGTTTCTTTATATTAACAGAAGTGGCTTGATGCACTTTCGCTCAGACCCTTTTAGCAAAACAAGGACTTGATGGTTTATTGTGTATTTGTTTCAGAATTCATCCAGATATTTTGTATGTTTTTATACTTATGGCCACGAAAAGTTTACAATTCTGTGTAGAGTTGATAATGCAAAATGAAGGGACTGCGACTCCGAAAAAAATCTGTATTAGTGAATAAAATACGTTTTGCTGGTTTTTTGTTTGTAAGTTCATAAAATCCAGTATACATAAACAAACATCTATTTTACCATTTACACAGATTCATCTGTAGAATTGATTCGCCATCAATTTCTTCACTATTGAACATCAAATTGCTGTTCTCTGTACTCTATTCGAGTTGTAAACTTTTCGTGGTCGTATTGCGTAACGTTATTGAGTAGTTATTTATGTACAAATAATTATTCCTAGAAAATTTCAATTCAAAATTTCGATGAAATCGAAAATGTTTGTAAGTCTGAAAATAAATATTTTGTTGGCATCATACCAGCAGCTAAATTTCCAAGACTCGATAAAAATGTCATTGAACTGATTTGTGAAGACAAAGAATGCTAGTTGTTCTAAATTATTTTGTTAAATTCATTTCAAGAAGTAATTTTATTATTACTCACTTCCAATATTTATTTATGTTAATAGTTTTTTCAATGAATTCTAGAGTTTACATGAAATTATGTTTGATCTTAACTATATTAACTTTTGACATATATAAGATAAATAATACTTTCCTTATATTTTTCCAGATGTAGAAATTTGTCTGAATATATGAAAATAGCGGAAAAAGTAAAAGAGTTTTTCCACAATGAGGGCATTCATTCTACCACTATCCAGCCGGAATTTGTAGAATTGCCTATAGATGGAATCGAGGTAATTTATTAATTTTATTCTGTTATGAACATGTTTATAAAGTTTAATAACCTATAAGATTTCCATAACAATGAAATGAATAAGGTGGAAATTAATTATAAAAGAAAATGCTTATATAATATCTAATCAGGTAAAAATAAAATTTATTTTTCATCTAATATATATTGTCTAACCAATATATACTGTACAAACGTAGTCCAAACTTATAGAGCGTGTCCAAACTAAACAAAAAGTTTGAAAAAAATAAGATAAGTGATTAAAAAACATGAAACTTCAAACATATTTTTCTCGGTAACTATTGGTTTAGGCCATCTGCTCACTTGAAACTTTATGTTTAGTTTGATAAGCTCTACGCGCTCTATAAGTTTGGATGATGTTCAGCCGAAAACGGTGTATATGTCACCGTCAGATTGTAAACTGTCGATAGATTGTAAACAGATACTAAAATTGCAATCTACTAGGTTACGTTAGGTTTTGGTTGCGTCAATGCGAAGAGCGATGCTGATTACCTACCGGTTTTTACAAACATACGGTGATATATACGTATCTACAAATAATTTATTTATCATAAATCGAACAATAATCTAAGATTAATTTTTTAAAACATCTAATTATGTAGATCTGTTTTGATCCTTTTAATCACTTAATAAGTAATTATAGATCGTTGCTGTAAATCAATAGCGGGTAGTGACTATTAAATTTTTTCTCATTTCTATTGAAATTTTGACTTCGGCTACCTGTAATATTATGTTAGGTATTTTACAGGACTTGCAATGAGTTGTTAGTATAAATTCTCAACGTATTTCCAGCGCAGCGGCAGTTAATCGGCGAGTCCCAAGAAGGCTACTTAAGAGGGGACCGAAAGTCTCAGTAATCTGCGACTTGGATTTTCGATATATGTTTCGCGCAGAGCAGGATTTCGGGCATTACGACTGTACTAACATCACAGACCAGTCAACCTATAGACCACGCTTTAATAAACGTCAGTATGAAAACGAAATCGCCAAAAAGGGTGCGGGGAGAAGTCGGCTAGTTTTCATTAGCTCGTTCAAAATTGACAATTTAATGGCTTCCGACGTGCTTCCAACTGACCGCTCAGAAGAGACGTAGTTATGTAGTGTCACTACTTAGCCTTGGCGAATGCTACTCCCTGTCAAAGCGTGGTCTATAAGGTTGACTTGTCTGTGACTAACATGTACCTGGGGGCCTTATTATACACAACCTCACAACTCCATTAGTCCATTTTTGTGCATTCTCGCAAATTATCGTAGTATGGTTTTCATTTCAATGACATAAGAGCTATTGCTAACGTTGTTATCTCAAAATATAGATTTTATTACTGATTTTTTTCACAATTTTAAAATTTCATTTTCGTCTCGCTAGCTAGAAAAGCGGGCCTTTGTTCCTTAAAACCAGGGCGCGTAAGTCATTTTTGCTCACTCGGTGAAGAAAAGTATTTTGAATGCTAAGAATTGGCATTTCTGACTTCATTAGCTCATGAAACGTTCTGAAACTTGGAATACTCTCTAATATTTTATTTCATAAATATTTTTTTGTGTGCTCTTTTTATTTTGTATTTTAAAGACTTGATCAATAATATTTTTTTTTTCAATTATCATAAATAGTTTTACAGTTGCTTATTTACTATGTAGGAAAACATAGAAACAATATATCTAACTTTAACAATAATAATGTAATTTAATTAGTAAAACAATATCAGACATAAAGTAGAAATTTTCAATTAAGTACTTAGTTTCATTGTTATTAAAAGTTCTTATGTTATGAACCTAGAAAAAAAAACATACATAAATGGCGAATTTGATGTAAAAGTCTAAAAAGTTGAATAATGTGTGAATATAGTGTCGAAGATTGTATTTAACACCATTTGAGTCAAAGGAACAAGATTTAATGCTGAACTAAAAAAAATATCTGAAAGCCTATGAATTATTTAATGATAAGAGATTCGCTAAAGGCCCAAAGACATGTTTGGACACTTGTAAAATAGATGTATTGTTAAATCGAGTTACAATCATTTTTATCTTATCTCGTAGTTTTTCGTTAGTAATGTGAAAAGTTATATGTGTCACATGAGAGCAAAGTACTTTGTTTCTTGTGTTCGTATATCCTTCTACACTCAGAATTTTAATATAAAGTCACTCTCTACGCTCGTGGTTCAATTATAGAATTCTTCGCCTGTTCAGGATTCAAACTCAGCACTTGCAACAAAAACAAACTTTGCTCTCTTGTTGCTTAAATAACTATTATAATAGTTTTTCACATTAAATAATATCACCGAAGATACTGCGTTTTAGTCTTGAAAAAGGAAACGGAAAGCTTTCTAGGGCTGTTGTATCCTGTTATTTAAAAAAGATGTCACTACTAGTCTTACCCGGTAACATTGCTATTAAGATTGAACGTTTTGGATCTGAGCACAGAGAATCGAGTAGGTTAGAGGTGCCGTGTGACGGTATATGTTCAGAGACACGTGTCCCAAAAATAAATACAAAACAAATAAAAGTAAAAATGTTACACGTACATAAATAGTTTTAGATTTATATCATTTTAAAAAGCAGTTAAGTCATTCATCCTTTCCCTTACATTTTTGGTATAATTTGATATCGCGTTTTAAACTTTAGATTAAGAGATCTGTCTTAAGTATGCAACTTATTGCGTACTTGAATGGGACAGCGTAACCACCTACATGCCAAACCTAACCTACTCTAATGCTCTGTGGATCTGAGCACTAAAGACAGTGTTGGCAGTGTTGCCCTTGTAGTATTATAGACTTATAACAACATTCGTTAAATCAAATTAAACTGAAATTGCGTACATCAATGGCAGAAAAATAGAAATAGTCATTATTGTTAGAAATCAGAAAAGACAAAGATAAAAATAATTCAGATGAATTATTTTCAAAATTATATTAAAAACATTTTACAAAATTTTATTAATTAAAATACGAATAAACTATTTGATTTTTTGAAAACTATTATACTATAAATTTTCATGTGTAGGCTGAAAACTACCGAATTGTCAAAATCTACTAAAAATGGTCACACTGTCCATAATGCAGGTTAACTACCAAACGTCCAATTTTAATAGCAATGTAACCGGGTAGTAGAGACATATATTATATCGTATCCAATTCTACATATGAGAGATTTAAATTTATTCAACTAATTTGAAATGAATACAACACTATTACGATTGAACGAAAATTCTAGCCTTCGGACCATTCATGGTTTAAAGTAGAATTTTAAAGGCAAACAGTGCCATATAACTGGTCGATGATGATCTTAAGTAGCCTGCTTGCCATTCGCCGAATTACTATCACTAAAATTGTTTTGTTGTTGATTATTTCTATTTATATATAATTTATATAAATATTAGGACAACTGCATAGGGTCATAAAGATGACCTTATCATTTTAGTGTTGTGTAAAAGTTACCTATAACACGCAAGATTGGTAAAGATATCCTCGCAGTATAAGTTCAACATATATTTGACGTTTTTTTTTTTTTCAGCCGTCAAGTGGCGGCGCGGCGGAGGCTCCGTGTGCACTACACTGCCCGCCCAACGACGTGTGCCACAACGCCACTTGTTGTGGACCTAATCAAACGGTATAAATATTTCATTTAATTGATTTGCACATTTGAAACTCAACATCAAACACATGTTTCACACAATACAGACTTCTTAAAATCAACCTACTGCTGTCGCTAGACTTAAAAGTTAATATCAGCTGTCACTGCACTCGGGCTGTATACAGTAGACTCAAATACGAATATTCTGATATCAGGCTTTTAGGGTAAGTAACATTGAGCGCAGTGGGCTATTAACTTTTTCCTTCGTAAAGCTGTGCTATCATTTCACTGATAAGAGAATATATAGGTACAGGTCGGAAGTGGACTGCTGGCTTCACACTACCTATATATACGAAAGCCTCTCAACAAGATTACATTCATTATTTTACAAAAAAATGTTTTTTTAGGTCAATAAGAAAAAAAAAGTATGTAAATGAAAATTTAAATATAAAAAAATAGAATCAATTCCAATTTTTTTTTTAATTTCATTGTTTTGCCAACTTTAACGCCTCAAACTGCGCGAGAACATGGCTACAAACCTACTAGACTATAGAAACGACATGTATTAGATACCTATAACTATTCATATGACATTTTTTATCAGCAGATGGTTTCTCAAAAACGGTAGATCTAACAAAAAATTAATTTGAAAGAATTATTTTTATGATGAACAAATTCTATATGAAGCGGGAGAATAGTATAATTGTATATACTATAGATACGCCTTTCAAATCGGCGCAGAGTGTTGTCTGGCCAGATGTCGTTATTCACAATAATATTAATAGACCATACATTAAACCTGATCTCACCTATTCCACCCATCTTTTCCCCTGAAATTTTTTTAGTTGTTTTAGATATTGATGTACCACTCACACTGCCATTTTTACTGCCTGTGGTATTTACTTGTAGTGTAGAAATAACTGTAAAATCGGAAACTTTTTTGCGTCAAATTTCGAAATCTAGGAAAAATGGTTAGTAACTTTTTGACATGGTTTTAGTAATATTAAAAAAAAAATCCCATTTTATGGTCCAGTTTTCAAATAGTTTTATTTATATTTCAATTACAGTATATGATTATTTCATCCACAATTGCTTTAATATTTTACAAGGAGTTGCGAAGAGAACACCTGAAAAAGTGCAGTGAAGCTACATCCAAACCCGCTCCCCGCACTATCCCTCCCCTTGGATGGACAAAGAGTTATTCCAGAAACTGAATTATTATTATACTAATTAAAGTCAAGGAATTAAGATAATTAATAGCTCAACGCAAATGCAAATATCGTCATGGAACAGTAATCTTAGTTTAATAAAATTTAATTTTATTATCTTAAAATAAACTAATTGCTTCGAATGTAAAGATAAATTTTGAGATTTTACGTTCACTTACACTGAAGATATCGAAATTAAAATTTTTTTTATTAACTTTATTTCTAGTTAGCAACTATTTATAGTTAATTGTTAGTCAGTTGAATTTAAACCATATTTAAAAATTTAGTTTCAGTCAGGTGACAAAACGATATTTTGGATTGCAGTTTTATCTGAATTTTTTACATTTATTGTCTTTTATCTGACTTCATTAATTTATGTTCATCCTCTTAATTTTTTTTTTTTTTTATAGTTTATCTTTGCTTTTTATATGATTTAGTGGAATAATTTATAAATCCTGTTTTAAAAATGAGTCTTTGCTATAACAATGCCTCTGTTGATTATTTTTATTATTAATCTTAATATTAATTTAGTTTACAAAGTTATTATTAGATTGTATAATCCGAGTTTATTTGTTTAATCTACGATTACAAATGCTCCCAATTTATAATAGTTGATTAATTGTATGAAATTATTAATATATATATTTGATTTTTAATTCGGTGTTTAGAACTACAGAATAACTACAGAAATTGTTAAACTGCTTCAAGGTGATTTTTCATTTTGTTTTCAACTTTAGTACGAACTGATATTCACATTCTTTACATGTAGACTAGGATCACCTCAGTAAATTGTAATAAATAGGTTCAGTTATTTAGATTGTATAGTTTAGTTTGTGTATATTTTGATTATATTTTAATGTAGGGGAAATGTCTCACTACTGTCATCTTAATTATACAAAGTTGTCCATTCATCGTAAATCTAGTTTCTAGTAGTAATAACTAAATTAAGAGTACAGACAGAATACATAGGTATAACTTATATATTCGTGACCCTTTGTTTGCGTTGTGCGTTCTAGTAATTTTTAATGTGTCCACAGGACCGGAACACGCCATCGCCCGGCGTCACTCCGTACCTTTGCAGGCAACGGAACATGGGGTCGCGTACTGAGTCTATGAATTCAGGAATCGCGGGCGGCTGCGGGGCGAGTAATACGACGACGGGGACGAGACACCTCGACGCGTTAGAAAGTGGGTCCCTACTACCTGCACCCGCCGACACTCGCATCACAGTCTGACCCCCACCTATTCCGCGTAAGCATCAGTCCAATACCCTATAACAATATAATTAATGTATAAACAATTCACCGAGTTCGTGTGATTGTATATCCTCTGGTGTGATCAGAAGGAGAAGTTGGAGATGGTGGCGTGTTAAAATACCTAAGTCGGCTCTAAGTTTGATCATAGTAAGATTTTGTCTTGTACCAAATATAGCCAGGAAATACTTATGAATAAATAACCTTAAATTCAGGTCACAGTAGGTTAAATATATCAAAACTTCGTATTGTAACGACTTTTTTAAACGGTCGTTTATCTTATTTCAGAAAACAGTCTATAAATTATATTCAAAGGAAATGTAACGTAAGAACCGTCAGTATTTTGAAATGTATTGTGGCATAAGAGGCTGCCAGAAAATGAATCTTTAATTTCGGAAACTTATTGCCCGTATCCGGTACAAAGCAACAAATCAAATTTGTTATTGTTAATTAAACAAATGCAGACACGCATCAATGAGACAGACTCGATGAGCCCAAGTACAGTACTTGTTATAGACGTGTGCCGCCCTGAAGTACGATGCACATATGCCTTATTGCGCAGATCCACCGTATGTACTTCCCGTCACAACGCTTCTATAGAATTATCTTGAAATGAAATGAAATGAAATGAAATATCTTTATTGCCACATTAACATGAAAATAAAAAACAATTTAGAACAATATTTAAAAAAAAAAAAACATGACAGTAAAATTTAAATTATAAAATGAAAAGAAAAAAGATACAAAACAATAAAATTACACTTGCATAATCAAGCATGTATTATGGCAAATGGAATCGGCTCAGCTGTTGCCAGTCCGCCATAGTGGCAGGGCCAGCGCTGGTATTCTGCCGATCCCAGAACTTACATTAGATACACACACACACACACACACAACACACGCATACTCACCCTCACACACACACATATACACCTATATACACTTACATATATACACATATATATCTCCATACACCAACACACACACATACATTCACACATGTGATACAAGAAAAGGTCCAATAGTATCGCAGCAGTAATCCAGTTAATGTAGACCATAGATCAGTCACTCCCCCCTCCCCCCCCCCCCCCCTACCCATAATCAGATAGCACATCAAATCAACAGACGCGCACAAATCTCGCTCTTCTGTGTAAATATGAGTAATTACCTGTGTTTGTAAATTTTTTTGTAATTATTTTTAAAAGTATTACATGAACATTCCTTTAGCGGTGGTGGTAGTGTGTTCCAGATTTTAGCAGCTTTAAAACCAAAACTTCCTTTAGATCCCTGTCTTTTAAATAAGGGAAAAATAAGTTTATTTTGGTTCATCGGGCGAGTAATTATCTGGTGCCGACTTTTGTTCCATTTTAATTTGTCATAAAGATAGTTAGGCCTTTTATAACTAATTATTTTCTTGACAAAACACGCTAAATGTATCTCCCGTCTAGCAGACATTCGTAAAATATTTCTGCCATCCAGGAATGGACTCACGTGTGCCCGACTTGGTATCTTGAAGCAGAAACGCGCGCAAGCGTTTTGTACGCGTTGTATAGCACTTTCTGTTTTGGCTAACAGTCGTGGTCCATATACGACATCACAATAATTAAACGATGACAAAACAAGAGATTCCGTGAGAAGTACTCGAATATCCGTGGACAGAAATTCGCGTATGCGGTACAAAACTTTTAATTTAAAAAATGCATTTTTTATTTTAGTATGTACATGTTCGTCGAAACGTAGTCTCTGGTCTATCACTAAACCGAGATTTCTTGCTGTAATTACTTTATCTATAAGGGTATTTTCTATTTTTAGAACAGGATTACGCAATTCTACATTTTCACATTGTCGTTTTGTAACTAATATCATGAATTGTGACTTTACAGGATTTAAGTGTAAAGAATTATTTTTCGTCCAAATGAGTATTCTTTTCAAGTCTTCGTTTACAGATACTTCAGCTTGTCTAGTTTCGAGTGCGTTAAAAGAATTATATATTTGTGTATCGTCCGCGTATAAATGTACTTTGCAGTTTGTTATTTGTTGTGGCAAGTCTGCTGTAAATATTATAAAAAGATATGGGCTCAAAATCGACCCCTGGGGAACCCCTCTTTGAAGCATTTTAGTTTCCGAATGCTGATGTATCCCATCCTCATCAATTGTCGCTACGTATTGTCTCCTACTACATAGAAAAGACTTGAACCACCCATTTGTTTCTTTAGATACACCGTAGTATGATAGTTTTGCTAGCAGCAGAGGGATATTCACACAGTCAAAGGCGCGCGAAAAATCGAGCATAACCAGTACACTACTGAGGCCCCTATCTGACGCCACAATGATGTCGTCTATGACGTGTGTTAAAGCCGTTTCTGTTCCATGGTTGCTTCGGAAGCCCGACTGGACAGATGGTAGGAGATTGCTTTGTTCCATATATTCACGAAGTTGAGCTTGAATAGCTTTTTCGACTATCTTAGACATAACAGGTAAAATACTTATCGGTCTGAGATCCTTTAGTTCATTGATGGAACTTTTTTTTGGGATCGGTTTCACCACAGCCAACTTCCAGGTCTCCGGAAAAACACTGTTACTTATTGATTCGTTAACAATATACGTTATAATTGGTAAGGTGACTGTGAGGGTCATACGTATCATTGTTACTGATATAGCATCATGGCCAGAAGCATTGGTTTTAATACTAGTAATGAATTTAAGTATGTCGGCTTCCGAGCAGGTTTTGAGGTTAAATTCTTTATCGGTCCCCTTGAGAGTAAGAAAATACTTTAAAGTGTGCGCGTCTGTCGAGGAATCTCCAGGTAGGTCCAGGAAAAAGTCATTAATTTTATTTGGCTCATTTAAATTGTTTGGTATGACACTATCACATAAATCAACTGAAAGACAACTTTGTTTTATATGTGTCCACATTTGACGCGGATTATTTTTATTATTATTTATATAAAACGAATAGTAGGCCGATTTTTCTCTTTTTATAGCGGCCGTTATATAATTTCGTAGCTCTCGATAGTAGTGGAGATGTTTTTCTAGTTTTGATTTGCGCGCTCTTTTCAAAGCTGAGTTACGGAGCGATATCATTTTTTTAATTGTCTCTGTAATCCACGGATGAGGTGGCTTAATAACTCGAATGCGACGCAGAGGGGCATGCCTATTGAAAATTTCTGTTATTATAGCATTAAAAGCATTTACCATTTTATTTATGTCGTCGCACTTAGTTATATTCGACCATGATGCTGCTTTGAGATCGGCCTCAAAGGCGTTTTTATCTATTTTATGTAACAACCTTGAAGTTATGTATTTTGGTGTCGGATTTGGTTTTTTAAAATTAAAATTAGCAATAACCAGACCATGGTCACTAAGATCTGGATTATGATGTACGGTTACATTGCTACAGCGATCGGGACAGTCGGTTATGATAAGGTCAATAAGCGTTGAACATGATTCCGTTACTCTAGTTGGTGTAGTTACGACCTGTTCTAGATTTCTTTGACTGAGAAACGCACGCACGTCAATAGCCGCCGGCCTTTGCGACTGCAGTAAGTCTACATTAAAGTCTGATAATATACATAGGTAGTCACAATGAGCGGCACAGTCTATGGACGCGCCTAGAGCGTCGAGTGCTTGCTCCGGTGATAACCCCGAAGGTGGGCGGTACACCGCGGCGAGAGCCAACCGCGTTCCTGGTAACTTTAACTCTATCCATAGTTGTTCAAGTTCAGACGCAGGATGCGCCAGCACGCGCACGCGTAGCCCACGCCGCACGTAAAAACCAACCCCACCGCCCCGCCCCCCCGCTCGAGCCGCATGCTTCAACACGTATCCGGGCACCGCAGGAGCATACTTTTCTTCGTCCTTCCTTAACCAAGTCTCATTCAATGCTAGGATATCCGGGGCAAAATTTTGAATGGCAACAATGAGTTCGTCCTGGCCAGTATTTAACGATCTCACGTTTAGTAATCCCAATTTTAAATTTTTATTATTTATTTTGTTCATTTTTAGATTCATACAATATTATGAAATTATTATTATGTCTGTATATAGTGATAATCTGTATATAAATTAGGCTAGATAACATTTTTACTATGTTACCAATATTACCGAATATACCGAAATTGAAATACGCATGAAACATGTTTGAATTAAAGAGTTCAAATACAGACATTACAAATTTATTGAAAGCGAAAGAACGAGAATTGCGCACAGCCTCCTCAAAGATATGCCATAAATGCGATAGCACAGTGAAATAAATAAAATAATTCAATACATTAAAAGACAACCCATAAGAACACAGCCGACAGCAGTTTCGAACAAATTTCAGCCTGTACGAGTATCTTCGGAGAACCGTTAATACATTAAATTTCAAGCAATCAATCGTGTATACATGGCAATGACACATGGACGTAGAACTTTCCATACAACAATAAAACAGTAACTGTAAGCAATTAGCACATTCCTTAAATTTTCTCACTGTATCACAACGTACCACACACAAAAAAAATACCCCAAGTATAATATATCCCCATACGTGGGGCATATTTACATCCGAACAATCCCAGAAATTCAAATTACATAAAAAACAATAAAATAAAAATATAATAATGAAAACAACAATAATAACAAATTCATATATATACACACTCATAAACCATACATATATATACTCCCACATACACACACACATACATATATACACATTCGTATATACCCATGAACACATGTATTTACACAGACGCATGTACAAAAAATAAACCCTTACACAATAATTCAATGCAGTAACCCGATCGCTACAAAGCAACGACTTCACCATAATACCTATATATAGTTTGAGGTAAATACAATTTTTAAAATCGTTATCATTGCAAAACAATTTCCCCATTTGTTTCAATTCAATACAAAAGCAAACAGAGGGATCAAATAAGTAGTCGTATAGATCTAACCACCTTAGTCATATTTTATGCAAATCTTCATCAGTTTTTATTTGTAGTACTCGTGCTTCGTCATTTCTGCGTAGTAGAATTGATGAGTTCTTAATCCAGATGTACTTGTAGCCTTTTGCTTTTGCTTTCTCTCGTGCCTTGCCGTATAGTATTTTATTACGCAGAGTGAGATGCTCGTTGATGTATAAATATCCCGATGCGGCGGCGCCAGCAGCCGACGTCGCAGGGAACAGCGTCGCAATGCTAAGGTTGCGTCGCACGCGAGCCGCCGTTATCATCTCGTCACGCAGCCGCCTCGAGACAAATTTTATAATGATATTTCTAGGTCGATCACTTTTTGAAGCATGCGACACCCGGTGCGCGTAATTTATAGCATCTACCGAAAAGTCCGTACCGACGAGATTTCCCACTTCACGAGCGATTTGAATTAGATTTTCTCCTTTTTTTTCGGGAATATTCTGTATTTCGACATTACACTCTCTGGACCTCTGATCTAAGTCCTCAAATTTCAACCTCATCAACTCCAGATCGTTACGCAGATCACTGTTTTGAATCTTAAGAGTTTCGAGATTCCCATTTGTCTCGCTCATACATAGTAGCTTTCCCTCCACGCCGGCAATCCGTTCCTCCCATAAATTTATTCGATTCGACATTGAGGTTAGTTCAGCCTTTATAGTCACTAAAGCGTCTTTTACGTCCGCTCGCCATTCATCGCGGAGACTACAAAATTTCTGGTCCATGTATGAAATCAGGGCATCGGTATCCACATTTAAAATCGAGTGCTGGGTATCATCCCGACTAGGGGTCTGAGTCTTTTTTATTTTGCACTTTGAACACTTCCACTTATTTTTATTCATGGGTAGTATTTTTCTGTAGTCTGTTTCCGACAATCCGGCACATGTGTAATGCATAACTGTGACGCAACCGACGCATTTGATTAAATCTTTTTCATTAATACTGTTACTGCATATGGAACAATTCATTTTTATATGATAGATATATCCGATAAAAAACAAACGATTATCCTGAGCACGACTGCGCCCCCTCTTGATTTTTTATCTAACTAGACTTAGGTATATCAATTAAGCCGCTAATACCGCTAACGGAGGTACCCAATTTATTAATCTTCAGTAGATGTCGCTATCTTTGATCAAATTAATTAATTAATTTTTTTCCGATGTAGGTATGTAAATATATTCAATATTTTGGTTTATAATATAAATTTCCTTTTACTATTATTTATATTTATTATTCTATAAATTTGATTTAAAACATAACTCGACGAAGCAAAAACTCACGTTGCGCCGTCCCAATGGGTTCCAGAATTTTGAAAAACTCGCCGTTAATTCTATTGTCCCCAGGCAACACGAATCCAGGATTATTGCGAGGGCCAGGCACAACACTTTATCTTCCCTAAGTTTCGCGTACTGTATCGCAACGATCCAGATTGTTATATTATAGACAGAATGATTGTTTCTGTTAAATTATTAATATTAATATATCATGTATAACTACCGCACGTACGCTCCGCTACCTGTATCTGCTGTATTGTATTGTCTGCTGTATTGTATGTATCTTATATTACATTTATTGATAAAAATGTGAAAAATAAAGGAATCAGTCACAATTTTTTTTTCTAAATCTATTACAATTTTTAATTTATTTTTTTTGAGTGTGCGTCACTCTGCGCTTATATTAAATAATTGTTATACAACAAACCAATATTTAATTAAAAAATATAATTTCATAATTTGATTTACTAGCTTTCTAATGAATTTATTGATAAATAAAATGATTCTTTCCTACCTGGTTATGAAAAAAAAGCAATCACACAAAAAAAAATGTTAGTTTAAAAAAAAAACATGTTTGTTATACATGTTAAACTGTCAATAAGACCATATTATTATACTTTTATTGGATACTTTATGTTTACTTAAATAAATGGTGAGAATATCTTAAAAATTTAGCTCTACGTTAAAGTGCCGTAAAACAAACAGCAAAGGTACCCCTTGTTGCCAATATAGAGAGGAACCATTAAAATTTGCAGTTCCTTGGTGCAGCTCGCAGACAGGCCGAGCGGGGGTAACAAAGAAGCGATTTTTTTTACAGCATTATAATACAGACCTAGATTTTTATGAGGTTCCCACGATTTAACTACATTAACATAGAGTTTCTTATTAAAGTACAATAATATGATCTTAACAACTTAGTGTTTTCGATGTCTGAGTAAAATTTCAAAGATATATGTTTTTTTAATTAATTTTCTTTTGTACCAAAGACCATTTTATTTATTTCCATTATAAGTAAATTCAGTTTTTAAAATATATTTTTCAATTAACCATAGGTTTATTATGAAAAAATGATTTAATGTGAAGTGCAAGTGACAAAAAACCTATAAATAAGTGGGGAACATTGTATATGACAAGTACTGTAATATAATAGTTACGTGCCAGTTAAATAATATTATTTGTATATAATTTGAATAATCAATTTGTAAATTAAATTCTTTTAAACCCAATAAACTTTTGTTTGTAAATTATATCCAAAATACAAAGCGTTTTTGATGAATTAGGTGTAGAAAATTTGTAAATACAATGCATGAGCATCCGTTGTCAAGATAGCCTCGTTTCTTAGTTAAATCAAATGTGAAATTGATAGATGAAATTTCATTCTATTTATATTATTGTTAAGACATATAGGTATGGTAATTAATTTGAAAGGTTTATTGAGGTGGTATATATTACGAAATATTGTTTATAAATTATTAAATTTTATTGTATATAAAGTTATAATTGACATTTTGTTTTAAATGAATTGCTAATGGTCTTTAGGTAAATCTAAAATCTGGTCATATGTACGGTGTTTGTTTAATGTAAACCGAAACTATGAAAACTGATATGCTGGTTTACGACAAAACCATAATGAGACAGTGTTGTACTGAATGCATTTAATTATTTTAAACAAGAATTAGGTAAATATATACTGCTGGTTGGTACGCTTATCAGATGACCTTATATCACTTTTAGGCCCTAAGAGTTATCCAATTAGTTAAAAAATGATACTCGCAAAACTAAAAATCGAAAGGAATCTCTGTGCCAAGTTTAAAAAAAACCGTTAAAAAATAACGCAGTTAGAGTGCGATCAGACTGTTGGACGGACAGCTTAACTTTAAAATTGTAAAGTACCAGGGGTATTTAATAATTGTAAAAATTTAGACAAATTTTCATATTTATGTATCATTGAATGAACAATAATTTTTTTTTTCAGTCGTAAATGCTTAAAAAATGTGTTGTAATAACTTAAGTTTAATCAAAATGGGAGGAATGACCTAAAACAGTATTGATATCGCTCGGCTCGCTTCTGTAATCTTATCTTCATTTTGATAACCGATCTTGACTTAGAGTGTGGTACTTGTAATTATATTGAATTTGTACTTTACAAAACAAACACTCCTTACAATGTAGCATTTCTAAATTATACGTTTATGTTTCAGTTTTGTTACACAATGTACACATAGTAACTAGGTACTTTGGCACGCAATACTGTATAATCGTTTGCACTAGGATGCGATTTTTGTCATTGGAAATGACTTTCATTTCGTTGGAGTATAGGGGGTCATTTGGGAGTTTTGTGAGACAGGCAGATTGCACAAAGAGTTTTCGAGATATCGGGATGAACGTGGTGTCAAAAGTCGCAGCTCGACGAGTTCTACAAGATGGTATAAGAAAATTTGGAAAAAGATCAAAAACAAAAAAATGTCGGCCAAAAACGAAAAAAATCGCAATTTTTTTCCCCGATTTTGATTTGGGAGCCCGATATCTCGAGAACTAGGTCAGAATAAGAAAAAAATAAAAAAAAGGCTCTGGGTAATTAGCCGGGGCATCGATTGAGATCAAAATTGTTAGAATCGGACAACCGGAAGTTGTGGTTAAGGGTGCCCTTATTTGGAAGTCGGATAGGCGTCGGTGTTACATTTCGTACTAATTCGGTTTGTTCGATCGAAATGTCACATTTCGAAGTTTTAAGCTTATTCAGATACAGTTGTGTTATTTTTTTGCGAATAAAATTTATTTCGAAAAATTTTATCCAAAATATGTGTGTTTACTTTATTCCGTTAGGTTCATTTCCAATGTCGTAAGAAGTTCGTGCGAAACAGGAGATCCGTTGTTTTTTTTTTTTTTTATGGAATCTAGTAAATGTTTGTAACTTATTAAAGATAATAATTGTGATATTCCTAAAGCCGATTTAATTCACATCACAATAATATTAATTTTTATATACTTGTAGGAGAAAAAATGTGTGATATGGTATAATTCATTTTATATACTATAAGTAAAGAAACCATAAAACGCATATATGTATGACAGTTGAATTTGATTATTATTATAGAATGCACAGATGTAAGAAACTAGACTCCCTGTCATTGAACAAAAGGAACAACCAATGAAGCACCGCTGTGGCGGCCACGTAATGTGTGTAGTGGAACTTACCAATATACTGGCCGTCGGTAGGCTTACTATGGTATGAGTGTGTTCAAGATTATTTACTAGGTTTTTCACCTTTATATATATTTTATACATAAAGGTAAAAATTTATAAAAGGTATTTTTAAAAGGTAATTATTTACTTTATATATATTTTTTACCTGATTTACAAGGAAACCACATTCGAGTATGACTAGGTTCACAATAGACTGAAGCCGTTTTTTCGTATCACACCCAATGACATATAAGGCAGATTCTCGAAAAAAATGTCGGGCGTAAAAAAATTTATTCACGTCCGGTTTCCACTTCCGGTTGTAGGTAGCCGCTACGAGACCAGTAAACTTAAGGTACGGTGTACGTAGTCCAAACTTAAAGAGCATGTAGAGCTTACCAAACTAAACAAGAATTTTCAAGTTAGCAGGTGGCGGAAACTAACAGTTACCGAGAAAAACACTTTTAAAGTTTAATTTTTTATATTTTTTTCATGACGCTCTGTTAATTTGAACTTCGTTCAGCGGAACACCAGATGTATATAAAACGGTTCGGAGGAAGGTATGGTCAGAATTGACGACATGAAAGTCAAAATTTTAGAGATGCATTAGAAAAACGACCTCAGCCGACAGTCTATTATGCATATGGAGTGACGTCTCCGACATATTTATTTTAGTATTAGGTATTAAAGATATTCACAAAATCAGTTATATACCGTAAGCGTACAGATCCATTCCATTACAGGCGACAAAGAAGTACGAAAACTAGACAATGTCGATTCTACTTCAGCGAGTGGATATATACTCGCTCAGTTAATAAAAATAGTCGCTGAGCGAATAGAGTTTGATATATAAAATCTTTCGCCTGTAATCTACACGCAGCCGTATAGCTGGAATGTCTATACATTTTAGTACGAATAGATTTTAGTGTTTGTAACCTTACTTTGTTTGTATTATGGCGAAAATTTTGTAATAATTCGAAACTACGCATTCTATCGGATGTTCGAACATCTCATAAATACGTTGATTTATTGCAACTGGTCTGTGATTTGCATTTCTTGTTATATTGTTTATTTTTGTAAAATTAATCCAAAGATCGAAATATAATGTAATAGTGTACTTAAAAAAAAAAGCTATACATTCGACTGTTGTACACGTGCTCAATAAACAGGTTTTTATTAGATTTTATATGTCGGTATATCAATCGCCAGTTAGAAGTATTCACATCCACTAAAAGGTCCGACAAAGCGAAATAGTTTTTGTCTATTCCTCGGAAAAAGTTGGGTTTGAGATGACAATGATATACCAATGCTGGGGACTGTGTGTGTGTTGGATATTCGTTTTGATGAAAGTCTGTGAACGAATGTCTAATATCGAATGTTTAACCTATTTGCTACTCATTAACCATATTTGGTCAGATTGAAGGTCACAACCCATTTAATTAAGAAAGACAATTGATCTATAATCATTGATGACTAGTTAAAAGGCTAATAAAATTATACTTAAATTTGTGATCCTGTTAATATTTAGGTAAGGGAGAACCAGCATTTTGTAGAATACTTTAACGTAGTGCAATAAAAGAATATGCAGGTGAAAAATTATGCAATAATATTTTGAATAGGCAATCACATAGAGGCTTCGAGATCTGCACTATCTTTGAACTTAAAATTATGCGAATATATTATTTTGTATAAATAAAATGAAACACGATTATAATGCCTGAAAATTTCAATGACATTTAATGATTTTATCAGTCACATAGTGTGTTCAGTAGTCCACCTAAGAATGTATGTAAATATATAGATATGCATATTCATACGAAATATGTTTTATGTATAGACTTTTATAAGGCATTGGTAGCTTATACATTTTGTTATTTAATAGAGACGCCTAAATAGATATAGAGCGCGGTCTGAAACGCAAACAGTTGGTCACTGGAATCTGTTATATGAGAAGATGGTCTGTTCTAGAACCAAGATCTAATGTTTATCTTTTCAAATTATTTCCAAATTAATCTAGAAAATAATCCACATTAATTACTACACGTTATTATACAGTTACGGCTTTAAAACTTTAAAAGTACATTATAGATACACCTTACGAACTGGCACAAGGTCACTTTCTCTAGTTGAATTTCAATGATAAAAATATGATGTTGTAGTGCCAAATTAGGTATGTGTAGTATTTCGTAGGTATTTTTTATATATTTTTGTCTAAATATATATATATAGGGTAATTAAAAAATAAATACTTTATTTAGTTTTTATATTCACAAAATATTCAACAAATAACTCAAATTTTACATTAGCAAGGTCAGATGGTCTGTAAAATCGTTTACCTCTGCAAAAAAATAATAATGAGGACGCCTGGTTTATGTGAATTATCAAAATTACTATTATTATTGGGAATAAAAAATACTTTTAATTTTAGTTAAATATTTTTAATTTGATGTCTCATCAGATATTGATGGGTTCTGTTATCCATCTTCCAGCTCCATCATTAGACCCTCGTCACTATAGAAGTCCTCTTGAAGAGAAATCTTTTGAGCTAAAACTCAATATGTTTAGCCATTAAAGGGTTCTGTCAGCCACTTTCCAGCTCCAACATCAGATCAGCTCGATGGTACCTAAGTTTATCCCTTATTCAACATGCTAGCTAGAATATGGGCTAAAAATTTCATTAAAAAATAAATAAAGAAAGGCTGTGAAAAAGATTGTTAGAACCATTTATAGGATGATTCGTCGAAAACAAAGTGATTTTAGAATCTTTATTTGCTTTTCCAGTACGAATTGTACATGTAGCTCGCAAGGAATTATACTCCACGCTGAATATTCGTAACATCAAGTAGCGTATATTTGGTCTGCGGCGTATATTTTTATTGTCATAACGCGGTCTCTGTGTACGTTACTAATATATCAAGAAGAAATGTCGTTGATATATGAATGGTTGGATTCATATGTGTTTCACGAACGATATGTCATCGAAAATAAATACACAAAAATCTTTTTTCAATACCTAATATAAAAATGTGTTTTAATAATAAACCTCAGAACGGTTTTTTAATTAGCATCACTTTGTAAATACTTCACATACCTAATTGAAGAATCTTCTTGCTTTGCAAATTTTGTTAGAGTCATATGTGCCACTTGCGTTTTGGAATGCGTGCTCATAACTATAATTTTTTCTTCACTTTGGTAGAGATCGCGTCCAACTTCATGGCGGATCTGAATACAACGCTATATGCGTGCTTGCGTAGGTACAGTCATAAACTTACTCCTCGCTCCACTGCGTCCCGTTACACCTAAAACTGGTTACTGCGAGGCGACTTGTGCCTACTTTCGGATCCGCCATAAAGGTTGATTGTAACTGTACCTAATATATGTCAACCATCTTATTTGTCTGTCAAACTCACTAACTTAATTCTGTACACATTGTATTCAGTAAATATAAATAAAATCAAATATGTTTTATGTACAAAAAATGTAGAGAGCTATACAGTGAGCAGGCACAGCCTCGAAATTATTTATAATTACTTAGTAATTTATAAATATTTATAATTAAAAAAAAAGAACATTTTTGATTGTTTTATGGAATGGATTTGGTTGAAATCGATTTGAGAATGTTAAATGAATGTGAAGTGTATTTTCACAGTTAATAAAAATACTTATTTTATGATTTTTTTCATTTTAATCTCGCATGACTTGGAACCATGTTTGAAATTGATTGCTTTCACCAAAGTAGATATATTGAAAGAACTTTATAAAAGCAGAAGCAGGATAAAATTTAATCATGCTTTGACGTAGCCGGCATCATGAGTACTGAACTTCAGAGCCGCACAGATCGGTGACAAGTACCTATCGTGTATAGAGGTATCAAAATGTCAAAAGAGGTAAAGTAGCGCTGTATGCTAGCAAGATTCTGGGCAACCTGTGTTAGCTATAGTTGGATGACCATGATGGCCAACGTCTCCGTTAGTTTCTAATTTTAGCGATAAACAAGCCTTTGTACTGTAAAATCGCAAAAGTAAATCCCAAAAAAAGTCATGGTGAAAATGGTGCGGGATAATTTGCCGCCGCTAAGTTTTTTTATCGGTATTCGCACAAAGAGTAGATACGTATACTTTGCTACTTTTGACTTAAACAATCTGGGTAGGTACCAAGTTATCGAAAACTACAAAAAGGTACACTTTCGGTTTTATGTTGATCAATAAAAGTTTATTAGATGTTGATCAACTCTCGTGGATTCGGCGTATTAATAAATGAAAACCATTCTATATTGCTCCAACACGTTTATTTTATATTGATAAGCTATAGGTGCTTAGGTGCATTTCAGTGATTATAATACCATGCACAATAACTATCGAAGATATTGTTTTTTTTTTTCATATTTTTAATACATCACTTTTAGCTAGAAAATCAAGATGCATAATGTTTATTTTACAGTTATTTCCTCTGATAGAGTAGAGCTGAGGGTGTCCTGATAGGTATTAGCCTGACGTCTCCACTGACCGTGTTAACCACCCAGTACTCTCTGCCATTAACAATCTTCTTGTCTTTGACGCTTCGGTACCGCGAATGCCGTCCGAACAAAGATTCGTACGGTGGTGGTTGACTGTCACCAAATGCGGTTTCATTGTAACCGCTGGAATCGAATTTTTTAGACTTGCCATATGTGAGGTTAACGTTGTAGTATCTTCTAAAGAAAATCTGTAATATAAAACGCTATGTATGAGATGATTTGGTTGAAGTTTTTGACTTTTTTCTAAAAGAATAATTATTTGTAATTTATAGTTAAACGTATTTTAATTACAATTTACAAACCGATTTGTAAACTGTTATTTCTACTAAAGGGGATTCTTTGAAGGTATGTATAAGAAAATTAACGAGCCATAGTTCATACATCCCAGCTAAATAATGAAATCAGTGGCGACTTTGCAGGTGAAACAAGTGAGGCTCAGCCTCACATCACTGAACTGAACAAAATGACACCGCGAACCAAATGTTTGCGCCAAGAGTTGTAGTCGACCGGCAACAACTTATTCAGTCACTCGCCTGTGCTCATCGCGACTGCATGCCAAAAACGTGATTGATTAAAATTAAAAAATGCCGTCGAGGGTGTTAAAAATGTGTAAAAATCAATCAACTGCGAAGAAAAAAGATAGTGGCATAACATATTGTTCATAATTAAACAAAACAAAACTAAAACCATCCATGTATAATATGTATAAATACAATATAAGTACAAAATTTCAAGATATTTAATCCTGAATGTGTCTTGTAACAACTTCGTAAAATGCTTTCTTACGTACAATGGTATATTACAGTGCGTCTACAAGCATTCTAACAATAATTTTAAAAAAATGACGCTATTACTATTGGTTCTAAGACTGATATTATTTTTTTAAATATCCAACGACGATGCCTAAAATTAAAATTCCGGCATGTGACATCACGCTATAAGGATTTTCAAAATCTATACTAATATTATAAAGCTGAAGAGTTTGTTTGTTTGTTTGTTTGAACGCGCAAATCTCAGGAACTACTGGTTCGAATTGAAAAATTCTTTTTGTGTCGGATAGTCTATTTATTGAGGAAGGCTATAGGCTATATGTATAAAATAATACTATCTGTGTCTGTCCATTTGAGCAAATCTCCAAAACGGCTAAACTGATTTTGATGAAACTTCACAGATATGAAAAGGAAGTGATCAAAAGTGACATACACTACTTTTTGTATATCTGTATGTACGTCTATCTGTCTATTCGAGCTAATCTCCAAAACGGTTAAACCGACTTTAATGAAATTTCACGGGTATGTAAAGGAGGTGGTCAAAAGTGACATACGCTACTTTTTGTCCGTCTGTTTGTCTGGACGTCTATGTGTCTATTCAAGCTAATCTTCAAAACGGCTCAACAGATTTTAATGAAACTTTGCAGACGTGAAAGAAGGTTGTCAAGAGTGACATCAGCTACTTTTTGTGTCTGTCTGTCGTTTGTCTTCACTGAGCTATCAACGTAGATAAAGCCGAAACTACTAAGTCTAGGAAGACGAAATTTGGAACAGTGGTTTATTTCATAACGTATCAATTTTTAATGAAAGGAATATTTGGAAATTTCAAATTTAAGGAGGGAGGGACGGAAGGGCTTTGTATGAGTCTTTGTTCTTTAAAGTTAGAAACATAAAAATTTTGACATAAATAAATAATGATGTCTTTCAGGGTTTTTTGGATTTCCACATTTTAAGGGTGGAAAACGGGAGGTGAAAAATATGGGAGTATCGGTTTTCCTAAAGGAGTGGGGAGAATGAAGATTGAAAGTTTGAATGGGTGTACCCAATATTAGTTTCAGCAAAAAGTATGTAGGTATAAACAATTTCGAAAGTTAATACTACCTAAAACAGGAATGTGTAGTCTACGCAAGCGAAGCTGCGGGCGGTCGCTAGTATTATATATACCTACATACATAACTCATACGACACATAGGTAAATCATGCCTACGTAAAATAAAAAAATCCCTATTAGTTTCATAAAATTTCCTATTCTTTCGAAAAAAATATAACGGACTTTAGAAAAAAAAATTGGGAATGGTCAATTGCGGAACATTGTTGCTTCATTAACAATATTGAGGGAACGGGAAACGGCGACGCTGGTTTTATGCAAATAAAGCATAGCCAATCCGGTGCTATAAAGTGTGTCACCTCTGTTATAAAAGTAGCGGTGGCGGCAGCAAGGCCCGCCAGCATGATGTAGTAAGTCATCAGCAAATCGGTGTTACGAAGACGTCGGTCCGTGGACTGCAGATCGAGTGGACAGATTTTTGTGCTTGGCAGATCACGATGTATTAAAAATTTGATCATACCAGCTTCCACTAGTGAATTCAACCTGTTAAAATAAAGCTACATTATCAGCAGGTAATATGGGCTGTAGGTATTTTATTAAAAAAAAAATAGAGTTCCCTACAAAAATTACAATGAAGTAACGCAACAAGATATCAAGCTTATAAAAGTCATTATTTGGCGTGCGCTGGGAAAACTATTGATAATACATAAACACAGACAAGTCAACCTTTAGACCACGCTTTAATAAACGTCAGTACGAAAACGAAATCGCCAAAAAGTGGCGGGTTGCGGGGAGAGGTCGTCTAGTTTTCATTGGGTCGTTCAAAATTGACAATTTAATGGCTTCCGACGTGCTTCCAACTGACGGCTCACTAGTGACGTAGTTATGTAGTGTCACTACATAGCCTTGGCTAATGCCACTCCCTCTTAAAGCGTGGTCTAAAGGTTGACTTGTCTGTATACATATAGTATATGTACCTACTACATGTTTGCAGTACTCATTATTACCCACAAAAAAAAATTCGCGACGCTATGTTGTCTAACTATTAAAGTCCCAATAACCGTGTTTTTGTTCATATTAGTCAATCATCACGGATAGAATCGAAAGATGACGACATTCCTATCATGATTAATCATCCAACATGGAACATCCCACATAGCGCCGTCTAGCCCCAAAATTAGCAAGTATTGTGCTTGTGTTATGGGTTACTAGAAAACTGATATTACATAATTAAATTTTCTTTATGATATATACATATACCTATAAATATTTAATATTACACCCAGACACGGGATTAAATACTGAAGCCTGTTCATGCACACAGATATATTGTCCTGGGCGGGAATCGAACTCGCGATCTTTGGCTCCGCAATCAGGGTCTCTTATTATCATTCGGACAGTCTACCAACACATTTTATTTTTAGTAGGTATATGGTTTATAATATTTATAATATTTTTTACTAGCTTAACGCCCGCGGCTCCACTTGCATGGACTACACAGTAGTACTAAGACTGCTACAATTTTTTGAATAGATGTAGGTAGTTTATACGCTGAACAGTGACATAGACTACTTTTTATGCCGAAAAAGAAGGTCCAGAATGTAATCGGAAAGATCTTTTTTCATTCAAAAGGTAGAAACTAAATACTAATGATAATCGTGAAAATAATGCGGGCGGAGTCGTAGTCAATAGCTAGTCGTATGATAAAATGGTAATAGGTATACTAACACTGGATCGAACGCGTAACGCAAAGTACTGTTTTGGGGATAGGCGAACGCACGCATCTTCTTCATGAACGGCGTGGAAGTGACTACGTACACGCACCGATGTTCCTCCTCAACTCCTTGCCTGACTTTCAATAAGTAGTCACCGTACATCAAATGGTCTATTGCGACCCTTTCTTGCACTAGCACCGCACCACGTGATACTATTGGCAAAAATTCTCGGTCGCGAGCCGCTGCCCGGAACTCTGCTCGACCGTTCACCACCATTCTGTACAAGTAGTGGAGGTCCTCGTCTGCCTGTGGAATTCGTTTCATTTAGTTATTAGCTGTAGCAACCCTACGACGGCTGCGTGATCGTACAAAAGCTATTCGGTCTATGCGAAGGCACTTTATTTATGAAAATGTTACGTTAAAATTACGTGCACCTCATCGACATTGCTGCCGTGCTAATCAAAAGTGCAATAACTAGGTTTAAGCTACTTTAGAGAAAAACGCGGTTAAAGTTTTTATTTAATACACCAAAATCCTAAATATCGCGGTTATGCCTAGTGAAATAACTGAGTTTGGCGATAGATCCTTCCATGAAAACTGTCTAAAAAGGAAACACAGAGCTCGTTTTGCTCCATCACGATAATGTATATTAGTCTGTAAAGCGAGAAAACCGAGTTATTGCACTTTTGATTGGCACGGCAGTTTAATTATTTATACTTTCCCGTTGCCGTGTTTCAAAAATAAATGAAAACTAATTCAATATGATGGGTGCTTTCAGAACGTCTGAACCATCGAATATTTATAAAAGGACGTCGAGTATGTGCACGTAACAATATTCAAACGCATACAGTGGGTGTTTTTATTGAAAAACCAATCCTAAACTCACGTCTTTAACGACGTATTCGACGGCGGTACCATCCCTCGCTACCCAACGGTAGTTCTTTTTAAGCAGATCCTGCGGTGTGTCTATGTCGAGCGTGAACTTCGAAAGAGTCAAGAAAGCTGTCAAATTAGCGGTGTAGAAGGACGATAGGAGAATTATGAATATCCACCACGTCGCGAAGAGCACACGAGTCGGATCTGTAACCATGTTGCGTACAAAATTTGAACACAAAATAATCGTTCTAACATTGCTACAGATTTCCTGTACCTAGCGAACACATAATTAATTAATAGATAATTAATAAACGCGTAATTTAATTGAAAAAAATACTAAATAACTTTAAAAGATCTTTTAAAGATATATCTTAAAATTCTTCTTTCAAAGGTAGTCAAGTCTTATAGTCCGTCTCCGTACATGTATCAATAGGTACCTATATATATAAATATTGAACTACATGCGATCCATAAAATGATAGTTAGATACATAAGAATAGGAAATTATAAAAAAATTTTGGCTGTTTAATTATTATTTTTTTTCGGCAGCTGTCTTGCCCCGAAGTTTTATGCAACGTTTTTTTATTTTTTCGAAGTTTTATGCAGTGTGACAATTTTAATAAAATTAATAGAACACTACCGATAGATCTGTTTAATACCAGTGTTTCACAGGTGAGGCGTCTGCTCAGCAATGAATTCTTTGTCGGCAAGACTCATAGATTGGAGGTTTGACTTATAAGTATGCATATATTTCTACATATATATGTTACGAGTGTGTTGGAGGGAGGGGATGAGGTTTTTCATGTGATTTTTATTAGTGGGAACCTGTAAATGGTTGACTGTTAACCACTCACTGCTAATTATTCTCATTTTATGTAACTGTTGGTTCTCCTTAACATAAATAAATAAATAAAATAAACATAATTGATATAGAAGTCGTGATTTGTCATCAAAATAACGACTATGGTATTAAGTTTCGGTACAGTGGATGAACGCTGGTGCTACGGTAATTAGCACAATAGTCTAGGTCAAACAAAGTAAATGTCCGCAACAATGACCTACTTTATTATGGTACGAGTAGTTACGTACCGTCACTATTTTTTCTATTCTGTTAGTGGATTCTTTATCACCTTTATTACTTTCTTGCCATATAAAAGAAAATGTATGTGTATCCATTACCTTAATTTTTCGTTACGGCTTAATTTCGTGTAATCATGCTCACTATGTAGCAATAAACACAAGTCGTGTTATTTAGGATGGACATGTAAGCATAGGCAACCTTGAAGGGGTGTAAAGAAGACCCATTCCTTCACCCATAGGTAGTGACATGCCTATTTACTCTTGACCGTTAACCGAACCCATTTTTAGAGTCCCCTACCCAAAGGGTACCAACAAGAACCCTATGATTAAGGTTTCGCTGTCCGTCTATCACAGGGCTGTTTTGTCTGAACCGTAATAGGTAAAAAACTTGAAATTTTCACAGAGTATGTATTACTATAGTCGCTATACCTAAAAACTAAATGAAATTAAAAATTAAAGGGGATCCTTATACAAGAAACGTGATTTTTTGGTGATTTTGGTTATGAGATCATTGCTTACACTGGAAAACCTGAAAATCATGAAATATGTACTAGTATGGCCGCTTAACAACAATAATAAAAATAAAATAAAGTTGAAAATTAGAGGAGTCCTAATACAAGAAACGGTTTTTGTTATATTGTACAGTGGTACGAAACCCTTCGTGTGCAAGTCCAAAACGCACTTGCTCGGTTTTTGTTGTTTAAACTGTTTAAAAAAAAGGTGCATTAAGATAATTTCGATAGAAACTTTGTGAGTCTCGTCCATAGTCCTAGCGACCGGAATTTTGGAAAGGTTAAGGCGACAGTTCACTTGGCGTTACTTATTTGGATATTTGGCAAATAATCGCCATGTGCGGACAGTATATTTGACAAATGATTGCCTCATTCGCCTTATTTACAAATACGGAAAATACCACAACCGCGCGCTTCTTGGTTTTTCAATGCACATCAAAGGAATCAAAATTAATAAACATATTTTGTTGTATGGTATTTGGTTCCATGTGAGATCGTACTTATTTGCCTTTGTTTGCATGTTTGTCTGTACGTCAACTATTTTCACCAAATATAAATAAACAGGCAAAACGCCAAGTGAGGTGCCGCCTTAAATACAAACATGCAAATAGAGGCAAATACGATCATGGAGCCGAATATCAATCAACAAATGGTTGTCAATGTTGTTATCATTCAAAAAGCAAATGAAAGTGGTAGGCACGTAGGTACGGGCGTTTTTGCCCTTGCAGCGGGATTTTAATTATTTGAGTGCAAGTTATTATTACATGCATTGCGTTTTAATTTATGCATGTAAAATGTTTTAGAGATAAAATACGTCACGTCCTTACAGATTTAAACCGCGGGCACTACTGAATACGAATAATGGCCATGTCGGTTACTCGTGTTTGGTATTTGCCGTAATCATTGTCAAATATACCCTAGAAATATACTCTCCAGTTCTCATGGCAATTGCTTTCCAAATATACCAAATACGTAAATAAGTAACGCCAAGTGAGGTGCCGCCTTTAGTTGTATTCTGATATTGAAATGACGTGATAGCCCAGAGCACAACGAACCTGTCTTAAATTTATAAGGCCCCACAGGGCCATGGTTCGAATCCGGGCGTGTACCAATGAGTTTTTCTGACTTAAGTACACAATATCACTGACACTGTGCTTCGGAGGGCACGTTAAAAGCAGTCGGTCCCGGACGCTGTCAATAGATGGCGGTCGTTACAGTTCCCAACCCGCAGTGGAGCAGCGTGGTGGACTTAAGCTCCAAGCCCCCCTCCTCACCCCGGGGGAGGCCTAAGCCCCTGCAGTGGGGTAAAAATGGGCTGGTGATGATGATGATGATGACATTGAAAGGTCTGATTCTAAGTTCTAAAGTGTTTAAGTGTTTTATGCTGATCATATTTAATCTAGAACATAAATTAATAACACACGAAATCACTGCACGAGACAACATTTTTTTATTATTCATAACCAGATAGATATACAATCACTAAAGTGATTAAAGATGAAAATCGTGAGAATACATTATTAAAAGTGATCAATATTGGTCAAACAACATTGGTATGGTGAGGCGGGGCAAATCACAATGATTGATGACGACCCAACCATTAAAGGCTAGATGGTATCGGGCGTTGCGTCAACTAAGTTGACATTGATTACTTTACACTAACATGACCTTGGTGTTTATCAATTTTCTTTTTGTAAGTTCGTATATTTTTAGACTTTTTCTTTTCAGGTTTTGAACTTGAGCTTTCACTACACGAGTGAAATTTTACACAAACACATTTATACGAAATATACCTAAGTAAAATGATCCATTAAATTATGATCAAATTAAACCACATATAAAATGCATTTTAAAATCATAACATTCATAATAACAAAAAAACACATCATTACACTTATTAGTATATAGTTAGGTATACCATAGATAGACAATTTCCAACTGTGAACGACAATGTTTTCTATTTAGTTACGAAGTCACTAATTTCCTAACTTTCGAAAAAAAGACCGGTTATTACGTGTCGGATTACGTACAGTTAAGGGTTTCGTATTTCGGGTTTATATATAATTAGTTAAAATTCAAATAATGTGTTTAAAAACAAATACTTATCTCAACCTCTCAAACCACTCAACATATATCTTATTCAAACTAAGTTCCTTTGAAAGTTCTACTGACAAACTTTTTCAGAATTTTCCACCTTATATTGAAAAGTATAGGGGAGGGGACACATACTTTTTAAGAATTTAGGAGCGCATATCTATCTCAACAACTATTGACTTAAAAAAAAAGTAATTTTGGAACCTCCATGTTATTTTTAAGGAAGGATTTTTTTTATTATCTTTAAGTATCAAACACTTTAATGTATCTACAACTGGCCTGAAGGCCAAGATCTTCAACCAATGAGTCCTGCCTACAATAACATACGGTGCCGAAACATGGACTCTCACGGCAGGACTGGTCCACAAATTTAAAGTCACTCAGCGCGCTATGAAACGGGCTATGCTCGGTATTTCTTTGATGGACAAAATCAGCAATACTGAAATCCACCGAAGAACTAAAGTTATCGACATCGCCGAAGTGATTAGCAAGCTGAAGTGGCAATGGGCCGGTCACATTTGCCGTAGAACCGACAACCGATGGGGTAGACGAGTTCTTGAGTGGAGGCCACGTATCGGGAAGCGAAGCCTTGGGAGAGGCCTGCAGTGGAGAGACACGGGCTGATGATGATGAATGTACACCAGTTTATAGATTAACTTCTAACTTTCAAATTCCATCTGTATAAACGAACAGGATGAAATTATAAGGGTAAAATTTTCTGCCATCTAGCTTTCGAGCCTTAAAACGAAAAAAAAATCAATTTCACGCATTTTAACAATGTTATGTAAATAACATTGAATAATACGATGGAAAAATTGACCATCCAAAATCAATGTATATACACAAGCTGGTGCACGATCAGTGTATACGTTGGTTTAACGTTACGTGATATGGATTGATGGTCTGCTTTTGATAATCCTGCTTTTGAGTTCACTCTAGAATGTGGAACAGTTTCCTTGTTTTAATGCATTTATATGGGATATTTGTTACCACAGCGACGATCCGTATTAGGTAAAAGTAAGTTAAGTTTGGTTTATGAAACTGTGTTCTTGGCCATTACTATAGATGCAAATTTACAATGGGGTTCTCATGTTATGAGAGTGGCTGGTAAACTGAGCTCTGCTGTTTTTGCAATCAGGCAAATAAGAAGACTAACCGATGTGCCTATAGCGAGGCTGGTTTATTTTAGCTATTTTCATAGCATAATGTCATATGACATTCTGCTCTGGGGAAAGGCCGCTTCCGACATTCAAACAATCTTTGTTCTGCAGAAAAGGGCTATTCGAGCTGTATGTAAATTAAAATCTAGAGATAGTGTGAAGGCTCACTTTAGAGAAAGCAACATTTTGACAGTCCCTTGTCACTACATTTATAATTTATGTACATAAAAACTTAAATGCTTTCTCTAGGGTGGATGATGGCTACTACTTAAATACAAGACATAATATCGATTCCCAGACATATGTTATCGATTCCCAGGTTCAGACTCTCAAAGGTTAATAATTCTTTCATGTAAATTGTATTCGTTTTTATAATAAAATTCCTAAAGAAATGTTGAACTTAAATTCAAATCAATTTGAAAAGCAAGTTAAAGTCCAACTCGTGAAAAAAGCTTACTAATGTATTAACGAGTATTTAAATGATAAGTACGCATGGACATCATTGTAATAGTTGTAAGACTTTAAATTTAAAAAAAACAATTAAGAAAAACATATATTTAAATAAAATAAACAGGGAGGAGTTTCTTGCCGGTTCTTCTCCTTCTAGTTTTAGAACTGGTACCTAATCACCTAATCAATTAATTTTGACTTTCAATAAGTGTGTGTAAACATCTTATATTGAATAAAAACTTTTTGATTTTTTTTAAATCAAAATTCATACTTACTCGCTTCTGGACTCAAAGAAGTGCCTTGCTTGATAAATGCTCCATATACAAACCAAACGCTAGGCGAAAGTGGTATGGGCTTCTCTTTTTCGTCGACGATACGCGCACGCAACCAGGTCAGCAGAGTGATGCATGGACCAAACGAAATTACTGCCACCAAGATTAAATACCTAAGAAAAAACACCAATGAGAACTAGCATTTGCTTTGTCTGCAGTTAAAACCGATCATGGCCACGAATACTCGCTCCAAAAAAGAAGGAGTCAACTAATCTTGGTTGTTTATAGTATAAGTTATGACTCAAGTTAACCTAACAATTTTACGGTTAAACGTAATTATAAAAAAAAATTTTTTTTCGGTCGTTAGATTAAGGGGATCCATGGCACTACGACGCTTTGAAATTATTTTTTTTGGCAGGAAGTATTTAAATATAATATGAGAAGTGTTAAATGAAAACCTACTCACCAACTCTACTTAATTTTTATAGACTACACCCCAAATAATTTGATAAAAGAAATGCCTTCCTTTGATTGTATACAATCCCCAATTATAAATAATACCACATCCCTAGGGATGGTATTTTTTTGTATATAAAATTTTTCTGAAACTGTAATAACTGTAAAGAGGGCCGACATGCCTAAATTAAAGGGGTTCCGTATGTCTGTGAATCCCGTTGTATTTGCCACTGGCTATTGAACCTTAATAACCTTTAAATGACAGAGTTAATAATTTGAAGCATACGGACATATTTTTGTATTTATTCATTTCGTATTTATTACTTTTCCTGCAGAACGTGCCAGTCGGTAGAGCACCATGGCCACACATGGCATACCATTGTTCTTTATCTTCCAAGCTTTTCTAACTCGACTTGTAGTTAGAATAATAATACTATGTCAGAAACTTTTGTGCTATTTTAACCAATAAGCTTTGACCACAGCGAAATACGAACACGGAAACGAAAGAAAATCAAGTATTCTACTTTGTATTGAAGCCATAACACGAGCTTAACTCCAGAATTCGGTAAGCGAAGGTATGATGAAGGGAGTACCATGTCTGTCTGCCTGCTGCCTCATCGATGACGACACAAAACTGATTCAACAATATAGTTAATAGAAACTGATACTTGCCACACATAGATTTCGAATGGTGCAAGTAGGCCAGACCCAGCAGCGGATTCTTCGGGGCGTTTGAGCATCATTGACCAAACTCCCTCATCTAAACCAGGGGAGAAAGTCACCACATTCAAGGAGTCGTACAAAACAGGAAGGAATGCTGCGCCCACGTCGACCATCTAATTAATAAACAAGAATTGTGGGTAAGCACCGATCTAAGATATACGTATTATATTAATAGAGTGTGCATGCATAAGCGTCGTTTACCATTTGCATTATCCAATTTTATAGTGAATATGAGTCATTGCCCCACCTACTGCGAAATATAGAGCGTATATCAATATATATTTATCTTTTATTTTCACCTACTTATTTTTAAAATTTAAGCGCTGATGATTATTTTTCGGTTTAAATTCGGGGTTATTTAAATAAAACATGTTTAAAAAAATTAATAGTTTCTTCAGATATATTCAGATACTTAATGCTTGGTGAATAAGTAACAAATATATATTTAAAAATTCAGATGAGACCGATTTCAATATAGATACTTACACTGTTATTTATGAGACCGAGTAGTGAATTTTTGAGTCGAACGACGTCCCCCTCCCAGTTTCTACTGGGCGTAACAACTTCGTACGTGAAGTTGAACCGTTTTTTAAGTATTTCAACCAATACGAAGGCAACCCCATGACCCACGTTCGTACCATTTTCTTCCGTTACCCAACTTAACGGATAGTTCTGAAACATGGAATATCAATTTGTAGTTTGCGCGTGTGATCGACAAGGTTTGCGAAATAAATTATCCGACTCGGCAATCTTCATTTACTATGAAATTCTCTTTGGTCGTATTGATATAGAGCAGTCACAACATTCATATTTATTAATAATATTTTTTATTACGTATTATCTACATTTTAGTTCCTGAGTATTATGTGTATTAATATTACGACGAAGACGAAATTTTATTCGTGTGCATGCTGTTCTCACCTGTAATTGGTTGCGCATTTAGCTGAAATATTGTTAAAAAATGTATTTGTTTGTGTTAAGTGATGTGACAACTGCTGGTGTCTAAATAAAATAAAATAAATAAATGCCGAAGCACATAATTTATTTAGTTCATTTGTATAATAGTATATGTTTATGTCTTAAAAATTTTCAACGACAATGTTTTGGCGGCGATGAAGTTAATTCACAAAATAAAGGCAGACCATCGTAAAGTATTTTCAAAATTGGTTCAGTAGCAATACTACTTGCCTACTTTTTAAATTATTGTTTTTATGTAATCTGTAAGCGTATTATACATATGAATACCTATAAAACAAAATATTTAATATACATTAACTTTGAAGGCCTTCTGGATTTTTTAATAACTGAATTTTTCTTCTGTATGACTACTTTCTTTGAACAAAATTTTGAATATAAATATTATTTGTACGTAAGCAAACATTTTTATTCGCCTTTTTTTTAATTTGCTCTTATCTAAGACAAGCAAAAATGTAGCAATTTTGTCATAAGAAATGAATATAGCTAGACTAAGAAATGTTAGCAACATTTTTTTTACTTCCCGCTAGCCAAGGGAAGTTATTGGTTTGAGTCCGATTTTCGAAAATCGAGTTTTCATCAGATCTCCACGTTTTGAGGTCCCGGGAAGCCATTCTGATTATTTCCGGCTGGACGTCCGTATTTGTGTGTGTTGTGTGTATGTGTATGTAACTTTTTTTGTCATACGATATCTTGAGAACGGATCAACCGGTTAAGACCCACACGATACAGCGTTCGAAAGGGTTTATCGAGATTTAGAACTGATTGAATTTTGAAGTCAATCGGTCGAGCTGTTACAAAAATATTCAATAAATCAAAATATTTTTTTTTTTACGTTTTTTCAGATAACTTTCAGATTTTCCAACCGATCTACTATGCGTTTTTTGTGCATAAAAAACTGCGTTGAATGCCGTCAAAAAATTAAAATCGAACGACGTGTTCAAAAAATATGGCAGTTTATAAATTTCCGAAAAAGTGATTTTTTAACATAAATTTGAGATTTTAGGACGAATCGATTTTTGACTTTATACAAAAAATTTTTACTTAAAAAATTGCATAGAATGCCGTAAATTGCATTGAAATCAAACGTTGCGTTCAAAAGATCGCAGTTCAAAAATTTCCAAAATAACGTTTTCTTTGAATATGTCTCTGGTTTTTGAGCTCGAATAACTCTAAATTTGTAGAAATTCTATTTTTGAACTTGGAGAGCTCAGAAAATAAATATTGTGAGCTCGAAGAGCTCAAAAAACCGTGAACAACGATATTTTGAGCTTGAGTAATAGCTTTCTAATAGGGATATTTTCGAGCGCTTTGATCTCGAAAATAGCAGAAAGTTTCAAGAATGGCCTGCAGGGTCAACCGATTTTTTTCAATTTAAATTTTATAGAGTAGTTAACAATTATCATGCCATAAAACTAGGTATCTAAACTTTGATAAATAATAGAAATATTGCATGCGATTTTATTATATGCTTAAAATACACTTTTTTGTTATTTCTTAATGCTATTATTACATACTCTGAAAGAATTTAAATTATATTAACTTACATTAATCGTGCCTATACGTAAATGTTTCCCATTCAAACCTGAAGCCAAAGCGATCGCTGCTTGTTTTTTTGATATTTGAGTTTCTGTAAGAACGGTTACATTGTATTAGCATGATTATTACTTTAAAAAAAATTAAGAACTTACAATTTTAGCAGCGACTTAGAATACTTTTAAATTAAATCAAATTTACCATAATCCGAATTGTCGTACACGGGACCGCAGTAGGTATTGTTATAGCAGATGGAAGTGAGAAGGAGTTGTATTCCAACTGCAGTCATATCATGTGGTTATTGATTTTGGAAAAACAGTGATTAATGAAAAATATTACGATATTTGGTAGCAAACTAAAAAATTGTCGTGAGACATGGCAACGATAAAAGCGCATGACTGCGACAGTGGACTTCAGCGTACCTACCGAGTGATCGCCGTGCCTTTCCATTACGACGATACTACTATGGACATAATAAAAATTTATAATATAAATTAAGTTTAAAAAAGTTTCTACAGGTCCCGGCATCTTGTTGTGTCGAAAATAACTCAGTCTTACTGAGACTTGGCTTTTGTGGGATTCACTGAAAAAAAGCTTTTATGGTTTTAGTTGAAAAATAGCTTATAATAACAGGTATAGTCATAATAGACAATATTTTTAGCATAATTATTCGGCATTGCGCCAGTTGGACAAATTCATTTGCATGAGCTAAATTTGCAAGAGTTAACGGTACTAAATTGCTTTTGAAAATGTGGAAAATTAATTATAAAATTTTCTTAATTGATTAAATATTGTTTAGTTTTAGCGTTATTTAAGTAACGTGTTAATCTAGGTACCTATCTTATTTTTAGACCAATGAAACATATAATAAAACAGTAAGGAACGCTATTTCTCTGCCTGGTGGCTCATTTACAATTTGGCACCTTAAGAAAAGGTCTCGAAAATTTGCTGGTTGGATTTTCGATATATTATGTATCTCAATTCGCGAACGTTTATACAAGTATAATTTCGTTCACAAGGGTATCTTTATTGACATAATATAGCCAGGTGCCAATTATACATCGTTTTTGAAAACAAAAAAGTGATATCTACAACGCCAAAACCAATTTGCCTGTTTTCGGTGGTTGATCGTAGTGTTTTAATTTTTTGTTATTTTTATTTCATTAATAGAACAGCTATTTCCAATGTTTTTATTATTTTTGAAATCGATCATACTATGTGTTTGTGCCGATTTCCAATTTTATTAATAGAAGTTTTTCACATGAAACGGTACCTACGATTGTACGGTCCGGTTGTCATTTTCTTTTGGCTTTTTCTTCAAAAAATTAGCACTGATATATCGTATTTGGATTAAAATAATATTTCGTATGTAGGATTGGTCCTACATACGAAATATTATTTTAATCAGTTGAACCAATTTCAAATGTATACCATAAATACTATAGTATGAAAATTTTGAGTTTCTGGTCATACTTTTGTAAGTATCATACAGTTAAAACACGAATATAGTCGTTTAAGTGATATATTATAAGACAGTATGAATACTCTTTCGACCAATGCAAACTGGCGATACGAATGTTCATTGGACAAATTCCCTCCATTATATATGGGGTATAAAATGATACCCCATATATAACAGTCTCAAAAATAGACCTATGTGCAGATCTTCTTAAGAAGACGAGAGCCATTTTTCTAACTGTATTTTGGATGTATACAATACATATAAAAATTGCAAAACAAGAGTTACAAAAATTTGGGGAGTTGTGATTAAAAAAAAAATATTTTGTGGTAACAAAAGAATATCCATCTTATGTTGACGTCGAGTCTCGTCGCTAATGGTTGTTGTTGGGGGTTGTTTGGAAAATTGTCATATCTATCCGTGAAAGTATGGCGTAATCATGCATGGTACCCTCATGACATTTAAAAAATGGTCAAGTGTGCACCGGATGTTAACATACAAAGTTCATTTACCACACATTATTTAAAAAAATATTTTTCTTTGGTGACCAAATTGTGTCAAAATAATTTAAAAAATGTAATTGTGTAATAAGTAAAAACTTTGCAATTATATTTATTTTATTTTGTTTAAAAATATTCAGTTTACTTAAAAACTACTGACGTCCGCAACTTGTCTGAGTACCTACTGATTCTAATGTTGTTATTTTCTATCACAGCACTCGCACTCTATGTTCGTTTTACTTTTTCATTCTATATATAGGGTCACCTTGACTTTCAAGTGGTTTTTTGCTAGCGACCAACGCCGGTGTAATATATTTGTATTGAATATGGATAGTTTAAACCACTTCAAAGTCAAGGTACAGCTCACGCCCCTTTTAGTTCGCTTTGAAGTTGACGCGGATGTGTTTTGCGCAGATGCGGACCCGCTCTCGATCCTTCGCTACCTACCCTTTTTCCCTACTGCGACACTGCATATTTCGACAATAGAACTTACGTCAACACTCCATAGAGTTGAGATCGGTTATAGGTTCAATAAAGCCTGCTACAAGTTTGGCATTCTAAAATATTCTTGATCTCAACACTCAACTTGGTTATGTTATCGAATCAACATCTCAGCTTGCTATATTTCTAAATTATGACTTATCACAACACAGTATAAGTACCTACTATTATTTATACGTTAGACGCTTCATCGATGGCCTAGCGGTATCATAGCCGCTTCGGAAGTAAGAGATTCGATTCCTGGCCGGGCAGGTGCTTACCCGTTCAAATGATGAATTATAAGTTTGGGTAGGTATTGTTTGTGTGGGATATCAAACGGCATCAGAGAAAATTTAATCGGCAAGCACAGATATTAATGTGAAATATTTATCTATACTTATATAATATTATAAAGCTGAAGAGTTTGTTTGTTTGTTTGAACGCGCAAATCTCAGGAACCACTGGTTCAAATTGAAAAATTCTTTTTGTGTTGAATAGTCTATTTAACGAGGAAGGCTATAGGCTATTATTACATTAGGCTACGACCAATAAGAGCGGAGCATCAATGAAAAATGTTGCAAAAAGGAGAAAAATTATTCCTTTTGAAAGCTTCCGTTACGCGCGCTGCGTAAACGGTTGATGTCAAGCAAAAATCATGTACTACGGAATTGCTCCCCTTTAAAAGTTCTAACCAAAAGTCCGCGACAGCGTATGTGTATCTTTTAAGGTTGACTTATTATAACCTTTTTTATGGCAATCAAATTTGTTGCTAGACGCCAGAGAATTTCTTTGTTTGGATGATGACGGTGATACCATAGTGTAATGATACTAATGATTTGACTAGCTACCCACCCCGACTTCGCGCGGGTGCAATGTACTAATGCGTGGAACGGGAAGAGGAACGTTTCCGTAGTCCACCCGGGCGAAGCCGGGTACGACCGCTAGTTTATTTATAAGGTTTTAAACTGTTTGAAAAGATTCAAGATTTACGATGTTTTCTGGGTTCTGTACTTCAAAAAGAAAAAACGGAACCCTTGTAGAATCACTCGGTTATCTATCTGTCCGTTCGTCTGTCACAGCCAATTTGCTTTGAAACTTCTGAACCGATTGAGTCGAATCTTGGTAGGTAGGTACAATGAAAGGTCATGTGATTTTTTTTTTTAATAAATTTAATATTAATAGTTCTGAAGTTACTCAAGAAAATAGGCGGAAATTGACCATTCTCCTCCCTTATTTCCGAAAGTGTGCTTAAAAATGGGCTTAAAATTTTGAAAAAAAAAAGAGAAAAAGTCAATTCAGTACTTAAAACAATTAAAAACTAATTAATTGCATCCGCACGTGTCGTCAACGAAATGTAAACAAAATGATTGTAGGTATCATGCTACGAGTGAAAAAGCAAGAATGATGTACGATGAAACAGATATCACTTATAAATATTCCTACCTATAATTGCGTGGCGCGGTGTTGGGGTCTGCATTCAAAATAACTGACGCCAATGTGTGGTGTTGAAGCCGTGAACATATTATGTGTGTGTGTGTATGTGAGTGTCTAATGTAAAAGTACTGCACTCTAAAATATATACGATACCAGCGCGGTCAGTGACGTCACAAGTGTAGACATAAGTTATATTATCGAAATACGCTGCGACGCTACTGGCTTCAACTTTAGAGCGCACTAGAAATTGGCCGCAAGCTGTACAGTGCTACGCACGGATCTTTGCCGCTCTATATTGGCTACGAAATCTGCGAATGCTCAATGCGCAGGAAACGGGCCCCGCGCCGGCATTGATGGGCAGTATTGGCTGCGCGAGCGAGCGAGTAGCGGCGAACTATCCGATCCCTCTTTCTTCTTCATTTTATGCTACTGTGACGTTTTCTGTAAATAACTTCACAGCGGCAAAAATCCGTGCGTATTACTAAGATATGATAAGATAAATTTATTTCTGTAAAAACTTAGCCTAAGTACATAAAATTTGTCTTAATTAATTAGTGTTAATGCATGTATTCATTATTCAATACCTAAACTAAGCAAATTTATTTGCCTGTGTCTTAGGTATATTATTATTTATTATTATTACTGTAACAGGGCTGATTCCTGTAAAACTCCTTCTTTATTGTAGTTAGTTCCCTTTACTTCTCGGTTTTGGGAGTCTATCAAACGTAATCGATTGTTGATTGTGCATGAGACTAATAAGAGTCGTTTCACAGTTTTTTCATAGGTAGCGCAGTTTCGACGGTTTTCTTAGATTATGATTATGACTAAAGTCAAAACATTTGAATCAAAATCATGCATACATGTATTTAACAGATTACACAATGTAAAAAATGCTAAAAAATTGCAAATCTGCCAAAATCAGAGCATCGAATTATATTTGATTTCTGTTATTTTGTGGTTACTTAGTCCAGTTTATTTTTGTATGATGTTAATTGTATAAATATTTACAATTTTTTTTTTAATAACCATATAAATGACGCGACGAAACACCTCGGTCGACAGACCGCGCACTGCGCTCTTACGTGCGACGTAATGCCATTTTGTAATACGCACCTTAATTATTCCACATTATTCTATTGATCCCAATCCGGTGTATAACCGGCTCGCTTCAAAATTCATTTTAGAAAACGTTATCTTAATAGATACGCAATATCATAAATAAGGGAAACAAATCTGCGAAAGTCTTTTCGTTTGCAATAGGTACAGATAATTTGCATCTCTGACTATGATATGTATGCATTATACCTATGTATATTCGAAATGCGAATTTGAGATAGGCTACTTTTTATATACTTTTTATTTGATTTTTTAGCGTAGTCTTTAATATGTTAATATTGTTACGAACGGACAGAGTAATGACCGCCATCTAGCGTCCAGCAGTAAAACTACTTTGTAGAAGGGTTTTACAACAAGGACAACACGAAACCCCTACTCAATACTAGATGGCGTTAAAAAAAAGAATGTTCTAGGATTATCCAGATTGATCCATTACGTTCGTGCGAGTGGAGTGATTTCCGGAATGTTCTCGAGTTCCTTACGACTCATATAAATAGCCGCAGGAGCGTGAGCGATCTCAGTTCATTTTTGGGCTACGATTAAGCGACTTCGAAGCGAAACTAGTGATACAAGTGAAACCTACGACTTGGCTACGACCTAATACATCGTGAGTGCTTAGTGTTTGGACTTAGTGCTTTGTGTTGGACCTAGTGTAGTGAATAAAGTCTTCAAAAGAGTCAGCAGGTCTTTCTCTCCAGATTCGACGAACCCTAACACGTAACAATATCATAATGTACCTACACATGTAACATCATCATGTATCATTTATTAAAACACGTTTAAGTTTTTTTTTTTACTGTATATTAAGGCAACCCTAAAAAACTAACATTAAGTTTAATCACTTGCATACTGGGGGGGTATAATCATATATCTCATGGTAATATTTTATCGTTTGATCGTTTTTTCACCTTGTATTCTATATCTATGATTCAATTTGTTATTTTTACTTTCTTCTATCGGCTTAGGGGGTGTTATTGTCTGGTTTCTTATCCGCCAGTCAAGGCACATAGGGAGTAGCGACCCCTAGGACCCCGAGCTCTGTTTTGTCATCTCTCCTAGTCCCAGTCCGTGACAAACAGACCCTTAATCCTCACTCCCACCCAAATCCAAATTATTCCTTACTTCTCCAATAAACAACATGGGATTCCCAAAGAGGGTTGACGTCAGGCAGGCGGCCGGTTGTAAAAAAAATTGCCGAACCCTATCTTCAACATGAAAAATGGATGATATTGATGTGCGATATAGTGTTAGGGCGTAGGTACCCCCGAGGCGACGCGCAGGTGCAGCACCCGGCACTCGTGAGAAATGGACAAGGGTTGTCGCATCAGGGACGGGTGCGACGTAAGAAGCAAGTCCGGGAAGTAAGAATGAGGATGATAAGCTGGAATCTGGGAATGATGACTGGAAAGGGAAGGGAACTTGCTGATATTTTAGAAAGACGAAGGATAAATGCAGCCTGTTTGCAGGAAACGAAGTGGAAAGGTATGAAAGCTAGAGAAATTGGAGCTGGTTATAAATTTTTCTACTGTGGGAAGGATGGTAAAAGGAATGGCGTGGGTATTGTTTTGGATGGTGAACTGAAAAAATGTGTGACGGATGTTAAGCGAGTGAATAATAGATTAATAGCTGTGAAGTTATTAGTGGGTGAATGTATTTTAAATATTATAAGTGCGTATGCTCCTCAAACAGGATGTGATGAAGTAGAGAAAGAAAAATTTTGGGAGGATTTTGATGGGGTGATGATGAATATTCCTGTTGGGGAAGATTTATATGTTGGTGGTGATTTTAATGGACTTGTGGGAAGAACGAATGAAGGATATGAGAGAGTGCACGGAGGTTTTGGATTTGGAAATAGAAACCAAGATGGCGAATCACTATTGCAGGCGGCATTGGCTTTTGACTTTGCAATAGCAAATACATTTTACGAATAACGTAACCAACACCTTATAACTTACCACAGTGGCAACCACAAAACACAAATAGATTTTTTCCTAATCCGAAGGTGTAATATTGCGGCTGTAAAGAACTGCAAGGTAATACCAGGAGAGGCCTTAGTCTCTCAACATCGGCTATTGCTATTGGAGGTCAAAATGAAAAACGATCGTGTAGCCAAAAAATTGAAGTCTGAAAAAAGAATAAAATGGAATTTGTTAGAAAAGAAGGATTTACCGGAAGAATTTAAGAAAATCGTGGTTGATAAAATGATTGAAATGGTTGATTTGTCAGGGAAAAATGTGAATGAATGTAGAAATGAAATAGCAACATGCATGCGAAGTGTAGCGCAAAAGGTATTCGGAGAAACGAAAGGAAGAGGGAAAATAGATAAAGATACATGGTGGTGGAATGACGAGGTTAAAAATAGTTTGACAGAAAAAAAGAAAGCGTTTAAGAAGTGGAAGACTGTAGATGAGCTGGATGTACAGGAAAAGGAAAATAAAAGGGAAGCATACAAGGAGTGCAAAAGGAATGCCAAGCGAGCGGTTGCTATTGCAAGGGCTGCAGTACAGGATAAACTGTACAAATCATTGGAAAGCCCTCAAGGACTAAGTAGCCTGTTTAAAATGGCAAGAGCGAGAGAGAAGAATGCAAGAAACATTGTGTATATAAAATGTATGACAGATGAAAAAGGAATGGTCTTGACGAATGATGAGAAAATAAAAGGGCGTTGGAAAGAATACTTTGGAAAGTTGATGAATGAAGAAAATGACTGGAATAAAGTGTTGATAGATGCCACTATTAATACTAAAACGGTAGATGAAATTAGTGTAGAGGAAGTGAAAATGGCTGTGAGAGACATGAAGAATGGGAAAGCGGTAGGGCCGGATTGTATACCTGTTGAAGTATGGAAGTTTCTGAAAGCAGATGGGTGGAAGTGGCTAACTTTGTTCTTCAATAAGTTGTTGAAAGAGGAGAAGATCCCAGATGAGTGGTGCAACAGTACATTGGTGCCCATCTATAAAAATAATGAGATGTTCAGGACTGTGACAACTATAGAGGAATAAAGCTTACGCCACATAGTATGAAAATATGGAAGAAAGTGATAGAGAGACGAATAAGAGAGGAGAGTGAGGTAACCCAGAACCAGTTCGGATTTATACCAGGACGAGGGACCATGGACGCAATATTTGCCCTTAGGCAACTTTGTGAAAAGTACCGGAGTGCACAGAAAAACTTGCACATGGTCTTTATAGACCTGGAAAAAGCGTATGATCGGGTCCCGCGTAAGGTTCTGTGGTGGGCTTTGAGAGAAAAGAGAGTGCCAGAGAAGTATGTAAGGCTTGTGATTGAAATGTATAGAAGAGTGTGTACAAATGTTCAGCCTGAGGCTGGCGTCACCGACAGGTTCGATGTGGCTGTGGGCTTGCACCAATGATCTGCTTTAAGCTCGTATTTGTTCATCCTTATTATGGATGCCTTGACATCGGACATACAGGAGGAGGCACCCTGGTGCATGCTGTTCGCCGACGACATTGTTCTTCTCGGAGAGGATGCGTGTGAGGTACAGAGCAGGCTGGGAAAATGGCAGGAGAGATTGGAGAACGTTGGGCTTAAAATCAGACGGAGTAAAACTGAACATATGTTCTGTGACTTTGGTGGCCCCTCCAATTTCTCCCAAATTGCCTTAGACGGTGTATCCCTTCCAATTTGCTCGTCAAAGGAGTCAAAGCAGTCTAAGCCCTTACCCAATGCGACCAAGAAAACCAGAGTTTCAAAAATTCTTTTTCTCTACAAAGAAGGGATATGGCGAACATCGCGGCCGTTCCTCATATTGACGTTCAGTCATTCCAAACCTCTCGCCAGGAATTCAGAGCAGCCAGTCTAAATTACTGGATTTAGATCAATCACGAAAGTCCTCCTTACGTCCAGAAGATTCTAAAGGGACTTCGCATCCCCTTCAGCCAAAAACCTCCCTTAGCTCGATTGTCAAGTGCCATAAACAACCGCATGAAAACTCCAAGTTCGACAGCGATGGACCAAGAAATTCAGAAGTTGGTAGCTTGTGGTGCCCTAGTAAAGTCGACTCACCCAACAGGCTATGTTTCCAAAATATTTCTGGTTTCAAGGTCGGATGGTTCACAAAGACCAGTCATAAATCTAAGGCCTCTAAATCGCTTTCTCGATCCAAAACCGTTTCGTTTAATCAGCCACTTGAAGATCCCCAAATTTTTGCAGAAAGGAGATTTCTTGGCAAAAATCGACCTGTCAAACGCTTATCTCCATATTCCCATAGCTCAAGGTCACCAAAGATTTTTAATGATAGCTTACAACCGAGAATTTCTTCAATTCACTGCTCTCCCTTTCGGGCTATCGATTAGCAAGCAAACTGAGACAAAGAGGTATTCGTGTCATCGTATACCTGGACGATTTTCTTTTGGTTCATCAACGGCCGGAGGTTCTGACGTCGCACTTGCACGAAACTGTAAAGTTCCTCCTAAATTTGGGTTGGCAAATAAATTGGAAGAAGTCAGTACTGATTCCGCATCGCTCTATAGAATATCTCGGGATTGTTTGGAATCCATCCCAAAACATAAAATATCTGAATATAGAAAAGAAAGATCGAATCTCGAAAGATGTCCAAACAATCTTGGGAAGAGGCAGTTGGAGTTGGCTTCAAGCCAAGTCTCTTTTAGGCCGGTTAGTCTTCGCAGCTTTTGTTATTCCGCTGGGACTGTTGCATTGCAGACGTTTACAGAGATTGTCGAACCGGTTTCCGGAAACACAGCCAAAGCGTCTTTACAAAATTCCTCAATCCGGGCTTCAAGACCTAAACTGGTGGTTAAAAAGCGTGGACAAAGGTTCATCAATAATTCTGGATGGTCCAAAGAGCTACATCGTATCAGACGCCTCAGATTCGAGCTGGGGAGTTTCTATAAATGGAACGAGACTTTTTGGCGTTTGGGAGGAGCATCAGTCGGAATGGCACTCCAACGTGAAGGAGATGTTTGCGGTGTTGCAGGGGATCAAGAATCATCAACATCTTCTGAAAAATCACACAGTTTTAGTCCAGTCGGACAATTGGTCGGTAGTGGCGTATATCAATCGGGAAGGGGGCACCAAGTCAGTTCGTCTTTACAACTTGACTTCCCAACTATTAACAATTTGCTATTTGCAATTTGCTAAAACAATCAGTCACAGATCAAACTTATTGCCTTCCATCTGCCCGGTCGTTACAATGTGGAAGTCGATCGAATTTCTCGAGGAAAACGTCTTCCAGAATGGACTTTGTCTCAAGAAATCTATGAGCCCCGGGGTCACGCGAACACCCGGCGGGCCCCCTTCGGTAGTGGACTGTATGAAATGAAACAACTGGCTCGGTATTACACCGCACCGGCTTCCTTCACCACGCCACGCCACTGTCTGCTCTTCTTTCTTCTTTGCTGGTCCGCTGCTCTCCGTCGACTAAAGGTTACGAGGCCACGTCACCGTATTTATGCCCTTCGTGGCATCGCAGCGCAGCGGACCGCATCGCGGCGGCAATGAGGACAGTGTGAGGAGAGTGCTCATCTCTCCTCTCTTTCTTTGCAGACGCAAGTGGCGCGGGGGGAAATAAAAAACCGTTACGATAGTCTTTAATTTGAAAATCATTATGTACAACAATTCTTATATACAACATTTCTTATATACATAGTCAACGTCTTATGGTCGATAAAAACTTATAAAACTTATATATTCACAGTTCACTGTTTTTGTACTCGCTATGGTCCGTCGGCGACAAAATCCTTCAGCTAATCTTTCGAAAATGGGGCGTACCTTGCATAGACCTGTTTGCGTCAGCAGATTCAGCAGTTGTACCAACTTATGCCTCTCTGGATGCAACAGACTCGCAGGCGGCGTTTGTAAACGCGTTCAGCCACCAGTGGTCTTACAAAATAGGCTATGTCTTTCCTCCACCAGCTCTGATTCCACAGGTACTTCAACAATTGAACACAGCTCGAGGAACATACATATTGATAGTCCCTCCTTGGAACAAAGTTTTTTGAAGAGCCGATCTAAAGAACAGAGCGATGGCTCCTCCTTTCACCATCAGGAATCTCAAGCAACACCTAATAGACTTGTCGACGGGCCTGCCACCACCAGAGATCCACAGGTTACAATTGGAGGCTTGGAGGGTACGGGGTGGTCCAGGGAACTAGTCGACTGGGAATTAGAAGATGTAAGAATTATAGAAAATTCTTGGAAAAAATCTACCTTAAGATCTTATAAAACAGCGTGGTCTCGCTGGTGCGATTGGTCAGTTGAAAATGCTGTTCCGAGAAATAACCCAAATCCTCTTCAATTAGCCCGGTATTTATGTTACCTTTACCGTGTTCATAGCTTGGCTCCTCAAACCATTAAGTTACACAAGTCCGTCGTGTGTACGTTTGCTAATCCGGTTTCTGGAGAAATTTTAAGTAACAGTCCAGTGGTTAAACGAGTCCATCGATGTGTGTAGGCCTCCATGCATCAAAAAACCTATTTGGAACGTTTCTATGGTATTAAATTGGTTAAAAAATAATCCCCCAGATGAGGATAATCTTTACCAGGTTTCTAGGCATGTTGCTCTGTTACTTCTTTTAGCATCAGGAATACGTCTTCATGACTTAACCCTTTTACACATTGGGTCAAATGAAATGGAAGTTCATAAAGGCAAAATTACGTTTTGGCCTAGGTTTGGATCCAAAACCGATTCTTCCTTGCACCGCCAATCAGGTTGGCAGTTAACTTTGGGTTCTATTCCGAATCTAAATCCGGTTCGATGGATTAAAACTCTCATAAATATATCTGATATTCGTAGAAAGAGTAAGAATAATTTATCAGCGTTTTTTATTACAACTAGAGGCCCTGTTAAGGCTGCTTCAAGATGCATAATAGCGGGATGGATAGGTTTCATTTTTAAAACGCTGGGTATAAATGCATCGCCGGGAAGAGTTAGATCGGCAGTTGCTTCAAGAAATTTTAATAATCTTCCTTTAGATGAGGTTCTGGCGAGAGGTAATTGGAGAAGCGAGAAAACGTTTTTCAAGTTTTATTTTAAACAAGTAGAACAAAGCCAAGATCAGATCTCCTAGACTTTAGTAAATAGTGTTCAGACTATGTTTATTCCTACATAATGTAAAACCGATTTGTGCTTAAGATATGTGATTTTATTTTTTATTACAATTATCGTAATAATAATATTGATTGTATAAGAAGAGCTCGTAACTATTGTAACCCACAGTTTAAATGTAAGATATTTTAAAGAGAAAAACTGATTTGTGCTTTAGATAAACGATTTTATTTTCTATTACAATAATAATAATAATATTTATTTTGTTAGAAGAGCTCGTGCCTTTTATAGTTTAAGGACAGGATGGCTTACTAATTGATCTCAAAGATGACCTCTGTAGTAATTAATCTTAAAGGTTTAGCTTCGGCATTCAAGCTTCCTTATTAAAAAATAAAAGATCTTATTTCAGTTTACTGGGTAAATTTATTTCTTAACAAAGATATATTGTTTTATTCCCCATTTCACAGTACGCAAGCTTCTTGTCCGGCAGAAATCAGACATATCTCCGAAGGGTCAAGCCGACGGCTAGACTTAAAATAGAAGCGTTTTCCCCCCAAAGGGAAGAAAACGCATATTTTGGGTCTAGCCAAGGCTTGACCCGAGCAAGCTCTTGCCGGTCATTTTCGGAGCAGGTACCTACTGAAGATCGCTTCGCGCCACCGCCGGCCGCAGCGTGCCCGCGCGCCTCCCTCGCGTCCCGCTTTGTAGGGCGTGGGAATGCGGGCAGTGAAATGGGGACCAAATACACATAGATACGAAAAGTTAACCAGACGTTATCTCCGAAGGATCAAGCCTTGTCTAGACCCAAAATATGCGTTTTCTTCCCTTTGGGGGGAAAACGCTTCTATTTTTACAATCTGGAAGCACTGCGTAGCAGTTAGCAGTAACCAAATTTAGGTCTAGCGGGATGCAGTGGAGCGAGAAATATATGACTGTACCTGCACAAGCACGCTTATAGCGTTGTATTCCAATCCGCCGTAAAGTTTGGGGTGAACTATACCTAAGTGTTTCACAAAGTTTTACAAAACTAAAATTTTAAAGATGAACCGTTGCCAGCACCTTTAATTAAAAATATTGAAAAACTATCTATCAAATCTATTCTATCTTCCAAAAAAATAAAATTATTTTTAAATCTATCAAAAAATAAAAATCGACTGCATTTGATAACGCTGTAGCTGTGCTATGATTGGCTAATTATTGAAGATGAGCCGCCAAGCAACCATTCACGTCGACTCTTAGCGTTGACTGCTTGTGAGTACTTTTTGTTTGATACTTGTATTTTCTTTCCATATTTTTATTTCACTCAGAATGGAATAATACGATGCTGAAAATAGTAGTATCCAATGAAAAAGTATCGATACCTAGAGAGTACACACCACGTACACACAACACAAACTAGCATCGTAGCAACACTATTTTATAGCAACTGATAGCATAGCAACATTAGCAACTTAGACAGACAATTGATCAGTAATCTGTGAATTGATCAGTTGATTGAGAATGTTAGGGTCATGAAACTATTAGGCATAGAGATATCACTCAAATGTCCGCATGCAGCGACATCTGTTAATCTGTACCAGAAAAATTTGAAAATGTTTTGCTCATGCTAGGTTTTTATTTTTTTATAATATTTCAAGGACGACTTCTATTACACCACAATATGTGGTGTAACAAAAACCGTCACTTTATTTTTCCTTTAAATAAAACCCAAAAAGTACTTATTTACGTTTTTATTTTTATATTGATATTTTTTCTTATAATAATTTACTGACATTCTTTGTATTTCATCATATACATCAAAATCTATTCTACTACCATTCAATAATTTATTCACGTCCTTACACCAACTGAACAGGAACAAATCTTCCAGCTTATTAATTAAGTCTTTTTTATGTGTCTCGCAGCTTAAAACATTGTAATCCATGACTACAGAGAGAATTGTTTTGATGTAGGCTTTGATATTGAGCTTTGCACAATCCTTTCTAATAATATTCACAACTATGTCTTGGATATTCGAAAAATATTTAATCATATTTAGACTAGGGTATGTCAAACATATTTTGTTTTTAAAATACTCCCTCATGGTTAAGTAAGTTTTGTCTTTATTTTCATCATATAAACATTTGTTGCAAACTTTGCAACTTTTAAATACTTTTTGCTTTAATTTACGCAAGACATACCCTGTCACATATTCTAATTGTGTCTTTATTTATGGATTTGCAAATTTCAGCTCTATATCAATAAAATTAACATTAATGTCATCAAAATCAACTTCAACAGTAGGGTTCACCATCTCATATTTCTCAAAGAATAATTTGCTTAAAGATTTAAATATTTTACAAGAATCCACTTCACAATTTGCTCCAGGGGAGTGAATATTACTTAAATTATTGACTAGTAATGAAGCAAAGGCCGCTTCGAAGCCAATACAATTCGGCGACGTGTTTCTGTAGCCGTGACTTCGAATGCAGCCAAAAAAATTTTCTAGTGGATCCTGGTTGAAGTGTCTCATCCATACAGATGTCAAACCATACTGTTGGGACAATCTCTGTATCATGTATTCAGTGTTTTCAATAGTTAATAGCCAGTGGTTCACTGATGGTACTACACCTACTTTATTTTTTTTTACAAATTTCATAGTGGCTAACACCGATTTAGCTTCAATCCACATTTTTTTATGTGGGGAATTTGGAGTAACTGCTCCTAGAAGTGGCTTCCCCCTCTTTTGTTTTGACCTGATGTAACTTCCATTCATAGAATCAAATAATTTATCAAAAAAAAGTAAAATGTCTGCTGTATCTCGACATTCTTTTGGAAGTATTCCATGATCTGAAAATATATAAAATATATTGTAAAAATTATTTAAAGGTGTTTTGGCAAACTTCGTAAAAATATCAACGAATATAATATTAGCGTGTCGTGATAGCCGAGTTGTGGCAAGCTCACTTCTTGTTTAGAAATTGTGGTTCGAAACCCAGAAACCGGTATGTACCAATGAGTTTTTTCTGAAGCGCTGACAGGGTCAACCGACCACCCTAGTCAGCATCGTGTGCCAGCATGCGCGTACAGACGCCTGCTCTGAAATCTGAACACTTTGTATTTTGATCACTTTCAAATAGCAGCATTCAAAAATTTTTAGTCGTGAAAAAGACATAAATAACGCGTGCCGACTTCTACCGAAGGTAGGGGAACTCTGCAACAACTAGCGTGCGTGGCGAGAATGTTAAACTTGTTGGTGAGATGTACTTCTCTGTCCGCCCGTTGACCGTTTTGGATGGTGTAGAGCAGATAATAGGAGATAGAGCAGGCGTCTGTACCAACTTGTCAGCGCTATACTAGACACATTTGTTAAATTCATGTAAATAGCTACAAATGATTGCTGTCAGGACTGACCGTCAGCGGAACACTAAATTCAGTATGCTATAATCAAATCTTTACATTTATGATGAAACATGTTATCACATTGTGTCCACTTTGTAAGTAGATTACTGGGTCGCAAAACTTTAAAAATATATGAAAATAGAAAGATTTAGTGTGGCCTGTTGGTGTCAGGTACCCATAAAATAAAATGAAACTTACTTGCCAGGTAACCCATGTTTGCTGCCACCGTTTGACTGAAAACTTGTGTGGCACATTTCACCTTCATCTTTGCAATTTTGTTTGAAATCACATGTCTCTCAGTTAACTTGGGCATCAGTCTTATACCTTGATATGCAGGATTTTCATTGTATAATTTTAAAATGTGGTCCCATTTTCCAGTTTTATGTTGCCCATTTATTACACATTTAACATCTTTATTTAAAAGATTGTTTCTTATCCCTTTTATCAGATGAGGAGGATCATACAAAGGAATTATTTCATTTCCGTCTACACCAAAAATTGAATGTTTGAACTCTTTTTTCAATTTTATGTAATTTCCTCGTGTCTCATTGACAAGATAATTTATGGCACTCGCATTTGTTGCACCTTGATCACAAACTGTAGCAATGACTATAAAGCCAATAGAATATAGTTTGCTTATAATTTCCTTTATTTGAACTGCTAATTTGTCACTTGGTGTTGTGCTTGCGCAAAAAGAATATGCAAGAGGTTGTTTATAATTTTTTTGTACGCCTCTTATCATGAAAACCAATACATGGTCAGCTATTTCTTTGTTCACGCGTTTGCCATCATTCACAAATCCACTAACACTATCAGCTCTTCTGTCATAATCGAAATGCGGCGTCAGAGCCATTTCGTCAAACATTAACACGCATAATTTTTCATGACTACTCATTTTTTTTGCTCTCTTTTTCAACTGTCGAAAAACAAATGTTCATTGATTCCTGGTTTCAGGGCTGCACTTGAAATCATTCTTGTCAGTGTCAACGGAGATGGCAGTACAAAAAATTTTCTCATCCATCTGTAGGCCCGTGGACCCTGTTTATAAAAAGCCAAAGCCAATATTTTTTCTTCTTTTTTAAATCGCCTTCCCATTTTGTTTTTCTTGGCTTCTCTTAACTGTAGCATTGTAAAAATTATGGCTGCCGTAGTAAAATTTTTTAACGCCTTTTGGAATGTGGAGTTTTCAGTTATTTTTAGAGCTTTTTTCAACTTCGTCATTGCCGATTGCTTAGCTTTTTTAAGCAATTTTATTTTGTTAACGACAGCAGTGATTTCACGAGAAAAACTAATAGACTTTTTGAAATGTAGTCCTGAAAAAGAAAGTAAAATTTAACTAAATGTCAAAACCTTAAAAGGCATTTATTTTTAAAAGCAGGCATATGCATACACAACATTTGTGTTTTTCTTTCACAGGCAAGCCAGTGGTAAATTGGTCTAAGTTCAGTATCAAACCTTGACCTTATGAATGTAAAGCAGGCTTATCTTTAATATTGTTACCAGACTTTTTGTTAATGAAATGAAATAAAAAATATATTTTTTATTGAAAAAATTACCTTTTGTAAAAGATGAAATAGGTTGCGTTTGTGTTGATGTAGTTGGTTGCATTGAAATCATGTCAGTCGACTGGACAGCAGTTTGCGAAGCGTATTGTGCTGAAGTTGATGGGATATTATTGGGTTCCAAATCAGACACTGGCAGAGACCTCTCCACATTTTCAATTTCAGGTAGCACTCTGTCAGCAATAACTTGTAATGGTTGTTGTCTTGTTGAAATTGAAAACCCTGAAATCATTATAATAACATATTTAGCATAGACTAATGGAAAGAAAAATTATTGTCCCGTAGGCTCCAAACAGAACGCTTCAATCATTTTAGGTTGTTAGCCGGCGGGCGGCGACAAGGAACTATTACAGTAAATATTTTAATAGGTGTAGTTTAAGAACAAAACATTCAGTCAGTTGCTCTCGCCAGCCGGCCACGCGTGAATACCATCCTAACTTTGATGACTGCTTAGCCTACTGTGTAGTGACCCTGCCTACGAAGCTGGGGGTCCCAGGTTCAAATCCCAGGTTGTGTCAGTATTTATATGATGATTGATACTGATACCGGGTCTTGGTTGTTATATGTATATAGTTTCTTCGCTTAGTACCCAAAACACATGCTAATGCTTAGTTTGGGGCCTAGACGTTGTTGTGATGTTACATATACAGTACTAACAACATGGCCCAAGATGCCGAAATCTTGGCAGTCACAGACCGTCACTTTGATCTTGATGCAATTTCTGTTTGTGATATGGATTGATTCTTCTTTGATTTAAATTAAAAGAACTTTATAATTCTCACCAGATATGTTTAAAGTAGGAACTGCATTATTACTCAGCCTGTTGCTTCAAGTATGATAGCGTGTCTCAAAGTGTGAGTGGCAAACTCTTCGAAGTTCAAAGACTGTCTGATGATCCAAAGAAACAATATGACCTCCAATTGCATTAATCCAAGTGTTGAATCTATCCAAATCTTTGTTTGGATTAGGAAATAAATGCAATATAGTATTGTCTGCACCTGTAAAAAATACTTATTTACATCCGGCATCACGGTAGTGGCCCTTCCAAGTTGAGCAAATGGCTGCCACTAAGAACCTTTTTCTAGAAGCAACTCGAGACACTTTTAGACTTTCTATTACAGACCTATAAACTTGTTGAGATATAGTTAATATTAAGGGAGACATTTCAGGAATTTTTTGAAGTTTGTGTGAGTGCATGTGTATGTGTGTGTGCATGTGTGTAAATTTTATTATATACCTCTGATTACAAACATGGTTATGTATGATTTTATTATCAATCAAACAAGTTTTTGGTTTCATAATTAATATCATTTAATAGTGATAATACCTGGGACATCCCATCCAGTCCCAAAGTAAGAAAGTATTACGCTTGTAGTGACTGTAGGGTAGTGATCTAGCCTAAGAAGCTGGAGGTCTTGAATCTTGGGTACCAGTATCAATATTTATCATATAAAATGTATATGATGAATATTGATACTAGTACTGGGTCTCGGTTGTTATATGTATGTGGTGTCTTCGCTTGGTACCCAAAACACAAGCTAAAGCTTAGATTGGGGCCGAGATGTTTTTGTGATGTATATGTTATTATTATTATTGTATTATGGGGTACTAACAGCTGGTATACATACTTAAATATTCATTTTTTTTTTAATTGGATATGCATATATAGATTCTTTTTTACACTCGGGCATGGAACAAATAGACATGTTCATGCACACAAATATTTGTCCAGGGCGGGAATTGAACCCGTGACCCTTGGCTACGTAGTTAGGATCTCTAACCATTCTGCAAATTGGTCAGTCGTTTTAACTAAAAACATAAAATCTGTCATCAAACAATATCCCAAGGATTTAAAAAAAAAATGTATATGCCTGTTAAATCAACTAATTAACCACAAGTACTCCAGTTAACGAATTGTTCACGAACATTGGATTTCGAGGGAGCGTATTGGCCTTGACGCTCGGCGAAGTGTTTATAGGCTGTTTAAATGAGAGAAATAGGAATGTCGAAAATCGTAACTGATACTATTAGCGGCCTTGGGTGGAATGTAAAGAGGCACCATTCCAGAGAAGGGCGACGACCACAAATTCGAACTGACATTTCTTCACTCCTACAGTCCATCATATCAGTTACTATAAAACGATTACGGTACTTACGAGATTTATTGCAGTTGGGTACACAACATTTTTTAATAGACATTGTCAACAATATTCCGATCACAAGGGAAAACAAAGATCCAATTTTCATGCGTAAGTCCAGTCGGGAAAGCGGGGTCGTCGGAATCCTAGGGAATGCCGGGTTGATCGTAAGAAGAATCGTCAGTATCCAAAAACTAGCAGGGTTGATCGTAAGAAGAAGAATCGTCAGTGTCCAAAAACTAGCCGGGTCGTCGTAAAAGAAAGAAAAAACAGTAATCGTACGAAAAAACACATCCATCAGTGCAAAGCAACAACGGTTGACATCGATTGACAAAGATTTAATTGACAAAGCGTTCGATTTATCCAAAAAAAGGTTCGATCAATCATAAAAAATATATTTTTGAACTGAATTTACTACTTTAAAGATTCAAAAATAGTTTTAAACATTTTTCTTTCTATATTTCTTTTAAATTGTGGTCATAGATATGATATTATCATTGGTATTAATTTACACTTTAAATGAAATAACAGGTCGTAATCGGTGATCAACTGCGTTTAACGAAACGCATAAATAATGACAAAGAAATTGTGAACAGTATTAATTACTGGTGTTAATCAAAAGGAACATACTGTAATATTAGAATATAATGAACTTAATTATAAAATGGATATATTACCAAACAAAAATAAATAAACAGTAATAAAAAAAATTGGTTATACAATATTTAACTAAATATATTACGTTATCCTTGAGAACGCCATCTATATTTCTGAACCGAGTAACTTTTTTATGTATAAAGCAACTTATTTTAATATCAGACTCAAATGAACCAATATACCTATTTGGGTACATGCTGAAAAAGGTGGCTTAAAAATGATTTAATTTGTTCTAAGTTATAGCACCGTGCTATTAGGTGGGATTAGGCGATTAGGCATGGATATAAGATAACCCTAAAACAACCTAGAATAAAGTGAATGAATTGAATAGATACATTTAGCGGTGCATATATTTCTATCAAAATTAAATTATATTCATATTGGCTTAATACGTACTAAAATGCGAGAAATATTTTTGTCGAACTGCGAGAAAACATTTATACAGAAGATTGTCGCTGAAGGGCAGGTAAAAATTTTTTAATTTCATAGCGTACTTTAGGCTTCATGTAATTGGGTTTCCAAAACTACCACCCATAAATTATGTGTTCAATTATCAATCGTACTTAGAAGAAAATGGCAAGCCACCCAGAAGCTTTCTGTTCTGATCCATTCGAAATTTGATCTAGATAGGCTGATGGTGCACCTTTTTGAAATTGATATATTATTAATCTATATTAGGTTTGTTTTTAACAATGTGATGTGAGCAGCTCCGACATTTACATACAACTAACCCGCAATCAACAGATCAATGTGAAAGTAATTTTCTGTTGGTTTCAAGTATTGGTAATTGTAATGCAGTTATGTCTTTGTACGGGTACATATTTTTATTTATTTTTTTGTTTTGCGTTTCCCCATTTCTGCAAGATATGAAAATTTATTTTGTGCGCTCGCCTTGTCCACCCCAAATTATTATTAATACTTATAGGGGATTAGTTTTGGAAACCCATACTACATCATGTTCTTTTCTGTCATTTTATTATCAGTTAATAGGTTTTCACTTATCTATACTAAAATCATATAATACCCCGAAAGACACTGCAATCTTGCTGTGTATACAATTAAATACAGTTATTGAGTTATTATGAGATTTGGTGTTGAAGAATAACAATCCAACTTGTATTTACATTTTCAGCGTTTAGATGGAAGAAATTATAATGAAAGCAGAAATTTACAGATTTCATTTGGTTCCGAGTATGGCAGCTGCCTTGTAAGCCTTGGTGCAACCCGGTAATCATATTAGCAATGATATATATCTGTAATACTACTATTTACCATATTTATAGTTCTTATCACATTTTAAGTTAAGCTTTTGAACACAGATAATATTTTATTACAGAGTTTTAGCTCAAGTGTCTTGTGAAGTAGTACAACCAAAACAAATACGACCTAATGAAGGCATTTTGTACATCAATGTTGAAATTGGACCAATGGCGGCACCACAATTTGAGGCCAATAGACAAACAGATTTATCTGTATATTTAAATAGACTTCTAGAAAAATGTTTTAAAGATTCAAAATGCGTAGATTTGGAATCGCTTTGCATTGTTGTTGAAGAAAAGGTAAAACTTTTCTCTCTGTCTGTCTCTTCTTTTATTTTACTCAGTTATTAGAAAGACATGTTCATATGACTTTGTGATTGTAGGTACTAATAGGTATGGTAACAAAAATTAAGATATCTTTAATGTTATTAATTGAAAAATTAGACAATTTAAAAAAAGGATTTTGTCTATTACTGATAGAAGCTGCAGTTGCATGGGTGACTCAATATGTTCTGAGATAAAGAAAAAGTATTTAACATTTAAGTACTTTACATAATTTCAAAATACTCTTGGTCATGCTCTATGCAAAGTTCCATTCGTCTAAACCAACTTTAAAAACACTTTTGCCAGTTGTGATCCAACAGGTCAGAAATTGCTACTTCATAGGCAGCTACAGCTTCGGCACTTGAAAATACTTTCCTTTTATTTTTTCTTTCACTTTTGGGAATTAAGCTGGAACTGTAGGGTGGGTGTGTTAGAGTTTCAACACCAGATTCCTCAATAAATGCCTTTGTTCTAAGGAATGTATGTAAAGATGCATTATCGTGATGCAGCATGATTCTCGAAACCCGGCCTTTGATCTTGTCTTCCACATAGCTTGGAAAGCTTTGGATAATGCTCCTGTAGTTACCATTCTGAGTTAACTAACATATTTTCCAGCATTGACGTCGACAAATATCCCCTCTGTTAAAAAAACCTGGCCTTATTGTTAGCTTTGTGAGGCCTCTGCAGTTTTGTCAGTAATTGTCCTTATGGGTGTATCCATGCTGATGATTATCGTTTATCTTTCGGATCATATTGATAGATCCATATTTCAACACTAGTAATAATTTCTGAAACACATCTTAGTGCCATGTTTTCAAAACGTAGCTACGCATTTCATGGCATCAAACGACACAAACCGGTTTTTGTTCTAAGGATCCAACTACAACAAAGCTTCCTCACTGCAAGATGTTGATGAAGGATGGTATGAACACTCCTCGAACTAATACCTAGGACCTTGTTGATGTCCATGTGTGTAATTTGTGGGTCCTCTTGTACCAACATTTCAATAGTCCATACATTTTTTGCAGGTACCACTATTTACAGGGTTCCACTTCTTTGGTCCCTTATTGGTTCCTTATTGCCCTGTCTTTTAGGACATAATCAATAGCCGAAATATGAATTTGATAAATACTGCTGGTCACCGTTTATTCCTATTTCTACATTTACTCCAATTCCTCCAATCAGCTCATCAAAAATCAAGAACTGATAGAAACAAACAAATAAAACAAGTCCAACGTAAGAATTTGATAAGTACCGCTGGTTTTGTTATTATATGACCTTCAAGTCCAAAATCCTTCAGTTCCTCAAATCAGGCCTAAAATGGTACCAAAATGGTGCAAAATTAGAGTCAAAGAAAACTTATGTGCCAGGTTTAGAAAAAATCCTTTGCAAAACAAACGAAACCAAACCCTCATTTCTTCCATTTGTTCCAATCAGCTCCTAAATGGTAATTGCTAACTAAAGTTCAAATGGAATATCAGTACCATGTTTAAAAAAAATTACAAACACCTCGCTTGCTCTATTTGCTCTAATCATCACCAACACAATACATGCAAAACTGAAGGTCAAGAGAACCTATGCCAAGATTTAAAAATATTGTTGGAAAATTACGACGTTAGAGCGCGAACGGACGGACTTAATAATTAGGTATATAATAAACTATATTCTTGCTTCAAAGGAAAATGCAACCAAACATTATGGGCTCCTGGTATCTTTTTTTTTAATTAAATTGTAACTAGTTAATCAGAAAATAATGGCGGTGAAACAAAAAGCAACTCCTTTTATTTAGGTTAGTTCGTTTAAAGATCTAGTTGACCGCGACTGATCAAATGGCCGAGTTGTTAGAGACCTTAACTGCGGGGCCGCAGGTCGCGCGTTCAATTCCCACCCGGTACAAACATTTGGTACATCAACATGTTTATTTTGTTCCGTGTTTGGGTGTAAAATATATATGTATTATAGAAAATATTTAAGTATGTATATCAGTTGTCTAGTAACCCATAACACAAGCATAATACTTGCTTATTTTGGAACTAGATGGCACTGTGTGGGAAGTCCTATGTATTATTCTTATTGTGTTATAAATTATTTCTGCTACAGAATATACTAACAATATGTAATATAAATTTCATTTGTGGCGAAGAGAAAAAAATTAGAACAGTCAATTGCATAGAGCCATTTGAGAATGATATTGAGCAAAAATTGTCTTATGGGTAAAGAAACTAACATAAAATACATTTACAAAGAATATGAGGCACTCTTGCGACAGTCAAATAATACCCTTAGTATTTACCAGACATATCAGCCGCTGCCACCTCAAAGGAATGTACAGTGCCACTGTTAATCTTTTAAACTATGTTTTCAGGTATGGTCACTCAGAGTCGACATAAAAGTATTGAATCATGCAGGGAATCTCATTGAATGTGCAAGCGTGGCAACACTCATATCGTTAGCACATTTCAAAAGGCCAGATGTAACTAGAAGTGGTGACAGTGTCACAATACATACTATTGCCGAGAAGGATCCCATTCCAACAGTACTTTATCATTATCCAGTGTGCTTGACATTTGCAATATTTGGTACAAAGTGAGTACATAAATAATAATATAATATATTAAATTTTTGATTTGAAAGAGCCTTACTGGAGTGCATACAAGCTAATCCTTCAACAATACATGAAGGGTTTTGATAAGTTGATAAGTGAGTAAGATACATTTGTATGGACATAATGCAAACTCAAATAAAGACACGCATCTCCCATAGAAACATGGGCTAGGAAGAAAAATTATGGGTACTTTGAATTTTGTGCATGTGTTTTATTTGCCGAGGTACAAAAGCCTTATGATATAGACATATATTTTTTAAAAGGTGGGAATTGACTGGCATCAAGCTTTGAAAGGTTTAATAAATGCAACTCCTCTATCAAATGATAAAGAGATAATAACGAGTTAGAAGTATGGTTTTATTTAAAATAACACACATAGAATGACTTCTGGCATCATTTTAATAATAAAACTCTGTAAATCGTACATACAACTTTTTGAATGCAAATAAGTAATATAGTACAACATGACACTGGCAAAACTGTCTAGAACACAAGATAGTTGCCAAAAATAAAAGAAGAAATGTTAACACTTAAAAACTATACTGTAGGCACAACTTGACTGTCATGTGACCTAAATGACCGTAAATGACAGTCACAAATGTCAATGATGACAGCAATGAAAATATTTATGCCATTATCGAAAATGTTTAATCCCCAAATAAATTACTTTCCTGTCGTGATAGCCCAAAGCGCAACAAACCTATCTCAAATTTATAAGGCCATAGGGCCTGGTTCGAATCCGGGCGTGTACCATTAAGTTTTTCTGACTTAAGTACATAACTATCACTGACTCCGTGCCTTGGAGAGCATGTTAAGCAGTCGATCCTGGATGCTGTCAATAAATGGCGGTCGTTACAATCCCCAACCCGCAGGGGAGCAGCGTGGTGGACTTAAGTTCCAAGCCCCCCTCTCCCAGGGGGAGGCCCAAGCCCCTGCAGTGGGGTAAAAAATGGGCTGATGAAGAAACTTATTTTCAGAATTTAAATTGTTTTTAGTCAAACTAAAAAAACATTCATAATATGATGTTTCACTATTTTATCAATTTTCGATTATAAATATAATTCTGCTAACAAAAACAATAGTTTCATCATTAAAAGGCATTTTCATTTTTTTTAAATTCTATTGTACGTAAGTTAAATATATTTAATTAATTACTTTCAAAAAAAAAACCTTTCTTTCCTTTCATATTCAGTCCAGAATTATGTGCAATGGGAAAATCCTCATAAATGGTAACCCCAATTTGAGTAATAAACATTGCAAATGGATGCATTCATTATAAACTATTATAAATGAGGCGTTCAAAATACAACTTGAACATTATTTTCAATACTTATTTTCTATTTTTCACATACTTTTAGAAAAATAATGAAGTAGTTATCCTTTAGTGCAGCTAAATGAATGGAAAGTATTTATTTTTTTATATTGTACGGTAGTACGGAACCCTTCGTGTGCGAGTCCAACTTGTGCTTGGCCTTTTTTTTTAATTTCCCATAAAGTATTTTTTAATATTGCAGTATATTGTTATCAGACCCAAGTTTTACTGAAGAATCTGTATGTACAAGCAATACAGAGGAAGGTATTAAAACAGCAGGGGGTTTATTAGTTGTTGGTATGAATCAATACCGAGAGTTGTGCTTACTCGATTTAACTGGTGCTGCCATCTATAGCTCTGATCTTGTACATAAAGCTGCGGACATTGCAGCTGTTAGAAGCAAAGAAATCGTTGATCTGATAAAAGAAGAAATAGCGTCAGATGACATCAAGAGGTAATTTTTTATTTAAATGAGTATATGTACATACATCAATAAGGTCACGTCTGTAGGCAAAGCCTATAGACATCGGTTATAATGTATACCTATTAGTTTATTCTCATTCTATTTCACAAAACTATCATTACCTGTCGAACATCTAAAAAGATGCAAATTTCATACAAAATCTTTTTATTCGATGTTCTGAAAGGTTATATATTGATGAGAGGCAAAATTTGTCTAAATCCTTACAATTGAAAAGTAATCCTTAAAAACATTAATAATATTTGGGACATGACATACATTTAGACCTAAATTGGGCAGAGCCTGTAACTATGGGTACCTACCACACAAATAGAATAGGTACATATTTATTTTAATTTTGATTTTGGTTAACTTTTTAGTTGATCATGTTCATTTTAGGGGAAAAAATGTTATTGTAGTAATATGGCAGTACTAATGGAGTATAGTTAGAAACAATATAAAAACTAGTAAAAAAAAGTTGAAATCATAAAATTGAAATTAATAATAAAAATAATAATAATTTTATCCATAAGATCTGGATTTGTTCATTACAAAATGCTGAAGTAAATTAACATAAAGGTTTTATTTAAGTTCTATCTTGTTTGTAGAAATGCATAAGAAGTGGTACATAATAAGCACTAACACACATAAGGTTGGCTTCAAAACAACTTATGTAAGTCTTTTCTAGATTTATGGTGTTCTAGATCTTTTATGTATGGACGACAATCCAACACAAAGTTATTTTAACCTCTACAAAAAGTATTTTAGGCTAAATTTGGAACCGCAAGTTACAAGACTAATAAGTACTAATCTTTATTCAAGAATGACTTACTAGCCCAATAAACTCGAAAATAAAATCTTTTTCGGACCAAAAAGTACTTTTTAAAACAATCGTCCAGAAAAAATATCACTTAGACCTAATAAAAAAATATCATCCAAATTATTGACTATACCTGAACCCAATAATATTGTTTGCACAGTAAAATATGCACACAGCATAGTTTATTTAAAATAGGGATAACTTTTAATGTGTTCGATGTTCACATGGAAAACTAAGATTCTTTCTTATTGAATTTTTTATGCTCGTTATTTTTCTGAGCCTACTGTGTTAAAATAATGACTATAACAAGAGAATTTAAACGTTAAAAAAAATCCTGTTTGCCATTTGGACTCATTATAAATAGATACTGTCTGAACTGTGATGTCATAATAAACGTTTAACTTTATTTCCTGTTTATGTCAATTATATTTTAACTTAAACTTATTGAATAATTATGTTTCATAAATTACAGACAAAAAAGGATGCGAATAAATTTTTCTGAAATCATAACAACAAATCACATATTATCATTAAGTCAAAGAGATTTAAACATTTGCTTAAAGACATTTAAAAATGACTTGGATGTGAATAGCGACAAAGAGGATATTGAAATGGTCGAAGATGAGCAAGAAGAAGAGCTTAGTAAATACGATGGTATGTCAATATATGGACTCATATTAATTTTTATTATACCACAGGCCTTATCACTTTGATTATTGTTGTTGTTAATCACGAATTAAAATTATCTAAGGTGTATATTTGGATAACTATATGCTGATCATTTGGGGTATAAGCACATGTAATATACAATATTAGCAAATAGAGAATCCTGAGTTTGGTGTTTATTGTGGATCTAACTTAATTATAATGTTGACACATAACAATCGTAGTAACAATATCACTGGTTTTCAGGTTTCAGTTTCAATTCCTTTGTTCGTCCAGTTCTTTCGTCCAAGTTTCCAATCTTTAGTTTTATTTCAGGTTTATTCTTATTGCTGGTTTTAGCTCGAAGGAGGCGAGTGAAATGACGAGTAATAAAAATACGATGTTTTTTACAGATATTAAGGTGACCCTATAGGTATACTGAACGAAAGAACACCATATAAGAATTTTTATATGAAACTGACTGAATTGTTTTCAATAAGAGTGTAGTAGTGCAAAACATTAATTTCGTTTAATATGGAAATAACTATGTTGATTACTGCAGTACGATTTTGCGACAGCATTCGCGTGCTAAAGATAGTAAGAGCATTAAAAAGGAATTTTAGTACATACTCTAAAAAATCTTGTATACTACTGTGGCAACCACTGATACATCATTTTCAAATTTTCGATCTCTGAGGTTCTCTTTCAGCCGCGGACAGAGAAAAATCACTAGGGGCGAAGTCCGGTAAATATGTAGGATATTCCATCAATTCAATCAACTCTGAACTTGTACGTGGGATCTTTATCTTAGTAACAACTTTAGCGAGTTTGCCACGCCGTTTCTCAGATTTACGCAATTTTTTAATTTGTCCTGCATATAAAATGCCCGTAATAGTGGCTCCATGAGTGATACTATAATCTTACAAGCGTGACGGATAAAATTCCTTAACTTAGTTGAAGTTGGAGATGATGGTCTCTTTCAGGTCATAGACTACTGTTTCGTGTGAGGGTCCGTACCTTGTGAAGCAATGTTCATCCAGTTATGAATCGAGCCAAAAATCGGTCAGGATCTTACTGTAACAAACCCGAATAGCTTTGCGAAATGCTTGCCAAGTCTGATTTGTTTCTGCGCGTCCGTAAGCATTCTAAGCGCCTAGCGCGCTGATAGTTTTTTCATGCTCAGATGGTTGTGCATATAGCCATCACCTATCGAAATCTTCTTCAGCTGTAAAACGAACAGGATTGAACTGAGATTATTTAATTACCGGCGAATTCCAGTTTTCTTCTTTTTTACGAGAATACGTTCCGGCGGGTAGGAAACAAATTATTAAGATTTTAAAAAAAGAGAATCATAAAACTTTTAAATTATTCTTATAGCAAATGCTAGGCTATGCCTGCCATTTTTTTTTTCTTACCAAGAATTATCAATCTCATTCTTATATTTTATTAAACACCCCTCGTAAAGTGTACCTTTTAATATATTAAAGTGCACTTTGTCATAATAATTTTTTTATTACAGTTAAACCTACAAAACGCCAAACAGTGGAGGCAGTTCAGAAACAAAAAGTCTCAAGCTGGATAGAAATTTCATCAGGGTCGGAGGAAGATTAAAAAACAAAAAGTAAAAAAAGAGAACTTTATTATATCATAAAATGTATTTCTATAATTACACTATCTTTTATTCCATTTACGACTATGTGTATTATTTTGCAAATTTATTTGTAATTCTTTTCAATCCATATACTATCATCTGTCTTTTAGTACTAATATAACTTATACGATTAACAGACAAGCAAATAATTATATAAGATTGTATAAATAGAACATTCATATAACAATATCTATTTATCAACAAAAACTAACACAGGTTCTGAATTAATATTTTTACTGTCATAATATTTAAGTTTATTTAATACCTACAAATAAGAATTTGATTCAAAACAATATAGACCAAGATTCAGCGATGTATTTTGAGTTGTCATATAAAAGCGATGAAAACTTCACTAAATCTTCTATACCTGCTGAATAATAAAAATCACTTCTAGCAGTCCATTTTAACTACAAATCCCAAAATTTCTACAGCAAGGTGCTCGTGTCATTACCTACAAGATAGGAACAAAGTTATCGAAAAAAACGGCACATATATGAATACCTACTTTAATCAAATGTAATTAAATTATAAAAAAAAAAACCGTCTTGAATTTGTATATAAAATGAAAAAAAAAACTTTTTGCCTAACCTTATATATAGGTATCTTTATTACCATAAAAAAACTTCCTCGACATTAGCTGAAAAATATTCATACACAATCTATTAAAAAAAAAAAAAAACAAATACACAATAATTAATTATTTAGTAATAAATAAAAATAAGATTTGTAAAACATAAGCTCAACTGCACTTCAAAAATATTTGTACACGACCACTGAGATTCTGAATCGTCTGAAACACTCCAAATCGTTAGAAGTTCATCCCTTTTTCATGTCTGATTAATAACCTTCAAAACGTTGAGAAATAAACAGTTACGTAACAGGTACACGAAAAAACAATAGACCATCTATGCATTGTACTCCTTAAAATAAACTATATTTTACAAGTCCTGATATTTTTCATAGTGACTTTCAAAATGACAAAGAATACTCATGTTACAGGTAAAGACATCTTCTTAAACATGTTTCTACAATATTAACAAATACCTATTCTACATAATTTTAAATATCAGTACATATTATGAAACAAAGTCCCTTGCCGTATCTGTCTAAACGCAATAAACTCAAAAACTACCGAACGGATTTTACAACAGAACATAAGTTACATTTAAATCTAATTAAATGTAATCCACATACTCGACGCAACGAACTGTTAAAGACACTATGACAGAAACAAAAATATAGGCATTCGTCCTCATCTACCCGTGCGAAGTCGTGGCGGGTCGCTAGTTGACGTAATAAAATCCATAGATGCTCAATATTTATCTCTTCAGCCTGCAGATTCCTATATAAATGTCTCATTCGCATAGGAACATTTTTCATTCTAGCAGACGGTTGGTAATGGCATTTTGTTCTGACTTTTTATAGTATACTAGCGACCGTCCGCAGCTTCGCTTGCGTAGACTACAAATTCCTGATATAGGTACTATTAACGTTCGAGATGGTTTATACGTACTTTTTGCTGGGACCACTTTTGGTTACACCCATTCAAACTTTCAATCTTCATTCCCCTTCCACCCTTTAAAAAAACCGATACAATTTTTCATCTTCCGTTTCCCACTTTTAAAAGGTGGAAATCTAAAAACCCTGAAACACGTCATTATTTAAGTCCCTCTATTCCCAACCTTAAGTTTGAAATTTCTAAAAAAGCCTTTCTTCATGTTCACGTTATAAAATAAACTTATGTTTCAAATTTAAGCTTCCTAGACTTAGTAGTTTTGGCTGTACGTTGATAGATCAGTGTGGACAGACAGATAGACAAACACAAAAAAGTAGCTTATGACACTCTTGACAACCTTCTTTCACGTCTGCAAAGTTTCATTAAAATATTTCAGCCGTATTGGAAATTAGCTCGAATAGATAAAATTGAATTGAATAGACACAAAGGCGTACAGACAAACAGACGGACAAAAAGTAGCTAATGTCAAATCTCTTGATAACCTTTTTTCCCATCTGCAAAGTTTCCTTGAAATCTGTTTAGCCGTTTTGGCGATTAGCTCAAATTGACAGATACACGTACAGACAGACAGACGGACAAAAAGTAACATTTGTTCGTTTTGATGACATTATTTTCATACTTGTGATGTTTAATTAAAATCGGTTTAGACAGATGGACATACAAACAGACATACAAAAAGTTGACTACATCCTTTCCATATGTGTAAAGTTTCATCAAAATCGTTTAAGCCGTTTTGGCCGAAGCCGATTTGCTCGAATAGACAGACAGTTTGTTTTCATATATATACCCTATAACCCTCCGCTAGATTCAGGCTATCAAAGGCAAAAAGAATTTTTCAAATCCGACTGGTAGTTTCAGAGATTAGCGCATTCAAACAAACAAACTCTTCAGCTTTATAATAAGTATTTCTATTATATAGATTATAAGATAATACTGAAAACCGTATCAAAGTCTATTGCATGGTTTGAAAGTAAAAAGTTAACGAACAGAGGCAGACACCGAATTCATTTTCTCCCGCTATAGTTTTCATATTTCGATAAAAACTGCTAAGGTATTAATTTAAATTCTATGGTGTAAAGGGCAATTATAATATGCATGAAATGCTTAAGACAACTAACGTATTTAATTTGATAAGAATTAATACCACGTTTAAAAAACATCTTCGCAAATAGTACATTATGTTAGAACAAATTTGATTGTCGTAAAAAAGGTTATAGTAAGTTAACCTTAAAAGATACACATATGCTGTCGCGGACTTTTGGTTAGAACTTTTAAAGGGGAACAATTCCGTAATACATGGTTTCTGCTTAATATCAACCGTTTACGCAGCGCGCGCGACGGTTGCTCCCAAAAGGAATAATTTTTCCCGTTTTTACAACATTTTTCATCGATGCTCCACTCCTATTGGTCGTAGCGTGATGTAGTATAGCCTATAGCCTTCCTCGACAAATGGACTATCCAACACAACAATAATTTTTCAATTTGAACCAGTAGTTCTTGAGATTTGCGCGTTTAAACAAACAAACTCTTCAGCATTATAATATTAGTATAGATATCCTATACATATTATACTCCATCAAAATTTCAAATCTCAGTAAATTACAAAAAAAAAATGTTTTTAAATAAATATTTAGGGGAATGGTCTGGCAATAATTTTATAAATAGAGAATAGGAAAATCTAACATTTCATGAACATTGCGTTAACGCGATTGAAGTTTATTTCTTACCTTCATTGTAATTTTAAATTAATACACTCCGGCCGCAAGGGGCTGCTAGAAGTGAGTTTTGTTATTCAGCAGGTATAGAAGATTTAGTTTTTTTCATAACTTTTGAAATGACAACGCAAAATACGTCGCTGCCTCTTCCTCTATTATTAAAAACTACAAAATCGTAAATTCTAATTCAATAAATGTACACTTTTTACAATAGTCATCAGTTTCTTTGTTTTCAAAGCAACAAATTGACTGATTTTATTTACTTTATTCAGTCTTTTAACTTTAAAATGTTTTCACATAATTAACTTACCATGTAAAAAGTACTTAACATTATATTTGATTGATTTTCAATATAAGGATAAATAAATAAATTTTTGATGTAGTATGACAAGTATATTGGACACTAGTTTCTTATTGCTATTTATATTCTCTTTATGAATATACAATTAAAAAAAAAAATTATTCAACATTGCCAAACTTTTGCTAAAGATATTTTGACACAGTTGTATCACAAAACCAAAACTATTTATAATAGTTACAATGTAAACATAACGTTTTAAAACATTCGATACACTTACATATGTTTTATAATAAAATTTTGAAGAAAGTGCATGATTTCTCTCATATGCGTGTTTGGTGTCCAAGGTACAACTGAAATTATCACGGATTATTGGATAGTTTTTATGCAATGACATACGCATACAAGTTCTCGGTTAACTTTAATTCAGAAAATGTGTTAGTGTTTTATGAACATTCCAAAAATCCATTATTTACAAAGTTCTTGTGTATATATCAGTGTAAATGGTCAAAACGTTGCATATCGTAAGATGAGTTAGTATATGTTGACATATACCAAGCTTGCTGGGGAACATTCGTTTCTTTTTTTCTTTTAGGGAACATTTTGGTCTTACACCAGGGAATGTTAAGATACACCATGATGGCTTGGTTAATCAAAGAAAAAGTTTTCATTCAATTTTAAATGAATAGGTTACATTAGGTTTATGTAAATGTGAAGAACGAAGCTGACGAGCCATTCAAAACGCCTTTAGTTCAATTCTAAATTCAACCAAGATGGATTGATTGTAGACCGTCATAACTTTTGTAGGTTAAGTTAATTTGATAATGTCAATGCGAAGAGTAAGCAGAGCAGAGCGACAACCCAGAAAGCCTTTCGGTAAATTTAGAATCATTCGATTAGTTTTCCATATTAAATGATGGCCATATTATTACGGATTCTTAAAGAACACTCCAGTATTTTTTCAGAAAAATGTGAATGTTATCATTTACATACCAACAGATTTGGTAATGGGCTTGAACTAAAATTTAAAAGTTGCACTCATGTCGGTCATGAAAATTAAAAGGAATAAGGTTCTAGAATAACCTTTTATATTTCTTTTATTTACATATATATATATACATCCCAAATATTTATGAAAATTCATCTGATGTTGAAACTGTTTCTGTGACATCATCTGGACAATTGAGCTTATTCCACTGCTTTACACAGTAAAAAATCAAAGCTAAAATTAAAAAAAAAATATGGAGGTAGACTCACTACATCAACTGAAATTGTAATCCTCTTGAATTAGTAAAAATATTATGACTTGATTTAGTCTAAGATAATGCAATTGGTAAGCATCTGCCTAGTTGACATCACAGGCATATTTTATTTATCAATTGTTGGGAAAAAAGAATTAAGAAATTTAAATAATATTTTTTTATATTTTGAAGGGAAGGTATGAATTGGTCTATATTTTTGGAAAAAAATATAAAAGCCACGTGTTAAAAAATTTGATCCAAGCCCATTGTCAACATACACCTCTGCATCATAACATTCTCAAACATTTCACATTCACGTTAACTAAGCTTTAGTATATACAAAATTTCAAAGTATTTAAAATCTTTCTATTTATTTGTGAATACTTTAGCATTATCGAATTTTGAACACCTTTAAATCATACTTACATTATGCCAAAGGTAATGTTTAAATTAAACGTACATTTTCTAAATTATTTGTAATGCTACATCACAAATATGGCAAACGGAACTTGCATTGAATAAAATGAAGTCATACCTCGATTTACATTATTATTGTTGTCAAGATATTATAGATTTTGATTTTATACAATCCTTAAATATTTCTTTCGCTTCATCGACACTTGGGCAATCTTTCATGCAAACATGATTGCTTAAAATACGTTTTTTAACCTCACCGATCCTTCCATCACACACGTCGCGCGTCGGCTCTATTGTTCAAGAAATTACCGGCTTCTTAAATAAGAATTACTAAAATTTTGACTGACCAAAAATACTTCAAAGAGACCTGTGGCGGTGTAGTTTTTCTGGCAGCAGATAGCTTTTATCTCAAATGATACCTGAATACTTTTTCTAGGGGCTGAGTTATTTTCACGGTTCTGTACCTCAAACGAAGAAAAGGAACCCCTGTCAGTCGAGACCCTTTTTCTCAGAAACATGGCAAGTATAAAGTTGACATGACTATTTATGCTGCAAATTTTGATATTTGCAAATAAATCAAAATCTATGGGGTACTTCCTGTTGATGTAGAATCATGAAATTTGACAAGAAACTAGGTCTCACAGTACAAGTAAAGGAAAAACATCCGAAAATCATTAATTCATAATTATATTGTATATTTTTTTTGCGATTAGAAATTTAATAATTATTTTTTTTGGTAAATATGTAACACAAATAGAATGATGGTACAGAACCTTCGGTGCGCGAGCCAACCTCACACTTGACCGGTTCTTATTTATTTCTAGCACTGAACCTTGGGCGCTGGCAATTATTAAGGGACCATTAACAACTTAAATATACTTAGAAAATATTATTTATTCTGTTCAATCACAATAGAAACCTCAATAATTACTGATGCTTATACCGAATCTGAGTTCATTCCATTTTTTTGATCCAGTTTGTTGCCATTATTTTTGACCATGTAAATAAAGTATGTTATAATTTCTTTCTCGTCGACCGGCAAGGATTTGAAATGTTTTTGAATCGTCTGAAACAAAAGTAGAGTAGAAATTAATGTAGATAATACAAAAAATTTATGAAATAATAAATTGATAAAACTGCTTTAGGAATTATGATTCCGCACATCCACTTATAAAAAAACCCTTGTAGAAATCACGCTTGTGTGTGTGTCGTGACCTATTTTCTCCGACTCTATTGGATGAAAATAGTTGAAACTTTGTGCATATACAGAGGATGTGACCCGATCCTAGACGTCTGGTGTAAATAAACTAATTGTGATTAAGAGGAACAAAGGGAAGGAAAAATTAAAAAAAAAAAAACTTTTGTTTGAGTCATGAGATGATGAATCAAATGAAAGGGCTCATTATGAGAAATATAAATATATTAATATGCGTTTTTTTTTTTCTATATTTAAGGTTCAGTAGCTATAGACATAAAAGGTGAATGCTCAATTTTATAAAATATGTTTTTCTACTGACCGATTGGCTGAGTTGTTAGAGACCCTAACTGTGGAGCCAAAGGTCGCAGGTTCGATTCCCGCCCGAGACAAATATTTGTGTACATGAACATGTCTAATTGTACCATGTCTGGGTGTAAAAAAGTATCTATATATGCATATATTATAAAACAAAAACATGTGTGCAATTCACACGTGGTAGAAGTGAAACCTTCAAAAATTTTGGTTTCAAGATAATGAAACGAATGTAAAATTTCGAGAAGAGGATAATTGTAGGTTTTAGTAATGATCATATAGTGATTTAAAGTTAGATAATTTTAATCTTGTTTTGTGTCGTGATAGCCCAAAGCGCAACAAACTGTCTCAAATTTATAAGGCCCCATAGGGCCATGGTTCGAATCCGGGCGTGTACCAATGAGTTTTCTGACTTAAGTACACAACTATCACTGACTCCGTGCTTCGGAGGGCACGTTAAGCAGTCGGTCTCGGACGCTGTCAATAGACGGCGGTTGTTACGGTCCCCAACCCGCAGTGGAGCAGCGTGGTGGATTTAAGCTCCAAGCCCCCCTCCTCACCTTGGGGGAGGCCTAAGCCCCTGCAGTGGGGTAAAAATGGGCTGATGAAGTGAAGAAGTCATGAAGAATCTTGTTTTCCCTTTTTTTTCGATATTCGCGACAATAATCTGTATTAGTTTTCGGCATATTTGAAGAATTTTATTATAAATAATACGTACACATGTATATGTGTACGTATATTCTATAATACACCACAGCTTTTGTGATGCCTTTTCTCAAGCTTTGTACTACGCATGCGCACAAACACGTATTAACACACGTACAACGCTGAGGCCCAAGCAAACTCCCACTATGCTTTGGTAAACTCGAATAGAGCGGGTATGAAGCAGAGCATAAAGAGAATCACAAACATATGAAGCACTGAATAATGCTTACTATCTCATTTTCTCCCACGTTAAATCTTACGAATTTATGTCTCTTTTTACTGTCGCGTTTTCGTTTCATCGACTTTCAAATCACAATGATGCTAAGAAGTTTTCACTTCAAAATAGTAACCCATAACACAAGCATAATACTTGCTTACTTCGAAACTAGATGGCGCTTTGTGGAATATCCCATGTATTATTGTTATTATTATAAATTAAGCTTATCAGGATTTCTTATAACAAAGCTTTCTATTTGATATGATTGTTTTATATATTTTGAAACACATAATTTAAAAGATATTAAAGAACATGTAGCATTCCCCCTCCTTATCTCCAAAACACAAATATGCGAAACCAAATGTGAGCGTTTGATATCACTAATGCAATATATATATGAATTCCACTTACTATTTGGTGACCAATATGGACAAAAATGCATTTAAACTGGCGACTACAAAATTATTTTTGCAAAATTTTTACGGCGTTCGATCATAGATGGCATAGGGAGATTCATATAAATTGGATAGGTCACCAAATTTATTTGAAACTGTATGTATAGACAGGTTTTGGGTGTTTCCGCTAGAGGGCGTGTATCCATGCATCCGAGCAACGTGTAACCGTTTTTATGAGTCAGCTTATTTTACTATCTTTTTTACCTTTTTACAGCTAAATTGCTGAATTGATTTGAAGAAAATTTACAGGGAGATACCTCAAAATCCAAAGACGAACTAGCTTTTTTGGGGAAATGTGTATGAATGTTTGTTACGTTTTCAGGGCTAAACCGCTGAACCAGTTTTGATGAAATATGGTACACAGATAAGTTGAACCCTGCTGATAAGCGATTTTGATTAAATTTAATAGAGAAATACAATAGTCATAAAAAAGTTTTTTTTAATTACACAATTATTCAACCGGTTTTTTTTCTTATATATAATTTTTATTTTTCAATGATGCTATGAAAATGTTTTATTATTCCATAGTTGTTCCACGTAAACTTGTTTAAATAATAATTAATGCAATGTTTGATTATTTTGGATGAAGTAAAAAATAGATTATGCCAATTCCAAAACCGTTTCGAAATAAATTGTTTCTTAGCCATATTTTGCTATTAAAAGCTCTTAAAAAAGTAAGATGGTAATTATTGCAAGAAAAATAAATTTAAGCGATTGACCTTGGTTTGACCTCTGTTTCACATTTATATTATGGCTGTTTGGGGGTAAGATATTAGTATCCAAGTAATAAGGAAAAAAAATGTCAATGAACGATGACAATTCTCTTCCTATTACACAGAGTAATATGTATTATTAAAAATAATTTGTAGGAAACGTAATTATATCCGTAGTCTGTGATCCTCACATAGGAAGGAAACCATGCGTCAAACAGATCATTATGTCAAATTGTGTTTTATCCATTACACACTACCTTTAGGCAAAGAAAAAGGCATACAGCCTACCCACTATGAACATTTAAAAAAATATCACTTGCCGCAAGGCAAAAATTTTGAAATTAGTTTCTCAAAATAGTTTAACCAATCAAAAAAAACATTTTAAAACACACCAAATTGACAAAGTAGTGATTATTTATTCTGTATTAAAGGTGTCAATGCATTAATTCTTTCTTTTTACGGTTCTATACTCAAAGTGTACCAATGGGAAGCCTATTACTATTTATTTTTTAATAGAGATGGGAAAAGGAACTCTTAAAGGATTACTCTGGTGTGTAAAAGTATGAATTAACTACCCTCTTCTGCGTTTACCGTCTAACCACTCATACTCTAGCTAGCTTGTGTAAGATGGCGATTTTCAGTGCGTGAAATCCCCGTGCGCCGGTCTTCATCCCTGCAAAATCCTCTCGCGCCGGTCTTCAACCCCGCGCAATTGTGTTTGACATTTCCGATATTGTGAAGTGACATTTATGACTATTGAAACCAAATGCTGCTGTCAATTGAATTTACTCTACGCTCTGGTGTCTATTTGTTCCTTAGTCACAGCCTATTTTTACCCACGATGACGGGACAACAGAGATGGTATAAGCATTTGGGCTAATAGGTTGTATTTATGTGTGTGTCCTCTGAATTTTCTAGAACAAACATACATACTACGGGTCAAACTGAAAACTTCTTTTTTTAAAGTCTGTTAAAATACCAAAACTTTCTCCTAAATGTAACAAATACTTTTCTAAAAACCGCATCAAAATCTGTTCAGCCAAACGCGAGATAATTGCGGACATACATACATACAAACATACAGGTCAAACTGAGAACCTCTTTTTTTTGAAGTTGATTAAAATATAAGTATTAATTTTTGGATATGCTCTAGTGAATGTGACATTGTGAATTCACTGTTTTTGTGATCAAGTGCATTGAACTATTTGTGTAATTATATTTATATGTAATAATAATAAATGGGACTCCCCACACAGCGCCATCTATTCCCAAAGTAAGCAAGTATTATGCTTGTGTTATGGGTAACTAGGCAACTGATATACATTCTTCAATATTCTTTATAATATATACATATTATACATAAATAATTTACACCCAGACACAGAACAAAATAAACATGTTCATGCATAGAAATATGGGAATCGAACCCACAACTTTCGACTCCGTAGTTAGGGTCTCTAAGCACTCGGTCTTTCGGTCAATCAATATTAAGTATTGGTGTGCTACAGCTACACCAGTTAATTTTTTTTTTAAATTAGGGTATTTAAAGTTACATTTATACTATATTGTGCATATGTTTGCAATAAATTACTAATCTTATATTACATCCTGTATATTTTGAATTTAATGATTAAATTACTTACATCAGCTAACTGTGCTTTATTTAAGCCAGGCCTTGTCGGCACTTTGTAGTGTCGTTTGTACCTCCTCAATGTGTTCACCTGTAGCTGTATCCAGTCCACTTCTGGAGAATCACATTCTGGGTCATTGATTTCTTCTTCTGAGTCCTTTGTTCTTCTTTGTTTGGACCTTGCACACTGAATCATGTTTTTATGATAGTCACATATATATGTGTGCCTCGCCTGTAACATTAATATTTAAGATAAAATAGTTTTTTTATTTAGAGCAAGCACTCCTTTTAATAAATTGCTTCACTCAATGTAAATCTATTATCGATGAGTATTAAGTTTAGTTATAATTTACTACTTAAATATTTAATATATATTTATAAATAACAATACAATTAGATAACAAACTTATAACACCCCTCTTTTTGCATCGGGGGTTAAAAACATTGATGTTCACAGAGATACTGCATTGTGACAACAAAAATGTGAGTGAAAAAATATACCATATAAGTAGACTAAATATACACCAGTTGATGTTTTGAAATATTCACTATGAATCAGAATTTTGTTAGACCAACACGTAAAATTTGTACTTTAAAATAAAATAAAGATTCTGAAATTGCATTTCATGTGTAATTTAACAAAATATTTGTTTAAAAGAATAATAATGTTAAATAGTCTGTCTAACCACTGAGTCTGACAGTTTGCTCGTGTTTTCGATCATTTAAATATATAAAACGCTCCATCTCGAATATTATACTACCCAAGGATAAAAACAAAAAAATTATGTTAAAGATACATTTACATAATAGTTCACTGTTTTATCTATAGGTATCCAGTTATTTTATCTATTTGTTTAAAATTGAAGTTATGAAGTTCAGACTTTTGTTAGATCAGCTGCACAAAATTATTTTGATATTGGTACAAAAACTACTTTCATATCATTTGTGTTCTGAACAGTCGAATTTATCAATTATGATCTGAATAAACGAAAATAGAAAAATATTTACTTGGTTATCAATGTTCAGCTTGAGCCTCCTCTGAGTGACAGTTTTTTGCACTCGCTTGTTGTACGCTGCGTTGCCAGCGGAGCGCCTGCAGCGATCTCCGTCGTCCACCAAACAACATATTTGATCTGAATTCCCTCGGGAATCCTCCTCCCCCGTACTGAACCCGTTGTTCATTTGATACTCCCGTTGAATCATATATAAAGCGTGTTGAACTGTGCTGGCGAAAAACGCTGCTGCTCTTCAGAAAAAAAAAACGCTTTCGAATATTTAAACACGAAACTATCAGATTGAGGTTATGCTTTCGAATAACATTTGATTTTTAAATGAAAACATAAAAACCTCAGATAACAACACACGAGATCGACCAGTTCAGTTATGAAAACCCTTATAAATGACAACACTATTCATTATAAATACACGATTTAAGTAATTCACAACACTTAAGCACACAAATTTCACGGTCAATACACAATAAATAGTTATGTTTAATTTGAACTAAACTAATAGGGCGACATTTCTAAATGATTAGACGTTGAAATAATTCAAAGTGCTAGCAAAACTTCTGCTTCCTGACAAAATCAAATGCTATTATTTAATGATCTACTTTCGTATTTGTAATGATCACATTGATCACCATTCAATTCAGTTCGTCACTGAAATAAGAACGAGATGAATAAGAACAAGAACAGCCAGCGGCGGCGGGCGGAGGGCAACAATAATTTGTTGACGTTCGCTGTTTCACCTAAGGATGGACGTTTCATGAGCAAAATCATATGAAATGCGAATTCATACGTCGCACCTGCTACTTTCCTTCACTTAATATGCTTTGCTACAAATAACACTCAACGACATCGCAGATCATGCGAATTACTTTGTTTATAACGCAGGCTATATATATAACGCAGCTGTAGAAGGTCTACTCGTGTTGATTCAAGTGCGTTCACCTCAGTTCGTCGTCGCTCGCTTTCGTTTCGATATTTGATGACTATCAAATCCATTTCACTATCAAATCCATTTCACGGGAGACGCATTTTTGGCCACAACTTCGAGGGTATGGAGTCTAGCCAAGATTTTAAGGTCTTAAAACATCAAGAATTCAGTTGCGCATCTTTTGACATCAATATTTTGGAAATCGGTTAAATAATTTTTGTAAAAAATTGGAAAATGTAAAAAAATCGAGATTTTTTCGGATTTTTTTATTACTAAATCCAAAATATTTCGAGATCGGACACCGATATCGAACATGAAAAAAATAGTGTCTCGGCCATTAACGTAGCTACAATTTGAGACCAAGTTTTTGGAAATCAGTTGGTAATTGTAAGAGAAATTATTTCCGAAAGTAGAGATTTTTTGTCGATCGCTGGTGTTTGCGGATATAAGTTACTATATTTCTGAGGTTATTCGTCGGATCGCTTTGAAGTGGTATAGAAAAGGTTAGAAAGCGTCGGTAGCTACAGTTTAAGACCAAAATTTTGGAAATCGATTGGAAATCGAACAAGAAATTTGACATCACATGTTACATTTTATGGACGATCGGGAACTTGTTAACATTACGGTCATCGCCTTTCGGCCTGTATTCGTTCGAATGCTTCATTATCGAGTTCAAAACGCTTAAGGATATCAGAGGCTGCAGTTTAAAACCTAAATGTTTCAAATATGTTGAACAAACGAAAATATTTTTTTTGTTGATTTATTTCTGAGTGTAAAGAGTTGAAAAGAATAGTGCTATGTTTACGTGGCAAAACCACTATTACGTGGCAATGCCACGATTTCGCGCCAATAAAATAAAATAATCTGTGAAAATCGGATTTGGGTAGGTTCATTTTCAATGAAACTGATGGTTGCGGTGACTGCAAGATCTGTGGATTTTTTTAAAATATTCTACCAAAATAAGAAGACGTTATATGCATATTTTATGCTATTCATTTCCGTTATAATGACAATATCATTTTAATTAAGTCGTATATGTCAATCCTAAATGTCGTGTTGTTTTTTTTAAGTTGTAAATTTAAAGCTATTTTCTGTGGTGCTTTGTAATTATATTTGTAGAATTGTTAAAAAAACCACTAACATGCCTGTTGCAGTAGCGCCTTTTTTCTTATCAACCTGCATTTTCGACGGTTCGGCGGCAACTGACTTACCCGAGGGTGCAGAGGGGTACCGCTCGCTTCGCCATCACTTGCCGAGTGTCACGCCCGAGCGTAAAGTGCCTGCATTACAGTTCATAGATTAAAAATAGGTATACAGATGCAGCACAATATGTATGTACTACGCACTACGTATCATTTAGTTCCGACTCCTATTTTATTTCACGTTACAGCGCCACGCCACTGATTTGTCATAATCATAAAAATCATAATTCATATTTAATTTTCAGTAACAAATAGTAGAAAGTGTGATATAAGTTCATAGCGATTAAAAATAATCTAATATATAAAATTCTCGTGTCACAGTTTTCGTTGCCATACTCCTCCGAAACGGCTTGACCGATTTCGATGAAATTTTTTGTGCTTATCCGGTATCTATGAGAATCGGCCAACATCTATTTTTCATCCCCCTAAATGTTAGGAGTAGTCCACCCCTAAATTTTTTTTTTTATTTTTTAGACAAAATTTTTAATTTTTATTTTTTTATGATACAACATACAAAAATACATACAACCCTAAATTTTCACTTTTCTATCACCAACCCCTATTTTTTAATAGTGGCGGGGATAACTTACTCTCAATTAAATTATTGTATAAATATGTACGTCGCGAAAGTGTACTTTATTTAATTAATTTTAATTAACGGGAATGAGTTACGACTGACAGAAATTGAAACGATAAAGCATTTGTGTCGCGGGAACGAAAACGGGAAAGGGAAGAACGGGAATGAGTTAAGACTGAGATAAAAAAGTTATTCTTGATGAGAATGGAAAAGAAAACTATGCTACACCAGGGCCAAGAACAGAAACAATAAAGTATTTTTGCGATGGGAACGAAAAAATGAAAGGAAGAACGGGAATGAGACAAGACTGAGATAAAAAAAGGGATTTTTATGAGAAACGAATACTACCCGTGCGAAGCCGGGACGGGCCGCTAGTTGCATATAAAATTTCATAGGTGAAATCACTGCGAAAAAAATAGTAATTTCATCAAATGAAAATGAATTAAAAGAAACAATCATTTCCATGCCTACGTCCACCTACTCTTCCTTACCCTCCCTGTAAATGTTGTAATGTAGATGAAAACGCGCGTATGTGTGCCACTAACAGCAAGCAAGCCAAGCAAGGCCTGATGCCTGATGCAATAGTGCAATATAAACGTACATAGTTGGTAGCGTTGGTATTTATGTAGTGTAGCCACAACAAAAAATAAAGCTAAACCGTGCGGCCTGATTGGTAGAATTGACGCGCCATATTCGATTTCAGCCAATCATAGTATTATTTGCTGACATCGTCTCTCACTCGACTCGCGGCAACGCGAAGTTCCTACAATACGTAATAAGCGCTGAAATCCTGTGAATTCGTGTGCTCAATTGCAATATACACAAACACGGTGAGTGTTATTCTTTGATAAAACATCTTCTTATTTTGACGATAGCATAGGGTATAATGGTGGCTAAATGGTCGCGGGCAAGCTTGACGTGATCGGTGCTATGTTAGAGCGATATTTATAGTTTTACATTCTAATTCCATAAGCAAATGGCTGCCGAAGTAAAGTGACACTATCTATGTGACAATGACACTAAGTGAGTACATACAGCTTCAATAATTATATGCGTTTATATCATCGATTTATATATATATGGGTGAATATATTTATTGTTTCATTTATTTAATTCTTCCCTGTTTATTTATAATCCGGACATTAAGAATTGGATCAAATTGGAAATGACGTTTTAATGTAATGTTTATTTTTACCATATGTGTGTCCAGATATTTTAACACGACGATACATGTGGATGTGGAAGAAGCTACCAGGTAGATCAAATTAGTTTATAAATATTGCATGTAAATGAAATAAAAAATGTGTATACTTTAGAAAGTTTAAGCATTTAATGAAAACTACTTGGGTATATCAATGACATATTCTACCTAGTAATATATTCACAAGGTTATGTCAACAATTCGTGGTTTATTTAGAGTTTTGTATTGATAACTGTAAATTACCCAATTACTTATTCTTCTGTCTGTTAGTGCTAGTGTGATTTGTTCTTCGAAACTATATTAAGTAAGTAGGTACCTACCTACGTGTACAACCTAGCTAAACTAAAACGCTGAAAGTTTCTTCGTTTCTTCACGTTTTGGGGTTTGGGAGGGGGGATTGGAATCATTTTTGTATCCCAAGCAAACGTGATACCTAAGTAGGTAGGTACCTATCGTTCAAAGGCTTTAAAAATGTTTTCACCTACTTAAGAAAGAAGTAGGTAATACTGTTGCCCAATTTATTTCCGATATTAGAACACCGAAATTTCCCAATAAGATAATAATAGGAAAGAGAATAAATACCTACAAGTAGAAATGCAGTAGCGCATCATCTGATTCTCTCTCTTGTTGATTTTTTTCTACATGGATGTCTACCGGTCGATACACGAAAATAACGGATCGCTGAAATTACCTACTATAGGTATTTAACTTTTCAAAGTATCGAATAGGTAGGTAAGCATAGTGTAAAATCGTGCCTTTCTATTTCGGAACAAAACTTGTGCATTACACATTTCACTATTACAACTTCAGCCTTCGGGATGACGATTAAAAGTTCAGATTATATAGGGTTTGCTGACCAATCACAGACGTACCTTCAACGTAAATAAAGGAATTTTCATTTTAGAACTAAATTTTAGGGGGGGGGGGGGGCTGATTAAAAAAGTAAAAAGAGCAGCGTGTCAAATGAAAGCTCAAATGAAAGTGTACGTTAGAAGAAATACAAAAATATATTTTTAAACCACATTTTAATAGTTAAACGAATATACACTCAATTTTACTATTCTCCTCCTCTTATCTTCGAAACTACTAAGCCTAAAATTTTGAAAAAGTATATTCCTACACGTACCTACCTACTGCTATTTTGCAGGAATTATCAGAATAAACGAATTCTCATTTTGGGCGCAACGTAAAAACAATAAAAAAAGTTTTGTCAAGTAGGTACATCATGCCACATATTAAATGAAATGTTTCATTATGAAAAATACAACTGTATTTTTTATAATATTAATATGCATAATTTAAAAAATATCAAAGTAAACATACGAAAATCGAGCATCTTATTTGCAAAACTACTGCCCTTAAAATTTTGGAAAATAATGCTGTTCATAAAACCTCACTCACTGTCAGTTTATAGGAAATCCTAGGCAAAAATCATGTTTTTAAATTTCCTCGGGAAACGGAAAGTGCGTATAGAATGTGCTGCTTAATTTCATTGAAGACTAATAAATTCAATTGATCTAGTTGTTACTGTGGTTTAATAGCGTACTTTTACAAAGGATTTTAAAACGTAGTAGGCAATACAATGTTTATAGTACCTACGAAACCCTCTCCGCGCAAATCCCGACTCGCGCTTATCCGTTGTTTACTAAATACTCTGTTGGAATTCATACTGAGTATATTTCTTATAAAATAAAGTTGCTTAATATGCACATTGTAACTACACCGAATATACTTTGGCGTTAAAAGCTCGCCTATCTGGATGTAGCTCAAATTATAACCACTATATCGATTCGTCATAATTCATAATTACTATCGTAGAACCTTTAACTTTTTCGTTGATACGCCATAGCCATTCTGGTTGCCTAGCCATTTCTAGCTGTACAAATGAACGACGATGTCTGATATGTGTTGGTATGGAATTCTCCAACCTATGTGATTTAACGGCAGACAAGTTTAAGAAATGTGTTCGGTTAGTAGCTACTCTAATTTAGGCTTGAAAAACAACTAAATCTTGAGCCAAATATAAAGAACGACCTCCATAGTGTTTTGAAATGAGAGCCTGAACTTGAGTTCAGAATCAAACAATTTTTTTTTCCTTTGTTCTTTGTTTTTTATTTGTTCAGAATAAAACAAATTTTAGGTATATTCAAATCAAGAGACCTGACCCGGAAGGTCATTAGTATTCTCATAAATTTAAATCATATTTATCGTCATAGTACTTCTACACTTTTTTTTACGATAGAATTTTGGCGGACTCGTAATTTTACTTTTTTAATGTTTTTAATAGTTCTTTCACAAGCGTTGAGTTACAATCAAACTTTATGGTGGATCCGAAAGTAGGCAGAAGTCGCATCACAGTTACCAGTTTTAGGTGGAGCGGGACGCAGTGGAGCGAGGGGTAGGTATATGACTGTATTTACGCAAGCACGCATAAAGCGTTGTATTACGGTCCGCCATAAAGTTTGACGCGATCTGTATCTACGTCTAGCTAGAAAAAGTTAATTCTTGAAACTTTTCCTCAACCAGAGAGCGAAAAAAATACATAATTTAATTGTAATTTCGAAGAGTCGATGTAAACAGAATCATATAGTACGTTATTAACAACAATTGATATTTTGTAGCAAAGGAAAATTAAAAAAAAAAACCGTTAGTAGCATTTTTGAACCTGGTTGAAAATATATACGATAAATGAGTCATATACAATTTTTAAATAAGGGTGATGAAGTCATTTGTATCCCATCCAAGCTGATCGGTTTATAACATAAAAGTTTTATAAACGCTTATTAAAGTTTTATGACATGACAAATGTCTATTATTAAGATTTTTTTTTTGGCGTAGAGCAAAGGTAAAAATACGCATAAATAGATGAAAATTACATTATGGCTTTTTAGAATAAGCAACTTTTAAATTTGCTAAAACGATTTGGAAGTATCATTAAATCAAAAAAAGTTAAAATACGGGTTCTTTATTTTTCTTTTTACTTTCAAATAAACCAAAAAAAGTAGAGGTTAAATTTTTGAAATATCAATTAGATACACTGACTTCGTAATTGCTTTTTTGTATGGACCGGGTTCCCGGGTTCAACTATAAATTGGTCTGCTTCAAGACGCAAAGGCTTTCTAATCAGCAACTTTCTGTGTTGGTGATTATATTAATGCATTATGATAAAAATAGGTCGAAAATGTATTTATTTTAGCAATTTGTTGTTGGCTATCCCCATCAAATGTGGAATTTCCGGCGTTGACACCTATTTATTCTAAATAATTTTTTTTGAAATAAATACACTTTTATATTAATACTCTTATATGACTCTTCTTAACTTCGCAAAAGTCTTATTTTACTAGGACATTGAATCATTTTACTTTGTTCTTGAAATATTATGCTTTAGTTTTAAAGGCATCGTTCGTAAGAGATGTGATCAGAAACTATCTAAGATTGAATATAAGAAACAAAGTTTTGTTAATATTTTGAATGTTCACAAAACCTTTGGTTCATCGTTATTGGCCAGCGTGAAAATGGTCCGCGACGGGTAACTTTTTTTAAAATTTTATTATGTAATTACTATTTACCTTAAAAATGAAGAGAACTGCGATGGATGTTTTTGTACAACATTTCACTGCATAATTTGGCGTTTCCGCGATGGAATACTTGCTAATGAGTAAACCTATATAATAAACATTATACACCATTATTTTTTAGCTCTCTGATTCCTACTACACGAATCGAACCATTTTTCCCCTACAAAATTAAGAGTCTCACAATATCGTCTATTCTGATCATAGCTTACTACAAACCATCTCAGACTTACCTGACAGACAGACTCAGTATATACCTACCTGTTTATTGATTTCATAGCGGCCACCGACAATCATAATTTGAAAGCTAGTGCGCCTTATTTTTAATGTTAGACAACATTTCTGACTGTGTATAACTTCTTAAATCTTCTTAAATTGACAAAAAATTGGAACATTGATGTTACGTAGGCTTTTTAAATATGTCGTATTATGTTGTTAGACGCAAATGACACAATACAGTACATAGATAAAGGCTTATAATTTTGAGATCTCAGAGACACGATTACATCTGCAAAACATTGTGCGTAGGTAATTTATCACAAGTGTATCCGTTATCAATTTTTTCTGTTTTAATTTTGCTACAATTTTCACATTTATATTCATCGCTCTTACGCCTCAAGCTTTTTAAACATAATATTTCAAACATTTTTTTTTGAACATAATAGCTATTTTGCGATTGAAACGCTAATATGATATTTTCAATTTTTTTTAGTTAATTGCTTTTTAAATAAAAGCTTGTTCTTCGAAGAGTTTTTAAATCTTAATTCAAGTTTGATTTTTCTGAATATTTGATAAACTCTTTGGGATAAATTTTTCTATTGTTTTAGGTAGCTTAATATGATAAATACAAAAAAAGTGTTAGTAAGATTGCATCTCGTTTTCAAAAACCTGCTTTATACGCTTCTTAGCGGTCAAGGACGATAGGTACTGTAACCCCTTTCAAAACGTGCCTTGGAAGTTGGAACGGGTTTATGTAAGGAGTGCTTGCAGGTTACTGATCTAAAAGCTTATTCATTTCATATTCATTTCAAATATAAATTGTTGTCTTATATTATAACGTTTTAAATATAATTTAATATATAATACCTAATGAAAAAAAAAATCTTTGTTATTTTCTTTTATTCAAAAATTCTCTGCACACTCATTTGCCTTCGCGGTGCCATGTAGGTACAAAGAGATATATATTGTCAAATTTTTTTGTGATGTCTTTGAGATATTGTTGAGTAAATATTTAAAATCCAGTCAAGCACGTGTCGGATCTGCTCACCGAGAGTTCCGTGCCACTATCGTATTATTTGTCATCTCATCTATTTGCGTTATATATTGGGTAGTTACCAAAAAATTATGTTTTCTTTCATTCAAGTGAGGGTTATTAGTGCGAGCTCGATTCACATTTGAACAGTTTTTATTTGTTGTTCCGTTTTAGATTTTAAGCTCACACCAAGTTTGACGTTTGTATGTTTTACTGTTTTTTACGATAGAACAAAAACGTACGAAAAAAAACAAACACGTTTTTGGGATGATTTCTTTTCCTTTAATTTTTTACGTTCAGTTTTTTTTTTAATTATAATATTTTTAGGATATCTGTTGTAATAATACAATCTGAAAATTTCAGCCGGTTATCTAATTCAATCCCGTTGGCACCCTTTGAGTACGAAATACTAAAAATTATATTAAATAAGTCCCTACGCCATTTACTTGAAAACCTACTTTTGAGAACCCTAAAACGTCATCTTGTAATTTTTTTAACGTTTCCGTCTCAATTTTTTGAGCTATTTATAGTGTCTTACAGACCTTTCAATTTGCGACTTTTTTATGTAAGATCAAAAAAAATCATGAAAGTACGTACCTACCTATCTAGTTACTTTTGAAAATGAATTAATACAATCATAGGTAATGTACTTAAGTAGATAGTTTGGAAAACAGTACAAGACAATAGTTTTTCATTTGCTGTAAGTCTTGTTTTTGTTTGACCTATTTGGATAATATTCTAATTACCTACTTGAATAATTTTATTGAACTACTTTGACGCATAACTCGATTTTAAACTACAAATAGATTCGATACCTACCTACGTATTTAACTCAATGCCTACCTAGGTACCTACCTACCTACGACATTTTTGTTATTGTTCGTTACAGAGAACCTGTTAGTTCTTTGTTCAGTTTTTATTATATTGTTTATTTCTGAAAAGGGTCTAGTTATTTTTACCAACAAATATCTAATACTTGAATCAGTATGTAAAATTGTTTGTGTCGAGTGGCGCCGTTTTTTATTAAATTTTTGTTAAGTCTAGTGAAGCGGGTCCGTGAGCTCGAAGCGGCCGTGGCTGAGCGCTAATCGTCTTATTGACCGGTTGGTGGACGGGCCCGTTGCCGCTTCGGGCCCAATCGGGCTCCCTTCGTGTGCGTTCGATTGTTTCCGCGGCGGCCGCTGCGCGTTGAGGGCGCCGCTGTGCACTTGTTTAGCGTCTCGCCGTGCGGCGTTGCCAAATATATTGACTTAAGTAAAAACGAAGACAAAACGTAACGCGTGTGGAATATAACTTGAAGCCGGTAGCTTTTTTGAGATAGTTAATCGTGTTTTGTGTAACTAATCGGCTTTTATCGTTGATACGTTAAAAAATGTGTCCAGCGCCCAATAACGTTTCACGTTTCAGTCATATTTTTATGGGAATTCAATAAAAAAGAACGAGGCGCCCGTTCGCAAATGTAACAGCATTTTGTTTCTATTATTCGTATTTAAACACATATAGAAGGTTATTCAAAAGTGATATGATTTCAAAATTTCTTAAGAAAACGAACATAATTTGCTTGTCAAAGCAAGCCACATAAAGAATCTGCTCGACGGAGCAAACCGGCGGTCGTAACATGGGGGACCGAGGCGCGACGGGGGGCGCGTGGGGTGCGCGCGACGAGGCCTCGTGGTGGCCTGGGAACGCAGGTGAACTTCAACATCAACAAATCGCAGATGAAGTCGCTAGAAGTACGGCCGCAGCCACTCATCAACTGTTCACATACAAAATGACAGGGGGTTTTTCTAATAACGCCGGCGACGGATCAACACCTGCTTACGATTACCGCCTTATGTCGGGTTCATCTTCCCGCGAGGACAACTCACCTCAGCAACCTTGGTGGTACACCTCAGGATCAGTGGAGTCTCATCAACAAACCTCATCCCCGACGGTACGAAGTGCGCATGAATTTTATATATTTATACGACACAAAGTTACACGTACATTTTATGTCTAACTGTACAAATGGAATTTGTTTTGAATGTTTATGAAAGCGTATATTAAACGGAAATCAATTAATTATGCTTTAATAGTGACAATCTATATTTATTACGAAAAAATAATACCTAAGTGTTAGTCTAATTTGCATGTCTTCGTGAAATATAAGTTTTAATTTGAATATAGGCTTGGAGATTTCACAGCTGCAACACAGCTGTAATAAAGCTTCATCTATTACACTGTCTTTCAACTAAACAATGTTCTTTGTATAAGACATTTACCTACCTATTGGTTCATGATTTTTTTTTATATTAATATGGTAATTTTTTGTCCATTTATTAAAAAAAGTCTGATAAAATAATATAATCGAATAAACCATCTCACGGTAGTATTTTTTCTTCACTTTGTTTTTTTTTTTTAATGTGGCAATGTTCAAGATAAGAGGATACGACAGAAATAAACGAGTAGGATTCCTCGATAAACGTTTTTTCTTTTCCCTTTCGGAAGTAAACGTTATAAGCAACTTTTTTTTTTCGTTTTCTTTGAATATTCGTACCTATTATAGTTTTTATTTTATTATATAAGTATAGCTATTTTTAGTGTTGCTATTCTCTTAGTTATTGTTTTTGACATGAAAATGCGACCTAAAGTATTATAGCATTTTACTTTGCACGTTATAAAGTACGTTATTTCATTTTGGATTTGTTTTTAAAAAGTTGCACAGTAGGTTGGTACAAAAATGTACATACATACATCATACCGATCTCACATACGAGATATCATTATAATCGGTTTAGGAAATTTCAAATAAATACACTACTGACGCTACTACGATTGTATGAAAATTTCGTTCCGTAGCCTGATACCAAAAACTAAACTCTTATAATTTCGTCTGTCCATCGCGTCGATGCGTCCCTCCATATGATATGTCTCCATTCCATCAATTCTGATAGAATTTCACAGACAAGATGTCTTATTTGAACGTCATATACCTACCTACCTACCTGGAAGGCACCTAAGTAAATTCTCTATTTAACCGAAAGTGCTTTGAATAGGGTATGTTGTACTTAGTAAGTTTTTACATGTATACCTACCTATTTTGCGGTTTTTGAGTTAAACTTTCTTTCAAAGCTAGGTAGGTACCTACCTACCTATAAGGTTTACGTGTTCCATAGCACTTGGCCGATTTAATATCTTTAACTCCTTTAACACGTACGGGCTTACAATATTTTGATTTCGGTAAAATGAATACCTATAAATATACGACTTGTAATTTTCTTTGTACCTATGTTATATTTAATTTGGGAGTTAGGACACAATTTGTAGCGGGATCGGTGGGATTCCTTCTGTACATTCGGGCATAGAACTCTAAAACTGAATTTGTTAATTAAATTTTCCACTATGTACCTATGCCATTTTGTACATTTAGTCAAGAGATGACAATATCGAAAAAAACAGTCCATAAGACTCCATATTTTTGACCTTGATGTTTTTATTATGTTGACTGTTTAAGTTTACATATGAAAATTGCGTAAATCATTACGCAATTTTTATATGTAATCTTTTCAATGATATCATGGTATCAAAACGTTTATTGTGCAATTTTTAATTGAAATCATAATTTAATTAATTAAAAACATAATTTTTAGCTAGATCATCGATTTTTTCAAGTAAGTTCCCAGTGAGGAATATTTATGAATTCGTCATAAGTACATTGTTTGTATTACCTAACAGCATCATAGCCGTCTTTTCTTTTTTACCATTTCCTGTGAAATTTCACGGGGGAACGCCATTAATTTTGAGAAAGAGAGATTATAAAAAAAAAAACAATTCGAAGAGGATCACATTATAATAATGTTGTCTAAAAATCAATTAACCCATGAACATCCATGGCACACAATTATTTTGTGATATAATGTCTGTTAATTTGTTTCCTTTGGTCTCGCGAACTACTTAAATGGAATTCGCGTTTCGTGACGCGGTGTGCTAACGGCGTCAAATGTCTTCTAACCTATTGTCATCAATCATTATCAATTAATTGTCACTGTCAATTAAATTGCGCGTGACTTTCAATCTGACCCAATTGGGTTAATGTGTAGTGTCTGGGTTAAAGATGCATAATTTTTTTATGCAATACCAACAACGATTAAGCTTTGCATTTATTACTTTCCTCTCCGCAAAATTTTGATAGTTTTTTTTATGAAATTATTAATGTCAGTGATATGTACCTACCACATGGAGACCACACGATTTCTTGTTAAAAGTTAAAAAAATTATTGAGGTGTAAGTTTTGTCATTTTTGAATATTAAAAGGTTAATTGATGTACTTAGCTAGAAACAAATCCGACGAACGCTCATGGAACAACCGCTAGCATCTGTTGCACACTTAATGTTTATTATTATGAAGCAGTTCAAATTTAAAATTATAATTTATATTTGGTTAAATCACATTATAAAAAAATAGCAGCAATTAAGTAATATTCGAAAAGGTATGCATGTAAACACCAACCCAAAAAAACCAGCGAAATGTACCAAAATATTGTTTTATAATAGCTGTGTGTTTACATCACGCAAAAAATGCTGAATTATTCGACTTAAAGTCATACAGGGGTCGTATTAAAGTTGTCTCCATGGGTTGAACTTAGGATTTATAATTCTGCTAAATGATTCCATATGACTAGAAGGTTGACTAAGCTAATTATACGAGTTATGGTAGGCAGCAATAAAAATAATTGTTGGTTTTCTATACACTACGTACGAGGTACAGTTCCAATCAAACTTTATGGCAGATGTGAACATAGGCACAAGTCGCGTCGCAGTAAACAGTTTTAGGTAGAGCGAGGGACATTTATCTAAACCTGCGCAAGCACGCTTATAGCGTTGTATTCCGATCCGCCATAAAGTTTGATTGGAACTATAGGTCCATTTCCTTTTTTTGTAAACACTATCATATACCTGTACCCCTCAATTGGGTTATTAGTGCGATAACACTATCGATTATAAACATTCTAAATATAGAAGAATGAATAAGAATGAATAACCGAAAAGCAGACAAGCTTATTAAGATAGGAATATTTTATTCTTTATAGTTTTCTATATTCAACCTGATTTAAACTTTTGCTTTGTCTAAAAATTTAAAACAGGGCAAAAATTACGAAAGCTCTTTTAAACTATAAACACGTTTGGTTTTCAGAAAAAGTTTAACGGTTCACTGTACCTGAGAGCTTTGCTACGTCTTCAAAAATTTGTGTCATAAGTTAGTGTCATTTTGGCGGACTGTCAATTACTGATGAACACTGCCTTGTCAAGTATATGCTGTCAAGTCAATTAGTTCATTCACTAATTTTGTAATTTGTTGGTGTCTGTCAGTGCCTGTGATATTTATTTGTGCAATGCAATCGTGTTTTTTCAGAAAAAATGGTCATTACAAATTGACAAACACGTTAAAGTAATTACTTTCCTATGATAATTTAATTTTACTATTTCTTAGTTTTAAACTAAACATCTTACAAAAACGTATAACTCCGAACATATGCATGATGCCAATATTAGAGTTTTAAATAATAAAAATTACATTAATTGGGTTTAGGAATATATTACTGTAATATATACAGTTCCTACAATTCGTAACTTCGGTAGGTATAAATATAAATGTAACAAAATAAGTTTTTTTTTTTTCGTTTTTGTATGTGTTCCATTTCGTTTGATCAGCCCGAGTTACACTTCCATTATAAGTACTATTCGTACCTACATCTACAGTAGCGAGTTAAAAAAATCAATTAGTTAAATAATAAGTAGTAAGTAGCGTCCAAACGTTCGCTATCGAGTTGAACTTTTAAGTGTCAGTTCCTCCGCGAAGAGCACTACAGTTGTTGGTTGTTTTACATACTGGGATTTAAAAAATGGACGAAGATCAATGATATTACGAAGATCGATCGAGCTAATTTGTTTCTATACTCGGCGCTTTTACTGTTAAATAAGCAATCATGTCTTAAATACTCCTTGACTAACTTCAATGTTGTCTGTCTCCTGCGTCCACTTCCTCGTGCTGTTATTTAATCAAAACAAATCAAGAACATAATTATTACATAACACGTTGTAACCTGTCAATTTATGAACTGTACTAAATTCGCTCGCCTACACGCGCGGCGAGTTTAGTAGGCGGGGTGCGGAAGACGCACAGGCGTGTTGGACTTGCACTTGACTTGTCAAGAAAATAGAACATCATTCTATTCTCTGTACTTGTACTTAATTGTTACTACTTAACTGGTAAATCCCTGTCCAAACGATGATGAGAACTTAACTTGCCGATAACGCAAGTTAACTTGCTACTGTGCTTATGAAAGTGTGAATCGGGCTCGCATAATTGTGGCCGATCTTCAAATTTTTTTATAAATTGTTTAGTTCATTAGCTAAAAGAGCATAACAAACTGACAATTGCATAGTAAACATAATTGTTTCGTTTAGTGCATATTGCCAATGGATATAAATTGTATGATATGAATTTTAAAATTGATTTCAAAATCGACTTATGAAAAAAAGCTGATCATTGTTTAGAGTTGGGTTGAAGTGCACATTATGTTATACTGGCATTGCCCCCATGGCTTCGCCCGCATGAATTACACAGTTGTACAAGGACTGCCAAAGGAACACAACAGTCCAGGACATTGTGAAACTTGCTAGAATATCTGTCCCACAGGAACTGTGTATTTTCCTAAGATGAAATTTACCTAGTCTGTTATTCCAAGCTTTAAGATATCTTTGTAATTAATTTCATTAAAATCCGTACAGTCATTTTAGCATAATGAATAGTTATGCCACAGAAATTGTGCCTTTTCAATGATAAAAAGTACCTTATGTTATTCTCCAGCTCATAAACTTTATCTATATAATAATTATTTGGATCTGTTGATGATTGACTACCAAATATTCCAACAAATGTAGGTACAAACATTTACATTCATAATAATTGTAGAATTATTTATCTGTCCCTTATTAGAATCTTATGTATTTTTCTCAATTATGGCCCTTCATAATCTTTTTATATCTACCACTGTGGTTTAGGATAATTAGTTTTCATAAATGACTATTCAGTTGGATTTATCTAAATTCAGATAAGTTATCATTTCAAATGTACATCGGTCAATATCTGTCGGTCTCTTTCACTCTCACAGCTACTGCACTAAACCGATTTTGATAATATTTAGTATAGAGATAGCTTTCACCCTTAGGATGAACGTAGGTTACCTTTTACCAGGCAAATATGTCTGTATGTTTATTACATGGACCATTTCATGACTATACATACTGCTTGAAAAACCAATCTTGATAAAAGGAATGGAGATAGCTTAAACTCTAAAGAAGAACATAGGTTACTTTTTAAGTTTTAATATGTGTCTGTATGTTTGTTAACTTCTCACATTTAAAGCACTATACTGATGCGAATGAAAGTTGGACATGTAAATAACCTGCATTCTGAATATGCACAATATTTGTGTTAAGCCGAAATAATTCAAACATGTAGTTCACGTGTGCGAAGCCATCTTATTACTTTTAATAATGCTTAGCATTCTACTTAATTTGTTTTAGTCACAGACAAGTCAACCTTGACACTACATAACTACGTCTCTTCTGAGCGGTCATTTGTAAGCATGTCGGAAGCCATTAAATTGTCAATTTTGAACGAGCCGACTTCTCCCCGCACCCCGCCACTTTTTGGCGATTTCGTTTTCATACTGACGTTTATTAAAGCGTGGTCTATAGGTTGACTGATCTGTAGTTTTAGTCATCGTAGTGTTTCAATCTTAGTCTTCATAAATAATAGAGTTCAATTTAGTAAATTATAGTATCTTATATTTAGACAACACTTGATTGTTATAAAAAAAATCTTTTTGTTACATAACTAGTATGTTATTAATATTTTTTTGATGTAACATAGTTGACATAAGTACAATAGTAAGTACAACTGTATAAGGTGCCACGGACATATAAGAAAGCCACTGTAAGCCCAAACTTGTTATACAATACTTGTTTTTGGAATTACAACCTTTAATCGAAAATTGGTTAATAGTTTTTTTAGAGCAGTGGATCAACTTTTTATCGACAAAATCATGGTGATTTCCTTGATCACCGTTTCATTAAGTAGGCAGTTCCGTCTCTAGTTTTCATATGATTTCCAGGTATACAAAATTTTTTATTGCAAATAAACTATAATATTGCAATTGGGTAATAAATAATAAGTTCAAAAGTAAAAATATCAATTAATTATATTGATTCATAAGTTTTTTTAACACTGAGTGTCATATCACTTTTTTAGAAAATTAATGTAGGTATGATAATATAAGTTGAAGAAAAATAACCTTCTACGTGAAAATAAAGAAATGTGTATGATGGCAAGCGTAAGTACTTTAGTCAGTATTTATTGGCATCGAATCAAACTTGGGTTCAACAATGGAACTAAAAGAATTTGATTGGATTGTGGTGAATAAGACAAAACACTAGATTAGTTTTATAAAGTTTTACACTGATTGGTTATAAGTAAGTTAATTTAGGTAAAGCAATTGCAAATATTATGAAGAGCATACCGAAAAGCTCCATAACCATTGAACTTGCATGTAGTGTAAAGGTTACCTATTGTAAATTTTATTGTTACAGTCACATAATCAGGCAAGTCCTACGAATGAGCAGAGCGGTCAGCAACAGGCTAATGGTGTGCAGCAGCAAAACCACCAAAATCACCAGTCACTAGCACAACAACAACAGAATCAACAGGAGCAAGAACAACATCAAGCTTTGCAACAACAGCAAGCTCAGCAGCTGCAACAGCAGACCCAGCAGTTGCAACAGCAACTGCAGCACAGTCAGCAAAGTTTACAACACACGCTCCAGCATCAGCAAAGTCAACAACAATCTTTGCAACAAATGCTGCAACAGCAGCAGCAACAAAATCATCAGCAGCAGCAGCAGAGCCAACAACAAGCTTTACAGCAGAGCATACAACAGACACTGCAAGTGAGCCAAGCTCAGGCTCAGGCCATTGTTGAAGCTCAGCAGGCATTACAGCAGCAAGTGGCGCAAACTCTGCAACAGCAACAGCAGACTCTTCAGGAGCACATCCAGGCTGTGCAGCAACAACAGATACAGGCTGCATTGCAACGGCAGTCTGCCACATTACAGGTCAGTATCTAGTTTTGTATGTTCTCTGTTTATTTATAAACTACCTACATTACAAGATTGTAAATTCTTTTTAGGGTTCCGTTACTCAAAAAAATAAAAACATATATTCAAACAAAACACTTTTTCTTAGCAACAGGTAGAGGTATGAAGTTGTAATGCAAACCAAATATTAAGATTTATGGTCCCATGGAAGTGTAAAAATCTCAAGCTTCTAAGACAACGCGACCTAAAGCTATGGTCATTTATGTCTTGTATTTTGACACTCAGAAACTAACTCATCAAAACCTGTATGCTACTTCCTGTTGACCTAGAATCATGAAATTTGGCTAGAAGCATGGTACTCAGCTCATTAAATAATTTAAAAATGTTTTTATCAAAATAATTCAAATTATATATTTATATATATTTTCGTGCCATTTGGCTGTGAGTAACAATAAAAGAAAAGAATGTAGGTTTTAGGTATGCAGTATATAACTCGCACTTGTTTTTTTTTTGTGAATTAATAAATTGTCCTTTATTTCTTCTGCACATTGCTTACCCACTTAGATGAAGCCTATTCAGTATATACCTAAATGTTGAACATTGTATTAGGAATCTTTTTAATATCAGTCTTTTTCGTTTCTTCCACATTTAAAAAAAAATGTTAAATACCTGTAAAAAAATTCAACATATTAATATTGCAATTTTTTATAAGGAACTACAGCAACAAGCCCAGAAGCAAGCTCTGTTAGCACAAACGCAAGTGCATCAAGGCAAAATGCCGCGAGCGCGCGGCGACAACAAGCCACGTGGCCGTATGACTGCGTACGCGTTCTTCGTGCAGACTTGTCGGGAGGAACACAAACGGAAACATCCAGACGAGAATGTGATCTTTGCGGCTTTCTCCAAAAAATGCGCTGAGAGGTGGAACGTGAGTTTCAAAATTAATAACTGTACTACCCAGTCTCTTGACCATATCAGAGTTCCATAATAGGTAGGTGAATGAGTTCTTCCATCCAGTTCCTCTCCTTCTAGTATTTCCTGATTAACGCGGCGGTTAATGCATCTTCATTCTTAATGTGTCAAATACAGCTTAATTGAACAAAGAATTATGAGTTTTGAACCTGATACTATATAGCAAAAACTAAATTAGCTATAAGCTTTCAGTGATTATTTTCTGACTCTTTCTTGCAAAACAAGTTTAACATCATTTGAAATGGCTGTACTGAAGCGTGACGTTATGCGTTAATATTGCCTCACTGTCTAATTTAATATTTGAAATCTTCATCTTGCCTATTATATATTTAAAAAATTGTTTCAGCATTAGTATTTATTAAGTAAATTCTACACAAAATAACATTTAAAAAGAAAATCTGTGTTATAAAAAAAATATTCCATAAATGATTTCTTTTGAGTTCTCTAGACCAAATAATGAAATAAAGCAAAATATGAAATGAATAGCTATTAGGAACCTTTATACCACATTCGCATATTCAATTCGGTAAAACCACTTTTTCTAACATACCGTTTTTATGTTTCCTATCGAAAATATGGTTTTTTAGTTATGAATTTTAAAACATGGTGATTGACAAGACGGGATATAGTGACATTTTAACAATGGATTCTATGCCACTGATTTACAACTACTTGGTTAGGAGATATTTCAAATTGGCGCATGTGGAGTGACTTAGTTTTTGTAATTTTGAGAAAAAGTCATAATTTTTTTTGTATTGAACTATATTTACAATAGAAAACATAAAAACTGTTCTTTAAAAAAAATGGTCTTACCCAGTTGGCATTTTTTTATTTATCTAAACTTTTTAGGGTTTCGTCCATCCGAAAAAGACTGTTTGTGTAATTTTTTAATAAATATTGTCAAACATTAAGCAGGTTCAAAACAGTAACTAATCAAGTTCATTTATGTGATTCTGGTGCTCTTTATTAACAGACAATGTCTGAAAAAGAGAAGCAAAGGTTTCACGAGATGGCGGAACAGGACAAACGGCGCTACGACCTCGAGATGCAGAACTACGTGCCGCCTAAAGGCGAGAAGATGGGTCGGGGCCGTAAGCGAAGGCCAATGAAAGATCCTAATGCTCCTAAGCGATCACTGTAAGTAAATTATGTATTTGGTTTGAAGGCTCTTGTTGCACAATCCTGCGTTAATTTTCGCCTGTGTATGTCGGTGGTGACTTGTTCTAACTCTTGCTGCCTAAACTCAACCTGGAAATCCAGCAGACGCTTTTTTGTTCCCGATGACTTCTGGGATCGACTTCAGTAAGCTGAGGTGTAGCCTGGTATATAGCCATTCTGTTGCATTCAAGTAACACATGACCACCGTTTCTTTCATGGAAGCCTTATGGGACCATCTGTGATACCTTTAGCAGAAAGTTCAAAAAATTCAGTTAATGCTAAAGCTACTCGGTGTAGCTGAATTCTTCTTAACCGGATAAGCTTTTCAGGCAACCTTCTTGTCTTGATGTCTGACGTTTGCCCTGTCTAGTTCATGTTGTATCTTCATGAATCCATTGACATTGTGACCAAAGTATTGGTGAAGTATTGGTTTAGGTTTCATGATCACTGCTTCCAATATTGTTCTGGCCAGCTGGTTTGGTATCTCATTACTTTGTGATCCACTATAATGTATCAACTTTGAAGTTACGATATTGTTTTCTGGTTTGAAGTACTAGCCTGTCATTTGAGTGTATGAAACTAAAATAAAAACAGTTTATTTTCTTTAACATTTTGGTATAATTGTATGCAATGGCCAGAACCATCCCAGAAAGCACTTGAATATGTGAAACTCAATATAACTTAAAATCTTCAAAGCCTGGCTATACAAAGAGGAAACGCTGCCAGTCTTCTGGGTACCGTGACTCCAGATAATTTTTTAAATGATATATTTTATTTGTAAATATGTTATTATTATTATTTTTTTCTTTTTTTTCTCTATATCATTGGTTGCATTGTATATATTCCCATTAGTATTAGTATTGATATTTATTAAATATTCCCATCATTATCTTATTTATATAATATTAATATAATAGTTATATCACTTTTGGTACCAGGTCAGCGTTCTTCTGGTTCTGTAACGACGAGCGTAGTAAAGTGAAGGCTGGCAATCCTGAACTGACGATGGGCGACATTGCCAAGGAGCTCGGCCGGCGCTGGGCCGCCGCCGACCCGGAGACCAAGTCCAAGTATGAAGCACTCTCAGAACAGGACAAAGTGCGATACGATCGGGTGAGTCCAGTGTAATTTTTTTTGTGAATTATATGATGCAGATCTTGTCTTTGTATTTATGGGCTACCGTTCATGGACGAATAGACGGTTAAGCGACTAAACACGAGCGCGACTGGGTCGTCGCGTCCAAAAATCGCCTCTGTGTCTGTTGCCTGATGTCACTTTAACAACTGACGGACGGCGTCTATTAATTTAGTTGCTTGAGCGACTGTAAGAGTCGCCTGACCGCCATTCTTCTTATTAGAATTCGTGCAGATAATGTAAAAATTGCAAGAATTCGCACTTTTAAGTTGTGTTCGCTACAAAAGTGAGAAAAAGTTAGACGAAAACGTCGGTACTGGGTGCTGTGCAGGGAGTTGCAGCGTCGTAGCCGATTTGCTCAAGCGTTCGCTCGCTTGTCCCGAACGACTGAATTGCAGGCGTCTGATCCGCCGCATGTCGCCCGTAAACAATCTATTCTAAAGCTATTAAACTTTTTAGTCGCTCAAGTGTGTAGTTGTTGATGAACGGTAGCCTAATATTAACACGATTTTCCAAAATTTCGTTTTAATTTTTATGTTTAGTGTTTACTAGCTTATGCTCGCAGCTCCGCCCGTGTGCACACAATCTTTACTTTCCACTGCTATTTCATCTCTTAAATCGAAATATCATTTGTGTTTGTTCGAAAAATTCAGTATTTTTTATACTTTTTTTTATTGATGAAAATTAAACTAAAATTGCAGTCGCATGACACATGACCTATATTGTGTTGATCCATAATTTTATCTATTTAAATGTGATAGTTTCACCAAACATACAAACAGACGAGAGAATTAAAAATTTTATTTTTTTGGTTTAAGGATGTTACATCAATCTGTTACAGTTTTACAATGGTATAGATATAATTATGTAATAAAGTATGATTCATGATTTCATCTATTTAAATGAGAAAGTTTCATCAAGATCAGTTCAATGGTTTTTGAGATATAAGCATTCAAACAAAGAAACATACAAAAAAAAAAGTGTTTTTGGTTCAGGGATTGCTAATTAGATTTTTTATACAATAAATTTCCACGTGCAGACCTCACCCCATTACAAGTTTATAATAGTGAAGGAATTAATGAATGTGTTGTTTTGTAGGAGATGACTGCTTACAAAAAGGGCCCCCTAGCAGCGGCACAGGCCCAGCCCGAGTTAGATGAGGACCTTGGTGACTTACACGGCGATGATGAGTATGAGTGAGACAGGTTGGAATACTTGGCCGCTCACATTTTTCCATCCGCAGTGGGCCAATAAGGTGCCTGTGGTTTCTCTTCAGAGTTGAGTGTAATCTGAAAGTCGTTTGAGCGGAACGGACTCATCACAATAAATATGTGTAGGACTATTTTTAACTGTTTCGGTATCATATTTGTAACTAGTGACACTAGATATTTGGTTTTGTTGTTGAAATTACTAGTGATGTGGCACATCATCAATGTTTCCGTTCTCACTTTACGTTTCGGTGAAATATATCTTGTTTGATTTTAACGACGGTGTCGCATTGTTAGGGATAAAATTTAAAACTTAGCCAGCGCTTTTAGGGTTGCGGCACTAATAAATAGATTAACTATTGTTTTTAAATGAATAAGTTTGTGAGGTGACAAGATTGCGTTTGTTGATAGTAACAATGTAAATAATTTTTAGAAATTTCATACATTATTGTTATTATATACAATACGTTTCGAGTTTTGTTGCCGTATGTTTTGTACATGGTTATAGAGAATATTTAGATACCGCGTCTCATGTACTTGGAAGTGATCCAATAGTGGAACATCATCGTCAAATCATTATGTCACTATAATTATTTCTCTTTGAGCGACAATACTAAAGCACAAGAGAACGAATTATAATAAAATAATGATCCGACAATGTGTAGGTACTTTTTTATTTGTCGCATTTTTTAGTTACTATGCGGTATCATCTTGTTCTTTGTATTTATGTAAGATTTTGTGTATAGGTATTTGTATGATTTGTATTAAACAATTTTTTTTTTCATCGTATCACGTGACCTGTTTGTACAGAAACTACAAGCTAGCATCGGTACTTAGTGTTATAGTGAAACCTCATTGTTACTACAATAATAAATTATATTTCTTAATCCTTATAATTTCAGTGCGCTAGCTTCTTCTGATTTATGTAAGCTGTAAAATTTTCCTTTAAAGATAAACTAGAAAATAATTATTATGAATGTACAAAATTCATATATAAATTGTCAGAAAGCAGGATGTAATATATGATGAGAACGGCATATAAAATTCACCTACCTCCAACAAGTCTGAGTAATAAATGTAAAATTTTGTCGCTTCACAATTTTTGAACAACTGTACTTTACGGTGTCAATCTTTAAAAATGCAACGTTTTTGAGCAATTTTAGTGAATATTTAAATGTTTAAGGAAAAAGTTTAATATGTGAGACCATCCTCGATAGAATAAAGCAATACAGACGATAGTAATTTTATACAGTTTAAATCTGAATAATGTCAACTACGCAGAATAGTACAACACATGAGCATATATTAACTAGAATTTGAATCAATTTGAAACATAAATGCCCTATTAAGAATGATTGCTTATTTGTGAGTAATTTCTTTTAGGGCTATTTGTGCCACACGTGATTATAGTTTGTTGTAATTAATATGAATAATACTAGTGAGGATTGAAGTACTTTTAAGCGCCTGTGTAAACCTTACCGTATTGTTTTAATGTAATGAACAATGCACGTTATATGGAACAATATAGTGAAATTTTTACACAAAAACCTGTTTTATTTTGTAGATTTACATTTTAGTACCTTACTGCGGTGCAGATAGATGCCTTGATTTATAGTTATTTTAGTAAAGGAGTCGATTTAATGGCACACATGACTTGCCGGTGGTCCAACCAGCGTTGTCCAACCAGTTGGTCCACGGAGGATTTTTTTGCCCGTGGACCAACTGGTTGGACAACGAAAGATAAATCATGTATTACTTGCCCGTGGTACTACCAAGCAATAGGTTTTGAATTTAGTTGAAAGTTGTAACATGAAAATGATCGTATGGCCGGGGGGGTTAGGTTCTTCATCACAATATTAAACAAAATTTACAGTAAGTCCCGCGGCCATACGATCACTTTTATGTTAACTTCCAACTAAATTCAAGACTTATTGCTTGGTAGTAGCACGGGCAAGTAAAATATGATTTATCTTTCGTTGTCCAACCAGTTGGTCCAAGGGCAAAAAAATCCCCTGTGGACCAACTGGTTGGACCACGGGCAAGTCATGATGGCACATATTTACCTAATCTTTTTATTATCTAGTACCTACTGTAGACGGAGAAAACTTCATCATATATCTTTTTCTATAGAGACGCCATGAAGGACAAGAAGGATGCCCATATGGTTGTTTACACATGACTTCGGCACATGTGTACAATTTATCAGAAAGATCTTACGTTTTCTATACGAACGGTAGCACGGTCATAACTAAAAACAAACATCTCAGTTATATAAAGTTTTAAATTCGGTCACATCCTTCTGACGCACCAAACATGGTCAGTTCACAAACCTATAATATAACCCAGTTCCTACATACTTACCTCATTCCAACCTCCTGAAATTGGTAATTGTAATTTCCAAATACTACACGACATTATTTTCATTGGTTTCTCCATTTTAAAGGCATGTGCATGTCAATCAAACCTGGTTTCTACTAATGCTCGTTTTCTTAGGAATTTGCTATCAGTAGGTATATAAAATGTAAACATGCTGTATGTATTTAATGGCGAGCTTACATTTTGGACAAAAGTTTGATAATAATAGCACAAGTACCTACTTTTGAATCATCAAGATTTGCAGTTACAGTTAATGTTTTTTTTTTGGGCTTCTCGAATGTAATTTCTACTGAGAAGAACCGACAAGATACTCGGCAGGTACTCTTTTCAAAATGTTATTAGTACGCCAGTTTGTAACGTTAAGGTGCGTATATGTTTCTAAGATGTGAAGTATTACGTACTTACGCCCGTCCCCGTTGATGCGTCAATTTGTCTTCATAGGCTAAACGTGGGTCGGGTGCTCGTACTATATGAAACAAAGTATTGCTTTGGGCTATGGTTTCATTGGGATTCGGTGGTAAATCAAAAGTGAAATTTAAAGTTAAGAAAGGTTTATTCTATATCTTTACAAACAGTCAAAAGAGATATGTAATTCTAAGCTATAGGTACATATCGGCCGTCGAGGGTTTGCGTTCCTGACAGGTCGTAATCGGCGTAGTAATCGGATGGTTAATGTGAATTCGTACTGTCGGACGATTCTCGTTTTCAAATATTATGTTAATAACTCACAACAAACATGGTGTTAAAGCTATAAATCTCATGTGTCAGGAACGTAAACTCTCGACGGCCGATGTATAATAACTAAAGTTTACAAAATGGCGTGCTTAAAATCTGTCCACTAATAACTTGATTGACACACTGCATCTAGGGTATAGATGTTGTTATTACTTTAGGGATCTTGGGTCAAAAACGAATCAAATGTATTTCGGAAATATACGACCCGAATTTCGTGCGAGTGAGTGGGGCGACGCAGACCGTTCCGTTTACTCGTTTACACGAGCAGCGCGCGGCGGCACAGCGACGCCAGAGTAATTTGCCTCAGCATCAACAAGTGAGAGAGTAGTCCGTTCCTGTATGAGTTAATAATTATCCGGCTCGAAGGATGAAATATGTGACCACAAGAGTGGCCTCACATGCGTGGTTGGGCTGAAAGTGAGATGAAGTACTGGGTTGAGACTGATCTTGAGTTCCTGATAGCGAGAGTCCCGGGAATGGCGAGAGCCGTCCCGGCTTGTACCGGTTCCGTGTATGAGCTGACGAGATCAGTGCTAGATTAAGTTGTTACTCCACACTGATAGTTATTTGTCTTGCACTTTTAGTTCATAAATTTTGTTTGACGCACTGACACTACGCGTACCGTTCGCGATGCTTACTCCGCGAGACCTTCTTGGAATTATGAATTAGTTTAACTAAATAAAAGTTTAAAAATTTTGAAATAATAAATGAAAAATTTTAAAAACCCCTGACACAAAAAAACTAACCATTAAAAAGTATGAAATAATACAAGTTTGTTCATTGCCTAGTGATTTTTGATCCTTAAAAGCGTCGGGGACACCTAAGTACACTTAAAATACCTAATGATTAGCTGTGATTAGGTTGAAATCTCGAAAAATAATGTGATAATAATAAAATAATGTAATTTCTTAAATTTGATTATTTTACAATTTCCCTTCATGTCCGAGGCAATTAAAGCTTGGTCAGATATTCATCCGTCCTCAGAACTGCCGAATGCCCCAAAATGTCAACATCTGTGGGACGAGGCGAGCGCGAAACGCTCATATGAGCGTCTCCTAGGTGAGGCTTCTGGTGTAAATTTAGCCAGACTTAGAGCGGTGGCTCGGCTGGAATCTGGGGTATGGTTGCATGTTCTGCCCTCTCCCCACGTGGGTACTCTTCTCGATGATGAGTCTCTTCGTATAGCAGTGGCACTGCGATTGGGTTGTAAGGTGTGTGAACCTCACCAGTGCTCGTGTGGTGCCATGGTGGAATGCAACGGTCACCACGCCCTGAGCTGTAATAGATGCTCGGGCAGGTTTCCACGTCACCACACACTTAATGATATCATTCGTCGCGCCCTCATTTTCGGCCAATGTGCCCTGTGTTACCGAACCACCGGGTCTTAGTCGCCCGGACGGAAAGAGGCCTGATGGTTTGGCCCTGGTGCCTTGGGAAAAAGGGAGGTGCTTATTATGGGACGCAACTTGCGTCAGCACTTTCGCTCTCTCGCACCTCAACTCAACAATGCGTGTGGCAGGGGTGGCCGCTGAGTTCGCGGCCCGTCTGAAACACAATAAATACTCAAACTTGGAAAAATCCCATATCTTCGTTCTTTTTGCTGTGGAGACCACGGGCTGTTGGCGCCTCGAGGCCAGAAATTTAATTACGAGCATCGGTCGCCGACTTAAGGAGAGGGGCTGTGACCCTCGCTCGGGGTCGTTTCTGATGCAGAGGCTCGCCATAGCGATCCAGCGCGGTAATGCCGCGAGCGTTATGGGTACCTATGCATCAGGTTCACCAGGGACTGGTTATTTTTAGTTTTTAAGATTAATAATAATAATAATATAATAATAATCGTTTATTTTACCTCAAAATTTACAATTTTAGTTTTTACATTCTGCCTTCCACACTAGGCTTTATGCCTGTGTCGTGGAGGCCGAACCAGTTAACATTGTGAAATTTTATATGATCTGTACACAACTAAACAATCACGAAACTTTTACACAAACAAGTCAACACTAGCGCTATCCACAACATATATTTATTTACATTTTACCAAAATAATTTACCAAACGAACAAAAGTAGGCACCAAAACATTCGCATAATCAGAAATCAAGTATCCGCTTAACGATATACTGGTTGGCACGATTCAATGAGCCACTTACCGACAAAAAACAGTGTCACGTCACTCAAGAGAAACAGATACTTATTTAATTACTTGCATTATTCTTTCAGTCTCACTATAAGACAGGGTTAGTAGCCAATTAGTTATCAATCGTTTTGCGCTATATATTGTTAATCCACTTATAGTGCAGGCCTTGATAACATTATTGTATACATAAGGGTGTAAAAAGGGACCGAATCTTTGAGCAAATACCGAGTGAGTAACAGAAACTGGAGCCCTGCGAACTCGCTTCTGCATGCAGGTACTACTATGAGGGCTCCCCGACATATATTTGTGCACAGACAGTGACGCCTTTAGAATATAAAGCTGGCGGACGGACAACACCATACATTCCCTATATAACTTTTCCGTTGAATACCGAAACGGTTTCCCGCTCATGACTTTTAGTACTGACCGCTGGGCTCTTTCGACAGCCAGCATCGCTGTCTTTGTGGCACCCCCCCATGCTGAAATGCAGTATGTTAGCTGGGATTGACACAGAGCAAAATAAACCATCTTCAGCACCTCCCAGTCCCCAACACTACGGAGAGCTTTCATAATAGGGATAATTTTCCTAACACGAGCTGCGACAATACCTAAGTGATCCTTAAATGTTACAGTATCGTCAATGGTTATGCCCAAATATTTTATAGAATCTGTACGACGTATCTCTTCGCAAGTACAATTTGCTCCAAAGTTTTCATGAGTGCGATCTTTTATGCAAGTGTGAATTTTAATGCTGGACATGTCAATAGGAATTGTAGCCTTGCTTTTGTGGAAACAGATAAATTTTGTCTTTAAAGTGTTTAAAGTTAGGAGATTAATCTTTAGCCACTGAGAAATCGACGACATACCCTGCTCGACTATTTTGGAAACCGAATCCCAGGTGGAGCCATGAAAAAGTACTGCGGTGTCATCTGCATAGCATACGATGTAGATTGTATATATAGACTTTATATTTGTAGATTGCTTCCATAGTTTTTAATTATTTTATCTTATTAATAAATCCCCATTACTAAAATTAGTTTATGAATAATTATGTTAATATTAATAATAAAGAAATATTATTTATTTTTCGTTCGCAAATTATTTTCTCTGTGCTTCGTCTTCATGTTACTTCTTGTCTTTTTGTCAATATTTAAAATATTAGGTATAACATATCTTTAAGGTTGTTTTTTTATCTACACATTAAAGGTAACTATTTAGAAGTGACTAAAATAAATAATTATTCATAACATCATAATGTGTTTTATAGGGAATATATATAAATTTCGAATACTTACTAGGTAAATAATGACAAATACAAAAACTTTGGAGCCCTTTGTAATACGCTGGTTATTATAATACTGCGGTCTTTATGATACCTACTGTCGATCTTCAGATATATCTTTGATACGGTTGACATTAGGTATGTACCTAAAGAAAAATTAGACATACCTATTTTTACATTGAAAATATTTTTGATCGTGTCTGTAAAAGCGTGGATTTCAGTAAATTACTATTTACTGAAATCCACGCATTTCGAATTCGATTCGACAATATCTTGGAGAGTTTGAAAGCTATGATATTCAGGTCTCAAAATACGCGTAAGAACAAGGGCTTTAAAATCCAAAAAAAAAATTGAAATAGTCAAAAAGTAAAAATTTTAATGACAAATTGTGAAAAAACCGAAGATTTTTTAAAAAATTTCGAGTTTTGGCCTCAATATTTTGGAAACTAAGACCGATATCGAAAAATGAAAAAAAAAAACCTCAGGGGGTATTCTATTAGCTACAGTTCAAGCCTACAATGATCACAACTTGTGATCTCTAGGTGAGTCATCAAAAAAAAGGAAAAAAAATTGGTAATATATTTTTGATCATTATGTTACGTATTGTGTTCAAAATGAAATAATTAGTTGATTTTAATCAATTTTCGAGTACTGAAATGTTAAAATGCGAAAAAGAGGGCGGGAATTCGTAGGCCCAGCTATTTTGATTCACACTCCACATTCCACCGCAGACCCCGATGCCAGCGACGACGATGAGAAAACATCGACATGGAAAGTAGTTTATAATTTCAATAATTTTTTTTTTACTATACAACTACATTAATGTGTATTTTAATAAAACTTCATACCCAAAACTTGAATTAATTTTTTTTATTTACATTTAATTTACTAAAAGACGATATTCGTTCGATAATCGTGTAAGGCACGAAATCTGTGGATTTTTTTTCATAAATCGAGTCTTTAGATAATGTTCAAATAAAGCAATAAAAAACTCACAATTAAAAAAAAATAGTCATAATAAAAATAGAGCGAAGGAAGTAGGTATCTATGTAATTTGAAGCTCAATTTATATACCTACTGTTATTATTCCCATTATTTCTAAAATTTAACAGACACTTTAACAAGTGTATCGGGTTTGAAGCGATGCCGTTGAAACCATTCAAACTTGCTAATAATTTGTACTGAACTGATCTTCTGCTTCTAATTCGTATTTACTTAATATGTTATTTATATCGATTTTAGCTCGAAGCATTAGGTTTCTCGGGAGTGTTTCTAGTGTTAATCTAATATTTTCACAATATACTGCTAAAGGGTTTACATTTGTCATGTTACATTTGTCTGGCGGTCTCGCCTCCTCTCGTTTTGTCATAAGTTGTAGTGGGTCCTCGTGGACATCGGCTTTCCTTTTACGAGGATATCTCTCACACACATCTGTTGTTGATTCAGAGGTTGATGGTGCATTTTCAGTGAACGCTAACGAACCAGTATGACTATCCAATGTTTTCGTAGAATCAGAGCTGTTATCTATAGTACCGCTGTCAAACATGTGAACAGGATATTGTGAATTTTCATTGTCTTCTAACTTAATAATAATCTCTCTTTCCGATTCCTCATCGTTACTTAGAAAATGTAAGAGATCGTAAAATATCCATTTCACACCGTTGCCTTTCGCCTCTGAACCAGTAAGAAATTTTTCAGCCTTCTTAATTTTGAAATATCGGTCCCTTAGATGTCTCCACTTTTTTTTGCAGTCTTCAACTGTAAACAAACGCATTAATTGTTACAATTTTTACGAATCAGCAACGCTCCCCGAAATGTCTTAGATGTTTTGCTGCGATGACCGTAAAAAGTTTTAAAATCCATGGATTCTAGATTAATAATACATTTGTTTATACCAGTACCTACTCAGTTTGATTTATCTACCAGGTAAAACAAAAGATTTTCAGATGTTATTGTTTTTTGTTTTATTTTTATATTTAGTTCAGCAAGTACTTCTCTTGTTAGGCTCTCGAAGCCATTTAAAGAGCTACTGTGACCACATGGTACGGTCACATGTCACATTAAGGGTTTCACCTCATAATGAGAGGTAATAAGCTGAAAATTTTTGTAAACTTTGTTTTCGCGTTCTAAATTATTATTTTTTATTTTATTTATTAAAAGGGCATTAATTATAACAATTCTCAGCGCAAATACGAAACGAATAAAAAACTAATTATTGGCGGAGTTTTACAAAATTACGCCAAAAAACAGGTCACCTTCACATGCGCCATCATGTAAAACTCTCCGCGTTCTAAGTTCTAAATGATGTGTCAAAAGTCTCACTTTCTTTCGTCTTGCATTTTAAAGACATTAAAGTCCAAAGTCACAAAAATCTGTTATTGGCAAAAGTTGTAGAGTATGATACCTATTGTGACAATTTTTGTTTTAAACATTTTGATAAACCATTGATCGTTTTTGAGACAACGAGATTATCTTCTTATGGCATATTTGAAGTAATCTTTTTATAGAAAATTTAGTATTAATGAAATATATTACTAGGTATTGTAGACAACTTTTGGGAACGCATAGCGTAAAGGAATAGGAACGGAAGGATTTCTTATTTGAGTTTTTGAGACAAAATCTGTACTAGGTAGGTATGTGTAATTTAAGACAAACTACACATACTTACCTAGTACAGTACAAATGTCATAGAAGATATTTAAAATGCGGCCCTTTTGATATTGATATCCGATTCGAGTTTTGAGGAATCGTCTACAAATGACACTCCATATGCTCAGGTGTAAACACGATTTGAATTTTTTTAAACAGGCCGTAATTTTTAATGTTGAGTTAGAATTCAGTTTTGAATTATTGAAACAAAATCGTCCGGAAATGATACTCCAAATGCCATTTCAAAGTTTGAAATCGCGGACATTCTTTATTATAAGACTGGAAGTTTCGAAACAGAATCGTCTTAAATTGACACTCCACATGCTTAATTACAAAAGCCATATCATTTTGAAAACGGCGGTTGTAGTAAATTTTTAGTTAAGATTCGAATTATTGAGAGCCATCGTCTACATAACACCCTGCTTATCATATACCTACATGCCTAACTACAAATGCCTCATTAACATTTCAAAATACCTAGCAGTTATTTTTGAATTTTCGCTTTAAATTCAAGTTTTTGTGATAAAATCCATTCGAACTGGAACCCCACATGCCTGGGTAGAAATACCATTTAAAGATTTTTAGAATTGCAGCCATTCCAATTCCGGTATCAGGATTCGAATTTGTGAATTAAAATCGGTTCAAATTAGGTAGGTATATAGGTTGGTACATCAGTTTTAAATAGACTAAAAAAAACAGTTTTTAAGTTTTAAGTGCGCTTTTAGCACAGTATGTACCTACTTAGCACGAAAATATATATAAACACAAAACAGTTGAATACAATTTTAATTAACGCACTCATTGCAGGAAAACTAAAAATTAAACCTGATTTTGTTCGGTCTACGTCACATCTCTGGAAGAGTAAAATGATTATCTGTATACTTTAGTGACCTCAATATTGGAATTTGGTCATTTTTAGGATTTCGTACCCAGAGCGTACCTACCAACGAGAACACATACTAAGCCTCCGGTATCCGTCCGTCATAGGGCTGTATCGTCTAAACTGTTTTATGTAGACACTTGAAATTTTCATAGAGTGTATATTACCTACTATGGCCGCTATAATAATAATAATAAAATAAAGTTAAAAATTAAAGGGGGTCGCCACTCGCCATACAAGAAACATGTTTTTTTATACTATACCTTTGTACGGTGGTAGGTACGAGACCCTTGTATGAGTCCGATTCGCACTACATCTTTAGGTATTTTGTTTAATTGCGTTGCTGTCTCTTATTACAGTATTATCGAGCCATAGCCAAATCCAACAGATATGTATCTGGAACGTTATCATGTAGTGTCGCAATTGCAATTTTAAGTGTCAGCGGGGTACTTGTGGCACCTACGAGGTAGGTAACTAGGTATGTCGCTGCAAATGTGTTCAGAATGGAGATAAATTTTTGTCTCGACGGACGAGTCCGGGGAACGACGTATCATCATGCGTCTCATAAATTCAAGTCCTTTATTTATCCAGCCCCACAGGACGAGCACCGTAGTAATTTGAGTGGGTAACAAAATCAAGCTAATACTACCTAAATGAACATTTCAATTGCTTGCTTACCTGATTTATTCATTTGTAATCCTATTTCTTTCCAGATGTTATCGCGTACAACAATATCTTTATATAAAGGAAGTGATACATTATATAAACACTGGTTTTGTGCTACATATCGAATCAACTTTTCTTCTTCTGCAAAAGTAAAGTACAATTTTTTTACTTTTGGCGACATATAGTAAACTTATCCTATATCCAATCCCAAACGCATCGAAACGCCGATACTTACTGCTCGACTCTGCCCGAGCGAGCGTGAAACGTCGCGCCGTGCCCCACTGCACCGCACTGTGCCCCGCCGCGCCTCACCGCACCGCATGCTTATGGATTAATTATTGTACCATGGAAGGCAGTACATACAACAGTACAGTATATTCGTATAAAATTATCGCATCGTGTCGCTCCGCACCGTACTACCTATCTAGGTATTTGTACGCTTTTACCTTTAAAAATGTCAAGCCCTAAAATATAGTTGCGGTGTAACCAGAGGAACTAAGAAACACACTTTTATACATTATATACTTACTTACTACAAAAATCATAGCTAGATTTACTTTCGATAACAACAACATAAAATATAAAGTATCTGTCGTCTAAATAATAAATAAAAATTAGATGAGGAATTAAAAAAAAAAATCTTTTTACATATTTTTGTCATTGAAAATGACTATCATATCCATTTCACGGGAAACGCATTTTTGGCCATAACTCCGAGGGTATGGGGTCTAGCCAAGATTTTAAGGTTTTAAAAGATTAAGAATTTAGTTGTGCATTGTATGACATCAAAATTTTGGAAATCGGTTAAGTAGTTTTTGAAAAAAATTGGAAAATGTAAAAAAATCGGGATTTTTTCGGTTTTTTTTTTACTAAATCCACAATATTTCAAGAACGGGGACCGATATCGAAAATCAAAAAAAATATCATCTCGGCCATTAACGTAGCTACGATTTGAGACCATATTTTTGGAAATCGGTTAGTAATTGTAAGAGAAATTATTTCCGAAAGATGAGATTTTTTGGTCGATCGCTTGTGTTTGTGGATATAAGTTACTATATTTCAGAGGGTATTCGTCGGATCGCTTCAAAGTGTTATACCAAAGGTTAGAAGGCGTCGGTAGCTACAGTTTAAGACCAAAATTTTGGAAATCGGTTGGAAATCGAACAAGAAATTTGACATCATATGTTAGATTTTATGGACGTTCGGGAACTTGTTAACATTACGGTCATCGCCTTTCGGCCTGTATTCGTTCGAATGCTTAATTATCGAGTTCAGAACGTTTAAGGATATCAGAGGCTGCAGTTTAAAACCTAAATGTTTCAAATATGTTGAACTAGCGACCCGCCACAGCTGCGCACGGGTAGCAGAGAATTTTTTCGTTGATTTATTTCTGAGTTTAAAGAGTTGAAAAGAATAGTGCCACGTTTTCGTGGAAATCTATACTAATATTATAAAGCTGAAGAGTTTGTTTGTTTGTTTGTCTGTTTGTCTGTCTGTCTGTCTGTCTGTCTGTCCGTCCGTCCGTCCGTCCGTCCGTCCGTCCGTCCGTCCGTCCGTCCGTCCGTCCGTCCGTCCGTCCGTCAGTTTGTCTGTTTGTCAATAACAGACATCGATGTATCGATGTATCGATGTATCGATGTATCGATGTATCGATGTATCGATGTATCTATGTATCGATGTATCTATGTATCTATGTATCGATGTGTCTATGTATCGATGTATAGATGTATAGATGTATAGATGTATAGATGTATAGATGTATAGATGTATCGATGTATCGATGTATCGATGTATCGATGTATCGATGTATCGATGTATAGATGTATCGATGTATCGATGTATAGATGTATCGATGTATCGATGTATCGATGTATTGATGTATCGATGTATCGATGTATCGATGTATGTACATAACTTATTACCACAATTAATTTGAGATTTTCGCATAATCTACTCCTTAATTTCAATCCTTAGAGAGAGAAAGATTTCAATAAGAAAAACGTTTACACAGGAAAAATTGGTCGATAATTTCAGACAGTGAGGAAAAATTTAATGATTTGTTGAGAACCCGTGTGAATTTTTAATATTAGGTATATTAGTATACTACAAACACCCTGCCCACCATAAATGTTTAATTTATCGAGAAATTCAAGTGATTTCATTGAAGGATTATAGTAGAAAGCTTTCGCAGAAACTCCGATTATTCTTATTTCATCTCAAACTTAGTAAAATTGTAAGCTTTTTTCACGCATTTCAAAGGCATTGAGGACATATATACTTGGTGGGCATGGTGTGTGTATGCCGAAAGTAGTGGGTGCAATATTTTATAGTATGAAATGTAAGTACTGAGACGATTAGATATCTTTACGCCTAGGTTCAAATTTTTTTTGTTTCTAAAAATAGATATATTCCAATGAATAAGTAGGAATATCTAAACATACGAATTGATCAAGATCGCCAACGAAAGGGCGCTACTAAAACCTAAACTATAAAAGATAATTTGATTCTGTTTTTTGCAAATTGTACCCTAATAAATTCTCTCAGAACGTATTTTGAATTAAGACTATAACTCTATTAGTTTCCGAGAAATCGACAAAATGAAGCAGGCAAGTCGACCGAAAATCGCAACATTTTTATCATTTTTTGTGATTTTTTCAAAAACTTTTAAAAATATTAAATTTTTTTACCCCATATTGTAGATCTTGTCAATACGCTTCTTTTGATGCCCTATTCGTTAACGTAGCTTTAGAATTAATTGCCCATCATGACTCTTTGGTCTGCGAGCTAAATAAGATCGCCACCGAAAGGGCGCTACTAAAACCTAAACTATAAAAGATAATTTGATTCTGTTCTTTGCAAGTTGTACCCTTATCAATCCCCTCGGAACGTATTTTGAATTAGGACTATAGCTTTATTAGTTTTCGAGAAATCGACAAAACAAAGCGGCAAGTCGACCGAAAATCGCAACATTTTTATAATTTTTTGTGATTTTCTCCAAATCTTTTAAAAATGTTCAATTTTCTTTACTCCATATTGTAGATCTTGTTGATACGCATCTTTTGATGCCCTATTCGTTTACGTCGCTTTAGAACTGATTCTCCATCATGACTCTTTGGCCTGCGCGCAAAACAAGATCGCCACCGAAAGGGCGCTACTAAAACCTAAACTATAAAAGATAATTTAATTCTGTTTTTTGCAAATTGTACCCTAATTATAACAACTTAGAACGTATTTTGAATTAAGACTATAGCTCTATTAATTTCCGAGAAATCGACAAAACAAATCGGCAAGTCGACCGAAAATCGCAAAATTTTTATCATTTTGTGTTATTTTTTCAAAAACTTTCAAAAATGTTAACAAAATTTTTACCGCGTATTGTAGATCTTGTCGAAAGAGAAAGAGAAAGAGAAAGAGGAAAGAGAAAGAGAAAGAGAAAGAGAAAGAGAAAGAGAAAGAGAAAGAGAAAGAGAAAGAGAAAGAGAAAGAGAAAGAGAAAGAGAAAGAGAAAGAGAAAGAGAAAGAGAAAGAGAAAGAGAAAGAGAAAGAAAAAAGAGAAAGAGAAAGAGAAAAGAGAAAGAGAAAGAGAAAGAGAAAGAAAAAGAGAAAAAGAAAGAGAGAGAGAAAGAGAGAGAGAGAGAGATAGAGATAGAGATAGAGATAGAGATAGAGATAGAGATAGAGATAGAGATAGAGATAGAGATAGAGATAGAGATAGAGATAGAGATAGAGATAGAGATAGAGATAGAGATAGAGATAGAGATAGAGATAGAGATAGAGATAGAGATAGAGATAGAGATAGAGATAGAGATAGAGATAGAGATAGAGATAGAGATAGAGATAGAGATAGAGATAGAGAAAGAGATAGAGATAGAGATAGAGATAGAGATAGAGATAGAGATAGAGATAGAGATAGAGATAGAGATAGAGATAGAGATAGAGATAGAGATAGAGATAGAGATAGAGATAGAGATAGAGATAGAGATAGAGATTGAGATTAAAATTGAGATTGAGATTGAGATAGAGATAGAGATAGAGATAGAGATTGAGATTGAGATTGAGATTGAGATTGAGATTGAGATTGAGATTGAGATTGAGATTGAGATTGAGATTGAGATTGAGATTGAGATTGAGATTGAGATTGAGATTGATTGATTGACATCGATAAATCGATACATCGATACATCAAAACATCGATACATCGATACATCGATACATCGATACATCGATACATCGATACATCGATACATCAATACATCGATACATCGATACATCGATACATCGATACATCGATACATCGATACATCGATACATCGATACATAATATACATCTATACATACATACATCTATACATAGATACATCAATACATCAAAACATCGATACATCTATACATCGATACATCGATACATCGATACATCGATACATCGATACATCGATACATCGATACATCGATACATCGATACATCGGTACATCGGTACATCGATACATCGATACATCGATACATCGATACATTGATGCATCGATACATCGATGCTTTGATACATCGATACATCGATACATCTATACATCGATACATCTATACATCTATACATCTATACATCTATACATCGATACATCGATACATCTATACATCTATAAATCTATACATCGATACATCTATACATCGATACATCGATACATCGATACATCGATACATCGATAAATCGATACATCGATACATCGATACATCGATACATCGATACATCGATACATCGATACATCGATACATCGATACATCGATACATAGATACATAGATACATCGATAAATCGATACATCGATACATCGATACATCGATACATCGATACATCGATACATCGATACATCGATACATCGATACATCGATACATCGATACATCGATACATCGATACATCGATACATCGATACATCGATACATCGATACATCGATACATCGATACATAGATACATCTATACATAGATACATCGATACATAGATACATCGATACATCGATACATCGATACATCGATACATCGATACATCGATACATCGATACATCTATACATCTATACATCTATACATCTATACATCTATACATCTATACATCTATACATCTATACATCTATACATCTATACATCGATACATCGATACATCTATACATCTATACATCTATACATCTATACATCGATACATCGATACATCGATACATCGATACGTCGATACATCGATACATCGATACATCGATACATCGATACATCGATTCATCGATACATCTATACATCGATACATCGATACATCGATACATCTATACATCGTTACATCGATATATCGATACATCGATACATCGATACATCAAAACATCAATCCATCGATACATCGATACATCGATACATCGATACATCGATACATCGATACATCTATACATACATACATACATACATCTACACATACATACATCGATACATACATACATATAAAACATGTATAAAACACGTATAAAACATGTATAAAACATGTATAAGATAGAGAAAGAGAAAGAGAAAGAGAAAGAGAAAGAGATAGAGATAGAGATAGAGATAGAGATAGAGATAGAGATAGAGATAGAGATAGAGATAGAGATAGAGATAGAGATAGAGATAGAGATAGAGATAGAGATAGAGATAGAGATAGAGATAGAGATAGAGATAGAGATAGAGATAGAGATAGAGATAGAGATAGAGATAGAGATAGAGATAGAGATAGAGATAGAGATAGAGATAGAGATAGAGATAGAGATAGAGATAGAGATAGAGATAGAGATAGAGATAGATAGATAGAGATAGAGATAGAGATAGAGATACAGATAGAGATAGAGATAGAGATAGAGATACAGATAGAGATAGAGATAGAGATAGAGATAGAGATAGAGATAGATATAGAGATAGAGATAGAGATAGAGATAGATATAGAGATAGATATAGAGATAGAGATAGAGATAGAGATAGAGATAAAGATAGAGATAGAGATAGAGATAGAGATAGAGATAGAGATTGAGATTGAGATTGAGATTGAGATTGAGATTGAGATTGAGATTGAGATTGAGATTGAGATTGAGATTGAGATTGAGATTGAGATTGATTGATTGACATCGATAAATCGATACATCGATACATCAAAACATCGATACATCGATACATCGATACATCGATACATCGATACATCGATACATCGATACATCAATACATCGATACATCGATACATCGATACATCGATACATCGATACATCGATACATCGATACATCGATACATATATACATCTATACATACATACATCTATACATAGATACATCAATACATCAAAACATCGATACATCTATACATCGATACATCGATACATCGATACATCGATACATCGATACATCGATACATCGATACATCGATACATCGATACATCGGTACATCAATACATCGATACATCGATACATCGATACATTGATGCATCGATACATCGATGCTTTGATACATCGATACATCGATACATCTTTACATCGATACATCTATACATCTATACATCTATACATCTATACATCTATACATCTATACATCGATACATCGATACATCTATACATCTATAAATCTATACATCGATACATCTATACATCGATACATCGATACATCGATACATCGATACATCGATACATCGATACATCGATACATCGATACATCGATACATCGATACATCGATACATCGATACATCGATACATCGATACATCGATACATCGATACATCGATACATCGATACATCGATACATCGATACATCGATACATCAAAACATCGATACATCGATACATCGATACATCGATACATAGATACATAGATACATAGATACATCGATACATCGATACATCGATACATCTATACATCTATACATCTATACATCTATACATCTATACATCTATACATCTATACATCTATACATCTATACATCTATACATCTATACATCTATACATCTATACATCGATACATCGATACATCTATACATCTATACATCTATACATCTATACATCGATACATCGATACATCGATACATCGATACATCGATACATCGATACATCGATACATCGATACATCGATTCATCGATACATCTATACATCTATACATCGATACATCGATACATCTATACATCGTTACATCGATATATCGATACATCGATACATCGATACATCAAAACATCAATCCATCGATACATCGATGTATCGATACATCGATACATCGATACATCGATACATCGATACATCGATACATCTATACATACATACATACATCTATACATACATACATCAATACATACATACATATAAAACATGTATAAAACATGTATAAGATAGAGAAAGAGAAAGAGAAAGAGAAAGAGAAAGAGAAATAGAAAGAGATAGAGATAGAGATAGAGATAGAGATAGAGATAGAGATAGAGATAGAGATAGAGATAGAGATAGAGATAGAGATAGAGATAGAGATAGAGATAGAGATAGAGATAGAGATAGAGATAGAGATAGAGATAGAGATAGAGATAGAGATAGAGATAGAGATAGAGATAGAGATAGAGATAGAGATAGAGATAGAGATAGAGATAGAGATAGATATAGAGATAGAGATAGAGATAGAGATAGAGATAGAGATAGAGATAGAGATAGAGATAGAGATAGAGATAGAGATAGAGATAGAGATAGAGATAGAGATAGAGATAGAGATAGAGATAGAGATAGAGATAGATAGATAGAGATAGAGATGGAGATGGAGATAGAGATAGAGATAGAGATAGAGATAGAGATAGAGATAGAGATAGAGATAGAGATAGAGATAGAGATAGAGATAGAGTTAGAGATAGAGATAGAGATAGAGATAGAGATAGAGATAGAGATTGAGATTGAGATTGAGATTGAGATTGAGATTGAGATAGAGATAGAGATAGAGATAGAGATAGAGATAGAGATTGAGATTGAGATAGAGATAGAGATAGAGATAGAGATAGAGATAGAGATAGAGATAGAGATAGAGATAGAGATAGAGATAGAGATAGAGATAGAGATAGAGATAGAGATAGAGATAGAGATAGAGATAGAGATAGAGATAGAGATAGAGATAGAGATAGAGATAGAGATAGAGATAGAGATAGATAGATAGAGATAGAGATAGAGATAGAGATAGAGATAGAGATAGAGATAGAGATAGAGATAGAGATAGAGATAGAGATAGAGATAGAGATACAGATAGAGATAGAGATAGAGATAGATATAGAGATAGAGATAGAGATAGAGATAGAGATAGAGATAGAGATAGAGATAGAGATAGAGATAGAGATAGATAGATAGAGATAGAGATAGAGATAGAGATACAGATAGAGATAGAGATAGAGATAGAGATACAGATAGAGATAGAGATAGAGATAGAGATACAGATAGAGATAGATATAGAGATAGAGATACAGATAGAGATAGATATAGAGATAGATATAGAGATAGAGATAGAGATAGAGATAGAGATAGAGATAAAGATAGAGATAGAGATAGAGATAGAGATAGAGATTGAGATTGAGATTGAGATTGAGATTGAGATTGAGATTGAGATTGAGATTGAGATTGAGATTGAGATTGAGATTGAGATTGATTGATTGACATCGATAAATCGATACATCGATACATCAAAACATCGATACATCGATACATCGATACATCGATACATCGATACATCGATACATCAATACATCGATACATCGATACATCGATACATCGATACATCGATACATCGATACATCGATACATCGATACATATATACATCTATACATACATACATCTATACATAGATACATCAATACATCAAAACATCGATACATCTATACATCGATACATCGATACATCGATACATCGATACATCGATACATCGATACATCGATACATCGATACATCGATACATCGGTACATCAATACATCGATACATCGATACATCGATACATTGATGCATCGATACATCGATGCTTTGATACATCGATACATCGATACATCTTTACATCGATACATCTATACATCTATACATCTATACATCTATACATCTATACATCTATACATCGATACATCGATACATCTATACATCTATAAATCTATACATCGATACATCTATACATCGATACATCGATACATCGATACATCGATACATCGATACATCGATACATCGATACATCGATACATCGATACATCGATACATCGATACATCGATACATCGATACATCGATACATCGATACATCGATACATCGATACATCGATACATCGATACATCGATACATCAAAACATCGATACATCGATACATCGATACATCGATACATAGATACATAGATACATAGATACATAGATACATCGATACATCGATACATCGATACATCTATACATCTATACATCTATACATCTATACATCTATACATCTATACATCTATACATCTATACATCTATACATCTATACATCTATACATCTATACATCGATACATCGATACATCTATACATCTATACATCTATACATCTATACATCGATACATCGATACATCGATACATCGATACATCGATACATCGATACATCGATACATCGATACATCGATTCATCGATACATCTATACATCTATACATCGATACATCGATACATCTATACATCGTTACATCGATATATCGATACATCGATACATCGATACATCAAAACATCAATCCATCGATACATCGATGTATCGATACATCGATACATCGATACATCGATACATCGATACATCGATACATCTATACATACATACATACATCTATACATACATACATCAATACATACATACATATAAAACATGTATAAAACATGTATAAGATAGAGAAAGAGAAAGAGAAAGAGAAAGAGAAAGAGAAATAGAAAGAGATAGAGATAGAGATAGAGATAGAGATAGAGATAGAGATAGAGATAGAGATAGAGATAGAGATAGAGATAGAGATAGAGATAGAGATAGAGATAGAGATAGAGATAGAGATAGAGATAGAGATAGAGATAGAGATAGAGATAGAGATAGAGATAGAGATAGAGATAGAGATAGAGATAGAGATAGAGATAGATATAGAGATAGAGATAGAGATAGAGATAGAGATAGAGATAGAGATAGAGATAGAGATAGAGAGAGATAGAGATAGAGATAGAGATAGAGATAGAGATAGAGATAGAGATAGAGATAGAGATAGATAGATAGAGATAGAGATGGAGATGGAGATAGAGATAGAGATAGAGATAGAGATAGAGATAGAGATAGAGATAGAGATAGAGATAGAGATAGAGATAGAGTTAGAGATAGAGATAGAGATAGAGATAGAGATAGAGATAGAGATTGAGATTGAGATTGAGATTGAGATTGAGATTGAGATTGAGATAGAGATAGAGATAGAGATAGAGATAGAGATAGAGATTGAGATTGAGATTGAGATTGAGATAGAGATAGAGATAGAGATAGAGATAGAGATAGAGATAGAGATAGAGATAGAGATAGAGATAGAGATAGAGATAGAGATAGAGATAGAGATAGAGATAGAGATAGAGATAGAGATAGAGATAGAGATAGAGATAGAGATAGATAGATAGAGATAGAGATAGAGATAGAGATAGAGATAGAGATAGAGATAGAGATAGAGATAGAGATAGAGATAGAGATAGAGATAGAGATAGAGATACAGATAGAGATAGAGATAGAGATAGATATAGAGATAGAGATAGAGATAGAGATAGAGATAGAGATAGAGATAGAGATAGAGATAGAGATAGAGATAGAGATAGAGATAGAGATAGAGATAGAGATAGAGATAGAGATAGAGATAGAGATAGAGATAGAGATAGAGATAGAGATAGAGATAGAGATAGAGATAGATAGATAGAGATAGAGATAGAGATAGAGATAGAGATAGAGATAGAGATAGAGATAGAGATAGAGATAGAGATAGAGATAGAGATAGAGATAGAGATAGAGATAGAGATAGAGATAGAGATAGAGATAGAGATAGAGATAGAGATAGAGATAGAGATAGAGATAGAGATAGAGATAGAGATAGAGATAGAGATAGAGATAGAGATAGAGATAGAGATAGAGATTGAGATTGAGATTGAGATTGAGATTGAGATTGAGATTGAGATTGAGATTGAGATTGAGATTGAGATTGAGATAGAGATAGAGATAGAGATAGAGATAGAGATTGAGATTGAGATTGAGATTGAGATTGAGATTGAGATAGAGATAGAGATAGAGATAGAGATAGAGATAGAGATAGAGATAGAGATAGAGATAGAGATAGAGATAGAGATAGAGATAGAGATAGAGATAGAGATAGAGATAGAGATAGAGATAGAGATAGAGATAGAGATAGAGATAGAGATAGAGATAGAGATAGAGATAGAGATAGAGATAGAGATAGAGATAGAGATAGAGATAGAGATAGAGATAGAGATAGAGATAGAGATAGAGATATAGATAGAGATAGAGATAGAGATAGAGATAGAGATAGAGATAGAGATAGAGATAGATAGATAAAGATCGATACATCGATACATACATACATCGATACGTACATACATCGATACATACATACATCGATACATACATACATCGATACATACATCGATACATCGATACATCGATACATCGATACATCGATACATCGATACATCGATACATCGATACATCGATAGATCGATACATCGATACATCAAAACATCGATACATCGATACATCGATACATCGATACATCGATACATCGATACATCGATACATCGATACATCGATACATCGATACATATATACATCTATACATACATACATCTATACATAGATACATCAATACATCAAAACATCGATACATCTATACATCGATACATCGATACATCGATACATCGATACATCGATACATCGATACATCGATACATCGAGTACATCGAGTACATCGAGTACATCGAGTACATTTAGTACATCGAGTACATCGAGTACATCGAGTACATCAAGTACATCGAGTACATCGAGTGTATCGAGTACATCGAGTACATCGAGTACATCGAGTACATTGATTACATTGAGTACAACGAGTACATCGAGTACATTGAGTACATTGATTACATTGAGTACATCGAGTACATCGAGTACATTGAGTACATTGAGTACATCGAGTACATCGAGTACATCGAGTACATCGAGTACATCGAGTACATTAAGTACATTGATTACATTGAGTACATTGAGTACATCGAGTACATCGAGTACATTGAGTACATTAAGTACATTGATTACATTGAGTACATCGAGTACATCGAGTACATTGAGTACATTGAGTACATCGAGTACATCGAGTACATCGAGTACATCGAGTACATCGAGTACATCGAGTACATCGAGTACATTAAGTACATTGATTACATTGAGTACATCGAGTACATCGAGTACATTGAGTACATTGAGTACATTGAGTACATCGAGTACATCGAGTACATCGAGTACATTGATTACATTGAGTACATTGAGTACATCGAGTACATCGAGTACATCGAGTACATCGAGTACATCGAGTACATCGAGTACATCGAGTACATCGAGTACATCGAGTACATGGAGTACATCGAGTACATCGAGTACATCGAGTACATCAAGTACATCGAGTACATCGAGTACATCGAGTACATCGAGTACATCGAGTACATCGAGTACATCGAGTACATCGAGTACATCGAGTACATCGAGTACATCGAGTACATCGAGTACATCGAGTACATCGAGTACATCGAGTACATCGAGTACATCGAGTACATCGAGTACATCGAGTACATCGAGTACATCGAGTACATCGAGTACATCGAGTACATCGAGTACATCGAGTACATCGAGTACATCGAGTACATTACATCGAGTACATCGAGTACATCGAGTACATCGAGTACATCGAGTACATCGAGTACATAGAGTACATCGAGTACATCAAGTATATCGAGTACATCGAGTACATCGAGTACATCGAGTACATCGAGTAAATCGAGTACATCGAGTACATCGAGTACATCGAGTACATCGAGTACATCGAGTACATCGAGTACATCGAGTACATCGAGTACATCGAGTACATCGAGTACATCGAGTACATCGAGTACATCGAGTACATCGAGTACATCGAGTACATCGAGAACATTGAGTACATTGAGTACATTGAGTACATTGATTACATTGAGTACATTGAGTACATCGAGTACATCGAGTACATTGATTACATTGAGTACATTGAGTACATTAAGTACATAGAGTACATGGAGTACATTAAGTACATTGATTACATCGAGTACATCGAGTACATCGAGTACATCGAGTACATCGAGTACATGGAGTACATTAAGTACATTGATTACATCGAGTACATCGAGTACATCGAGTACATCGAAGACATCGAGTACATCGAGTACATCGAGTACATCGAGTACATCGAGTACATCGAGTACATTGAGTACATCGAGTACATTGAGTACATCGAGTACATTGAGTACATTAAGTACATTGATTACATCGAGTACATCGAGTACATCGAGTACATCGAGTACATCGAGTACATCGAGTACATCGAGTACATCGAGTACATCGAGTACATCGAGTACATCGAGTACATAGAGTACATCGAGTACATCGAGTACATCGAGTACATCGAGTACATCGAGTAATTCGAGTACATCGAGTACATCGAGTACATCGAGTACATCGAGTACATGGAGTACATTAAGTACATTGATTACATCGAGTACATCGAGTACATCGAGTACATCGAGTACATTGATTACATTGAGTACATTGATTACATTGAGTACATCTAGTACATCGAGTACATCGAGTACATCGAGTACATTGATTACATTGAGTACATTGAGTACATTAAGTACATAGAGTACATCGAGTACATCGAGTACATCGAGTACATCGAGTACATCGAGTAATTGGAGTACATCGAGTACATCGAGTACATCGAGTACATCGAGTACATCGAGTACATGGAGTACATTAAGTACATTGATTACATCGAGTACATCGAGTACATCGAGTTTATCGAAGACATCGAGTACATCGAGTACATCGAGTACATCGAGTACATCGAGTACATGGAGTACATTAAGTACATTGATTACATCGAGTACATCGAAGACATCGAGTACATCGAGTACATCGAGTACATCGAGTACATCGAGTACATCGAGTACATCGAGTACATCGAGTACATCGAGTACATCGAGTACATCGAGTACATCGAGTACATCGAGTACATCGAGTACATCGAGTACATCGAGTACATCGAGTACATCGAGTACATAGAGTACATCGAGTACATCGAGTACATCGAGTACATCGAGTACATCGAGTACATCGAGTACATCGAGTACATCGAGTACATCGAGTACATCGAGTACATCGAGTACATCGAGTACATCGAGTACATCGAGTACATTAAGTACATTGAGTACATCGAGTACATTGAGTACATTGATTACATTGAGTACATCTAGTTAATCGAGTACATCGAGTACATCGAGTACATCGAGTACATCGAGTACATCGAGTACATCGAGTACATCGAGTACATCGAGTACATCGAGTACATCGAGTACATCGAGTACATCGAGTACATCGAGTACATTGAGTACATTGAGTACATGGAGTACATTGAGTACATTGAGTACATTGAGTACATCGAGTACATCGAGTACATCGAGTACATCGAGTACATCGAGTACATCGAGTTCATCAAATACATCGAGTACATCGAGTACATCGAGTACATCGAGTACATCGAGTACATCGAGTACATCGAGTACATCGAGTACATCGAGTACATCGAGTACTTCGAGTACATTGATTACATTGAGTACATGGAGTACATAGAGTACATTGAGAACATGGAGTACATAGAGTACATCGAGTACATCGAGTACATCAAGTACATCGAGTACATCGAGTACATCGAGTACATCGAGTACATCGAGTACATCGAGTACATCGAGTACATCGAGTAAATCGAGTACATCGAGTACATCGAGTACATCGAGTACATCGAGTACATCGAGTACATCGAGTACATCGAGTACATCGAGTACATCGAGTACATCGAGTACATCGAGTACATCGAGTACATCGAGTACATCGAGTACATCGAGTACATCGAGTACATCGAGTACATCGAGTACATCGAGTACATCGAGTACATCGAGTACATCGAGTACATCGAGTACATCGAGTACATCGAGTACATCGAGTACATTAAGTACATTGATTACATTGAGTACATCGAGTACATCGAGTACATTGAGTACATCGAGTACATCGAGTACATCGAGTACATCGAGTACATCAAGTACATCGAGTACATCGAGTACATCGAGTACATCGAGTACATCGAGTACATCAAGTACATCGAGTACATCGAGTACATCGAGTTCATTAAGTACATTGAGTACATTGATTACATTGAGTACATTGAGTACATCGAGTACATCGAGTACATTGAGTACATCGAGTACATCGAGTACATCGAGTACATTGAGTACATCGAGTACATCGAGTACATCGAGTACATTGAGTACATCGAGTACATCGAGTACATCGAGTACATCAAGTACATCGAGTACATTGAGTACATCGAGTACATCGAGTACATCGAGTACATTGAGTACATCGAGTACATCGAGTACATCGAGTACATCGAGTACATCGAGTACATCGAGTACATCGAGTACATCGAGTACATCGAGTACATCGAGTACATCGAGTACATCGAGTACATCGAGTACATCGAGTACATCGAGTACATCGAGTACATCGAGTACATCGAGTACATCGAGTACATCGAGTACATTAAGTACATTGATTACTTTGAGTACATCGAGTACATCGAGTACATTGAGTACATTGATTACATTGAGTACATTGAGTACATCGAGTACATCGAGTACATCGAGTACATCGAGTACATCGAGTACATTGAGTTCATCGAGTACATCGAGTACATCGAGTACATCGAGTACATCGAGTACATCGAGTACATCGAGTACATCGAGTACATCGAGTTCATTAAGTACATTGAGTACATTGATTACATTGAGTACATTGAGTACATTGAGTACATTGAGTACATTGAGTACATTGAGTACATCGAGTACATCGAGTACATCGAGTACATTGATTACATTGAGTACATTGAGTACATCGAGTACATCGAGTACATCGAGTACATCGAGTACATCGAGTATATCGAATACATCGAGTACATCGAGTACATCGAGTACATTGATTACATTGAGTACATCGAGTACATTAAGTACATTGATTACATTGAGTACATCGAGTACATCGAGTACATTGAGTACATTGAGTACATCGAGTACATCGAGTACATCGAGTACATCGAGTACATCGAGTACATCGAGTACATTAAGTACATTGATTACATTGAGTACATCGAGTACATCGAGTACATTGAGTACATTGAGTACATCAAGTACATCGAGTACATCGAGTACATCGAGTACATCGAGTACATTAAGTACATTGATTACATTGAGTACATTGAGTACATCGAAGACATCGAGTACATTGAGTACATCGAGTTCATCGAGTACATCGAGTACATCGAGTACATCGAGTACATCGAGTACATCGAGTACATCGAGTACATCGAGTACATCGAGTACATCGAGTACATCGAGTACATCGAGTACATCGAGTACATCGAGTACTTCGAGTACATTGATTACATTGAGTACATGGAGTACATAGAGTACATTGAGAACATGGAGTACATAGAGTACATCGAGTACATCGAGTACATCAAGTACATCGAGTACATCGAGTACATCGAGTACATCGAGTACATCGAGTACATCGAGTACATCGAGTAAATCGAGTACATCGAGTACATCGAGTACATCGAGTACATCGAGTACATCGAGTACATCGAGTACATCGAGTACATCGAGTACATCGAGTACATCGAGTACATCGAGTACATCGAGTACATCGAGTACATCGAGTACATCGAGTACATCGAGTACATCGAGTACATCGAGTACATCGAGTACATCGAGTACATCGAGTACATTAAAGTACATTGATTACATTGAGTACATCGAGTACATCGAGTACATTGAGTACATCAAGTACATCAAGTACATCGAGTACATCGAGTACATCGAGTTCATTAAGTACATTGAGTACATTGATTACATTGAGTACATTGAGTACATCGAGTACATCGAGTACATTGAGTACATCGAGTACATCGAGTACATCGAGTACATTGAGTACATCGAGTACATCGAGTACATCGAGTACATTGAGTACATCGAGTACATCGAGTACATCGAGTACATCAAGTACATCGAGTACATCGAGTACATCAAGTACATTGAGTACATTGATTACATCGAGTACATCGAGTACATCGAGTACATCGAGTACATCGAGTACATCGAGTACATCGAGTACATCGAGTACATCGAGTACATCGAGTACATCGAGTACATCGAGTACATCGAGTACATCGAGTACATCGAGTACATCGAGTACATCGAGTACATCGAGTACATCGAGTACATCGAGTACATTAAGTACATTGATTACATTGAGTACATCGAGTACATCGAGTACATTGAGTACATTGATTACATTGAGTACATTGAGTACATCGAGTACATCGAGTACATCGAGTACATCGAGTACATCGAGTACATTGAGTTCATCGAGTACATCGAGTACATCGAGTACATCGAGTACATCGAGTACATCGAGTACATCGAGTACATCGAGTACATCGAGTACATCGAGTTCATTAAGTACATTGAGTACATTGATTACATTGAGTACATTGAGTACATTGAGTACATTGAGTACATTGAGTACATTGAGTACATCGAGTACATCGAGTACATCGAGTACATTGATTACATTGAGTACATTGAGTACATCGAGTACATCGAGTACATCGAGTACATCGAGTACATCGAGTATATCGAATACATCGAGTACATCGAGTACATCGAGTACATTGATTACATTGAGTACATCGAGTACATTAAGTACATTGATTACATTGAGTACATCGAGTACATCGAGTACATTGAGTACATTGAGTACATCGAGTCCATCGAGTACATCGAGTACATCGAGTACATCGAGTACATCGAGTACATTAAGTACATTGATTACATTGAGTACATCGAGTACATCGAGTACATTGAGTACATTGAGTACATCAAGTACATCGAGTACATCGAGTACATCGAGGACATCGAGTACATTAAGTACATTGATTACATTGAGTACATTGAGTACATCGAAGACATCGAGTACATTGAGTACATTAAGTACATTGATTACATTGAGTACATCGAGTACATCGAGTACATTGAGTACATTGAGTACATCGAGTACATCGAGTACATCGAGTACATCGAGTGCATCGAGTACATCGAGTACATCGAGTACATTAAGTACATTGATTACATTGAGTACATCGAGTACATCGAGTACATTGAGTACATTGAGTACATCGAGTACATCAAGTACATCGAGTACATTGAGTACATTGATTACATTGAGTACATGGAGTACATTGAGTACATTGAGTACATCGAGTACATTGAGTACATCGAGTACATCGAGTACATCGAGTACATCGAGTACATCGAGTACATCGAGTACATTGAGTACATTGAGTACATTGATTACATCGAGTACATCGAGTACATCGAGTACATCGAGTACATCGAGTACATCGAGTACATCGAGTACATCGAGTACATCGAGTACATCGAGTACATCGAGTACATCGAGTACATCGAGTACATCGAGTACATCGAGTTCATTAAGTACATTGAGTACATTGATTACATTGATTACATTGAGTACATCGAGTACATTAAGTACATTGATTACATTGAGTACATCGAGTACATCGAGTACATTGAGTACATTGAGTACATCGAGTACATCGAGTACATCGAGTACATCGAGTGCATCGAGTACTACGAGTACATCGAGTACATTAAGTACATTGATTACATTGAGTACATCGAGTACATCGAGTACATTGAGTACATTGAGTACATCGAGTACATCGAGTACATCGAGTACATTGAGTACATTGATTACATTGAGTACATGGAGTACATTGAGTACATTGAGTACATCGAGTACATTGAGTACATCGAGTACATCGAGTACATCGAGTACATCGAGTACATCGAGTACATCGAGTACATCGAGTACATCGAGTACATTGAGTACATTGAGTACATTGATTACATCGAGTACATCGAGTACATCGAGTACATCGAGTACATCGAGTACATCGAGTACATCGAGTACTTCGAGTACATTGATTACATTGAGTACATGGAGTACATAGAGTACATCGAGTACATCGAGTACATCGAGTACATCGAGTACATCGAGTACATCGAGTACATCGAGTAAATCGAGTACATCGAGTACATCGAGTACATCGAGTACATTGAGTACATGGAGTACATTGAGTACATTGAGTACATTGAGTACATCGAGTACATCGAGTACATCGAGTACATCGAGTACATCGAGTACATCGAGTTCATCGAGTACATCGAGTACATCGAGTACATCGAGTACATCGAGTACATCGAGTACATCGAGTACATCGAGTACATCGAGTACATCGAGTACATCGAGTACATCGAGTACATCGAGTACATCGAGTACATCGAGTACATCGAGTACATCGAGTACATCGAGTACATCGAGTACATCGAGTACATCGAGTACATCGAGTACATCAAGTACATCGAGTACATCGAGTACTTCGAGTACATTGATTACATTGAGTACATGGAGTACATAGAGTACATCGAGTACATCGAGTACATCGAGTACATCGAGTACATCGAGTACATCGAGTACATCGAGTAAATCGAGTACATCGAGTACATCGAGTACATCGAGTACATTGAGTACATGGAGTACATTGAGTACATTGAGTACATTGAGTACATCGAGTACATCGAGTACATCGAGTACATCGAGTACATCGAGTACATCGAGTTCATCGAGTACATCGAGTACATCGAGTACATCGAGTACATCGAGTACATCGAGTACATCGAGTACATCGAGTACATCGAGTACATCGAGTACATCGAGTACATCGAGTACATCGAGTACATCGAGTACATCGAGTACATCGAGTACATCGAGTACATCGAGTACATCGAGTACATCGAGTACATCGAGTACATCGAGTACATCGAGTACATCGAGTACATCGAGTACATCGAGTACATCGAGTACTTCGAGTACATTGATTACATTGAGTACATGGAGTACATAGAGTACATTGAGAACATGGAGTACATAGAGTACATCGAGTACATCGAGTACATCAAGTACATCGAGTACATCGAGTACATCGAGTACATCGAGTACATCGAGTACATCGAGTACATCGAGTAAATCGAGTACATCGAGTACATCGAGTACATCGAGTACATCGAGTACATTGAGTACATCGAGTACATCGAGTACATGGAGTACATCGAGTACATCGAGTACATCGAGTACATCGAGTACATCGAGTACATCGAGTACATAGAGTACATCGAGTACATCGAGTACATCGAGTACATCGAGTACATCGAGTACATCGAGTACATCGAGTACATCGAGTACATCGAGTACATAGAGTACATCGAGTACATCGAGTACATTGAGTACATCGAGTACATCGAGTACATCGAGTACATCGAGTACATCGAGTACATCGAGTACATCGAGTTCATTCAGTACATTGAGTACATTGATTACATTGAGTACATTGAGTACATCGAGTACATCGAGTACATTGAGTACATCGAGTACATCGAGTACATCGAGTACATTGAGTACATCGAGTACATCGAGTACATCGAGTACATCAAGTACATCGAGTACATCGAGTACATCAAGTACATTGAGTACATTGATTACATCGAGTACATCGAGTACATCGAGTACATCGAGTACATCGAGTACATCGAGTACATCGAGTACATCGAGTACATCGAGTACATCGAGTACATCGAGTACATCGAGTACATCGAGTACATCGAGTACATCGAGTACATCGAGTACATCGAGTACATCGAGTACATCGAGTACATCGAGTACATCGAGTACATCGAGTACATCGAGTACATCGAGTACATCGAGTACATCGAGTACATCGAGTACATCGAGTACATCGAGTACATCGAGTACATCGAGTACATCGAGTACATCGAGTACATCGAGTACATCGAGTACATCGAGTACATCGAGTACATCGAGTACATCGAGTACATCGAGTACATCGAGTACATCGAGTACATCGAGTACATCGAGTACATCGAGTACATCGAGTACATCGAGTACATTGAGTACATCGAGTACATCGAGTACATCGAGTACATCGAGTACATTAAGTACATTGATTACATTGAGTACATCGAGTACATCGAGTACATTGAGTACATCGAGTACATCGAGTACATCGAGTACATCGAGTACATCGAGTACATTGAGTTCATCGAGTACATCGAGTACATCGAGTACATCGAGTACATCGAGTACATCGAGTACATCGAGTACATCGAGTACATCGAGTACATCGAGTACATCGAGTTCATTAAGTACATTGAGTACATTGATTACATTGAGTACATTGAGTACATTGAGTACATTGAGTACATTGAGTACATTGAGTACATTGAGTACATCGAGTACATCGAGTACATCGAGTACATTGATTACATTGAGTACATTGAGTACATCGAGTACATCGAGTACATCGAGTACATCGAGTATATCGAATACATCGAGTACATCGAGTACATCGAGTACATTGATTACATTGAGTACATCGAGTACATTAAGTACATTGATTACATTGAGTACATCGAGTACATCGAGTACATTGAGTACATTGAGTACATCGAGTACATCGAGTACATCGAGTACATCGAGTACATCGAGTACATCGAGTACATTAAGTACATTGATTACATTGAGTACATCGAGTACATCGAGTACATTGAGTACATTGAGTACATCGAGTACATCGAGTACATCGAGTACATCGAATACATCGAGTACATTAAGTACATTGATTACATTGAGTACATTGAGTACATCGAGTACATCGAGTACATTGAGTACATTAAGTACATTGATTACATTGAGTACATCGAGTACATCGAGTACATTGAGTACATTGAGTACATCGTGTACATCGAGTACATCGAGTACATCGAGTGCATCGAGTACATCGAGTACATCGAGTACATTAAGTACATTGATTACATTGAGTACATCGAGTACATTGAGTACATTGAGTACATCGAGTACATCGAGTACATCGAGTACATTGAGTACATTGATTACATTGAGTACATGGAGTACATTGAGTACATTGAGTACATCGAGTACATTGAGTACATCGAGTACATCGAGTACATCGAGTACATCGAGTACATCGAGTACATCGAGTACATTGAGTACATTGAGTACATTGATTACATCGAGTACATCGAGTACATCGAGTACATTGAGTACATTGAGTACATTGAGTACATTGAGTACATCGAGTACATCGAGTACATCGAGTACATCGAGTATATCGAATACATCGAGTACATCGAGTACATCGAGTACATTGATTACATTGAGTACATCGAGTACATTAAGTACATTGATTACATTGAGTACATCGAGTACATCGAGTACATTGAGTACATTGAGTACATCGAGTACATCGAGTACATCGAGTACATCGAGTACATCGAGTACATCGAGTACATTAAGTACATTGATTACATTGAGTACATCGAGTACATCGAGTACATTGAGTACATTGAGTACATCGAGTACATCGAGTACATCGAGTACATCGAATACATCGAGTACATTAAGTACATTGATTACATTGAGTACATTGAGTACATCGAGTACATCGAGTACATTGAGTACATTAAGTACATTGATTACATTGAGTACATCGAGTACATCGAGTACATTGAGTACATTGAGTACATCGAGTACATCGAGTACATCGAGTACATCGAGTGCATCGAGTACATCGAGTACATCGAGTACATTAAGTACATTGATTACATTGAGTACATCGAGTACATCGAGTACATTGAGTACATTGAGTACATCGAGTACATCGAGTACATCGAGTACATTGAGTACATTGATTACATTGAGTACATCGAGTACATTGAGTTCATCGAGTACATCGAGTACATCGAGTACATCGAGTACATCGAGTACATCGAGTACATCGAGTACATCGAGTACATCGAGTACATCGAGTACATCGAGTTCATTAAGTACATTGAGTACATTGATTACATTGAGTACATTGAGTACATTGAGTACATTGAGTACATTGAGTACATTGAGTACATCGAGTACATCGAGTACATCGAGTACATTGATTACATTGAGTACATTGAGTACATCGAGTACATCGAGTACATCGAGTACATCGAGTACATCGAGTATATCGAATACATCGAGTACATCGAGTACATCGAGTACATTGATTACATTGAGTACATCGAGTACATTAAGTACATTGATTACATTGAGTACATCGAGTACATCGAGTACATTGAGTACATTGAGTACATCGAGTACATCGAGTACATCGAGTACATCGAGTACATCGAGTACATCGAGTACATTAAGTACATTGATTACATTGAGTACATCGAGTACATCGAGTACATCGAGTACATCGAGTACATTAAGTACATTGATTACATTGAGTACATTGAGTACATCGAGTACATCGAGTACATTAAGTACATTGATTACATTGAGTACATTGAGTACATCGAAGACATCGAGTACATTGAGTACATCGAGTTCATCGAGTACATCGAGTACATCGAGTACATCGAGTACATCGAGTACATCGAGTACATCGAGTACATCGAGTACATCGAGTACATCGAGTACATCGAGTACATCGAGTACATCGAGTACATCGAGTACATCGAGTACATCGAGTACTTCGAGTACATTGATTACATTGAGTACATGGAGTACATAGAGTACATTGAGAACATGGAGTACATAGAGTACATCGAGTACATCGAGTACATCAAGTACATCGAGTACATCGAGTACATCGAGTACATCGAGTACATCGAGTACATCGAGTACATCGAGTAAATCGAGTACATCGAGTACATCGAGTACATCGAGTACATCGAGTACATCGAGTACATCGAGTACATCGAGTACATCGAGTACATCGAGTACATCGAGTACATCGAGTACATCGAGTACATCGAGTACATCGAGTACATCGAGTACATCGAGTACATCGAGTACATCGAGTACATCGAGTACATCGAGTACATTAAAGTACATTGATAACATTGAGTACATCGAGTACATCGAGTACATTGAGTACATCGAGTACATCGAGTACATCGAGTACATCGAGTACATCAAGTACATCGAGTACATCGAGTACATCGAGTTCATTAAGTACATTGAGTACATTGATTACATTGAGTACATTGAGTACATCGAGTACATCGAGTACATTGAGTACATCGAGTACATCGAGTACATCGAGTACATTGAGTACATCGAGTACATCGAGTACATCGAGTACATTGAGTACATCGAGTACATCGAGTACATCGAGTACATCAAGTACATCGAGTACATCGAGTACATCAAGTACATTGAGTACATTGATTACATCGAGTACATCGAGTACATCGAGTACATCGAGTACATCGAGTACATCGAGTACATCGAGTACATCGAGTACATCGAGTACATCGAGTACATCGAGTACATCGAGTACATCGAGTACATCGAGTACATCGAGTACATCGAGTACATCGAGTACATCGAGTACATCGAGTACATCGAGTACATCGAGTACATCGAGTACATTAAGTACATTGATTACATTGAGTACATCGAGTACATCGAGTACATTGAGTACATTGATTACATTGAGTACATTGAGTACATCGAGTACATCGAGTACATCGAGTACATCGAGTACATCGAGTACATTGAGTTCATCGAGTACATCGAGTACATCGAGTACATCGAGTACATCGAGTACATCGAGTACATCGAGTACATCGAGTACATCGAGTACATCGAGTACATCGAGTACATCGAGTACATCGAGTTCATTAAGTACATTGAGTACATTGATTACATTGAGTACATTGAGTACATTGAGTACATTGAGTACATTGAGTACATTGAGTACATCGAGTACATCGAGTACATCGAGTACATTGATTACATTGAGTACATTGAGTACATCGAGTACATCGAGTACATCGAGTACATCGAGTACATCGAGTATATCGAATACATCGAGTACATCGAGTACATCGAGTACATTGATTACATTGAGTACATCGAGTACATTAAGTACATTGATTACATTGAGTACATCGAGTACATCGAGTACATTGAGTACATTGAGTACATCGAGTACATCGAGTACATCGAGTACATCGAGTACATCGAGTACATCGAATACATTAAGTACATTGATTACATTAAGTACATCGAGTACATCGAGTACATTGAGTACATTGAGTACATCAAGTACATCGAGTACATCGAGTACATCGAGGACATCGAGTACATTAAGTACATTGATTACATTGAGTACATTGAGTACATCGAAGACATCGAGTACATTGAGTACATTAAGTACATTGATTACATTGAGTACATCGAGTACATCGAGTACATTGAGTACATTGAGTACATCGAGTACATCGAGTACATCGAGTACATCGAGTGCATCGAGTACATCGAGTACATCGAGTACATCGAGTACATCGAGTACATCGAGTACATCGAGTACATCGAGTACATCGAGTACATCGAGTACATCGAGTACATCGAGTACATCGAGTACATCGAGTACATTAAAATACATTGATTACATTGAGTACATCGAAGACATCGAGTACATTGAGTACATCGAGTACATCGAGTACATCGAGTACATCGAGTACATCAAGTACATCGAGTACATCGAGTACATCGAGTTCATTAAGTACATTGAGTACATTGATTACATTGAGTACATTGAGTACATCGAGTACATCGAGTAC